>OY282606.1:77931611-78565038 GCA_958298945.1 Atherix ibis | reverse complement strand
AAAAAGAAAAAATTATTAAATTTATATGAGAAGAAATAAAAACTTAACAGAGCAAAAAGAAAAATTGAATAAATTTTCTAAATTCATTATTAACCAAATTACCATCGCATAAAATTGATTCTCTTGTTAATTAGTAATTTTTAGACTAACATTTTTATTGTGTGTGGTCGTTAATAATTTCCGAATAAATAGTATGTGAGACTGACTACTTCTCATAGAATATCATATAATTGTAAAACAAAAGTTCAAATGATTATTTGTGATGGGTTGGCGAGGGACAGGGCGGAGGACATGGCAACATGTTTATGACAATCGCATCTGCTCGGTTTTTGGTTTGTATCTAATTTATGAACACCTACAATTGTGTAGGTGAGAGGCGGCATCAATTATGCATTACGCGTCGCTTCAATTAAATCTGTCAACTGTGCAGTGTGGTTCGTTGGAGCGATTCCAAAATTGGATGACGTTCCACATGCCAAAAATGTTGCACACGACAATTGCGCCCACGACCTTTCCGCCAAAGTCTGCCTAACCGCCAGTGTCGCTCTACGTTGTCATCGTCTGTCACCTTCCGCCATGGTCCGTAACGATGCGTAATGCTGTCCGCCCCAACATCCGCCGCCACCGTCTATTGTTCACTGTTGATAACAACGTTTCACGACAGTAGCAAAACTAGCAAAAACAAAAACGTGCTCCACATACATCCGGTGCCGTTGGATATATTCTCTTCTCAGTTTGGATAGGTTACGTGAACGAAACATCTCAGTTCTCATGGCATTGACTTATTGCGACAATAGCGACATTTGAATTTGAATCGTCATCGGTGGGTCGTTGGTAGGCATATGTTCCGGAAAATATTATTGGACACAGCCGCACGCAGATCATCGTGAATTGTTTTTGCGGCCAGAAGACCGACCACTCCGACTACACCATTGTTGAAGGTTCCATATGCGGTTCGCTATTACTCGTGAGTAGGTGCGCCTAGGCGCCCCATCGCACATACGAACACGCGAATGTGTCACTCGATTATGTCCAATTGTCGTGGCCCCCTTTTTAGTTGACCGCCTATATGGTCAACAATTGTGGGCTCAATAGTTATTTGATTAGCTCACTGTTTAACTGCCATGGATTTTATTTATGGAAAAATTACGCCGTACGTGCTAGCCGCGGATACGGTTTACCGATTTATTATTATTTACTCAACGTGTTTTTGATTTGAAAAATTTATTTTGAAGTTTTTAAATTATGTCCTCTGAACTGTTGTACGGATAAATCGATAATTTTGTCTTGGGCTGTTGATATGGTCGGCAAACTTATAAGATTCATTATTAATACTATTCTGATTTTGTCTACTATGAGTTTTGATAATTTTCATAGAAATTTTTCAAGAATATTGATTTATGAAGAAAATAAAATTTTAAAAATTATAAAAATAGAACTTGAAATTATTAAGCAATTCCTATCGGCTTAGATAAAATATTATAAACTAAATGTGTCGATAGACTGAGACTTTTGAATTGAAAGCTTTAAATTTGAACTCTTTCAGGTGGAATAGAGGAACTTCATTTTTTTGGTATTTTAACTTATCACGAGCGAACACGATCGATAGGTATCTACATAAATCAAATTTAAACTATTTCAGGTAATGAAGTTATTAACAAATTCAAATTTTCTTTTAAATTCGTTTGGTATTAGACCTTAAAATTTAAACTGCTCTTTACCATCTAATTTTGATTAAGTTTTACTTGAAACATAAAATCTTTTAAAATATGAAAAATGACAAAGGTTTTAGTCCCATAAATTTAAAATAATCAACATAATTTTCGGCATATACAAACACAAATCTCGTAGTAAAATCTCAAACAGTAATTTCAATACTTCTAAATTAAAATTGAAGCAATTAATAATCCAGATCGTTTTCACAAAGATGATAAGTATAAAATCATAGAATTGCGAAGACGATGTCGACACATATTGAGATTCGTTAAGACCTTAAACTAAGCTAATTCAGTCAAGATTTGCTTCGACAATAAACTATAAGTAGATCATAACTGAGTCCTAAACTTAAATTTTAAACTATCCCAAATGAACTTAATCATTTTTTTTAATAATCTGCGTAGATATTGGCTTAACCTTCAAATTTGAACTATTTTAGATTGTCGGAACCCAAGTTTTTTATAAATCTAAAACTATGTGTAAGTCATCATGAGTGTAAGCTTTTGCATTGAAATTATGGAAAAGCGAATAATTAAGATTTTGTTCGCATATATGATGTCCTTACAATTATAGACATAAGACTTTAGGCTATACTAAGGATTACCCTCTGATAAAATTTTGCTGAGCAGTCAATTTTACAGACTGGCTTCTTTTCGATGGTCAGAATTTTCTACCGAAATAATTCGCTTTTCAAATCTTAGCTGGGTTAATTTTTCTCGAGATCAATTAAAACTTCAAACTGGGTAAATTTATTTCCATTTGAAAATGGGACAATTAAGTTCACACCTTCCTAGATCCTAAACTGGGTTAAAACTGAATTCATACAATTCTAGATAATATTGTCAATTTTTTTTAAGACCTTTAACTTAATCAAGAGCAGTTTAGATTCATAAATTTGCAGTGTATTTAAACTATTCTAGACGATATGATTGAACATTTTTTTATGACCAATAACTGGTCTATAGGAGTCTCTTTTCTTTTTGCAGTGTATTTAAACTATTCTAAACTAGATTTAAACTATTCCAGAAAATATGAAACATTTTTTTTAGAAACTTTGACTGGGTTAATAGGAGCCCTGCGGCGTTAATTGCAATTCTATTGGTTAGATTGTATAATGGATTCATACTTTTCCAGTTGATATAGAAAAAAAAATAATTTAAGACCTCTTATGGGTCAATAGAAGTATAGACTGTTAAAGAGGATCCTAGACTGGATTCAAACAATTTCAGACGATATAGTTGGAAATTATTTTAAGCTCTTTAACAGGGTTAATAGATGCTTAGACTGCCAAATTTAAACTTTTTCGGTTACACCCTAAAATTACTACAAACAATTCTAGATAATACAGTTAAAAAAATTGAAGACCTTTAATGGGTCAAGAGGAGTCAAAACTCTTTAATTTTAACTCTATTTTTTAAACTCTATAATGGATTTAAATAATTCTAGACGTTTAAGTTTACAAAAAATTTAAGACCTTTAATGGGTCAATCGGAATATAGACTGTTAAAGAGGATTCTGGACTGAAAAAATTTTAAGATCTTGACTGGGTAAATAGGAGCTTAGACTACCAAATTTAAACTTTATCGGTTAGACCCTAAACTGGATTCAACCTTTTCCAGATGATATGCTCAAAAGTTTTTCTAAGATCTTTAACTGGGTTAATATAAACTAGGACTCATAAATTTCAAATTTATTGGTTTGACCCTAAACTGAATTGAAACAATTCCAGACGATATAGTCAAAAAAAATAATTAAGACCTTTAATGGGTCAATAGGAGTCTAAATTGTTAAATTTTAACTTTATTGGTTAGATGCTGGACTAGATTCGAACTTTTCTAAATGATATGCTCAAAAGTTTTTTTTAAGACCTTTAACTGGGTTAATAAAAACTGGGACTCATAAATTTCAACTTTATTGGTTTGACCCTAAACTGAATTGAAACAATTCCAGCCGATATAGTCAAAAAAAAATTAAGACCTTTAATGGGTCAATAGGAGTCTAAATTCTTAAATAGCAACTTTATTGGTTAGATGCTGGACTAGATTCGAACTTTTCTAGATGTTAAACTGGGACTCATAAATTTCAACTTTATTGGTTTGACCCTAAACTGGATTGAAACAATTCCAGCCGATATAGTGAAAAAAAATTAACACCTATAATGGGTCAATAGGATTCTAAATTCTTAAATGGCAACTTTATTAGTTAGATGCTGCACTATATTCGAACTTTTCCAGATGATATGCTCAAAAGTTTTTTTAAGACCTTTAACTGGGTTAATATAAGCTGGGACTCATACATTTTAACTGTATTTATTAGACCCTAAACTAGATTCAAACAATTCCAGACGATATAGTCAAAAAAAATTAAGACCTTTAATGGGTCAATAGTAGTCCAAACTGTTAAATTTAAACTTTATTGGTTTGATACTGGACTGGATTCAAACAATTACAGGTTGATATAATTGAAAATTTGTAGAAGACCTTTGACCTTTGGTGGTTAGACTCACAAACTTAAATTTTATCAGTTAGATTTCAAACTGGATTCAAACAATTCTAGACGATTTTGCCGAACATTTATTACGACCTTAAACTGGGTCAATAGAAGTTGAAACTCCCAAATTTCAACTTTATTCGTTAGATGCTATACTGGATTTTAACTATTCCGTGGATGTGATTGAAAATAATTTCAAGACCTTTGACTGGGTCACTAGAAGTTTACACTCATAAATTTAAATTTTATTCGATTGAAAATAATTTTTAGACCTTTGAATGGGTCACTAGGAGTTTAGACTCACAAATTTAAAGTTGATCAGTTAGATTCCAAACTGAATTGAAAATAATTTCAAGACCTTTGACTGGGACATTAAGAGTTTAGACTCATAAATTTAAATTTTATCAGTTAGAACCTAAACCGGATTCAAATTATTCTAAATGATTTTGTCAAAAATACTAATGAGCGTCTAAGTTAGATAAAAACTATTCCAGACAAAATTGTTAAAATTTTTCTAGGATCTTTAACTGAGTTAACATGAGCCTAGACTCATAATTTTAATCTATTGAAAAGAATTTTGAATAAATAATTTTCTTCTAATTGTAATTTAAACTACAATTCATTCAGGGCAGTATTTTCTGAAAATAGTTCGATGGATTGCACAATTTTCCTAATTTATTCAGTTAATTTAATGCCGAATTTATTTACAATCTTTTCTGATGCCTCTTACGATTTTGAAATTAAAATTAAAATTGATTTTGTTTAGCGAACGGAGGTACGTAATAGCGTAATGGAGTCCGAAAATAAATATGGAAACATGCGTCAATTTGCTACCGATCAGTTTCAAGTCAATTCATTATTTCTGACATGTAGTATTTATTATTGAATTGTTAGTTTTTGTCAAACGTTGAACTAGAATTAGTCATGCTGCATGCAAAAGGCATGTGTGCAGTCCAGTACACGCGAGATTTGTCGATCACTTTCGGAATTTCTACTTATTCCAATTTACGAGTTTTCCTCCCAATTCCTGTCTTCCTTTGACACTATTACTACAAACAAATTGCATTCCAATTGCAATTCTTAAGTCTATCAAATAAATGGATAAGCGTTTATTTTGTAATTTTCATATTTAAATATTTTCATTGTACTATAATTTGATGAATTGTTTAATTTTTTCTCTTCGGTATCTTTTGTAGGATCAATTTAAAGATAAAGAAAATTATCTGATTTTGTAGTACATCTACTGTAAATTGCTGTAAGCCCGTCCAGTTAATTGAATCAATTACAGCAAATAATTACATGTAAAAAAGTGTACAAAACAAAATTTTTGTTTGTTCATGTACGAGCATGTACATTTGTGGTAAAATCGACATGCTCAAATGTCAATTAATATGTGTAAGTGGCATTGGCATTCAAGATATTTCAAATTGAAAAGAAAATTATATTTCCCACTTAAGATAAGTCATTAAAATGCTGTAACTAAGGGGGAGGGGGTGGGAGGGGAGAGTCAGTGTGGATTCTGTAAGCGCACATAGTCGATAGGGTGTGAAGTTAGCAGAAAATTAGAAAATGCCGTTGGCTTTGTACAACGCGCTATAAAGTATCTATTAGGAACACCAGATGGCAGTGCACCCGATAGTTTTGATCATTGTATGAGAAGAGTGTGAACTATTGTAATGAAAATAAAAGGGGGGGTCTGCTAGCAAATGCGCTTGCATTCACTCCATTCTGACCACCTGGACAACCCATCCACTTATTTTTATTTTTATCATAAAGGTGCATACTCGTATATAAGCAAACTATGAGTAATTGGCCGCAAAAAAATAAACAACATCTATTTCTATACAAAAAAAAACACTTTGGGCGTCCCATAAAAGTAGTGAATTTTGTTGTGTTGTAAATTGTTGGCGGCGGTGTCGGCGGCGACTCTCTAATCGTGGAATGCAACACGAAGGTGCCAGCGATACCTTTGGCGACTTGCCAACAACCATTCACGACCGTAATCGATGAAAATAAATCAAATAAATGCGTTAATTAGCAGCGCTACTGAAATAAACCAGTTCGGTTAAGTGAAGGCCTTTTTGCATTTAAGGTGCACTTGACGACGATTCGACGATAATCAACAAGTGGCGGTTTTGCATTTAAGGTGCACTTGACGACGATTCGACGATAATCAACAAGTGGCGAGGTGTGTTCCGAACAAGTGACAGTATCCGTGAGCGAAATTTTGCAAGTTTCATCTTTGACCAAGTGTCATGGTAGTGACAACTATCATTACAGCTAAACCGTATACTAATCGTCTTATGGAAAAATGACCACTGACCAACGTTGTAAGTGTGTCGTATTTTTTTATGTTCTCCATCTACGCTACGGTGTATTGCACTGGAATCTTTCGAGACCAATCACAGTCACTGCAATGTCTGAGGACAAGCCGACAACCTCATCATACTGACAGCAATGCCTAAAGTCAAGCTTTTAAAGGCAAATTCATTTTCCAATTGTCCAATGCCCAGCGGCTAGTGCCGATGGAAAATTTACTAAATCGTCCTTTCGCCATGAGTGATGTCTGTTTTTGGAGAATTTAAATGAGACTGAAAATATTCGTCGAAAATTACTATAATTTGGAATTTTATTGCATCGAATATGTCAGTTTGTTTCAGTGTCAATTATTACGATGTTCTCTGTAACATTTTTTTTATTGTTGCTTATCACTTAATTTACGTCGCGCACCCTTGTAGTCTTTTCCCTAACTTCCGTTCTGAATTCCGCACATTTTAATTGTATTTCTTTCATTTTGGTCAATTGATTTCTTTGTGGAAATTTAAAAATAACATTAAGAATTGCTCATGTTTTGTGTGTCGTTTTATAAAAGTTGATCAAATCCTTTTTTTTGCCATTTATTTTGAATTTTACTTTTTATAAAATTTGACATCCTTTAATTAAGCACTATAATTTGCAAAGATAAACCATAAAGAATATCTCCGAAAACATTTTTGAAGGGAAATTCCATATTTACAGTTCGTCATATCCTGTAGAGTACCTTGTAAACTATCGCGCGCGCACACACACCCACAATTCATAATCGGTTTCTTATCAGTTCATGAATTTCAAGCAAAGGAAAAGGAAAATTTTAATTAAATCGAACGGTGGTGGGCCGCTAGTGTTAAATTGGCTTAAAAGTGATTGTTTACGGATTAAACGGATAATCGATTCAGTGCATAATAATAATTTTGTATGCTTAAATTGAGTGCAGAAAAGTAGCGTTAATTTGTGATTGGAAACTTGATTGCGTGGGTTTAATGTACGAGTGCAGGTGCAGGTTTGATTGATAATATAACCATTAAAGGTAACATGTAAGTCTGTTACCATAATTTATTTTTTGGCTTAATGGTCTCAATTAAAATTGAATTTAATATAAAAAAGTAAACTTATCAAGGAAACATTATTTTTAACCAAAATTTGCTTTTCTGTCAATTTTTGTTGACTTTAAATTTATAAATTTTTATTGATCTTAAATTTATAAATTTTTTTGACTTAAATTTATAAATTTTTGTTGACTTTTAATTTATAAATTTTTGTTGACTTTTAATTTACAAATTTTGTTTACTTTAAAATTCCGCCAGATGGGGTTGTTTTCTTTTAATTTCTAATTAAACCTAAATTTAAGACTTAGATTTTTAGCTCAAATATGAATATCACTAGTTGGTAGTGTATTTTTAAAAAGCCTAAATAACTTATTGTAGGGTCAAATAAAACTATTTCAGGTGGTTAAGTAACTTATTTTGGGGTCAGGAAATTATTAATAAAATTCTTTCAGGTGGTGGATTTGAATCTTTTAATAATCAATAGATTTAGCTAAGTCTACCAGGTGTATAAGCTTAAATCCGCCGTTTTTTATTAAAAAAACACATGTTTTTTTTTACAGAAAGCAAAAACAATTTTATTCAAAGTAGTTGCCCTCGCTAGCTACATATTTTCTCATTTCTCGGGCAATTTGTGGATACCACGCCAAAAAAATTCCTTCTCTTTCGAAGAAAACCACTCATCGAGCCATTTTCGGACGTCTTCGTAAGAATCGAAGTGCTGCTCAGCGAGCGCGTGGCCCATCGACGAAAACAGGTGGTAGTCGGAAAGGGGTTAGGCCTAGGGAATAAGCGGATAAGGTAGCACCTCCCAGTTGAATGTCTCCAAGTTGTTTCGGACCATTTTTGACGTGTACGATGGTGCGTTGTCTTGGAGGAAAATCAGCTTGTCATGTCTTTGTTGATAATCCGTCATTTTTTCATGTAGAGCACGGTGCAATTTGATCAGTTGTTGGTGGTAGCAGTAGGAATTGACAGTTTCACTAGGTTTCAACATCTGATAGTAGACGATACCCTGCTGATCCCACCAAACGCACAGCATCGTCTTCCGTTCGAAGCGATTTGGTCTTGGGGAAGATGTTGATGGTTGGCCGGTATCAACCCACGATTTGTTACGTTTAGAATTCTCAAAATATATCCAATTTTCATCGCCTGTCACAATCCGATGCAGGAACGACTTTCTTTTTTGTCTGGCGAGCAAGATTTCGTATTTGTTTTGGCGTCGCTCTATCTGCCTATCGTTCAATTCATGCGGCACCCATTTTCCGATCTTTCCAATCTTCCCCATGGCATGCTGATGCATGGAAATAGCTAGTTGAGTAACACCCAATTGCTCCGCGAGCTGCAATTGATGGTCTTCAACCTTCGTAGGCCGATTGTCACTCTTCTTCTCCCACAAGTCAAAATTGCTGTCTTCGAACAGACGAAACCAATCTCGGCACGTTGTTTTCGATAAAGCACTCTTACCATAGACCTCCATAAGCATTCAATGCGCTTCGGCAGCCGATTTCTTTAAATTGAAGCAGAAAAGCAAAGCTTCCCGCATATGCTCTTTTCCTGGCACAAAACTAGACATGATTACCAAAGGAAAAATGTATGTTGTTGTACGAAATTGCTGAAAATGTGCACTGATTAATGTTAACCCCTGGTAGAATTTTAATTTTAAATTTAGTTAGACTGTTAAGTAAAAAGGTCTCAAATTGGGTAGCAAGGGATTCAGACGTTTCAAGTTGTTTGGTTAGACAACCAACATTAATCAGTCAACTTTTCTAAAAAAAATTTTGACTTAAAATTCCACTAGAGAGCATTGTTTAGGTTTTTCCTACACCTCTTTGTTCAGAGGGGAGTTAGGTTCAGATCTTCAAATTTAAACTGTTTGAGATGGCCTGATTGTGATTTTTCGTTTCACCTAAAATAGGACTTAGACCTTCAACAAATTTAAGTTTTGCTTAATGACAGACTATTTCATTTAGCTAACGTAGCTTATTTTAGTGTCGAAGCTCCAGGTTTTATAATTTTTTTTCTAGAGGAATTTCTGTGTCGATATAAGCTTACTTTTGTAATCTTAAAATTAGGACCTAGCCCATCAAATTTTAATTTTACTAATTTTTCCTTATGTTAATAGTTCTAAAAACCCGTCAATATAGTTCCCTTTGCCTAGCTGCACATCGGTGGAGGCGTTGTTTTCACACTTTCACTGAAATTAATTTCAATTTTTTGGTTACACGCTTTTGTATATTATCGGCAGTATCAAAATGATGTTCTTTCAAATCTTTTTTGGTGTAAGGAAACAAAAAAATGTCACATAGAATGAGATTAGGTGAACTAATTAGGCTTGGAATTAAGATGAATTCCTTTTTTTCAACAAAAACTCGTTGTTGGGGGTAGCCGTGTTATCTTTCTTCCAAGGACTGTTGCAAATCCTCTGTTTGACTTCGCAAGAGCCGTCAGCCGATGTTGAAAGACTTTCTGATCAAGGCTTCTACTGCTTCTCAGCCCTCCAAAAAAGAGTGTCACAGAAGGTCCTGTACTCTTGTTAAGGAAGACTCTTTCTACAATAACTGTCCAGAAGTTAAGGTCAAGGGATTCTCTCAGCTTAACACAAAATTTGGTGGGACACCATTTCTCTAAATTTTACTGTTCCAGTTTTTGTAAAGGAACAAAAAAAAATTACTTATTTCGCTCTAAAGGGTCCGGATGAGGTTGAAACTTATGCTAGATGTCTTATAGGGACTGAGGTAAAAGCTATGTTTAAAGGATGTTTGTACTTTTGCCAGATAGCTAATATTATTTCTATGCTAATTCTGGTATGCCAGATTATGAAATTAAATTTTATCCTTTAAATAAAGTGGATTGACATTAGTTTGAATTTTTATTTATAATTTAAGTCAGCATATTTTTTATTTCGAATTGTGTGAAACAGTTCAAAAAAGAAAGTTATCTCATACCTTGACAACATTTGGGCCTAGACTTGCAAGTAAAAACTACATTTTACCTCAGAATTGTCATTTTTTTTTTTAGATAAAAGTGAATCTGTTTAATCCTACACCTTTGACGTTGAACTGTGTCAGAGACAGGAATTGAATAGTTTTTACTTTAAACTGGTAAATATGGGTTTTGCGGCAGTAAATATTTATTCTTTGCCTGATCATTTAGTCGATAGTTATCTCATGTTTAAATGGGATCAATATGGATCCTGTACTTTAAGTACAGACTTCGTATTTGATTTGACCACCGCCATTCTCAAACTGGAATAATTAATGTAAATACAATATTTACTAATTTACCAGCATTGGAAAAAGACACTGGCCATACTTATTTTGAATAAAATTCCAACATTAAAAGAAATCGTCCAAAACCAGACTGACCGTTTTGTGGTCCGAAATTATTAAATGTAATTACTGGTGATCGTGCTTTATGAAAATTCTGCTCTTTACTGGTTTCAAAAGCCTCAATCTTGTACCAAAAAAAAAAATTACATTCCAGTCTGTAATATAATAAAGAAGAGAAAATTAAAGTACCGCAGGACATTCGCATTCGTAAGGAAATTACATTTCTCGAGACCATTTGTGAGATATTTTTGGGTGAAGTAAATGGGATCACAGTCCAGTAACATAGCAATTGCTCTGCTCAGATAATTATTTTGAATATCTTTCCTGCGAACTAATATCATAAGTCGGTGTACCAATAAAGATTTTTGGATAGCGTGGTCAACCACCGATCGGTACCTCTTTACGTCGCACGCCCAACATTTGGATCGCCTACATTTGCCGCTGTGAAAAAGCATCACCGACTGGTGGTCATAATGCCATAAAGCACTTGGACCTTACCATACCAGATTGCTTTCAATACGGCACAAGTTTTGCAATTTTTCACGTTCAATTACCAGATAACTGGTGGCTTTTTTCGGTAATCATTTAAGTTGTTTTTTTTTGTTGCTTTTGGAATAACTTTTTCTGCGGAGATTTCAAAGAGCTGCTAGCTGATACTTAAGAATTTTGGGGCTAAAGTGCTGTAACGTTCATATCTGAAGAATGCTTACCTGTTCATTCGCCTCGCCTGCCTCTATGCTTGCTTACCTTGCTTTTTGCACATCATACCTCTTGTTGCTGTCCTAAAATATGTGCAGATTGCGTTACTATTGGCGAAATATTTTTATTTTTAAATGGTAAAATGGAGATGGTCACCTCCATTTTTGTATCCAGATTTAAACGGAGGCGGCATATAACAGATCCGACCGCCAACATAATGATCAGGAAAGTTATGACCTCGCATTCACGTTCACATTTAGTTGGTTAGTTCCCGTGGCATTCGTATTCGTATACGAAATTGGCCCAAATTTTTGTTTGCGTTATTCGATGTTGATCTGTGAAAACAAGTACCTTCCTTTCCAGGTATCGACATTTCGAAACTTCCTTTTTCTCTTTAACGCAAATAATTTTCTTAGGAAGGTACGAAGCACGATCGCGTGTAAGTACATTTCTGTCCAAGTACGGAAGATTACCTTGAATCCCTTCTAGTCACCTTCCTGAATGTCTTCTTTTTTTCAACTGTAAAAGTCTTTGAAACCTTTCGTGGACATCAATTGTAACGATCTTCAAGTACAATTGAATTTTTTCTCCTTAAGCAGGTGATCATTTGCGGTTTGTTGTGGGATCGAATTGTTACTCTTCTCAAACATCCATTGACCCAGAACACCCCAATGCTATCACTTCGTCTACATGGAACCGAAAAACACGAGATCCTTCGCAAAATCAATCTGACAATTGTTTTTGCAAATTCAATTGGAAATTTCGGAATTTCTTTTTTGCAGTTTTCGTTGGGGTCAAGTCAACTTTCAAATCTAGATCGAAATCGATACAATTCAACCAACTTGAATTCAGTTTAATTTTCGGTTTATAAAAATTTTCACGTTTCTTTCCTTGTCTTAATTTTTTATTCCCAATATTATTGTCGAAGTGTTTTTTTTTATCAACAAGGAAAATTACCTGTTTTCGAAAGGTGCGTTACTATTTATGGCAGTTTGATCTTTGATGCTGTTTACATGATACCATATATCACGAAAAGTATTGAAATTTTTCCACCTGGCCATCTGGTACTGTCTTTCCACAAGAATTGAATGTATTATAAAAAATTTTAAGTATATATTTTTATAATATCTACAAAAGTTCCCCACACACAATTATCATCTCAACATTCCATCAACTCATTTGAGTTTTAAAATTTTTTCTGTTTTGCTTCCTATAAACCCCTTCCTTGTAGGCTCTGAAATAATTTATTTTCTTAATAATTTTTTGCATTTTAAATATTTTTAATTAAAATTTTGGTTGTTTTAATTAAAAGGAAATCTTTATGATCGCAGCAACTTCAGAGAGGCTATAATTAACCACGAATGTTAAAGATAATTTTTATTTAGTTTTTATAGTTTTAATGGAATTGACAAAGTTATTTTTAATAAAATAAACCCAAATCATGTGATTTTATTGCTGAGATAATCTGACTACTTGCATGGTTTTAATTATTCAACTATGGTGGCAGGGTTGGCCTTAAGACGAGACTCCTAAGATGGGAAGCTCATAATTTGAATGGTTTCTCGGACATTTAAAGTCACAAAATCAATTGCATTTAATTAGTGAATTTATTTACTATAAAATAATATCTTAATTTTGTTATGTTAAAAATAATTAAATAATTTAATTTTGAATTAAATTAATAGTTTTTTTTGGACTATAAAGTATTAGCCAGTTTGTGGCTCTAAGAAGTAGAGATCTATTATTGGACAGCTGTCAAACATATGTGCCATACAAGGTAGCATGTGATTTGTTTAACGGTTGACATTTTATATATAAAATGGATAGTTTCACTATCATATAATCCTCAAAAGATACAATCTGGGTTGTGGAACAACAGACTTTCATTGCTGATTCTTTGAAAAAACGTGGCTAATTTCTGGCTTGGTGAATATATTACTATGAAATTTTTCTTATATATAAGGCTCTGAAAATCTACACGTTACTGTAGAGAAGCCATTGTATCCGCGAAAAATGACTGCCTCGTGTGAATTTTGGTATTAAGTTGTAATTAGTCCGTATTTCTCTGAAACTTAGGAATCAGAGAGCTTAACCAAAAATTTTGAGGGCTATGACTGTATAGTAATCGATTTATTTTTTTAGGATTTTTAGCTAGACTATAAAAAACCAATACTACAAACCACACAACATAATAAATTTTTAGCTTCATTGAGCGAAAATTTCCCAGAACGCATTTTTCCGGGAGTTGGTGATAGCAATTGGCCTCTAACATCATGCGACTTGACGTCGTTGGACTTTTTCTTGTAAGGCTAATGAAAAAAATAGTATGAATTAAGATAATTTTCAAATATAACATTACTAAAAAATAAACATCCGTCAAGTAAAAGCCGAATTATAGAAAGAAATGTGTGAAAAAGTTATCAAAAATTACCCCGAAGGGACTAATTCCTGCAAGAAGTTTGGGAAAATTTTTGTGGTGAGTAACCCTTGTAACCTAGATCTTTTGTGATGAGTAACCCTAACTCAATGAATAGCTATATAAAGGCTTTTAGCGTATCTGAATATAATTTTTCCAGGTAGTCGGGAAATTTCGTAGGGATTAGTGGATTCCAAACCAAGATGCTGAAGTCCCTGGTGGGGAATGTCCTTGCAATTGCAGAGTAGGTGTTCCGACGTTTCAATTTCTTCAGAGCTAAAACGATAGATTATCGTATCAGATTTGCCGAACTTATAAAAATTATATCTGTGCGCAATGAGTAAACCAGTGAGTAACTTTCGGTCGGTCTTGTTGAATTTCCGGACATCTAACGCCCTTCTTTTAGAAAAATAAATCACATTTTTTGAGTGATTCATACCCGGGGAATTAACCCTATATGAGTTTTCAACGTCGCGTTGCCAGGAATCGGTAATGGACTCAAGGTGGCTCTTTCGATTGCCAAGTAATGGTTCTGGTTCCGTTTAGGCAAGTTAGTCTACTACAATTTATAGTTTGTCATCCTCAATATCCCCATGATCTGGCACCCACATCAAAATTATATTGTTGTGCCTAGCAAGCTAATTCAGGACCATGAGGATTTCTCCAAACTAGCTTGGATTGAACGTGAGACAAGACAAGAGCTTTTAATATTCCTTCTGATATCCTCTGTACCACAAAATTCTATGCTATGTATTTCTGCCTAAAAAAGTGAATGCTGCTTTCCAAAGGCCCTAGACAGATGGTATTAGAGTCCGACTACTTCCAGTCCAACACCATCATCCATTATAAAACCATTTGTGTAAAATATGATAGCCCCTTTCTCGAGTGATGACCCTCTCTTTTTTCAACTAAGATGATTTAAATTCTCATACGGTATACCGTCCGTGAAATAGTTTTCTTCTTGAATTTCGTTTAGGTTCGATATGACCTTAAGATGTCCAACCAGGTTGCCTAGTTTAAAGGTTATGGAATATCCTAACCTATGCAAATAAAAAGACAGCAGATCTAAAAGAGCCTCCGGAGACGCCATGTCACATGTTCTCAAGGTACCTGTAATACCCAAGCATGCCAGTCTTTGAACCTTAGGAAGGCTTGCTAGGACGGCACGTTGTTCAACCTTATACCACCAAACGATTAAGAGATGTCTAACTATTACCAGATATGGCCACTGTATCATTTTTGCTTGTAGACCTCGTGTTTTATCGACGAACCTATAACAAGCCCAGATGACTCTAGTTTCTCTATCATTTACTCTGGTAATCTGACAGTTCCATGTAAATTTTTAGTCCAAAATAACCCCTAGCTATTTGACCTCAGTAGAGAACTTAGGTTTAGTCCCACTCATATTGACCTTAGTTAGGTTCGACTTTTCCTTCTTAGTGAATGGAACAAAGACCTTTTTGTCTGGCTTAAATAATGACGGCTTAATCAAAATATGATTTTAAAATATATTTCGTAAAACCTTACTTTCCAAAACACAAATTGGATAAGCCTTGAAAGCTTAAAAAAATTAAAAACTTTACTACTGGAACAAAAATTAAATTGAATTAATTTTTATTTTGTTGATTGAAATATGATTTGTAAATAAAAAAGAGGGTAGAATGGAGTTTTCTTCTATAATTAGAATCCCAGTTAATTCTAAGCATAAGTTTCTTCCGAAAAAGTTTATCTTTTTAAATCCAAAACTTCTCAGAATTTTATTTTAAATAAATTATTAACGGATGAAGGGACATTCTCTTCTGTTAGGGCTCTTATTTTGAATATGAAGTTGATATTATTTAAAAAATTGCTGATATAAAAAATGCCTTTATTCTTTATTTAGAAGTTCTCAGAAGTAAAAAAAAATTATTTTAAATCGCAGTTGAGGTCTAAACAAGAAATTCTGAATTTCTAGTTTTCGATCGAGGTCAATAAGTTTAACTTCTCTTGGGGAATATAATTTCCAGAAAAAAAATTCAAAACGCAATCAGAAACAAAATCTGAATATTAAAAAAAGTTAACGAAAATACCAAATCTGGTAGCCTTTATTTTTCTGAACCGTTCTTGATCTAATAAATACGCTATTTTACACCAAAAAAATAACAACCGATTATTATCAATTTCTTTCAGATAACTTTAAGATCTACAAAAAATCTATATTTTTTTTTCAATATTGAAAGGAAAGCATACTTAAAGCATGATATTTTTTAGAGATTTTTTTTTTGCCTTCTTTAATTTTGTTTTTTTGATCACACGAGTCGAGGATCCTTTCACATCGAATTTATAAATTTCCTTATAAAAAAAAGTCTAAAGATCAGCGTTGAAATCTCATTTAAATGTAGTGTCGTTAAAATATGATACCACAAAGTTAAGTTTTTATCGGTTGTTCCACTTTTTATCACTCGAAAACGATCTCCAATATCGGCGTATCTGATCTGATCATTCGATAATGGATAGTCGATGGTTAACGATCGATTGTCGATAGCCCATAGCCGATAGCCGATTGTTGATTGTTGATTGTTGAATATTGGTAGGCCATCGCCGTTCCATGATTATGGGCACCAATCGATTGGAAACGTTCATCACCACATTTTATGTAATTTTTTTAACAAGCAAATACCTTCAAATATTTTTTATTCAATTTAGTTTCTTTTTTTAATAATCGTTTTTCGTGGGAACTTTTTTATTTAATTTTTAGTAATTTTCTGATTTTTCTGTAATTTCTACTGAATTTTTATAGGTTGTGTTTTTTTTGGGATTTAAGATTGTACGCGCTCCTCAAAAGTTATGAATAATTTTCTAGATTTCGAGGTTTTCTAAAAAAAAATATTGTCATTTATTACTTTTGGCGGCAGTCTTTATATGCTTACTGATCTAAAGATAATCCAGTTGCTTAACTATTCAAAATTTGAATCCCCCTTCCATTATTTTTCGTGATATTATATTTTAAAGATTTATTAAAAATTATTCTATTTTAAACACTCTTAAATTAAATTTGTGATATTTTTTTTAAACGAATTTCCAAGATTATTATTTCTAATTATATACATTTTCAATAGTATCCTGCGCACTATCTTTTTGTTCTTAGTCTAAAACTTATATGATCATGATCACTAAGGCAAATAATAAATAATTATTTATTCCTAAATAATTAAAAATATATTCCCGATCATCAATTTGGCTTTTTCATATCCAAAAAGAAGTATTTCTGTATAATCTAGCAATGCCATTGCGTTTAAGAATATGGTATATTTGATTTTTTTAAGAGACCATGAGTATTGTTACATATTTCTTAAGTTTTTCTTAAGGCCTTTTGGGAAACTCAAGAGATTCCTTCCTTCTACAAACACACTATTTTATATAAAATTAATATCTCTCCCACAACACCATTTCGATATACCAGTTAACTCTGAATCTTCAGAAATATGAGAATCCTCGTATACCTCTTTTTAACCGGAGTCCCACAAGGCACTATTCTTGGTCCCAATTTATATAATATTTATACTCATGACATACCTTTTGATTCTAAGACTATCATAACCACTTATGTACAAATGCTGACAAAGTTTCTAATAATTTACAATCCCACATCCGAATTCTTTAATCCTAGCTTATGAGATGAAGAGTGAAAATAAATAAAAGAGTACTTTTACTCTTTGCCAAAGGCAGCCTATCGTTTTATACCTTAATAGGAGCCAACACATATTAATACATATAAAAACCATATATTAGAACCAAAAAAACTTGAAACTAAAAGATCTACAACAGCTTGGACTACTAGACAATCATTCAAAATTAACAGTAAATAGTAAACTATTAATATAAAAAGCAATTGTAAAACCTATTTGGACTTATGGAATTTAACTTTGGGGTTTAACCAACGTTCCAATTCCTATCGCATACAGTCCTTATAATTCGAGATCCTCCGCAAAAATTTTTGATGCTCCGTTTCATATTCGTATTAATGTATTACATCGTGATCTTGATGTTCGGCTTTCTTCACAACCCGAACAAAATTTCACTCCCGCCTAGCCTATCATCATAATCTACTCGTCAGAGAACTATATTCTCTTACCCTCTCCGGAAACACTCATCGGTGACCAAAGAGACAGTGGCGTCGAGATTTGATACAATTTTCTAACTCCTATTAGTTACTTAGTGAAGTAGAGTAGTGGGAGTTTTGTTAGATTTTGTGGAATAGGTGAAGAAGTTATAGAAGATTAAATAGGGACCTTGAGGATGTAGTTTGTTGGATGCAGAAGCGTCATAATTCTTGGTAATTTACCCTTCATATAGAATGTGAATGAATATTAACTGAGTGTTACAGAATTCGCATAGTGGATGGTTAGTGTGTCCTTTCCGGTTTCTGAGGAGCTTAAGTGCCCCGAATTTCGATATGATTTTGCATAGACTGGTCTATTTGGGGTAACCTAATGAGTCGACGACAGTGTTGATTCTGGTTCAGTCAGCATGTCTACGGATGGCTTATGTTGTTAGTTTTAGGGATATCTGTGACCCCTGGTCGATGGATAGCTTTCTAGCTTGTCAGCACTAGTATTGCCCAAAAGTTTCACATGCATCGGCATCCAACGCAACTCAGCACTCCTAATGCTAAGTATCAAATTGCGGTAATTACTAAGCTACTCGACCAACCAGGAATGGGTTTCAGTGCGGTAAGTCTGTCACTAAAAATAATAGCACTCCATCGGTTGGGGATTTTTTTTCTGAGGTTAGAGCCACAGGCTATGAAACAATTTGGCGACTTCATTTTTTGTGTAACTGGTCGATTGTTAATTAGATGAGAAAGTCAGGCATTTTAAAATTTTGTGGAGCAAATTAAGATTCTTAAGAAGGTTGAAATTTAAGGATTAAACATGGAGTTTTTGGTACAGTTAACTTGTTTACGATTGGCTAAATTTGTTGAATGCTATTTGGTAAGTAGATGCGCAAGTTTGGAATTTCAGTGGGAACATAACTATGGAGAGCCTCCTCGGTCAGTTGATCAGCCCACTCATTGTCGAGGATACCATTTGATAAATGTTATTTAAGGTGGCGTACCTATCGTAAGACATAATACTACGGGCTGTCTACGACCATAGGGATTGATTTACGCACAAGCAGACTAGTACAGTATTGAGTTTCGCCAACTCAGCTGATCAGATCCAGATAGCTGCACAAATGTCGCATTTTTATTGATTTCCTGCTTGGGCCACTTCAAACATGAAACGTTCTATAAGGTTTCCTCTTATTTCTTTCTTTCTTCTTCATCTTCTTCATATTATTCATCTTCTTCATCATCTTCATCATCTTCATCATCTTCATCTTCTTCATCTACTGCATCTTCTTCATCTTCTTCATGTTCTTCATCTACTTCATCTTCTTCATCTTCTTAACCATCTTTTGTGCCAATATATGACATTCAATCTTCCATCGCAACCAGCAGACCGTTTCCTCGTCACTCCATGGAAGTTTTGCTTCCTCGTCCCTACAAGAAGCAGACACTTTCAACTCTGCTTCCAACTTGAGTGTGGAGTGAAGTTTGGAAATCGAGGGAGAGGATGGCGAAATTGATGTCTAGGTAAGATATTAGTACGGCTAGTTACGACGAATTCCTTTTTGAGCTAGGGAAGAGTTTTTCGTTAAAGTGTGAAGTTAATTAAATTAGGTTAAGGCGACCTTTATTAAGATAGAAAAAACTCTTTCGACGAGTTGCAATTAGCATAGATTCCACAGGGAATTTAAAATAATACTTTTAAATTTTCCAGACATCTAATCCTGTTTGGTTTGGTATTGATTGGTGGTCTTGATTTTTCAGTAGCATATT
Organism: Atherix ibis; assembly: GCA_958298945.1. NCBI lineage: Eukaryota > Metazoa > Arthropoda > Insecta > Diptera > Athericidae > Atherix > Atherix ibis. The sequence goes on along the minus strand of OY282606.1, from coordinate 78,545,160 downwards.
TTCCAAATGTTTCCGTTGATTGGCATTCGTTTGAGTTCTTTTTGCCACTAATTATTCTTATAATTATTTTTTCAAAAGAATAATCCTTAATTTGATGAGCTATAAAAAATCTTTCTTTAAATTATGAAAACCCAAAATCGTGTAAAAAAATACATTACATTCGTAAGTATTTGACTATAAGAAAAAATGCGTTTATCCATTAAGAAAATAATCAGAAATGTTGCAAAATAAACTTTTACTTACAGTATTTTCTATGATTCTTATAATCACTTTTTTCTTGAAGGAATTTACAAAAAATAGGACAAAATTCTCTCGAAGCAGAATAAAAAAAATCAAATTTCAGACATTTTAAAATTAGCACAAAATTTTTTTGTGTTCCTCAAAAATAGCCTGTTTTTAGGCAAATTATGATATTCTTCGAGAGCAGTTAGTTTAATACTTTTCAGGATTAGTTGTTTGAAAATAATTTTTTTAATTTTAAAAGGGTTTATTCAAAGTCCTACGTCTCTCATTTAAAATTACTGATTGTCAGTTTAGCAGTAATAAGTTAGAAATCCTATTAAAAATATAGAAAAACCAACGATTCAGAAACGTCACGTTCAATTCGAGATGAAGTTATTTGTCTTAATAGCTCGATGGTTTGGTGTGAAGTGTGCCGAATCGTTGAATGGCTCAGTGGCTGACTATAGTTGGTATTTACTGATTGCCTGGCTGGTTGCTTATACATTCACTACTAGCCAAGCAGAATTGAAGGTAATGACATGATCAAAGTGTGTGTTTTGTGTGGAACAAATCGAACCCAAACTAAACTAGACCAAACCAACCCAACCTAGCCCAACTCCACTCAATCCAAACAAATTAGTACAAAGCTGATACTAGACAAACTGAATTGAACCCAATTTGCACTTGGCTGTGAGTGCATATAGTCTAACCGCGAAGTTGAAGAAAAGCAACTGATCAGTCAAGCAGAAATTCCTTGGCAAATAAGAGGGGGACTCACGTGTTACCATCCGAAATGATGACGAGCAATTTAAAAAAATACGAGAAACACGATTACCGATCCTTGAATAATCCCAAAGATCTGAACAATAAAAAGTTAATCTCGACAAAAAGTTTTCCTAATTTATGGATGCCTACGGTATGGAAATAATAGTAGCGTGGACATGCATTGCACCGTGCAACGACAAATAAGTAATAACACAGCGCACATTATTTTATAAGGCGCCGTAGCGTGTAGAAAACGCGCGTAACGAATATTTTCCAGCGTTACTCGCAGAATTGCTTTACGGTTTCATGTTCATGCACGCGTGTTGTTAGATCGGTTAGCGGGCAGAACGTACGTTGTTTAGAGCGTCGTGTGTGCGGAAAGGCCGGTTTTGATTGTTCCATTGCTGCTGGTTGAACTGGCGGATTGACGGGGTTTGCAATGGGAATATTTTGATTTTTGAATTTTTTGATATTTCTATTATTCGTTGGAATACGTGTAGAAGGGAGAATGCAGTAGCGTGACACTGGCGAAGATATAAAGCCGGTTACACACTCGGTCGCTTTTGATGTGTACACGCGCGGGCGGTCGTGCGCGCAGTTAAGCAACCGAATGTATCCGAACGCAACCGATCGTATCTCGCCCACTTATTCATCTCCGGCGCTTAATCACGTAAGGTTCGTCTCTTGGCTGCGTCGCTGCACGTCACTGCATACAATCGCGTCTCGCTCGATTCATTCAATATACGGAATGGTTGGTCGGATTTCTGTCCCACTCCTCCTCCCCCAAATTCAATTATTATTACTATTATTTGTTATTATTTTAATTTTATTTAATCTCTTATCGCATACTTTATTCGCCAAAGAGTACGTTTGTAATATTGGAAAGCCTCGCATGTTGTTTTTGTAGAGCGCAGTCATATTGCTTTAGATCTAAAACGGGGTGGGTGGCAGATCGGGGAACAACCAAAAAGTATAATAGTACCGAGAGTTAAAATAACAAATAATCACCTCAGCGCCTGGTTAGGATGGATGGCTGGCTGGCTGACTGGCTGGTTGGATAGTTGCCTGGCTGGATGGATGCCCTCAATGGTTGGATTAGTTTGGTTGAATGCGTTGGACGGATGCATTGGAATGGTTGGTTGAATGGTTTGTACGGCGGATGGACGCTTGGATGAATGGATGGACGGATGACTGGATGACTGGATGAGTGGTTGAAGGTAACAGTAGCCCACGGCAATCTTTTCGAGTGTAGTTGGCGATCGGCTGACTACGGTTACGATCGTGACGTTCTATTGCTGCACCCCGTACAGATTTAAGTGGCGTATCCGTTCGCTGCTTGTTGCCAATATGCGAATCGAATTGGAAAAAATTAGTTTGTTCGGCTCAGATTCCAGAACGGAATTTCAAACACAACGTGAACGGCCTTTTTTTTGAATGTTTTTTTTTTATTTCTTTATTATTATAACGTTTTTTTGGCCAAAAATCCTGCTGAACATGGAGCCATACACTATTAGTTTGGGATATATTATTTATACAGGATTATTTGTTTTATTTTTCGGAAAGAATATCCCTCTCATTTGACTGTTGTTAAATGTATATATTAGCCCAATTAACATTTGTTTAGCATAAGCTTTGCTATTTCATATTTATAGACAAATTTGGCACTTAAAAAACAGCCTTTTTTTGTAAATTTGGCACTAAAGTTCTTCAGTTCTTTTTCAAACAAATTTTTTTAGCGATGAGGCTCATTTTTTGCTTGGTGGATACATCAATAAGCAAAATTGTCATATAATTTTTTTTATTTTTTTTTGTCTGTTTTAAGGGGGAAGGTAAAAATTTTTTTAAGACGATGTAAAGATACCGATTTCTACAGTGTATGGGATTTTTATCCATTAAAATCCACATAACTTTTCTTCAAATATGACTCCCCACAGGACCACCATCAGGTATTACTTCATGGGGAGTAGACTGACATCAAATCTATTATCTTATTTGAGCTGAAAGCTGTCTTTGTCTCGCTCTTTCTTCCTGTTGAAGCTTCCTTATTACTCAGGATACGTATTCATCTACCACGTGCCATCATGTCTGTGATATAATAATTTATGTGATATCGCTCACTGGCCAGGTGGTCACCGACTATTGTTTGTTTGTTCGTTTGTAAGGTCGCTTAGACATGTGCCTGGGGCCACTTCATAGCGCCACGACCGTAAGGCCATTTGGCGACTACGTAGTACGTGTGGGAAATCATCTGAGAGAGACTGGTCTGTGGTTCGTAGTATAGAATATTAAGAATTTTGTTATATTTTGTGGAGCAGATTAGTATGTTGTAGAAGTTTAAATAGGGGACTAGGGAATGGTGTTGTTGGGTCGAGGAGCTTCATAATGGGAGGAATCCTGCTCGCAAAGTAGTTCTTGATTATGTGGCATTCCTGTAGATTATGGGTGATAGTGAAATGGGTGCCACAGGATTGGCAGAAGGGACGATTGGTGTTGCCAAAAAGGAAGTTATGGGTAAGAGCTTCTGCGCCCAGAATTTCGGTATGGATGTTGAATACATTGGTTTATTAGTGGTTATCCAATGAGTCGACAAAAAAGTGTCGCTATTGGTCCAGTCATCGTGTCTGCGGATGGCTAATGGTATTAGTTGCCATTCTGTTAGTAGGCGAGGCAGATTGAGAATGACTGCGATCACTGGTCGATGGAGTGTTTTTCCAGGCAACTTGCCAGCACTTTCATTACCCACAATTCCCACTTGCCCTGGCACCCATTGCAACTCGACACTCCTATTGCTAAGTAGGCTATGACGAATTGCGCTAAGTACTGGTTCACTCGATGGGCTTCAAATGGCTTTAAGGGAGGCAAGGCTGTCGCTAAAAATAATAACGCTGGGAATATTGGTCGCAATTTCAATTGCCGCTTTGGTGGTCCACAGTTCCCTGTAATATGGTAATAAAAAGTTCGACGACCGAAAAAGATGTAGTATCGGTGTCAGCGGCTCCAATCTGGTTGTGGAAGGGAAGTTTAGAAAACAACGGAGGGGATGGATGAAGTGCTTTCAAGGTGGGATATTAATAAGGATAGCGATGATGAATTCCTTTTTGAACTGGGGGAGATGATAATGTTTTTGATTAAAGTGTGGAGGGGATAATTTAGAAGGCATAGGTTTTTATAAATTGAACTTAGGTGAAGATAGAAAAAAATAGGTTTTCGACCAGTCTCTATAAGTATGGATTCCAGCAGAGATGTCCGATGTGTTCCACTGGCTAGTCTAATACAACGGTTTAACGCTGCCTTGACTAGCTTTTTCCCTGCTATTGGCACACTTACACATATAGTGAGGAAATAGAGTAAGATCCCGTCCAAAAGTCCGTTGGATACTCTAATTGCCTCATTTTGTCTTACCTTACTTTTTCTGCTGACTAAAATTTTAACCATTCGGAGAATGATGTTTATTTTGTCAACAGCATTTTTAATATGAAGATTCCATTTTCCTCCACGGGCAATTGAGATACCCAGGATTTTCATGGAATAGTGACGAGTCCGATACACTACAATTTTTTTTTCTGCAAACATGAAGGCACGGTGGGTTCGATGTACAGATAATCGTACCGTTTATGCTGCTCCAGGTGTTGATGTTGCGAATGGCGTTATTCGTTTGACGTTGAAGATTAGCACCAGATACAAGTATAAAAATATTGTCAGCATATATATAGTGGTTAAAGGAGAGTGAGAAAGGGAGTGAGTATATATATTGAATAGGATCGTTGATAAAGAGCGTTTTGACAAAAAATGACCATTGGCGTGTAACGTGAAGGTTCTACCAGTTAGGTAGGAACGTAATAGTGCCAATATTGCAAAGTCTACTCTCCACTCTGCCAGCTGTAAGAGTACCCTGTATTGGCAAATTCATCATATGCCTTTTCTAGGTCGAATGACAACAGTAAACCGCAATGTCTACGTTTGTAGCAATTGTGGATTGAATATTGGAGTTCAAGTACCATACTCAGAGTTCCACTGCCTGACCTGTAGGCATGTTTTTGGGGATTGAGTCTATTGGCAAGCGTCTGGTTAAGTCTTGTAGCTAAGACCTTTTCCAGGATCTTGGAAGTGCGATTTTTATTGGGAACTGGAATGGCTGTTCCGACCTTCCAGCAATTTGGGAAAATACAATTTTCCAGAATTTTGTTAAAGAGTTTGACAATTCTAATATGAAAAGTCGAAGGGTAACCGACTATTTTCTCCACGAAAGCGTGCACAGTGGAAGCGGATATGTTCCGCATGCTCAACTATCGGCCGATAATTAGGGTATTTCACATCAATTTCAACTTATAGATGATACTTTAAGAACCACTATATAGCTCTGTCCTGTTAGAAATTGAGCCATATAGTGGTCCACTGCTCTATGGCATATTCCGTTCCACGTGACTCTCTCCGGAGTGCGATTATGCGTCCATCTTCCTTTAATCGATAAATTCTAGTATTGCTGCTATCTTGCCATTGTCTCATTTCTCTCCTCCCTGAAAAGTGACTTTCTTTTGATCATTTTGGTCTAAAAGAGCCCACATTTCTAAATATCTCTTTGGTCTAAAGGGGCCCGAAAATGAAGAGCTGAACATCAATCGGCAATTCTAAACATTACGGCCACATGATAACCGACTTTTTTTGGTATGAACTTTAAACTTTTAATTTGGACCATATGTAATTTTAACAAGATGATTCCACAAGTCATACAACACTGCAAATTCTACCTTTATTGCGCAAAAAGATCCCAGAATGCGCATTTTTCTAGATTTGGTTAAGTCAATGTGCCTCGAAGATGGTACGATTTGGTTCTGTTTGACTTTTTTTTTGTTAGGCTATGCAAATCTTCCAACTTTAGAGCATTTAAAAACCAACATTTTTGAAGTAATGGCCGAACCAAAGCCCGAAATGTGTGAAAATCCATCAAAAATTACTTTGAAAGGGTTGAGACCTGTAAAAACTTCGTAGCAGTTGTTTAAATAATGACAATATAAATATAATATAATAAAGTAAATTTTTTTGTTGAAAATCCTAATTTAAAATGCATTAATTTTAACTGTATTTTGTAAATTACTAACTGGATAACTTTTTATATTGCCATCAAGCTTATATAGGAGATATTTGAGGTTATTCGATATTTTTTGATATCTGGTGAATAATCGAAATTTTAATTTAACTATCCAACCCAATTTTCTTAGTACAATATAGCTACACGATCACTATTTCAGGACGGACTTAAGTACAAAATTCTAAGAGCTAGTCATGACTCGGACCCAATACTAAGAGCTAGTCATAAATAAGGTAAAATGAATCTCACTAAAATGAAGTTTATTTATTAATTTATTAACTTAACATAGTTTAATTTTTCGTTAATATTAGCAAATTCAAAAGCCACCAGAAAATTATCAGATTGGAACAAAAAACATTTCGTTTTTCAAGAGAATTTTCAATAAAAACAGAGAAGATTTAAAGAGAATAAAAATACCAACCAACATAAAAAGGATGTGTCCACTTTCGTTAGGCGAGGGAGAAATTTAAAAATCCGTAAATAAACCCACTTCAAAAAGATAAAGTCTTGGTTAATTTAAATATGTCAGTAGATTTGCATATCTGACCTCTACTCATTTACAGACAAGAAGAGAACCTCATTAGTCCTGTTCAGGTAGTTTTTATGCATTAGGGCCTGAGTACATACGTATTGAAATTTCCTGTCGATGAGTAGAAGATACCTTAAAGGACAGTCATAACACCAACACTCTTTTTAATAATCGTATAATCGATCGACGTTAATCCGTCTAGCCTGATGGTCGGAAGAGATGTAACCGTCCCAACGATACCTGATCATCGACGGCGGCTGCGTAGGTGTTCTTGACTAGGTTGTTGGGCGGACTTATTTTCTGGTTCAAATCTGGTTTGGTTCTGGTTTTAGGCCAATTCCAGAGTTTGTAGATGCTGTCCGATTCTTTAAAGTGGAGGAGTGATTTAATTCTAAAAAGAGATTAAATCAAAATAAGATAAAATTCTAATTAAATTCCTTCGTAAGAATTCTTTTGCGTATGGCTTGGCACCTTTTGACTGGATTGATTTCGTTCAGGTTCTAATACAAAAGAAACTGAGAGTGGAGAATAGATGAGGTTGACCAAAATATAACAATTCATCGTCAGTCGTAGATTTAGTTTTAATTGCCGGTATGTCAGTAATGAAATTTATCGTCTTCGATGGTTTCATCGACATATCACCGATCTGACCTTTTGTTGATCGCCCCCAGTCTTGCTTGCTGTGGTCTCAATTCTTGGTCTGGTCTTGTGTGAGCACAAAACACCTTCTCAATGGGTGCATGGGCTTATATTAAAGAACGCTACCTCTTGACGAAGAATTGGATTGAGATCCAATCGGTGGATGCAAAGTGGCCACCATCACAGCTAATAACTTGATTCCGATTAGCTTACTTGGAAGCGGAAAGTGTGGGCGAAAAATAGTCTTGAATTTTATTCTTTCCTTCTTCTGAATATGGCTTTTGGGTTGGCCATGAAATCCAAGGTAAAGGCGATAATTCAAATACGCTATTACCGGCCAATCCTTCGACTTAGCGTGGTGTCCATTTGACTAAAAGCCCATAAAGAACTCTAAATGAAGACACAAGATCCCCGTATAAGCCTAAGTGAGCCGATTATAGAACACCTGTTCATGGCAATTAAGAAAACGTGTTCTGCATGGTCTTAAGTTAGATGGCGATGAGATGCAAGTGTACTAGGCAAGTGTATAGATGAACGTGAAAGATAAAATGTACTCTTTGCCAGTAAATCTATTCATCATGTATTATTGTTGTATATTCCATTCAGGAAATGTTCCATGTTGACTGATTTTATTGATTTTATTAAAATATAACTTGTCGTTTTTCTGTTCGAAAATTTTTATGAATTCTTAGATAATTATTTGTACTGAAAAATCGTTATTATCAGAATTTTGTTTATAGATATTTAGAAGTAAAAATTATGAAAGTATTCAATCAAAAGGTACAAAAATATCTACTGTACTTAAAACAATCCAAAAAATTACTTTAAAATCGTACAAAATTTTATACGCAATAGTTAAATAGTTTAATTTATCTTTTGTTTAAAATTAGCTTTCATTTAAATAGGTGCTCATTAAATTTTCGTATAAAACGTTGTGTTACTATTCATAGCACGTAATTGAATTACTTAATCAAATTCCAAGTACAATTTGATAATTAGCTAATTAAATGGAATTGATTTTAGAATAACAGAGACCTTGACCCCTTCCTTTGTATGAATTAAATTTAATTAGTCACGTTTTACGAAGTATTTAATTCTCAGCTTTACTTTTACGAGTAAAAGCAGTGAAAATCACTATACCCAAAAATGTTATCTTAGAATATTTTGAGTATGTTTTTATTTTGGCTTAATTTAAATGGAATCCAAAGTTATAGTTTAGCAAGAATACACGTTAGGCCCGATTGATGAATTTTCGATCTATTAATCTTAAATATTTCTTGTCAGCTGCGGGAATCCCTTTCAGTGAGCAATTTTTATCTTCTTATTTAATGAATATATCTATTTTTGGGATAAAACTTCTCTTCGTGAGTAATTTTTAAGAATTTTTTTTCTCGAAAAAATGGTGACGGTTTTTACTTCTCCTTTTAATGATTAAAACTGAGGATATCTGCGGTAATCTCTTCCAATGAGCAATTCTTATCTCCTTATTTGATGAATACCTCTATTTTCGAGATAAAACTTCTGTTCATAAATAATTTGTAGTATTTTTTTATCGAAAAAATCGTGATGGTTTTCACTCCTTATTTTGATGACTAAAAATTAAGATATCTGCGAGAATTTCTTTCAATAGCAATTTTTATCTCCTTTTTTGATGAATGTCTCTTTTTTGGAATAAAACTTCTGTTTATAAGTACTTTTTGGAAATTTTTTTTAGATACATTGGCGACGGTATTCACTCCTCATTTTGATAACTAAAAATGAAGATATTTGCAGGAATTTCTTTCAATGGGCAATTTTTATCTCCTTATTTGATGAATATCTCTATTTTCCGAATAAAGCTTCTGTTCATAAGTAATTTTTAGTAATTTTATTTATCGGGAAAATCGTGATAGCTTTCACTCCTCATTTTAATGACGAAAACTGAGAATATCTGCTGGAATCTCTTTCTATGAGCAATTTTTGTCTCCTTATTTAATGAATATCTCTGTTTTTGGGAGTACTTTTTAGGAATTCTTTTTCTCGAAAAAATTATGATGGTTTTTACTCCTTATTTTGAGGACTAAAAATGAAGTTATCTGCGGGAATCTCGTTCAATGGACTATTTGAACGAGATTCCCGCAGATAACTCATCTTCTTGTATGATGAATATTTCTAAAGTAAGGTATCTAAGACATGAGTTAGATGCCATTTTATAGCACCACGACTATGAGGTTATAGGACTGGCAGAAAGGATGTGTGTTGTTTCCAAAAAGAAAAAAATAACTATATTCGGTAGACTTGAGTTTTGGTAGTTTGCTGATGAGATGGGAGCCCTTCCCAATATTAGTTTAGTATATATTTCTACAAATGCTTAAGGATGTCGTTTGCCATTGTGAGAGCAGCTAACTGATTAGTAGATTCATTCCTATAATCCTTAAATGCCCCTGTTGTTGAGTAGGCTATGTTGAGCAGAGGATTATTCAAAAGCTGCTAGTGTTACTTGGCTATGAGTAACGATGATCATATTGCGTCGATTGCTCCCCAAATTCGTGACATACAATTTAGAGTATTTCTGTACAGAAACCGCCCTGTACAGAAATACTCTAAAATATTGATCACAGATTTGGGTGTCATTAACTCCAATAACTGCAAAGGAAGTAGATCAACATGTGGGTCGCCGCATCTGTGAATAGAAAACAACATTCTTCGAGCCCATTCAACTGTTCGAGGAAAATTTTCCTGCAGATGGGCGAGTTGGTAATTGCCTATTCTACTAATTTAAATAATTTATAATTAATAAGTAAAATTCATTAAAAATGAATATTCAAAATGCTAATTTAACGAAATTGTTTACTTCACAAATAACTGATTTATTCATTTGTGTAAATATTATAAACACGATTTAAAGTTAAAATTACATATTCTAGAATAATTGGTAAAATCCATCACCAACTCTTCAGAAATACTATTCATGTCGTTCGTTTTGAATTTTATCGATTGCTTCGAATCGGATAGTAAAAATGTTGAATTGAAAATAAATTGAAGATTAATTCAAGTGTGCTGTCGCCGCACAAGTTGTTTGGTCAACAAGGAATTGTGTGCAGATATTAAATTACAATTTTTCAGTTTATCAATTTGCCAATAAAATTTCTTTAATTTATCAATCAAAGTCATTATTGATAGGAATGAACAATCACGAGTTCGATGGAAATGTGAAATTTGCTCTGAGAGGTCAGAGATTTCTGTGACTTGCATGAGGATTTGGGAGAAGATTGCTTGGTGACTAAGGAGTGAGGAGGAATTAACAGAATAGGGTAGTTGCAGCAGTATTCATATCAGTAATCATGAGAAAAATTTGAATTGAAATGAATGAAATTTTCGTAAAACAGAGGAGAAGCGAAGGCAATCACAATCGAAAGTATGGACTAAAAAAACAGAAACAAAATATTAAAAGAATAAAAACTGCAAATGAAAAAATTAAATAAAAAATAAGAAATAATCGTATTCAGGCATAACAACTGATGAAATGACAGGCTTTAGTTGGGACCACCTCGAAGTTGAAAAGTTTTTGAAAAATACAATATCGAGCAATATCCGGCCCGTTTCGTCTACTCTACCCAGCAAAAATGACCTCCATGGTGAGTCTGCAAATCACCAAATGACCAATAACCATTACCAAAGACACTATACCACAAAATTCTGCCGCATTGAAAGGCTAAAACCAGTGGACCTACCACAAAAAAAAAGACGATTCAATTTTACGCTTTGGCATATGGACAGGATAGTGTGTCGGTTCGAATTGATTAACTCTGACGTAAATGAATTACTTAACGTATGAGAGTGGATACAGACAGACCGACAGAAGGAAAGATATCCAAATGGGGTCTGAATTTAATTGGGTCAAAATCAATGCTATTCGAAATCAAAGACGATAAATTTTGACTGATTTATTGTCTTTTGCCGTCGTATATTCGTTCTGAAACCAAAATTCATACGATTTAATTTGGTAAATTAACAGAAGTAATTGTGAAAAATAGGAAATCTTTACTAATAAGTGAGTAGTGTTGTGTGGGGAAAAACATTTAAATTCAGAAGATTTAAAGTAATTTAGGTGCTTGTAATTGTGTATCGTTATAAAATGTTTCATTCGCGTCTTTCACTTCCTCCTGATGCGCGTTGTCATGGTGGCGCATCTAGGTGTCGGCAATGTCCGATCTGACGCAGAAAAATCCTTATTCTAAGGCTGATTAATCGAGCTTCTGACCTCACGAAAGCCTTTGCTCACTATACATTTTCATCAGATTTTTTTGCTGAAGACTTCCCTGAGCGAGGTTTGTCTTCCAGTACTTGTCGGCTTCTCAAAAATGATTTGTGGCATTGAAAATCTTTTGCTCTTGATAAGGAATGTTTCCCTAAGCTGGTTGCATTTTTTGTAAGTCAAACAAAAAAGCAAATTCACCAATCTTAACACAATATTTGATGGCACATCATTGCTCCAAATTTTCCTGTTTCATATCTCGTAACGCACTACAAAAACTTCATTTATTATTGGTGATCTATTTGATAAATTACCCACCAAAAATTAAGTACATACAAAAAAATATATTAGAAAAAAATGAAACGAACATTTCGAAAATAAATGAAAAACAAACTAAAAATAACATTTTAGCATAGATAAACCCAAATGTCCAAGTCCCATATGAAATTTCATAACAAAAAAATTTGAGTTGCAGCGGCAGTGGGTTTACCCACCTGGGTTTATCCACAAGAGGCTCAAATTTTTAAGGCACCTATGCTGAATACTAGCAGTTACGGTTCTAGGCGGAATACAGCTTGCGAAAAAATTTGAAAATAACAGAAGATAGCCATCTTTTCCTAAAAAGTTTACATCTTTTAAAAAATTGGCTTTACCATGTGGTTCAAATTATAAATGTGAGTAAATATTTCTACACATGAAATTTATTTTAAGTCAGCACCAGAGCGGATGAACTACAAAAAATTCAAATATTTCCATTCAGCTCAAGACGACTAACTATAGGCCAGACTTGACTAAATTGACGTCACAAGTTCAGCATCAGAGCAACCGTTGACATCGAGAATAAAGTTCATTTAATTATGTTTGTATTTGCAATAATAAGAATTATAATTTTGAAATTTCATATTTAAAGTTTAAAAGCGTATTGTTATTATTTTTGCATTAAAATTTATCTTATTATTCGCTAAATGAAAATACCACTGATTTAGAAGGTCTTTTTAAACTCACATTTTGGTTAATTTTAAATCCGCAGTAAAACAAAGGTTGTCGATACCTTGTCTAACCTACAAATATGTTATATGGAGCGGCACAATCCTCTTTTGGTGCCGCTTCATATAACATATTTTATACTGGAATTTCTTGTATTTATGTGAAAATATAAAATAAATAAAAGAACAACGTTTTAAAAATTTATATTATACTTTGAGATATTTTTGAGTTCCCACAATAATAGTCCATAAAAGGATACTTTTTGCTAAAAGATTTTCTTTTTTATTAATTCGAAATAAAACTTCCTTAAGCTTCCATATATTTTATCAATTAATAAGCTTTAGTATAACAATTAAAGCTTTTCTTAATTCAATAATCATACGAGTTCACGGCATACAAGTTGTAGGCACCATGATCAATACGATCTTGAGTTCGAACATCTTACAAATGTTCTTCTAGGTAAAGAAGAGCCATATTTCTTATTATTATATATTTAGTGAATTTTCTAATCGTTTTGTGTAAATTTTTCAAAAATATTTTATGGGAAATTTTTATTAAAAAAATTTAGACAGATAAACTTTTCGAAATTTTCAATTTGGGCTAAAGTTTGAGAACTTTTTTAGTTTCCGTTTCACCGATTTTTTTTAGTTCTTATTAAATACTTTCAACGATTTTTTTATTTTTCAGTTCAATATTCAAAATGTTTTTTAAAATTTCATTTTTCCCAACTAACAAGTTTTGCAAAAATTTCTACGGCAAAAAACTCTCCAACAACTCACAATTTTTTCTCCCATTAAAAATTTAAAAAAAAATTTGCACACTTTTTGGCAAAAATTGTTCAAAATTTTACTTGTTTTTCTGACAATAGCCATTAATTTTTTGAAAAGGTCATATATTTTTCCTAATTATCCCCTTCCAACTGACACTTCCAAGTAAAGAAATTCAAGGAACTCACCAATTTCTCTCCGATATTTGCTGGTGCTCCACATGGAAGTATACTTGGGCCCACCCTCTACAACTTTTATACATCCGATATCCCAAGCTGTCCCTATACCTTCTTCGCTAGATACGTCAATGATATGGCGTGCCTTGTATCTAGCGAAATTCTCCAAACCTAAATCCAAACCCTACAAAACTGGTTTACAAGATGGAGAATAAAAGTTATGAATGTAAATATACCCACGTAACTCTTACTCTCCGCCATAAACCTCTCATATACCTTAATGGCGGCGATGAACTTAGATAAACGCTTGACATGGAACCCACATACAAGACGTAAAAGACCTATAGCTAGTTCGACTTCTAGACAAAAGTTCTAAACTTACTATAGATAGCAAAGTACTCTTATACAATACCCTAGTGAAACCTATTTGGACTTACGGACTAGAACTTTAAGGCTCTACAAAGCCTTCCAATTCCCGTCTTATTCAATCGCATCAATCAAAAATACTCCGTACAATTGTCGGCGCTCTCTTTTATATTCGCAATACTGTTATTCATCGTGATCTTGAAGTCCCATTTGTTTTTTATGTGACTGTGTCTCGTTATAAAAAGTTCTATTCTCATATGTCCAATCATACTAGTGCTCCCGAACTGTATGCTTTTGCATTTGGATATGGCAACACTAATCATATTTTTATGTTATTCTATTTCGTTTTATGGTCATTTATTATAACGATAACTCTGACCATGTGGCCACAGTGACAATTAATCAAGGCAATCTATTTTTATTTATTTTCCTACAAAATTTACTTATAAAAAAGCTGTCGTTTTCGTATGGCTCTTGTTGATAATTGCATTTTTTTTAATCTAAAATAAAACCGTAAAAACAAAACAAAAACAAATGGAAAAGATTAAATAAGAGTAAACAAATGTGTATAAAAAATGACTATATAAATAATATTTGCTTATAAATAAATAAATGAAAAAAAACTTTCCAAAGCTATTCGGTTCTTATCAACATTTTTCTATGTAAGCATGACAACCAAGAAGTTCTCCATATTGCCTTGGCCATTTTTAATAAATTAAAAAAAAATTTAATTACAAAAAGAAGAAAATGGAAACCAATGATTTTTTATCCTTTTGTTATTTATTTCTGTTTTTACGCTATCAATAATCAAGTTTCATGATAAGTTATCGTAGTCTACAATCGAAGTAAGCGCTTTAAGTTTTGTACCTGTCGTCTGTCGATCATTTCCAAAGCGTTAGTCAATAAATTGGTTAAAGATAAAGTTTAATGATAGGTTTTGCGAGATGCTAGTGGGGTGGAGTGGTCATTTGTGTCGTGCGAATGTGAACGGCAAATGGCACAGCACAATTCACAATAAGTCTACAAATCGTTATCGGTCTCACACCTTTTTTACTCATGTTCGTACACTTGTTCATTGTGTGCAATTCGTTCCATCTACCGGCATTCTAGTACTATTGGCGTCAAAATTTGTTTGATAGCTTTTTCGTTGTAGTTTCCATCAGTTTTTTAATCAATATTTTTCAACCTTCTTTACGTCATAAGGAGTGAGTTTAAGGCCATATAAAACAATTAACGCCAGAAGTATTTAAGTAATTTGAAAGCAGGGTCCTGACAGCTAGGCCTTTCCGGGCAAGAACATCGATTTTCTTAATTTCCTTACACCTTTGGGACGTCTGGCGTTCACTGATTTAGCAAGGTCAACGCTTGCTAAATCAGTGAAAGCCAGACGTCGGTCGGGGTCATCTAGGATGTCAATTGCAGCATGTTTAAAAGTCATGAAAGCAGGGTCTTTTTGGAAAGGATATTTCCCATCCATAATCTTAAAAACTACTTTTTTGCTGTCTTTACATCATCCTGAGTTTTTTGGGCCTGCTAAAAGAAAGATCGCCAATGGTACTGGATCTACGCCACGGTCTTCTAGTTTGTCAAATCGAGCATCTTTAAGCATCCTGAAAGGAAGATCTTTCCGGACAGCATGTTCCTCACCCATTTTCCTATTATAAAAATTTGGACTTCTTTACATTATAGGGAGTCTTGTTAAGGCTTGCTAAATCAAAAAACGCCAGAAGTTTTTGGCTTGCGCAGCAGTCAATTTCAAAATGTTTAAATATTTGTTATTCTTATCCATACGGATTAAGTGTCCAGACCACCGCAGCCTATTCGTGGAAGCGCTTCAGGATCTCGCCGTTCAATATGCACAGATTTTTTGGGGAATAACCTTATAATAATGGTTTTTGCTGCAGGTCAAGTTGACGCAGAATTCACTGGCTGCAGGCCAAGTTGACGCAGAAGTACTGATCAGTACATCTTCTACGTATGCTCTACTTGAACTTGTCCTGAGAGATACACAAGCCTATTGACGACACGGCCGAGATTGGACATTTTTTTAAGATTTTCCACTTTCAACCCACCACCAAAAACAAAATGTTGGTTTTTACATGGAGGACACATGTTGGATTGATATAAGAAAATCTATGGAGAAACTTACTAGTGTTCACACCTCAGACTATAACCCCAGCTGGCTGTCACCATCATATCATCACAGCCACCTTGAAGCCTACGCCAATAGTCAGGGCCCATTCCCCGGACTGGGGGGTTCCTGATCCCGCGTTCGCATTTAAAGCAGATTAATCTGAATTTGAAGCGATCCTCCTTTCGAGTTCCCGTAACATTTACAGTTATACCCCGAAGTAACAAAGTTTCATGTGCCCAATAAAAATTCGCATAAGTCGAGGTACAACTTTGCACTTTTTAGAAAAAAAAAAAATAAAATCGTACTTTTTCTATACAAATTAATACAAAATATTTTTAAAAAAATATGAATTACGTAAAAAAAGTTATTTTAATATCGACAAGTTCATAAAATCAAAACAAATTCATTAATATTAAACAATAAAAGTAATGTTTTCTTAATATTATTGAAGAAAAATACGAGATCCTAGAGTGCTATCGGGACCACCTGGCTGCGGTGGCCTAGACACTTAATAGGCTACCGATGGTCTAGACAATTGGTCCTTATGGGTGACGAAGATCCTATGTGGAAAGTGTACAGTGGCTCCATTATTTATGGTTGCAGAAGACGATGTAGCCCTGTCTTCGGGGGAATGCTGGTGTTAGCCAGCATACCAAAAACATGCGAACGACTACGGCACCAACCAAGAACGCCTGGAGTTATCTGATCCAGCAGGCAGGCCTAGACCGGTCTCCCAGTTAACAAAAAAAAATAATTAGAAAAATTACCAGGTGTATAAGCTTAAATCCGACTGTTTAGTCATAGATGGCGTGAGTGAGCGTATTAAGCTACCATGGGCACGCCGAACTTTTTTTTATGAGTTTGACATCTGTCAACATTAATCAGTGCACATTGTCAACAATTTCGTACAACAACATACATTTTTCCTTTGATAATCACGTCTAGTTTTATGACAGAAAAAGAGCATATGCTGGAAGCTCTGCTTTTCTTCTTCAATTTGAAGAAATCGGCTGCCGAATCGCTTTGAATGCTTATGGAGGCCTATGGTGACAGTGTTTTATTGGAAACAATATGCCGAGATTGGTTTCGTCGGTTTGAAGACGGCAATTTTGCTTGTGGGACAAGAAGCGCGAAAATCGGCCTAGGAAGTTTGAGGACCATCAATTGCAGGCTCTTTTGGACGAAGATGATACCCAATCGCAAAAAATGCTCGCGGAGCAATTGGGTGTTACTCAACCAGCCATTTCCATATGTCTGCGTGCCATAGGGAAGATTTAAAAGATCGGAAAATGGGTGCCGCATGAATTGAACGACAGGCAGATGGAGCGACGCCAAAACGCATGCGAAATCTTGCTCGCCAGACAAAAAAGAAAGTCGTTCCTGCATCGGATTGTGACAGGCGATGAAAAGTAGATATATTTCGAGAATCCTAAACGCAACACCGCTGCCACCAACAACTGATCAAATTACACCGTGCTCTGCGTGAAAAAAGGACGGATTATCAGCAAAGATATGACAAGTTGATTTTCCTCCACGACAACACACTATCGCACACGTCAAAAATGGTCCGAATCTACTTGGAGACACTCAACTGGGAGGTGCTACCCCACCCCGCTTATTCACAAGACTTGGCCCCTTCCGACTACCATCTGTTTTCGTCGATGGGCCACTTGTTCGTTGAGCAGCACTTCGATTCTTACGAAAACATTCGCAAATGGCTTGATGAGTGGTTTGCCTCGAAAGAGAAGGAATTTTTTTTGGCGTGGTATCCACTTATACACCTGGTATATAACAAAAAATATTTAAAAAAATGTGTTATATAATAGTATTAGTACATTCTTGTGGAAGCTATCAATTTAAAGATAATTTATGTTTATAACATTTTTTAAAAGGAAGAATTAAAAAAAAAGAAACTGCACCAATTAACTTTTAAGTTAATTTTTTTAAGTATTAAAGGAGTTGAGGAAGGGGGGTAAATAAAGTAAAAATAACCGCAATTTCGCATTTTTGATAACACCAATCAATTATTGATTAAAAACAATTTTTATTACTACATAAAAATATGAAATGGAAAAAGTTTTTTTTTTGACTAATTCTTTATATAATCGATAAATTCACAAAATTAATAGAAACAAATTATTTATTATCTTTAAAACTGAAATTGACGTAAAAAAAATTCCTAATTTCTCTTATCGATAATCGCAAAAAGAAAATATTTTAGTTATCAATGTGACTGCACCCAGGTTTTAAAGTTTCCTCAATTTTTATTGATGTTATTTCTGCGTCCACACCTGTAGGTATGGTTTTGATTAATTTATGAAAATATGAACATAATTTGTAAAAAGTTTTTTACTTTTTTATTATTAGTTATAAATTTTGCCGTAATTCCGTTTCGAACTTATCTTGAATAAACACTTTAATTAGTAATTTTTGAAGGACAATTATCACCATTACAAAAGTAATATTCATTTATCCATTGTGGGTAGTGGCATTGCTGTCATTTCCAATAACTTAATTCGGATAAATCTGACGTGGAGTCTTTTTTTGCCATTCTTAGAGAAGTGTTATTTCCTCTTGTGAGGAAATTAATGCATTTATTTTAAATACAATCCGCCCTTTCAGTGTTAGTCAATAATTATTTTACGATGAATTTATTGGATAACTGCAATTAAGTCCATCAATAGTTTGTTAGTCACAAATAAGTGATTTATCAAGTAGTATGCCGGAACCAATTTGGACTTACAATTTTGCAAATAGATCTACTTTCTCAGTTATAATATCACAAACAAATTATAATAAAAAATCCAATTTCAAAGGATTTTATTTTGAAGAAAAAAAATTAACAATTTTAATATTTATGATCAAGGAAGGTCATTATTAATTGGAGAATAAATGAAAAATCGATAGGACTGATCTTGACGATTGACAAAGTCTAATTTGTAGATTGTTCGGTCATAGATGGGATTACCCAAACCATCAGTGGGGATGAAACTTGCGGATAAAAAAAATCGAGGCAATACTAGTGACCAGCAGAAAGATAAAGAATGTTCTCCCCACTGATGTTGTCTCGCCGCCATCGCTTCGATACCTGGACATTCAGATAGACGGCAGGTAGAGCTTTTTATAGAATCGCTGCTGAAAAGGTGAATGGCTTAGCAAGTATTATGCTTAACCATTGAGTACTCAAACAGAGCCGAAGCAGGCTTCTATCCACAGTAATCAGCTATATGATAATACTCTCTATGCGGTCTTTATCTGAATATAAGCAATGGTGACGGAAACGTATAAGCGTCAGGTGATGGTGGTATATCATCGAAGCACACTTTGTTATCATTAATATTGTTCCAATCAAGCGAGGGCCGGACCATATCATCGGCGACGGGAGGGCACTGAAATCCATCAGTTTACCCTCAGTATGAAGGAAAGAAATGAGACAGGTGCGAGATGGCAGTGACACTGGGATTTTTCGATTAAAGGAGGATAGAAGCACCATCACTCATTTCTGACATAGCCACGTGAAACGGAAGCGGCCATGAAGAAGTGGACCACAATTTCATCCACTTTCTGATAGAACATAGGTGCTTCAGGGCATATCAAAAGGTATCGATATGCCCTGAAGCACCTATTTGGGTGGTGCTTCAGGGCATATCGATCATTTCCGCGGGTTACGTATATTCGATTTTCGATTTTTTATGGCGTAATGTTGGTACTCATGTCTCTAACTTATACCGACAAGTTCGGCCATTTTGAATGTATTCAGTTAATTTTTGACAGCTGCTTTGCTTGCACGTGTTTCGGCTCGTCTTCGTTTTTTGCCAATTCCAAAAAATGGATTAAAGATCCGCGAAATTAATTTTGTTTGTTGTGTGAAAAACAAAATTTATTTCGCGGACGCATTTCGAATGTTGATTGTAGCGTATGGTGAAGCTACCTTGCACCGAAACAACGTTTATCGGTGGTACAAAATGTTCTCAGAGGGCCGAGAATATGTGAACGACGAAAAGCGTGCCGGGAAGTATGAACGACAGTTTTCTGCGATTACAGGGGCGTGATGCATCATGAGTTCTTGCCACATGGTAGCACGGTCAATAAGGAATATTCCCTTCAAGTTATATGGGAGTTGCACGAAGTAATCCGGCAGAAACGCCCGGATTTGTGGAAGAACAAAAATTGGCTTTTGCACCATGATAACGCCTCTGCTCACACATCATTGCTTGTGCGCGAATTTTTGGCCAAAAACAACATACTAATAATGCCGCAGCCACCGTATTCCCCAGATCTGGTGCACTGTGACTTTTTCTCGAAGGAGGAGCTGAACAAGATCACAAAAAATAATTTTTTGAAGTGCTTGGAGGATTGAGAAAAATGTTGGCACAAGTGTATAATATCTGGTGGGAGTTATTTTGAAGGGGACAAAATAGTAATTCATGAATAAATAAATAATTTTTGAAAAACACGATACTTTTTGAACAGACTTCGTAAATCGCTTTAAAATTATTGGCGGCCCACAATCGATTATTATCGGTGCACTAAAGTATTAGCAGTGGAAAAACGAATACTCTTTCCTAAAGAAAAAGGAAAAAAAGTGGAGAATTAATGGTGAACAGCTGTCCGAGAAACGGATAATCACAGAAGTGATCAAATCGCAGGCATGTTGGGATGCGATTGCTGAATACACAACTCGAGTAATAATAAAGCTCTGCCAGGAATAAAGAATGAGAAACGGGTAGCCTGCAGTCTAAATAGAACAATAGACTTTATTACAGTCCGCTTCCCATGAAATAATACCTGACGGTGGTCCCTTGAAGAAAATGCGGGTAGGTTTTAATGCGTAAAAGTCCCACATACTCTAGGGGTCGGTACCTATCCACTTGAAAAAAAAGAACGAAAAGAACTAAAAAACCGACAGTTGTGGTTTTCCAAAGCTTCATATATAATAATTTTGATTATATTTAAAGAAAAATGAGGTGGGTTTTCGAGGATACAAGTCCCTCACGCTGTATCTCCAGTATACAAAAGTGAGTTTTCCCCTACCTGATATCAGTCCGTGTGACTTTTTGTTTGTTCCTCAATATCAAAACTTAATTTAAGAAATGTCATCTTGGTATTATCGACAATATCCAGAGGCGTGTAAC
Organism: Atherix ibis; assembly: GCA_958298945.1. Taxonomy (NCBI): domain Eukaryota; kingdom Metazoa; phylum Arthropoda; class Insecta; order Diptera; family Athericidae; genus Atherix; species Atherix ibis. Next base: position 78,524,114 of record OY282606.1, on the reverse strand, counting down.
CGTGGATTTGAAGACGATTCCAGTTGAAGCTTTCTAGTGCTGCAATGAAAAGCCTCCCCTTCTGCCAATTCTTGTAGATAATCCTTGAAACCAAAAATTCGTCCTATATGGCTTAAAATAAAATTAAAAAAATTGGAATTTGAATTCGAACAAAATCATTAATGAAGTACGTGGTTATTGGATTTAATTTTAAAAAAAATCTCCAACAAAATAAGGATTCAATTTAAAAAATATACTAAAAATCTCCAAAGTCCCACAAACGAGATTATCTAAAGAGAACTAAAATATCTGAAATTTTGTTTTTGTGTTCATTATTAAACTAAATTTTTATTAATAATTTTAATTGTTTTTGCAATTTTTCTTTTAAAATCGTGTTCATTTGAAATAATTCTTAATCGGTCAAGTTTCGCGTCAATAACCAGTTATCCATTTAATATTGGTTATTTATAATCAGATTTCTACGGAAATTATTAAAGTTATAGGAAAGAGAAAAATTAAATATTTTAAAAGTAATACGACGTGTGTACATAATTTGATGATGGATGCCTTGACAATCATAATTACCAAACCCAATTTTTCAAGATAGCCTATTTTTTATCACCGTTTCAGAAAATAATTTAGTATCTCACACAATTAATGGTCATCGTAATCAATCTTATCGCGTTGCTATTTATTTGCTGAGGATTTGGCTTGGAATTAAATGTACACAAAAATTCACAAAAAGTTAACAGAAAATTTTTATATTAAAAAAAAAAGATACAAAATAAAGTAAATAAACTTTTATGGAACGAGTAGGTTTTTATGGAATTTATCTCATACCCTGACTAGTGTTTGTAAAAATATTTTCAATTCACTAATGATAATTGGGCTTGTTAAGTTGGGGATTCATTGCAACCTTCACGGCTCGTCACATAATCGTATATGAGGGGCGTACGTGTTCCAGTCCATTTTTCATCAGTCGGACTGTGACGAATTATCCAAATTGTACTTGTGGAGCTGTTGTACAGATAATTTTGTGTACTTGAACCTTATATATGAGTCAATTTTTTTTATCTACACATATTCTAGATTGAAATGCAAAGTTTGTAACAAAAAAAAAATGCGATAGATAAATAACTGAATGTGCTATTAATTTTATAGTATTTGTTTATTTGGTAGAAGGTTCAACATTTTAGAGAGGTTCACCTATACAAGAAAGGGTTTAAAATTTCATCCACATTCCTCAAGTAATCATCACCTATACAAGAAAGGGATTTTTTTCATCCACATTCCTCAAGTAATCATCATTTTGAGGCTCACAAATACAGGCTTTTTCTATAAAAATTTCCATGACCTTATATGGAGTTCCAGGTCCTAAACGTCAGATTAGAAGCTGAAATCCTGTGTAAGGTCATCGAATGATTTCCTTAAATTTTTGAATTGTTTGAGGTTTGGTTGTAAACATATTCTTTCAAGTAACCGCACGAAAAGAAGTCTGCTGCCATCAAATCAAGTGAATGTGAAGCACAAACAAATTCAGATTTTGTTGTTAAAATTATTCATTTGCTAAAAATTTCTTGCAGGATGTACCTTGGCAGTATGCTCAAAAGCTCCATCCTGATGGAACCATACCTCCAGATTAGCTTCGACCACTGAGCATGAACATTTCTTAACCAGTATACTATACAAAGCCCTGTTTATTCTTTCGGGCTGGCTCTCAAATTTATCGAAGATGTAGGAGCCGATAATCTACTTTTTCCTAAGTAAAGAATAATGCAATGAGGAAATTAGAAGTGAATCTTGGGATGGTAAAGATTGAACCATTTAGATCTTTGCTGGAAAAATTTCTAAATCGATTTTTAGAATCTTCTGAAACGTGTTCTGACGATCCCTAATAGAGCGGAGTAACGACGGATGAAGATCGATGGACCTTCAAGTAGACTGCATTGGACAGCTCCAACTGCTGCATCAATGCGCACAGTACGCTGAGGTCTTCTTCCCACAAGATTGCCAACTGATCGATTAGGTTCCGAATCATGCTACCGCTAGTAGATAATCTATTATTTATATTAGTTGGAAATGCTGATCTTTCAATCGAATAGAAAAACTCAATAAGCTTGACATCATACGTATCCATTTGTACCTTGAAAAAATGCTCCGTGACCTTTTTCAATATCTATATGTTCACAAACATTGTAACAAGCTGACTTTGTGACGAGACACTTTAATAGAAGGAGAGGTACATGTGAGAGTAAACACCCATTGGCATTTCTCTACCTAACGAGACATGTTAACGTATCAGGAAATCTCTTGGGGGAAATAACAGAGGAGAATTTCCTAATAAGAGGATTATGGTGGTAGGATAATCGGGAATGAAACTTTTTATAACGAGCAACACATAAGTTATAAGCAACGGGAACATTTTGATCACGATGAATAACTTTGTGACGAACATAGAATGGAGACTCAACGCTTTTTCGGTAAATTTTGGATTGAGATAGGAATTGGAAGCCTTTGTAGATCCCCATAGTAAAATACCGTACGTCCAGATAGGCTTTAAAATTGTCTTGTAAATTAACAGTTTATTTTTTAATGTCAATTTTGATCTATCGATAACGTCTGTTAAGTTCAAGTTTTTTAAATTTCGTATGAGGATTTATAGTAAGTCGTTTGTCTAGGTTTGGTCCCAGGTAGCGTACTTTGTCTTTTGGTGGAATGAAGTTGCCATTAAGATATAAGGTTTGTTAGTATACACCTTTTTCTTCCCATACGAAGATATCGGGAGGGTTCAAATCAAGAGATCGTGGGGGTCAGTCGGTAATGCCACTTTTTGCGATAATTCCAATTGACTTGTTAGAACCACATACTCTGAGGGCTAAGGGTGAGAAGCCATTGAATTTGCGAAAAATGACTGTATACTATGCATTTTTTTCTAAAGGTCTGTATATTTTTGAAAATGACCGTCAATTCTTAACGATACAATATTTTGATTACTGACTTTTTTCAACCTTAACCTAAAGATTTAACTCTGGATCATATGTGGTTTCAACTTATGGTATACGATGCCACATGCCATAAAACATGACAAATTTTAGCCGTCTTGCGCGAAAAGTTACCAGATAGCGTTGCGTCGAGATTTAGTGATGTCAATTGATCTCAAAGATCATATGATTTGACGCCATTAGATTTTCTTGTAGGAAACTATACAAAACATTGTATTAACTCAAAACTTAAGAATATCTGTCAAGTCATTGCCGGATTACAGCCGAAAATGTGCCTTTAAAAATTACCACAAAAGGTTTGAGTTCTGCAAAAAGTATTTTCGAGAAATATAAAAAAATAATTTTAAATGTATTTTATTTAACTTTACTTTCCAATCCCTTATTGTCTTTTTTCAATCTTTCCAATTTCCATAATTTTTTTCAAATAGTTTTTTTAGTAAAAAAAATTCTTAAGTAAGGATCTTAACGTAAAAATTTCGTGTAACCAAAGATATATTAATTTTCTTTTATTTTGAGATTTAAAACATCAGTGATTATTTTTTCAGAGATATTTTTCAGTAAGACACTTACTCAAGTCAGAATTTCATGGATTAAAAAAAAACGCAAAAAAAGGAAAAGGGGAAAAAAAATTCGAAATGATACTCTAGTAGAATAAGGCTATGCTACTAGACCACCAAGAGTGCATGGCCCTGAAGAATCTGGTTGAAGATGACAACATAAAGTTGATCATCGTTCGATTCTTATCATAGCAGATACAAGAGTTTTTTTCCCTTCAACAAACGAAACTCACCCCAAATAGGTCATAACACTAGTCGATAGTATTTTCTTTTTGATTTTTATGTTGCGTAGGCCTTCAAGCTGGTCCTATATGAGATTGACTACTCTTGAGAAATTTTCCCTTTTATTGTTAAGAGTCATAATAATGTAGAACATTCGTGTGGTCACAGAGGCTAAAATGTTTTTTTCTTCAACTTAATTATTACTATAAGTCAGCCATCTAAGGACTATTCTTATAATTTTTTTATTCGATTCTCAATATAAACATGATTTTTTTGCTATTGGATATTTTAGATATTTATCAAGTGTAGATATGTGGTTTTGTTTATTTTCTAGTTTATGAACATTTTTTTTCCCAATGACACACACGATTTTATTTTTTATTTTATTTACTTTATATTTTTAAATTGAAAATTCTTTGTTTTTATGATTGATTTTTCCATTTTATAAAATAGATAATTATCCTTTTTAATAGGTTAAAAGGATCAATTATAATTTTTATAGGCTTTCCTTATAATATCCTCTTGAATAGACTTTTTACCAGTTATCGTATTTTATGGGTTTTGCAGTCTTTATGATCTTTTTATAGGGTTATCCTTTAAGAAAAAAATTTTTTTATTTTGTACGCTCCCGTTTTGCTATCTATTTTTAAGACATTGAGTATTTTTTTAAAAAATTTAATAACATTGTTTATCACTTAGATAGAGTTTATGATCCTTCATTTATTTTATTGGTTTTTGTTGTCGGCCTAGTACGAATATTTCCGTTTTTATTATTGTCCAGTAGTTATGTTTTATCAAATTATCAGCTTTTTATGCTTAATAGTAAATTTTAATTTTATTGAAATTCCTTAAAAGTTGGTAATTCTTAAGCTTCTGCGTGGTCAAAAAATCCTGTCTACTATAATAAAGATAAAAAGAATCGAACAAATGGCACCGAATCTATTATTCTTGAAGACGTTTTAAATAAAATATATTTTTATTTTGTTTATTTTTTTAAATATAAAGTTCAGAGTAATTTTTTCTCCTTTTTACGATTAGTTATCCTTAAAAGAAAATCAAATTTTACGGTAGCCTTATTAACTATAAAATGTTATTTTTAAGAGAAAAATCAGTAATGAGCAGGTGAAATTTCTGAATTTTTTTTTTGAATATTTTTTATTGTTTAGATCAGAAAAAAATAACAATAAAAATTAGTAAATTGAAAGTAAATAAAAAAAAATTTTTTTGATTTATGTGGAGTAGAAAAATTTATTCGTAAGGGCAGTAGTTTTATGTAAGATCTTAAAATAATAAATTATATTAGCAAATTAATTAAAGGCATTTTTAATCAATACTCTTTGAATTGCCTAATTACAGGCAATAGTCATTAATATGTTTATATCCTTTGATGTTTACTAAAGCAACATTAGACTGAGATAAGATTAAGACCTAATTTGTATGGGTCAGAAAATAGTCTTAACTATAGGTTAACAAGGTGGAATGGGCTGTACCAGGTCTGTTCAAAATGTATCGCGAATTTTAAATTTCCGCGGGTTACGTATATTCGATTTTCGATTTTTTGTGTCGTTATGTTGGTACTCATGTCTCTTACTTATGTCGACAAGTTCGGTTATTTGGAATGTTCAATTTTTGGACAGCTGCTTTGCTTGCACGTGTTTTGGCTCGTGTTCGATTTTTGCCCATTCCAAAAAATGGATTAAAGAATCTGTTTCGGGAACAAGAAAAAGTCACACGGGGCCGGATCTGGGGAATACGGTAACTGCGTCATTATTAGTGTGTTGTTTTTAGCAAAAAATTCGCTCAAAAGCAACGATGCGTGAGTAGGGGCGTTATCATGGTGCAAAAGGCAATTTTTGTTCTTTCACAAATCCGGGCGTTTCTGGTGGATTGCTTCGCGTAACTAGCCCATAAGTTGCAAGTAATATTCCTTATTGAATGTTTTATCCTGTGATGCACCACGCCCCTGCAATCGAAGAAAACTGTAAGCAAAACCTTCACATTCGGCCGAACTTGGTGCGCTTTTTTCGGTCTTGGCATTGGGATGATTGAACTTTGATTTTCACGTCATAACCGTAAATCTATGATTTGTCACCAGTTATGACCCTCTGGAGGTAATTGGGTCGTCGCGGACAGAGTCCAACAACTCCTTAGCAATATTAATGCGATGCTGTTTTTGGTCGAAAATGGGCAAAAATCGAAGACGAGCCAAAACACGTGCAAGCAAAGCAGCTGTCAAAAATTAACTGAACATTCAAAATGGCCGAACTTGTCGGCATAAGTGAGAGACATGAGTACCAACATCGAAAATCGAATATACGTAATCCGCGGAAATTCAAAATTTGCGATAATTTTTGAACAGACCTCGTACATACTTTCAGAATTGGGGGATAAAGCTGCTCGATAAATGTTAAGACTAGTTTTCTTTTTTGTTATAGTATTATGCAATATATTGAGAGAAACGGTATGGAACTTTATCCTATTTAAACCATTTTACTAGGTCACATTTCTAGATGTCTCCATGGAAGCACCGTCAGATATTACTTCGTGGGACAAGAATTGATTGAAATCATTACTTTGCTAGATTACTCCTTGCTCTCGCTCATATTGACAGCTTCCCAAATCTCATCGAGTCCAACATCAATACCACGATATTCTCTGGCTTCAGGAGCCCGCCAACATAATTCTGTGTTTCTTCTCTTTCCGTTTGAAGTTGGAGGCACAATTTGTACGTACTCCGCGCTCTTTACTACTCCTTCATAAGAAAGGCACGGTATTGGTAAGCCTGAAAACAAGCATGTCCCGTTAAAAATTGGGGACCACCTGCCATCGAGAGTAGTATGTCAATAATTATGCTACTGCCTCCAGGATTCCTTTCATCTCGGGCAGTAGAGCCTCTATCACTCATCTGTGAGAATTCCGATTGCGATCATTCTGGCAACAATACAAATAGCTTCGTTTGATACCATTTAGATAGCACAGGATATCCTTGATGCGCTCCTTTGATAGAGAGAAACAACTATCGGCAGCCTCCTATTCCCGAAATCGCAGCTTTGCGTCAGTAACCTGCTCCAGGTACTTTAGCGATGGTCCCTCAATCACCTCATGTTCGCCAATCCTATTGGTTATTCTTACTCTGCACTTCCTGCCCGTGATGAGCGTTCCTCCGTTTTATGATCAGGAAGCTGACGACTAACTGCTTAAAGCCAAAGTCGAATTGAAGCAACAGTCCCATTGCAGATCTGCTCTATCTTTTGCACACATTTTTATATTGTTCTCGCATACTTTGGGATTTAGAGCTTCAGAATACCATCATACATCATACTCCATAACAGACGGCCAAATACCAAGCCCTGTGGAACTTATCCAGTAAGCCTGTATGACCTCTTCCGACTGTTCTTCCTGTACAAAAATAATTCTACCCTTTAAGGTATTCTACTATTATCTTAGTAAGAGAACATCAAGCATGCACTCCCATCTCGCCGAGTTAATGGCGTTTTTCACGTCAGTTATTGTGATCGCGCAGTACTTTATAGAGCCTCTTTTCTAGCTTTCACCTTCGATAGACCAAATCGACAGTAACTAAGGTAGAGCATGCTCTCTTAAAGCCACATTCGATTTTAGACAGGCATCTCTACCCTTCGGTGAACTCCTCCAATCAATTGCACATAATACATTCAAGGTTTGAAATTAGTGAGAAAAGTCTTTTGGAGCACCTAAAAAATCATATTTTACGGAAAAACTCAATTATAACGGCGCGTCATTGATAATAAATTTAACAAAAAATTGACTCTAAAAAACAATATTTGATCAGAAGATTTTCTGAAATAATGTCTCAGTCTTATTTTAAAATATATCCAAAAAAACTTTTCTATAATTTATTTTAGTAATAAATAAAAAATTAAACTAACAATTTCGTAGATGAGTAAAAAAGTTTTTAAATAAATAATATCAACTGTTAGAGATTGTATGTAACGAGACACTTCCAGTCAAATGGAAGTTAATTAAAGCGTAGCTCAGTAGTCGTCTCTTTGACTAGATCCGGTTCCTTTGACTTTAGGAATCTATCCCATCTATAGACAAGTTATCGAATATCAAGCGAACTTTTGACCAACTGTTGCCGAAACTGTCTATAAAGTGAATAATTGCGTGCAGTCTGCATTCTGATCCGAATCGAAGTTGAACAGAATACTTTGGATGAATTTGCAGTGTAGCAGACCGGACAGAGTGGACAGAGTGGGCAGACTGGGCTAAAGCACAATAGAGACGATCAAACCTAAACAGATCATCCAGAACGGATTGGACAAAGCCAACCAAGTCAGATCATATCAGGCTTAAGTAAATCTGTGCAGAGAAGTGCACTTCCTAAATAGCTATGGAACGACGAGTAGGCAACTGATTTTGCCTTTGGATCAGCTGATTTAATGCCATTCACTTACGATCGACTGATTTGTTCAGTTGAAGCAGAAAAAATTGCGCAAATTGAGTACGAAAAAAAAAATCCTCGTGCCATGGTGTCAGTTTTCACACGAGACCAACGGTTCCGTATCAGGTATGTTAATGCGGTCGACGGTGTTCGAGTACAATTGATGACAGACCAGATTGTAGATTTTACGGTGAACGGCACAATTTCTGTGCGCGCAACGAGCACAATTTTTGCGCAATCGCTTGATTGATTCGATCGTCAATATTGTGGTGTGCCGCATTCCTTCCCATGTAGCGCCTCGCTTCAGTTAAGTTCCTCTGGCTTCGTGCTTTATCGTTCAGAAACGTGTTACTATCAGTACTGCACTTCAAAGTGCCGTGCCAGATTCAAAATTCCACCACAAACCAAATCGTCCCATTGGGCTTTGTCAGAAACCGATCTTTGCCGTGTGTTGCACTTTTTGCCCCTACGCATTGCTCTAATACTTCTTATGGAGCCATAAATTCGAACTTTTTCTTGCCGATAAATCTGAATTCAAAAAGTCGCCTTGCGGTGAGGTTGGTGTTAACTTTGCTGATTGGCCTATAATCGAGTACACGTGCCGATAAGGTTAATTGACGAAAGTGATTTTTATGAGAGATTTTCTGTAGACTTGTTTTTATTTCACAAAGATTTTTTTCTCAGGCTCTCAATAATGTCGATTAAAAATATAAAAAAAAAATTTTTTTTTAACCAAGTTATGAGGTACCAAATTAAAAGCAATCTTTTAATTTTTATGCATAATTCTGAAAAAAACGTAATTTTACAATTTTTAAATGAACAATTTTTTAAACTGCTTTTATTATTTACAAAACATAAGTACTTGAAGTTGCATAATGTATGATAGTTAATAAGAAAAAAAACAGTTTTAGATGGACTAAGGTCGTCTAAGATGTGGATCTATAGGCTGGACTTCTATAATATGAACTTCTAAAATGGGCAGCTAAAATATGGATTAATTTTTTTTTAATTATAAATTTTTCTTAGTTCAGATAGTAAAATTATAAATGTTTCGAGGAAGTACAGCTCAATAATTTGAAAGTTATTTAATATTGTTCATTTGCCATTTTATAAATATTATGGATTATTTTATTATCAAACAATATGCAAAAATTATAAAAAAATTCTACTAACGTGGTGATTCTGGTGTAGCCACGTGTCACACTTTTAGAGGGGATTATGGAGGTTAATTTCTTCCATGGTGGATATGCCAATAAGGAAAATAGTGATATATGGGGCTCTAAAAATCCACAAGTGTCTGTGAAGAAGCCATCGTATTTGCAAAAAAATTCTGTTAAAAAAATGAAGCCATTGTATTCGCGAAAAATGACGGTTCGGTGTGCATTTTGGTTTTTAGGTGTCATTTGAAGGTATTTCTCCGACCTGTGTTAATTCTTAATGTTATGCCTGAATGTCAACTCTCTTTATTTGGTCTCAACTTGAAAATTTTAAGCTAGCCCATATGTGGTATTAACAAAATGGCATCATAATTTCTACACAGCATAAAAAGTTTTAGCTTAATTGCCAGGACGCGTAATGTCGATTTAATGTCCGAATTACAACCCGCAACTTTTGTCAAATAATGGCCGAATTTCAAGACGACATATGCAAAAAGGCTTAACTAAACAATTAAAAAGGATCAAGGTTTATAAAAACTGTAATGGCATTAAATAAAAAATGTAATTAAATAAAGTTTATACTAAAATCTGGACGTTAGGTGTATTTTATCTAACTTTATTTTCCAAAGCACCAATTGAATAATGTTTTAAAAGTAATTTCAGTATTTTGATGGTTAACATTTTTTTAATTACTCAAAAATATGTTTTATTGAAATTTGCTTTCCAAAATACTAAGTGGATAATCCTTTGTAATGGATCAAAAGAGTTTAGATGCAAATTAATTTTATCTGAACTCGGGATACTCAATTCCCTTGCTATAATCAAAAATTACGTTTAAAGAGAAAACGTGTGATAAAAAGGTAGATTTGAAGTAGCCGTGATGAGTAAGATATATAATTTAAAAAATCAATCAAAAATCTTATTTAAACTGAAAATCTCTCAAATACATACCGTGTGGAGAGTTTGGAGCTAAGTTCTTTAACATATGGATCTCTCAGACATGGACTCCTGGACTATGAATTTAAGAGATCATATCCTAGAGGTCCATTTCCAGCATGAACATTTGCTGGAGATAGCCGTCTAGCATATGATCGTCTAAGACTCATAGTTCAGGAGTCCATATGAATCTCTAGCTAGGACCTCTAGAATATGGACTACTCGTACATAGATGCCTAGGCTATGAATCTCGTGGATGGATTCACAAGATATGAACGATTAAGCTACAAATCTGGGATGGACCTGTATAAATTGATCTCGAAAATAAACTTCTAGTATATGGACTCTCGACATAAACCCCTCCGATATGATCTCTAATGTAAGCATATCTAGCTCGGTTTTCTAGGATATGAACTTCTCAGCTATGGACGCTTAGGCTATGAATCTTTAGCATCGATCTCTAGAATATAAATATGTTAGGTGTGGAAGGATCTCACAGATATGGATCTCTAGACCATGGATTCTTAGGATAAATCTCTCGGACAAGGACTCCTAGGCTATTAATCTCTAGGATACACTCGTCAGACATAGACGCCTGGATTTTAGAACTCTAGCAGGGGCTACAAGGTTTAGCTACAAATATATGCACCTCTAGGATGGGCTACTAGGATATGAACCTACCTCTAAAATTTGTCCACTAGAAAATGGATTTCATCGAACTTTACTTTCTAAAGCACAAATTGAATAATGGTTTTTAAAATTAATTTCAGTATTTTTATGGTTAAAAATTTTTCAGTTAGTCTCAAAAATAATTATTACTAAAAACTTTAATCGACGATAGACTTTGATATGATTTATTGTAACAAATGGGATTTTTGACATAACACAAATTCCCAGAAGGTCTACTAATTCAACACTAAACTTTGACTCAGACCCTACCCTGTGAATGATGAAGTCAATTTTTTTCGCAACTCTTCAGTTTTTTTTTGAACAAATCTTCTAATTTGACGGCCCCCCTTAAAAAAGAATGTTTAAAAATATCAATAAACACAACTTCCGTTCTCATGCAAGCCGAAGCTTTAAAGATCATCGAACTAATTCCAAGCACGCAAAAAAAAAATCATTTTCAATAAAAAAATGACCTCAAATTAAGTAAGAAAAGCTTAAATTTAAACCAATCACAATTAAATAAATAAATAAATAAATAAATAAACAGACAAACAACTAAATTAGAAATCAATCATCAGAAATGACGGCAAAGATCCGACAGCAAATAAAGACGTGATCCGTGGTCGTATTGACAAGTACTATCGGTTTGGTCAGAGGGGGATGAAGTGGAGACTCGTGATCTTGCATATGGGAAAGGAAACTTCCTATCATCAGTTGGCAAACATGTGCACTATCAGACATTATTTCGCCGAGTTTGCATGTGTTAAAAGGCAAATGAATGCGCGCATGTAGACCATGAACAGACCTCAAATACGATTGCGTCAAGACCGAATAATCTCGCATCGTTGATATGTAAAGTTACAGAATTTTCACGTGACACTAATTAGATTGATTGTGGCAATACAGATAGATGGATATTGTGTGCAGTTCCGTGACTATGAGTCAGTCAATGGTGTGCAGTCTAATTTGAACGTGTTTATTAGTACAGGTAAGATTTGCCCATAGAAGCATTGAGAGTTGATGGACATTAGCAGACTGCGAGTAAGTGGAGTACCATAAATGCTGGCAGGTATAACTGTTTACAAACAACCGCCACTGGAGTCGAATGTTGGCGATAGCAATGAAATTCGTAAATATTTACAAATGATTTATTGGAAAGGTGGCAGTTCCAGCCGGTGTGGAATTCTGTTGTCGGAGATTTCCTCATCTGCGCACTTCGAGCGAATCGCAGCAACATTTTCAAATTAGATTCGAAACAGTGACAGCCAGAGAAGCAGGTGTTTCTGTAAATGCGCCGCAAACAATTATTACGGAAAGATTTTCTTCGGACTGCAAAATAGCATTTATTCTGTTCGCGCAATCTCATCGAGTAGGTAGCCGTACAGAGACCTTAGAGAACTCGAAGTGGGACCACACAGAATGATCACTGCCCACATGATCTCAAACTCTATAATCTAACACTGGTGATTTTTCTATACCGCTTCCCTTACCCTCCATGAGCTGATTCAACGCTAAACATCAAGACAGGATCCTTCCTAATCACGACCATTCACATTGCCAACAATTTTTATACCCAACGATGCGATCGTGCAATAGTAAAAATTGCGTAAATAAATCAAAATCGGCTCAGACTAACACAAAACGTAAAAAGATTTGTGGTGAGTAGAGTGAGTCGCCATTCTTTTAGCAATTAATTAACAACTGATGTCCATCGAAATTGTTCCATCGTCCTGTGTGTTCTCGTCACGCAATCACTCCGAAGGTGATGGATCTCTTCGAACTGACAGCATTGATTGATCGTTTCGGAAATTGTTTGTCTGGGAAATTTCTTCATTTTCTGTATTCGATGTAATTGTTATGCCCACGCCAAATCGAGATTGCTCTGAATTTTCATTTCAACAAAACACAAGAACGCCTAAGTGTCTTAGACAAGATCGTACGCATGCCCTTTTTATCAAAATTCAAAAGTGAAAATTTCGTATTTTCCGATCGTGACAAATTGTGAGCAGACGATTGTGGGATGAGAAGCTATAATTTGTCGAAAGTAATTTTGATGTGATCAGTTGTAGCTGCTGTAAAGATTAAATTACAATTTAATGAATCTGAAAATTCAAAAATAAAAAGTTTTTCTTTGAGTTTTTAGAAATTTTTAAGATTTTTTTTTTTTTTTTTGATTAGCTGATATCATTCTTCTATTCAATCAAAAAATGAGTTTTAAAACTAACTTAATTACATTTAAAAATGGAAATTATGTATTATCTCATTGGAGTCCGAAATTGAAAAAGCCCCACTGTATTTCCTGTGCCTGTTATAATGGGTTATCCATTTTTTAGTTTGGAAAGTGTAGTCTTAATATTTAATAATTCTTAAATAAATATATCATTTTAAATAAAACTTTTCCTTTGATTTAAATAGTCATTTGATATTATGGATAATTTAATTAGTAAATAATGAAGTATATTTATAAATCATGAAAATAACACTACAAAAATGGTAAATTTTTTGGTAGTCACATTTTACGCTTTTTTGAACAAAATATAAGACTCATATTTCGATCGACAAATACGTCAATAAGCAAAATTATCATGTATGGGGCACGAGAAAACCACAAGTGACTGTGAAGAAGCCATTGTATTCCCGAAAAATAACTTTATGGTGTGAATTTTTGTCTGAACGTCCGTATTTTTTTATAAATAAAGTAATAGAGACTCTAATTGGCAATTCTGAGCACTATTATTATACGATAACTGATTTATTTTAATGTAAAAAAATTTGCGAAAAAGTTATCGATAAATATAGTAAAAGGTCACTTTCCGTAAAAATCATCAAAAATTATCTCAAAAAAATCGAGACCTGCGAAAATACTTTTAAAAACATCGAGACCTGATTTGAAATGGATCGAAAAAGTTTAGATGCAAGATAATTTCATCTAAACTCGGGATAATCAATTCCTTTGCTAATATCAAAAGTTACATTTAAAGAAAAAATAATTGCCAGAATACGCGTGTGATATCCAAATATCAAACGCGCTCTCAGGTAGATTCGAAGTACTCGTGATGACTAAGATATACTATATAATTTTAAGTCATTCAAAAATCTTATTTCAATTGAAAATCTCTCAAATATATACTCTGGCGAGAGTTTCGAGGTAAGTGCTTTAACATATGGATCTCTCAGACATGGATTCCATTTTCAGCACGGACCTTTAGAATATTGGTTTTGGCGTATATATATGCCTAAGCTGTCGCTTAAGCTACGAATCTAGGATGGACCTATATAAAATGGATCTCGAAAATAAACTTCCAGTATATGGACCTCTCAACATGAACCTCTCCAATATGATCTAGTAAGATGTGCATGTCTAGCATGGACTTCTAGGCTATGAACTTCTCAGCTAGGACGCCTAGGCTATGATTCTCCAGGAATGATCATTCAGATATGTATGTTTAGGCTATGGATCTCTAGGATACACACCTCGGATATAGCCGCTAGGCTATGAATCTTTAGTATGGACATATAGAATATAAATACGTTAGGTGTATACCTTAGGAAGAATACCTAAGATATAGACGCCTAGGCTATAGATCTCTAGGATAAATCTCTCGGATAAATACTTCTAGGCTATAATCTCTAGAATAGACTCGTCAGATATAGATGGCTATGCAGCGGATCTCTAGCATGGAGCGCTAAGACATGAGCTCCTGAAATATGCAGTCCTAGAAATTTGTTCACTTAAATGTGCACCTATAGGTATAAATCCCTAGGATGGGCTACTAGGATATAAACGCTTCGACTATGGATCTCTAGCATAGACTACAAGAAGATGAGCTTATAAGATGTGCATCCTTAAGATAGATCTATTGACCCATTGATATGAATATCTTAAATATATATCTAATGTATCGACCTTTCGAACATGGAGCTCTACGTTATGATCTGCTAAGATCTGTTTCTCTAGGATACGAACCCTTAGATATAGATTCCTAGCCTATGGATTTCTAGGATAAATGTCTCTGACATGTATTCTTAGGCTATTATTCTCTAGGATGGACTCCTCAGATATGGATGGCTATCCAGTGGATCTCTGGCATAGATCACAAGCAGCTGAGTTCCTAAGATATGTATGTCTAATATAGACCTCTATAAAATGGATCTCAAAAAAAAATTCCAGATTATGGACCTCTTGAATGAATATCTCAAATAGGTGCCTAGTATATGGACCTAAAATCTCTCGGCCTTGGATTCCTCGACTATAAATCTCTGATATGGATGCCTAGAATTTAGATCCTTACCATGGACTACAAGGTAATAAGCTACTAAGATATGCACATCTACTCTTGGCTAGAATATAGACCCCAAGATATGCATTCCTATGATGGACCACTCGAAAATGAAACTCCTCCTAGATATAAATTTCTATGATGGCCTCCGCACACGGACATCTTGGATATGAATCTCTAAAAAAACATAGAAAAAAATTCAATATTTTTCAATTAATGTGTTAAAAAAATTAAATCAGAAAAAAACATTTAAGTTAAAAAATAATAGATAAAAATTTTCAAAATCATTTAAAGTGTAGACCTTCCTTTGCAATTGTTTTGTTTCATTTTATATTTTCGTATTGAACTTGATTCCATAATAGAATTCCAATTAAGAAATTTGAACCTTGTTTACCAACTTGAAGCATTGCTAGTGTGTAAGGTACACGCTAAAGTTCGAGTGCGAACACCTACTTTTAGCTTCTATAGACTCTGCTGTTGATTGATCGGCTAATATTAATACATAAGATGAGATCGTATTACATGAGAAATTCCAGATGACCACCGGCGGATTGAGAAAATAATCAAAAAAGACGAACTGAAGAAAAAAGAAACAGAACAATTAGAATCGCTTACCTAACATCAACTTCAAGTCACATAGCAGAGCTAGCAACATGGTTTTGGGAACCCACATAGGAACTAATTGTCATGTCACGTACGCCCGTGAAATCCAACACGACGGGGAATGACCATTCAGTAATTATTATTTAAAAGTAGAAGTAAACGCAAAAAAAGTATTAGTGTTGGGCATGTGTGACCAACGTGGAAGTAAAGAGTCTGTTGGATAGATGACCAGAGCTACTTGTCGGATTTGAAACCGCTTTGAGCCAAGTTAAAGTCTAGTCGATTGTTGAAATGGATGACGTCCGTTGGCGGTCTTAAGAATAGATCGTTAGGAAGGCAAGGGTGGTCTGGACGTGTCTGGGAATAATAACGATTTCTTCAATGGGCGTCGTGCCTGGTTTTGTCAATTTCCAATGTTGCTATGCTATGAATTGCCGACTGTGCTGTGGTCTACAATAAACGATCCACCAACTACTTCAATGGTGTGGTCGGTGTGAGTGGTGTGGCTGATTGCGTAGGTAGGTAGCTCATCAACACCAGCTCGCAACGTCCATCACACATCAAATCCGACGACGAACAACAAATACGAATATGGCAACCTTCCAAAGATAACAAATATTGTTGGCGTCCCAGACTATTGGTCCTTAGCCCGAATAACTTGCTGATTGATCTTAATTTGAAATTTCGGCTAATGTCGATCGTAGACCGTGAAGATGAGGTTGGTTCCCTGAAGTGGTGCTTCACGTCGATGGATGAGAGTTTGATCTTTAAGCTCCTCCGACTCACTCAATGGTTGAATGGTCCATTGATCCAGCCACTATTAAAAGAATACATACCACCGCGAAGCTATTGAATTTATTGGAATCTGTGTTGATACTTTACAATTTAGCGAACGTTTATTTTTGGAGGTAGTTTTTGTTTGTTTTTGGTTTTATTTTCTAAACTGCAAATTTCATGGTAGATGGTAGACGAACTAAATTGCTGGACACAAATTAAACAATCAGCCAATATTGAAAGTGGGGAGCTTGAAAAAAATTTCTGACCACCAAAGCTGTTTCCAATAACACGAAGCAAATGATGCCGTTTCGGAAATTGGTTTTTCGATGCTGTGTATTTGCCAGACCATTCGACACGAGTCAATGTTAGAAAATGGAAATTTAGGAATGCAACCGAAAATTACCCCAAAAATAACTGCTGAGGATGTTCCTTAGAGCAATCGAACTATTAATTAGAGCAGATGATCATCGAAAACGTATGTATTTGGCCACCGCGTTGTTTTCCAAAATTTTTAATCCAATCTTTTTTATTTATGTTGCGCTTCTGTGGTGGCTTAAAGATTCACAACAATTTGGGCAGCTTCCACATGATTTTCCGTATTTTTAATGGTTTTCACTCTTCTTCACTCTTGGAAGTTAACTTTGTGTGGGAATGTAGATTATTAGTGCACGAATAGCATCGTCAGGACTACTACCACTCAATTACTGTATACTCGTACCCAGTGGCCCAGTCCATTGATTGACTTCCAAATTACTTAATTCTCGATAGTCTAAACCAATTTATTCTCTTAGTACACCTTCAGCTCCTGTTGGCCGGTACTATTCCACTTGCGGCAATTTTTGCTTTTGGTCAGTCGTAATGGGACCGTTTAGTATCAAACTCAATATAAAAAGTTTCTTTAAAAACATGCAATTTTTATGTTTTAAGAATGCAAATTTTTAGTTTAGAAACGTTTTTAAATTAGTTTTTTTTATTTCCTTTTTTTTTTACTATGAATTTTGAACATTTTAAGCTTTAATGATTCTTAGTTGTAGCAAAATTATTGATTCAAAGTAATTATTTTGAAAGGGATTTTCGTAGAATTTGCATTTTTTAGTTGTTTTATTCTTTTTTCATGTAAAATATGGATTTTGGGATTTTCAAGAATTAGCATTAATTAACTTTAATTTTTTTTTATAATAAAATTATTTTCTCCTTTTTTAATTTTTTTGTTTTATTTTTAATGTCGATACTCAGAATTTTGTAGGCTTAGCTAAAACCTGTTGTGATATAGGAAAGAGTATCAATTATTAAAGCAATTAGCGTAACTACTCAGGATGAGCAATAGTTTGGAGATGGTGAATTCTGAAAACCCTCAGGGAATATTCCGAGGTAGTTTCGTTCAGTAATTATGATATGCCTTTTCCAAAATTGATTATTAACCACAGGATATCGTCTGTATTTTAATAGCATAAATACAGACAATATCGGTTTTCTGGGGAGGAACTGACTCATTTGTTGGGATTAGGCATTCTTGTCATTGCAGGCTTTTGAGCGTAATTTATTCAATGACAGGAACACTTTTTAATTTTACTATTGAACAGTCATCGAAATAGTACAACAAAGAAACAAATATGCTTCCGAATATTCTGCACTGAGGAACTAAAATACCTATGGTTAAACCAGAAAATCTGCATCTGCTCTGAGGAACTGACACACTAGTCAAGGAAGTTTTCGTTCCAAGTCCTGATGTTAGCGAATTTGTTCAAAAAGTATCGCGAATTTTGAATTTCAGCGGGTTACGTATATTCGATTTTTTTTGTGACGTTATGTTGGTACTCATGTCTCTCACTTAAGCGAACAAGTTCGTCCATTTGGAATGTTCAGTTAATTTTTGACAGCTCCTTTGCTTGCACGTGTATTCGCTCGTCTTTGATTTTTGCCCATTCCAAAAAATGGATCAAAGAATCTGTTGCGGAAACAAGGTCTGGGGAATACGGTGGCTGCGGCATTATTAGTGTGTTGGTTTTAGCTAAAAATTCGCGCACAAGCAACAATACGTGAGCAGGGTCGTTATCATAGTGCAAAAGCCAATTTTTGTTCTTGCACAAATCCGGGCGTGACGCCTCGCGCAACTTGCGCATAACTTCTAGGTAATATTTCTTATTGACCATTCTACCCTGTGGCAAAACCTCATGATGCACCACGCCCTTACAATCGAAGAAAACTGTAAGCAAAACCTTCATATTCGACCGAACTTGGCGCACTTTTTTCTGTATTGGCTCGTGCGGCAGTTTCTATTGGGATGATTGAGCTTTTGGTTCCACGTCATAACCATAAACCCATGATTCGTCACCAGTAATGATCCTCTAGAGCTAATTTGGGTCGTCACGGACAGAGTCCAACAGCTCCTTAGCAATGTTAATGCGATGCTGTTTTTGGTCAAAAATGAGCAAAAATCGAAGACGAGCCAAAACACGTGCAAGAAAAGCAGCTGTTAAAAATTAACTGAACATTCCAAATGGCCGAACTTGTCAGCATAAGTGAGAGGCATGAGTACAAATATAACGCTACAAAAAAATTGAAAATCGAATATACGTAACCCGCGGAAATTCAAAATTCGCGATACTTTTTGAACAGACCTCGTACACGGTTATTCATTTCATGGTTTGAAAAGTACAGTACTGCGTTTTGACAGCTGTCAAAAAATGTGTCATCGAAAACAAAAGTTTGAAATTATACATTATGGACCATTTAACCACAAAAAAAGGCATTAAAATTGTAAAAATCAAAGGTAGTAAATTTTGGGAACCTCATTTTTCGAACAAATTTTTTTTTCCTTGATGAGACTCATAATAAGCTTAATTGCCATATTTGAGGCTTATAAAACCCACAAGTTATAGTGAAACAGCCTTTATATCCGCGAAGAGTGACTTTTGTACTTTGTGCATTTTGGTCTGAAATCTTCGAAAATGAAAAAGGACAGCGCGTAACCATAAATTCTAAGCGCTCTGAATTTTTTGTTTGGCCTTAACGTGAAGATTAAAATGTTTAGGCCTAAAAAAATATGGAGGGCTATGGCTAAATTATGACCGATTTTTTTCTGGTCTAAATTTAACGATTTTAATATGGACCATATGTAGTTTTAACAAAACGGTGTGACAAGCTATATAATAAAACCAATTTTGGGTTTATTGCGGATATATTTCCAGGATACGTAGTGTCAAAATTTGGTGATGTTAGTTTGCTTTTAAGATCTTGCGGTTTGATACCATTGGACATTTTCTGTAAGGCTATGTAAAATATCGTATTACCTCATAAAAATCTTTATATGTTAGAGTAATTAAAAACCAATATCCTTCAAGTAATGAGCAAATAACATCTTGAAATATGCGAAAAAGTTATAAGAAATTACCTCAAAAGGATTGACTCCTTAAAGAAGTCTTATGGCGATATAAAATTCCATTCATAATTCCAAGCTTCTCATTTAGAAACACTAATCCGATAAACTATTATCATTTTTAAAGCAACCAATTTGTCCATATCAGAGAAATATCCTTTAGTCGATCAGGTGATAATATTAACAATGGAATCTTCATTGATATGCTCAAAGTCAAAACAAACTTCATCTGTTGAAATTTTAAAGCTTCCAAAAATATCAAAATATTTAAGGAAGATTATTTGGTTAGAAGATTAATTACTCGTTTTATGGAGGTCTCCAAAAATTTGAAAATAAAATGAATTTTGGGGAGTAGCTCCGCTAATTGAGAGCTCAGTTAAAGGAATTCTCCCTTACAAAATGAAATTGGCTAATTTTGCTAATTCCTTGACCAAAAACTCAGATTTTATTGAGGCATAAGAAAGAATTTTTTGTGAAAATTTTTTAAAAACATCCAGAAATAAGGTCCCAATTTAATTAAAAAATTAAATTAGCTAATTTTGTTAAGTTCTTGATGAAAAAATCAGATTTTATTGAGTCATAAAAACTAATATGAAGTGAAAATTTTTTTAGACCTCACTAAGGAAGGTCCCAATTTAATTATAATATTTTTATGCTCATTTCGTTGGTTTTTTAATTTATTTAATTTGCTATAAAAAAAATAATTATTGATGCTTTTGAAATAAAAATATATTTATTTATTCGGTTGAAACCCAAATCGAAGTGGTGCGGTTACAAATTTTGCCAATTTTACTAATAGTGTCTTTGAAGGCAATGCCTCTAAATAAAATTATCATAAACCAAAAAAAGAAAATTTTTATTTTAAAACAATAGCACAAATAAACGTTTTGTCCAAATTTATGCTGACATAATTATTTAAATAAATCAACAATAGAACAAAGTACGTTTGGGAGCAGGTCCAAAAATTTCGACCTCACTTAAAGGACTTCTCCCTCAAAAAATAAAATTACTTAATTTTGCTAGTTCCTTGACCAAAACCTCTGATGTTTTTGAGTCATAAGAAACAATTTTTGGTAAACATTTTTTTAAGACCTCCAGAAATAAGGTCTCAATTTAATTAAAAAATTTTGTTAAGTTCTTGATAAAAAAATCAAATTTAATTGAGTCATAAAACTAATTTTTAATTGAAAATTTTTTTAAGACCCCAATAAGGGAGGTCCTAATCTAATTATGATATTTTTTATGCATCATTTTGTTGGTTTTTTAATTTAATTAATTTGCTATAAAAAAAATATCTATTGATGTTTTAGAAATAGAAATACATTGAGAAACTTAAAAGTCCTTTATTCTATTGGAACGCAAATCGAAGTGGTGCGTACAGAATCGATTAGTTGCACTTATAAATTTTGCAAATTCCACTAAAGGTGTCTTTAAAAAAAGACAATTTTTATTTTATAAAATAGCACAAATACGCATTTTGTCCAATGTTATGAGGACATAACTATGCAAATTTTCACAAACATAAATTTTCTTCCCTCCTAAAAGTACGGACGAATTTTTAATTGAATTAAAAACCGTTCATATAAAGTGAATTTTCTGGCTTTATTATTCATAATTCTTATTATTACCATTACTCCTTTTATGTTAGTCTAAATAATTGATTTGCTTAAATTTATCGTTAATTTGAAAGACGTTCCAAGTACGGGTAGTGGATAGTCCTAATGGCCTACGTATACTACGAACAAGAAGTAAAATGGCGTCATGTGAAATGTTGGCATATGAGACGGTGGTGTGATCATTAATGCAAATCAAACTATCAGTAAATCATGGAAATTAGTTCGGTGATCAGGTTTTAGTAATTTGGAGATTATTTATAGCCTCCACTTTGGTGTATAGCAAATTTTCCCCAGACTCGTTAACGATTAATCGATTTATGCAAGAAGTGAATTGGTGGATACCACCATCGTTAAATAAATGAGTTTTATTGCCCAGTCAGTTAAAAGTTTTCTGAGCATCTTATTTAAAGAGTTACTAAAATTAATTTTCAATTGTTCATAAATTTTGAAAGGAAAATTTATTTGTCTGTCCTTGCACAAAAATATTGACCGTTAGTCATTAATCAAACTGATTTGATAGGAAATTTTATGCGAATATGAATCACCTGTTTTTTCGATTTAATTGATATCTGATCGTAAATTCGGTTTAGTGAATTTTTCAGTGTAATAAACGTTCATCCATTAAGTGTGCACTAATGAATTATGAGCTTAAGTCAAAGAAGGATTTTTCTTTTCAGTTTCAAATAATTTTATAGCAATTTATGAATAATATTTCAAAGTGAGGGGTAGGGGAAGAGGACAAATATTTAGATCAGAGAAGAGTTGGAAATAGATTTTTTTCCATAAAATGAACGAAAGAAACTTTGAGCGGAAAATTGATCTCAGAATACGTCAGGGGTCTGAAGTATAATATTAAATTTAAATTGAGTTGAAAATCTTTTTTCTAATGTCCCTTTCTGAAGGGAAACAATTTTAGCAACAAGTTATGTCAGGTCCTACCAATTATGATATCGAAACTAGGGTACTTAGCTAAGACTATACGCCGTCTTTATGGCAGTATAAAACGGGAAAGGCATTTTTCTAGTAAGACCTAAGAATTTATGATTTTAAAAACGCTATTCTAGAAGATCTTTTGTATAAATTTCTAAATTTTTGACTATATTTATTAGATAGCTTTTTTCTTGAAACCAAAAAGATATCCAATTTTTTTATTCATAATATTTTTTGTTAACTTTTTTTATAGATATCTATGCAAAAGTTATGCCCGTTTTTTACATATTCAATTAAACATTTTGTTTTTAGATTTGTATTATTTATTTAATCAATTATATAATTTCCATCCGTTTTTATAACCTTCTCCCATCTTTCTATCAACTTATTAATACCATTAGTGTAAAATTCCGTGGATTTTGATGCGAAAAATGTAGTAAGGGATGTTTTTACCTGCTCTATTGTATCAAATTTTATTATCATTTAAAAAAATTTGCAGTGATCGGAATAAATGAAAATCGGAATGAGCAAGATCTGGAAAATACGGTGGATGCTTGATAACATCCCAATTCAACTCATTTAGCTTGTGTTGGGTCATCATAGCCACATGTAGTCGCGCGTTGTCGTGATGAAACACTACCCCTTTTCTGTTTACCAATTCTGGTCTATCCTTTTGAAGGGCGATGTTCAATTTGGCTAATTGCTGACAATATCGTTCTGCTGTAATTGTCTGATTCCGTTCCAAGAGTTCAAAATACACAATACCCTTACAATCCCACCAAACACAAAGCATAACTTTTTTTTTGATGGATTTCAGCTTTCGAAGTTGTTAATGGGGCTTGTCCAGGTATAGCCCAATGTCTTTTTCTTGTCACGTTGTTGTACACGACCCATTTCTCATCTTCCGTTACCAATTGATGAGGTATCCAAACGTCGTACCGCGAAACCATCCCCATACGCTTCAAATGTCTTAATACGGTTGTTTGGTTGACTCCCATCATCGACGCGATCACCCTGGTGGTTAGACGTGGATTGGTGTCAATTATGACTTTTAAATAACTTGTCGTCATCAGACTTCAATGGCCGCCCGGTACGTGGTTTATCAATTAGTGAAAAATCCCCAGATCGGAATTTTGTAAACCATCTTCGTACCTTTCGAACTTTGATGACATCTGCTCCATACACTTCGCAAATGGTTTTGGTTGCCACACTCGCGGTATTGTCTTTACAGAATTCATAAAGTAAACAATGACGTAAATGCACTTTATCGACCGACATTTTGAAAAAATACAAGGGCTCTTCACTGTACTCTGTCCAGGGTAAAACTGAATAGAAAGTAGAGGGAAAACATCCTTTATACAATGGAATTATTTAAAAGAAGATACTATTTATCATTTCTGAAAAAAAAATTTTTACCTAGGATCATAAAAAACGGTCATAACTATCGCATACACCCAATAATAAGCAGATTTATTAACATGAATGGTTGTGGTAGTAAACATAATTATTAACATGAATGGTTGTGGGTAGTAAACATCCATTGTAGTTTTTCTAATAAATCATGGACCAGTGGCGCTTAAGGCTTGGTTAAGTATTTCTAAGTAAGGAAGTGGAGGATATTTCTTGAACAAGAGGATTGGTATGATTGGACATACGAGAATGGAACTTTTTATAATGAGACACAGCCACATCGACAATAAATGTGACTTCAAGATCATGATCAATAACAGTATTGTACGGAGTATTTTTGATTGAAGAATTAATTTCAACGGAAATTGGAAGGGTTAGTTGTAAGGGTTAGTAGAGTTCTAGTCCATAAGTCTAAATGGGTTTCAGTAGGGCATAGTACAAAAGTACTTTGCTGTCTATGGTAAGTTTAGAACGTTTGTCTAGAAGTCGAAGTAGTTGGTGGTATCGTCTTATTAGTTCTTGTCTTTTAAGTCTTGTATGTGGGTTCCTTGTCAAGCGTTTGTCTCAGTTCATTCCTAGGTACCGAACTTCGGATGGTAACACTGTTACTGTCAATGGAGAGCGGTATAGATCGATGATAACCAACTTTTTATTTGCGAAATTGAAAGAAGTTGATCTTGACAAGCGTTTGTCTAAGTTCTGTCCTAGGTACCGAACTTCGGGAGGACATGGTTCACGGCGGAGAATAAAAGTTACTTGTGTAGATTTACGTTCATTGGCTTTTAATCTCCATCTGGTAAACCAGTTCTGTACGGTTTGGATTTCTGTTTGGAGAATTTCGGAAGCATATTGGAGATTTTCGCTACATGCAAGACAGGCCGTATCGTCGGTGCATGTGTATCAAAGAAGGTATTGGAACAGATTGGGTTGTCGGATGTGTAAATAATGTACAGGATGAGTTCAAGTATACTTCCCTGTGGACTACCAGCCAATATCGGAGAGATATTGGAGAATTCATTGGATTCATTTACTTGGAAGTGTCGGTTGGAAAGCAATGTTTGGAGACTAGGAAACTCGGTCAAAAGCTTAACTTATATCAAGATAACATACATAGACAGTACTCTTTTCTATATAGGATTATTGAATTCATACTTTGAAAAGTAAAGATAAATAAAGTATATTTTAGCTTTAGTATTAGCTATTGTACTTTATTTTATAGAAACTATAAATTTTTTCCCTTTATTGTAATTGCCACAAAAACTTTTGCAAAACGCAATTGCTTTGAGGTAATTTATAATGCCTTTTTCCGTCCATTTAAGCTATTACTTGACAAATGTTGATTTTTAAATAGTCTAAAGTTTTAAAATTAACTGTATAAACACATTTTAGAAAAAGTTTAATAATATCAAATAGCATTGTTTTGGAAGCTAATTGACATCATTAAATCTTAAAATTACCCTTATGTAGCTTGTGGTGCCATCCCGTTGAAATCACATGTGGTTCAGATTAAAATCTCATAAGTTCAAGGCAATAAAAAAATGCCTAACTACAATATATGTCTATACCGCTCAGAACTGACAGTAACTGTCTCTCCTTCTTTATTTTCATTTTCAAATAAATACTGGCCAATAACACCTTCAGACAAAAATACACTTTTCGCGGCTGCAATGGCTACTCCACAGTCACTTGCTGGATTTTGGAGTCAATTTTTTATGACAATTTTGTTAAAAACTAAAATGTAAATTTTGTTGAAATTTTATTTGAGTTTTATTTTATATACGAGTATATATAATGTTTATAAATTTTCACTAGTATCAAGAGTTTGTTTTACAGAAAATTTATTTGACAGCTTTTTTTTGACAAAAATTTATTTGAAATGTTAGCATTTTCCAATAACAGTGATATGATTTCTAAGTGACGGTTCGGCCATTTGTAATATGTCATGATCTGTCCTTTTTTTTCATTGTATTCAGTAATGTTTACAATTTTGTTATGGAGAGATATACGTAAGAAGAACGTTTACAAATTATTCAATTTTATTATCAAAATAATCGTTCTCTAATTGCAACTTTTCGTGCGCTTTTGCCATCTGAGTGGTGCGGTAAATATACAAAACTGTCGATTCTGGTGCGAAGAAAATCCACAAATTATTCATGAACACCTATTACATTCACCTAAATTGACAGTTTGGTGTGGTTTTTCGTCTGGTGGAATCATCGGTCCGTACTTCTTTCGAAATGAAGCTGGTAACGAACTTTTTATGGCCGAAATTGAAAGAAGTTGATCTTGACAACATCTGGTTCCAACAAGGCGGGGCTACATGCCACACAACAAGTGCAACAACCGAATTATTGCGAGAAAAGTTTGTACATTCGATTATTTCAAGAAATTGTGACATTGAATGGCCTCCAAGAAGTTGTGATTTAACACCATTAGACTATTTCTTGTGGGGTCATTTGAAGTCATTGGTCTTTAGCAACAAACCAGACTCTCTTCAAGCTTTAGAAGTCAATATTGAACGTGCTATTCATGACATACGACTTAATTTAGTCGAAAAAGTGCTCGAAAATTGGGTTCATAGAACTCGTTGAGTATGTTGGAGATGAATTAGTAGCTTTGTTTTTGGGAAGAACTATGATTAAATTGGCAACTTTGGAAGGAGTGATTTTCTTTCGGTGAAAACTCATAGTTATTGAAATGGATAATTCTTTTTCGATTCATAATATTAAAATTAAAATTTGTAAATAAACTAAAATAATGTAATTTTATTATAAAAAATTCAGCAAGAAAAATTTTCTGAATGCAATTCTTGACAAGTGATTATCAAACGGAAATGCCATAAGAAAAATTTCATCATATTCAATTATTCTTTCATATTTTTATCTTATGAGTAATATAAATTTTATAATAATTTTTATGGTGTAATAATTTTCACAACTTATCATAATAATTCGGTAATTAAAAATACCAAGAAAAATATTGTTCTTTTTTCATATATATGACGTGATAATATGCGCTTATATAAAATTGATTTTAAATTACGTTAGGCTCTCGATTAGAAAATAAATAAAATTTAAAGTATTTTTACTAGTAGACATATCTATTTTTAAGACCTTATAGAACTTATTGTAATTCAGAGTCTTAATAAAATTTCCCCTGTATTTTTTGTCTGTACTTATGTCACTTTCAGTCATTGTTAAAGATTTTCTTAAATTCTTTTTAATATAAAATTAAATACAATTTTTGCAGTGGCTAATATTCAATTGTTGTTTGAGCAAAAGACTCTTTATTTAAATATGAAAAAAATTCTAATCACACCACCGTTTAAGATTTTTATCTTTAAGAAAGTCGTTGGTTTATTATGAAATTTTTATCAGACTTTTTCTTATAATATATAATATGAACAAAATGAAAAAGGTAAAAGATAAAAGATTTATGATAAAAGGTAGAAAAAAGGATAAAGAAAAAAAATACAAATGATAATGCCTGCCACACTTTGAAGATGACTATTTATCACATAGCCACCTTTTGATCCTGTGATTATTATTCTCGACCATGAATTGTCATTTCCTTCACAATTTGTTGGTAGTTTATCCTTTTTATATAGTCACCAATATAAGAGTTTAAAATTACTTCAATAACCATTAAAAAGGAGAAAAAAATACTTGCTGCTGAGCCATTGTCAAAGGATGAAAAAAATTTTATATTCTTTCCGATAATGGAATTTAAATAACAAAGGACCTAATAAGAAAAGGCTAAAACGAAAGTCTAGAATAGTGGCGCCAACATTTCATCAATTTGGACATTAAATATTGTTTTGGTAGGCCATAAAAAAACTATCTACGGTTTTTGTCGCTTCTGTTAGAAGAAAGTGGAAAGAAATCCTAGAAATGCCGCCAGTCAATTATGTGAGCTTTAATGTTAGAATAATTGGTGCTCAATTTCGAAAATATTGTAAACAATATTTTTAACTAAATATATATATTGTTTAAATTTAAAAAATAAATTTTGTAGCTATATGTGAAGACAGATTGGGAGATCTTAATTGACAGGATGGGAGATCTTTTAAGAATTGGTTAAGATTTGATGTCATGGATTTTGTGTAATTGGAAAAATGGTTCCTTTAGATTAAATAAGTGAGCAAATTATTTATTTATAAACACCAAAAAAGGGTATTTAAAAAAGGTACGGAGACCTTTATTTTCGTAACTAACTACGTGTACAGACTTGGAAAAATTTAAATAGGTCCAAATATTTTTTTATATAATAAGTTGCAAACACCCTATTTTTAATAAGTAGATGAGAATTTCTATTTGAATAAAATTAATAAAGTATTTTCTCTGTCACATAATATTTGATTCCTTAGAAAAACGACTTGTAACAGAAAATTGTAATAAAACGTACAAAAGTAATCGAAAAATACTATGGTTTTTGGGATTTTTGTTAGTATTTTGCCTATGTTTAGTGATTAGTCAATTTGATTCCCTCTTTTTTGTCATTGGTTCTGAAAGAGTATAAAATGCAGCTTGAACAAAAATTGAAGCCGAACGACCTCCCGAAGAGTGGGCCTATGAATAACTTGAGAAAAATCCTTTTTTCTTACCATAAAATTGTGTTCAGTGATGAAGCTTATTTCTGGTTGGGTATGTGAAAAATCAAAACTGTCGAATTTGGTCTGATGAACAACCACAGATAAAACAAGAACTGCTACTGCACCCAGAAAAATACACTGTTTAGCCCAAAATGCAAGAACTGCATGTGGTTTCAACAAAACGGCGCCACATGCCATACAGCACGTGAAACAATGGACGTATTGAGAGATGAGTTCGGTCTGCAATTTATCTCACATTTCGGACCGGTGCGTTGGCTGCCTATATCGTGCGATTTGATGTCTCTGAACTATTTTTTGGGGCTACGTGCAGTCATTTGTCTATGCAGATAAACCAGCATCACTTGCAGGCTTGGAAGACAAGTGCTATTAGCGAGATATCAGTCCAGATGCTCAAAAAAGTGGTTCAAAAAAAAAATTGGAACACTCGCATGGATCACTTAAACCATAGTCGTGGCCAATATTTATCCACAATAATCTTTAAAAAAGGAATGTCAATCATTGATTTATCGACTCAAATAAAAATGTTATACATTTTTGTAATTTTTTTTTGTATTTTTTTGGAATTTTGGAAACTAAACATTTAAAAAATTACTCGGTATTAGTGGTTTATAAAATTACATAAATTATTATAATTTGCAGAGAACAATCGAAAATAATTGAAATTATTAATTTTTATTAAATATTAGATTTTTTCTTAATATTTTCTAACCAAAGTTTTGATTTTCGCGAGAAGGTATCATTTCTGTGACATTGTTTTCGGTTTTTTTCCCTATGTCGTAGGGGCTTCAAATGCTAGAAAACCGACAAATATGAATGTATATAGTTGCAGATCATTTGGTCTAATATACAAGCAGCCCTGGTATTAAACGGCTTTTAGGTTCTTAATTGCATACATTAAGCAGCAAGGAAAAAATGGCATTTTTTGTGTGGAGGGAAAAAAATCCATTTCTTTCAAGACTTTAATTAACATGATTCGGATTGTCCGATTTGGGTCAAATATGCAACGTTTGATTTTGTAAAATTGTTGCTATTTTAAAGGTAACTTCATAATGCCTCCTTATAGAAGTCCTCGTCGCTATTGGCAAAAAACTCGACTAAGCGATTTTCACAATCTCATCTTGATGCCAATTCCACATTGGTCCGGGGTTATCCTGGTGGAATACAGCAGCACTCCTGTTGATCAATTTTGGCCACTTACGGTTAATTGCTAGCTTCAAACGGTCCAATTATTGACAGTAGGGATCCGAATTTAGTATATGTTCATATGGATGTAGCTCATAGGAGATGATTCCTTTCCAGTTCCACCAAATGCACAGCAAAACCTGGTTTGGCCACCGTTTGAGCCGCTTCACAAAGCTATGACCACGGTTATTTTTGAACAATATAATCGTATGTGATCCCAGTCATTATCCGTCTAAGAAATAGATCGATTTCGTTCCGTTTGGCCAAGGCGTCGCAGATGGAAATTCGAAATTTTTTGCGTCAATTCATGTGGTAACCAAACATCGAGCAAAAATACCGGAACGGAATCGACGAAACAAAATTGCTCATAATTCGCTATGACAGTATTAGGACCATTAACATCATTCACAATTTCAGCCTCCTGGCTTGAATTTTCGCCTACAAAATAGTAAAATATACCGAATTTTCGCAAATCTACAGCAAAATTTATCAATACATGGCGGACATGTACAGCACGCAGCTGACGAGAGCACACCATACGGAATTTCCGGTAATACTTTCAGATTAAGCTTTGCCACTGAAATGAATCAGTTAATACTAGCGAAAATAAAAGCTGGGAGAAAAGGGCAGAATTTTAGCTGCTTGAATCAACAAAGTAGCTCTCAATTGCCTACGTAACTACACATACACGTATTTAAGAAGAAAATCAGTGAGTTCAGAAATGAGTCAACCAACAGACATCTCACAAATTTAACAGTTGAAGAAAATACTGATTACTAACTATGGAAAGCCGACTAAAGTATAAAGATACGCATACTTTAAAATCCATTTTCGAAAACTAAGAACATTAAATAGATCGGCTGCTCTGGGCAAAAGGCTATGTAGCAGGTATTTTACAAGTATATCTGCAAAATTCTGTATACAACTATTATTAACAAATTAGATAGCTTGTAAATTCCTCAAACCATCACTAAAAAAATTAAAAGTACGATCAGCCACCTAGAATAAGAAATAAAGATCTCCAATGTACATGATTTAAAAATCTGACAGAATAAAAAATAACAGATAAACGTGATCAACCATTATATTTACATAAAAACACCTGATTAGGTGAAATTAAGCAACTGCAGTGCTTGATGAGCTGCGATTTTATCAACGACTCCATTTGGAATGCAAGTTCCTTACTTTTTCTTTAAGAAATATGCCTTACTTCCAATACACATAAAATATTATTGCCATTTTATATTTGATCAAAACTCCACAGGATACAAATTAAAAAAAAATCCAATCCAACCCGACCATCATACTATCAACTGTACTACCGGGTTGGTTATTTAAATTTTTTTTTATGTCAATTGGCATCCAAGATCGTGCTATTTGACGTCTTCAATCAGTGGCATAGCTTAATCTGAAATAAAGATCTCTAATGTACATGATTTAAAAATCTGACAGAATAAAAAATAACAGATAAACGTGATCAACCATTATATTCACATAAAAATACCTGATTAGGTGAAATTAAGCAACTGCACTTTTTGATGAGCTGCAACAATATCAACGACTCAATTTTGAATGTATTTCCCTTGTTTTTTCTTAAACAAATATGCCTTACTTTCAATACACATAAAATATTATTGCCATTTTATATTTGATCAAAACTCCACAGGATAAAATTAAAAAAAAATCCAATCCAACCCGACCATCATACTATCAACTGTACTACCGGGTTGGTTATTTAAATTTTTTTTTATGTCAATTGGCATCCAAGATCGTGCTATTTGACGTCTTCAGTCAGTGGCATAGCTTAATCTGAAATAAAGATCTCTAATGTACATGATTTAAAAATCTGACAGAATAAAAAATAACAGATAAACGTGATCAACCATTATATTCACATAAAAACACTTGATTAGGTGAAATTAAGCAACTGCACTGCTTGATGAGCTGCGATTATATCAACGACTCAATTTGGAATGCAAGTTCCTTACTTTTTCTTTAAGAAATATGCCTTCCTTTCAATACACATAGAATATTATTGCCTTTTATATTTGATCAAAACTCCACAGGAAAAAATTTAAAAAAAAATCCAATCCAACCCGACCATCATACTATCAACTGTACTTCCGGGTTGGTTATTTAAAATTTTGTTGATGTCAATTGGCATCCAAGATCGTGCAATTTGACGTCTTCGATTTTTTTTTGCTTCGATTTCCTCAAATTATGGAAAAATTTAATTAATTTAAATTAAATCTCAGATTTTTTGCACCAAAAATTACCTCTAAAGGATCGAATTCTGCAAGATGTGTTTTGGTAGCTATTGAAATAATATTATATTCTAATGCTTAGTGGAAAAGTTTACGCAATGTAATGAACAGAAAATTTTAAGTAGGTGTGTTATTAAATTTTACTGGATTAGAGTTTTGTACAGAAAATTGTTGATATGTCATCGTTCTTACACCAAAAAAATACTTTTAAGGGCCTAAATATTTTGTGAAAAATAAAATTCATCATCAAAGTTAAGATATTATTCTAAAAATATTAAAAACTACTACCGATATTCTGTAAGATCCTTTTTCCCAACACAAAAAAAACTGCATTTTAAATTTCTTTTGGAAATAAACTAAATTTCTTCCATTTTACCTTATTTTGTACTTCTTAGTAACATTGAAAATTTCGTCTCTTCCGCAACCTTTATAACCTGTTAATTAATTTGCTGACGTAAATACCTTATTTTTTTGTGCAATTTCATATGAAATGCGTCTCGGTGAAATTTTTTTGGTGCATTTTTCCACCGTCAACTTAAACTGCTAATCAATCCGCAAATACGTCTACTTTTTGATCATGCGATCGATCCCTTATATAATTCCGATGACATTTTTCTACGATTTCTTTTGCTATAAATTAATAAAAACAATCAGCAGCTGACAATACTATTTATGTTATTTGTTTTCAGTTTATATAAAAAAATATCAAAAGTAGGTCATCTTTTTTAATTTGGTTTTTTTCCAAATTTAACTTATGATTGACAAGTTTTTGCATACTAATTAGACAAAAATTATCACTTTATATGAACTTGTATTATCATAAAAAAATCTGAAGAAAATTGATTTTTTTAACAATAAATAAGAACTTTTTTATATCAAAATTTGCTTTCTCAGATCAAGTGTTTAAGAATTAGTCAGCATAAAATTGTGTACAATCCACAAAAACAAATATTGTGTAATGATGATATACAGTAGAGTATTAATCACCCTCCCCGCCGAGCCCTTTCCTGCTCCAATAATGGATTATCAATCATTCTATTTAGTGAGAAGAGGTGTTGTTTTGGAGCAAAAAACACAATTCTTCCGAATCGCCATGAATCCAATTCGATTTGATTAAATTTTCATGAAAAATGATTCAGTAGCAATGATAACCCACCGTCAAGTACGCAAATACTTCGTAAAAAATGAACTAACAATTTTCGCAACACATAACGTTGTTAATTTGGTTTTTTTTATCCAAGTTTTTTTTTTTACTAATTAACGTCATTTATTTACCAATTTCATAATGAAACGTAAAATAAATAATAGATAGTGAAATTCTGTAAAATTTTCTCTTATCAAATTTTTGCGTAAAATTTTTTGTGTTATCAGTAAATGAAAAATAAGAAAAATTGTCGTTCATCTAAATTAGTGAATTCAATTAGATTTGGAATATGTAAGGAAATGAGATAAATTAGGCCAAGGGAATGTTTTTGGACAATTATTGTGTGATTGAAGATGTTTTTTTTTTTAAAATTGAATTAGGCCAAGGGGAGGTTTTTTTCGAGATAAAAAAGTGTTTCGAGAAAAGCCGGCATGTTTTTATTAGAATTGATTTGAATAATTTGAATTTTATATATTGAATACTACAGGGTTATCTATTTAGTGATTTAGAAAGTATAGCCCTATAAGAATAACAAATAAAATTTTTTTCAGCATCAATAAGCGCAACTTTCGTAAATGGGGCTCTGAAAACTCACAAGTTTTTGTGAAAAAGCTATTGTATTCGCGAAAAGTCATTATGAGGTGTGAAGTTCTGTCTGAGAGCCTGGAAAATGATAAAGAACAAACCGTTACCATAAAAATACGATACGATAAATTTGGGCTTTATTGCTTGAGAATTTCCCAGGACGCGTAACTCGAGATTTGACGATGTCATTTGGCCTTCAAGATCGTGCGATTGGATACCATTTGAATTTTTCTTTATAAAGCTATGTAAAAATATGTGTTTACTTAGAAAATCCACAAACTTCAGATTATTAAAAAACCAACATCGGTCAAGTAATGGCAGAATTACAGCCTGAAATGTGCAAAAAACCATTAAAAAATTACCTTCAAAGCATCGAATCCTGTAAGAAATTTCGTGGCTGCCATTTTAAAATGAATTAAATTTAATAAATATTAAGAAAATATTTGAAATTTTTAAAAATTATGCATATGTTTTAAATTTTTTTGATTTAAAGACTTTTTTGTTAAACATTTACTTTCCGAAGCTTAAATTGGATTGTTTTCTTTTACCTTTAGTTAATGTTTCTAGAAATAGGGAGACTCTTACTTTTAGCTGATTTTTCTAGATTTGTTTCTAGAAAACTTTCAACAAGAAAAATTGAATATTTTCCAGGTGTATAAGCTTAACCCCGCTGTTTTTTAGACAAAAAACACTTTTTTTTTCATAGAAAGCAAAAGCCAATTTATTGGAAGTACTTACCCTTGCTACCTATACATTTTTCCCATCTCTTGGGCAATTTGTGGATACCACGCCAAAAAAATTCCTTCTCTCTCGAGGCAAACCACTCATTAAGCCATTTTCCGCCGTCTTCGTAATAATCGAAGTGCTGCTCAGCGAGCGCGTGGCCATCGATGAAAACAGGTGGTAGTCGGAAGGGGCCAGGTCTGGTGAATAAGCGGAGTGGGGTAGCATCTCCCAGTTGAGTGTTTCCAAATATTTTTGGACCATTTCTGACGTGTGCGATGGTGCGTTGTCGTGGAGGAAAATCAGCTTGTAATGTCTTTGTTGATAATCCATCCTTTTTTCACGCAGACTATGGTGTAATTTGATTAGTTGTTGGTGGTAGGGGTGGGCATTGACAGTTTCACCAGGTTTCAACATCTCATAGTAGACGATATCCTGCTGATCCCACCAAACGCACAGCATCGTCTGCCGTCCGAAACGATTTTGTCTTGGGAAGATGTTGATGGTTGGCAGGGATCAACCTACGATTTCTTGCGTTTAGAATTCTCGAAATATATCCACTTTTCATCGCCTGTCACAATCCGATGCAGGAACGACTTTCGTTTTTGTCTGGCGAGCTAGATTTCGCATCTTGTTCAATTCATGCGGCACCCATTTTCCGATTTTTTCAATCTTCCCCATGGCCCGCAGATGCATGGAAATGGCTGGTTAAGTAACACCTAATTGCTCCGCGAGCATTTTTTGCGATTGGGTATCGTTTTCGTCCAACAGAGCCTCCAATTGTTGGTGCTCAACCTTCCTATGCCGATTTTCACGCTTCTTGTCCCACAAGTCAAAATTGCCGTCTTTGAACCAACGAAACCAATCTTGGCACGTTGTTTCCGATAAAGCACTGTCACCATAAGCATTCGATGCGAGTCGGCAGCCGATTTCTTCAAATTGAAGCAGAAAAGCAGAGCTTCCCGCATATGCTCTTTTTCTGGCACAAAACTACACATGATTACCAAAGAAAAAATGTATGTTGTTGTCCGAAATTGCTGACAATGTGCACTGATTAATGTTGACAGATGTCAAAGTCATAAAAAAAAGTATGGCGTGCCCATGGTAGCTTAATACGCTCACTCATGACATCTATGACCAAACTGCGGATTTAAGCTTATACACCTGGTAATATTAAAATATTCCGTTTTTTTTAAAAGTTATTTCAAGTAACTTTCTTATGAAATGTTAATTTTAAGCGCTACGATAACTCAGGACATTTAGCGAAAGCCACCTTCGACTATATTACTTGCTGGATTAGAACTCAAGATAACTGCATATTTCCAGTGTCAATAAACCCAGCCACATTACATTTGTGAATATTTAGCCAATTTTAGAAGAAATATCGATCAGAAGATGGAATTTTCTCTTTTTCCAGATAACCTATCAAAATTTGTACTTACCATATTCCCTAATCTGATTTACGGTCTAATTATTGTATAATTTCCTTCCAAATTCTTTTGTTTTATTTTCATTTTCCTACCACCTATATAGTGATTTATTTATCATCTTACTTTCCTCTGTATAATTCTAAACTTTTCCTATGTATTTTTTCAACTGTTATCTGTATGGTGGCCTGACTCTCATATCTCCGCTGATATAATCAATTTTATAGAAAAAAAATACTCGAATCATTATCTATTAAAAAAATATTATAAAAAATAAAAGCATATTTATTAGAATTTTTTCATGAAATCTAATCAATTTCTCTCACTTGTCCGGCTGTTGTTTAGACGTAAACAATTTTAAATGACAAATGAAAATTTTTAATCTGAAATCTTATCGGACAAATGGAAAAATTTATGCACGCGCCAAACAATTGTCAATTTTGTATAAATTTCTTAGAATAACGAGACCTAAGAATAGATTTTTGTTTAGTTTTTTAGGCAATTCGGAACAGAGATAATATAATCTTGGAATGAGTAGTTAATTATTGGAATGTGTTTTTTGTATAGAAGCTATTAATGAACTTGAATTTAGTCGATTGCTTTTGATTTTTAAGCTTAGAAGAAATTTCTTACTTTTTTTAACCTCAATTCTCGATTATAAATCATAAATTCTCATATATTTTAATGGCAAATAAATATTATAAAATATACTTAAGTTTGATACCTAGAACTATACTTAGAAGTTCAGATACAAAACTTAAAAGACTAGAACTTAATAGACGATGTCGAGAACTGCTTCGATTGCTAAAAAAAACTGTTGAAAATTGCGGTAGACAGTAATTTATATAGTTTATGTTTTTTTCTTATAATTCCAAATAGCATTTGTATTGAAATGTAAATTCTAAGCACTAAGACACTAAAGACCATTAGGCAACTATATTTTCTAAGCTGTATTCTAACTTGAATAGTTCAGGGATTCGTTCACTTAGCCAACGAAATCCCAATGGTTTTACTTTCATATTTTCACCCAGGTTTAAAATATCTATATTCACTTTTTGATTTTAAACCTTCAAGTTACTTCTAAGTTCATGGCAACATGCTTCCAGCTAGTTCTACCAGTTCTCTCTTTAACATTTTCTAATGCTTTCCTTCAAATACTCAAGTCAAACTCAGCTGACTCTAGCATACTCTTCTTTGGTCCAGCTTTTGTGGTTTCTTCCCACAAATACAACTCAACCCATCGGCTGTACGCTTACAAGCTGGTCATTTTTATTGTTAGTATCAAGGCCTATCTAAGCGTGGACAATCATCTGCGATATGGGTAATAGCCCCAACCAACTACAGGCGCTTCACCATGATCGATCACGTTATGACTAACCACCTACCTTCATAACACACCGTTTTTGTTTCACAGTACTTTGGTACTCCAAGATCTACGATAACACACCTTGTAAATTGCAGGTACCACTAAGCCAGCTCAGATCTGCGGGTTCGCTTAATTTCTGTTATCGACCATGGCTTGATCTTGCACCCCAAAAGGATGGCCTTGTCATTACACATAATACAGCCCTGGAAAGGCTATGGATTTCGCCAGTTCAGGTGACTAGATGTAGATGCTTAGATTATTTCAGTTTACTCTGATCTGGCGAAATATCATGGAACGGTTTCATCTTGCATCAGTGGTCTGAGGATGCCTACTCTACCATTTTCCGCTTTATTAAAAACCTACTTTCCATGAAGCAATCAAACAATTTATTCGTCAATTCCCAAATGGTAAATGGTTTTAACTACTAGACCGTTCCCCTCGTTCTCACCTCACACCTCTTGTTGTAGACCGCTCCTCTTGTTTTCAAGTCAAACCCAGTACCAGCTATAGCTAACAATCAGTAACCAGTTAGAAGCTAGCTACCCTAACTATTGGCAGCAATGCCTACCTAATCCTCTATTTTCATTTCAGCCAAAGACACCTCATGTTTTTGATCAGGCACAGTGGGCACCTCATCCAAGTGTTACCACTTTAAATTAAAGATTACTTGGTTGGTGCTCTCACTCAAAGAGCTACAGTAAGGAATCTTGTAAATTCCTATGCACTAGCTCGGATGTGCGGGTTCACTCAACTCGAAGGAATTTCTGGCGTCGATCATGGTTTGTTACTACCATGGGAAAAAGTTCCCGGAACGATGGGATTGTGGCGCTCCCATCGTTCCGATTTGAGTTCTGTTTTTTTTTGTTGAGTTGGTACATCTGTTGTTGATAGTCCCTCTAAACCTTAGCGTCATAGCAAAAGTTACGTAGCGAAGAGTACATCTATCTCTGTGTGTGTTGGCGATTTTTTACAATTTTAGAAATGGATTTAAATTTGCAACAACGAACTTGTATTAAATTTTGCGTAAAAAACGGATTTAATGGTACGTGAATGGCGTTCACCAAATGAGCCGAGACCAAAAAAACCACGTCGTTTTCAGTCAAAAAAGAAGGCAATGCTCATGGTTTTCATGGATTACAACGTTGTAGTGCATCATGAATTTTTGCCAGAAGGCCGGACGGTAAACAAAGAGTATTATTTGGGCATTATGAGACGTTTGCGTGAATCAATTCGCCGAAAGAGACCAGAATTGTGGGTAGAAAACTCGTGGATTTTGCACCATGATAACGCACCGTCGCACAGTGCCATCATTATTAGCAATTTTTTGACGAAAAATGCAACAAATACCATCCAACAACCACCGAATTTACTTGATTTGGCTCCCTGTGACTTCTTTCTGTTCAATCAAGTTAAAAAACCATTACGGGGAACGCGTTTCAACAGCCGAGAGGAAGTAATGGAAAAATCGCAGGAAGCACTGATGGACATACTGAAAACCGAATATAAAATATGTTTTGAGGCTTGATCCAATCCGCTGGCATAAGTGTGTTAAAGTCGATGGGGATTACTTTGAAGGGGACATTATAGATTTAGATGAACAAACTTGTATTTTTAATTTTCTGAATAAAAAATAAAAATTTATTCATCTAAATTTAAGATCCAATCTTGATCAAGGTGGTATTTCACCAAAAAGTGTCTACTAAAAACCAATATAGACTAACGGACTAGAATACTAGCCTGTAAGTCTATATTGATTTTGCAAGACTCTATTAAGCCTTACAATTCATATCAAATCCAATACCGCTAATTAAAAATACTTCGCAATGTGCTTATTTATCGTGATCTTAAAATAATACCTATCAAAAAGCCTAAGAAATTGGGCGCCAAAACGAAAGGTAACATTTAGGGAAATTTCATTTGAAATAAAATGAAAACAAGGAATTAGGACAAATTTCTTTTTATGAAAAAATTAAAGGTTGTGTTATGGTAAGAATAGGTATTTTTGGGTGTTAGAAATCGATGAGGAAATTATTAAAATTTGTATTAAAAATAAATAATTTTTGAACGTTATGTTCCACAGGAGTATGGTGAATAACGACCATACTAAGAGAGCACAAGTTTCAACTAGGCATGCTTGAAGCTAGCTTTAGGGAAGATTGTGAGAGGGTTGTGTTCGAAATTGGTTCTGAGATGTGCTCTCAAACTCACCATGAGTAAAAAAATATCATCCCAAAAAAAGTAAAGGGGTTAATGGAGACACCCGAGGGCGTTTGGTTCTCCATGGGAGGGGAAAAGAGAATAAATACAACAATAATAATAAAAAAAAGAAGTGAGAGAATAAAAAAAAATTTAGAAGAAAAACAGCAACAACAAAAAATGCAAAGAGAGATAGGAATATGGAATGGGAGGGCAGGTTAAAAGTCGCGAAGCTGAAAAAGAAAGAAAAAAGATGAAGTCCCAAGAAAACCTAAAAAATAAATAAAAGAAAAAGGAGCAGAAAAATATGGATAAAACTGACCGTCGACCGTGTTGGGAGAGCCTAAGGTGGAAATGGCTTGCCCCAACCCCCCTATGGAATTTTAAAATTTCTTGATTAAACGGTACCCAATTTTAGATTGTTTGTGTTTATCTATATAAGATCACTCAGAAAAGCCAGAAAACGTTCGAGGAAACTTTATTTTGTCTGTGTAAATTGAATATCAAAATTTTGCTTAATTATCTTTTCTACCAAATTAGGTGCTGCAAGATTTGAAAATGATTTTCTCAAACAAAGGGAAGGTCATAATTTGAAAAAAAAATTTTTAATTTTGCTTAATAAAATGGGTCTAAAATTTTGGAAAACTTTCATTTTATATAAATTTAAGGCTGAAGTTTAGAAAACGTTCTTGTTTGTGTGTGTGGTTTTTCTTACAAAAATGATATTCACGGATGCATACAAAATCTAAAAATTTATTGATTGTAGACCAAATTCTACAGAAATTAGAAAACGCTATTATAAATATTTCAACTGGAGTACGCCCCATCTCATATGCTAAAAAAAAGTAAAGGCACAGCTCAAGGAGCAAAGTGTTAAAAATTTAGGCTCTTTCACCGGACCTTAACATTATTGAGAAATTTGAGGTTAGCTATCCCGTAAAATGTTTATCAGGAGGTTACTTCTGGGAGAACGATCAAACAATGATCAATACCAGAAGTGACTTGGTGTATTGGGGAACATGTGGCCCTGAGCTGCCCTAGCAGTACCTGGATTTGACGAGATTCCTTAGTAGCTCTTCGATGGGTGGAAGTACCCACCATGTACTTTAAGAACAAAAATTGCTATCTTGGGAGTCATTTGCCACTTATGTGTAGTAATTGGTCACACCGTAGTTAATATCTAAATTGCGTTGACACCGCACATTGCTAAGGATTTTACTGATGAATTGCTTATTTTCTTCATGCATAGAACCGGAAAGTATGTTTTGCTTAAGCAGAGAATGCTAGAGTGGGTAAGTTGAGGCCACCTTCTATTAGGAGGAAACAGAATGGAATTCACTAAAAGAAGAAGCGAAAGACGTGTTATGGAAAAAAATTGTTGATAGCTGAAGGTGCGAAAGAGGGCTATTGTGCAGTTGGGTGGATGAACTTTTCAAAGGGTTTGACAGTTCTACAGTCTGTGGCAATTTAAGCAACAAATCTAAGAGGGAGTAAATATTGAAAATGAGTATGGCTGAGTGCAACTATCTGGACCTAGTCAGCTGAGTTGGTGAAATCCATAACAAGTAAAGGTTCGTTTGGCGCTGACTGGGCGTATCCCCATCCCTTTGGCTGTAGGTTGCACGTGGTATTATGTTTAACGAGACTCGTAGGTAGGCAATTCAGCAGGCCTAAATCGGACTCGCAATTATCGTACCATTACTAAAACTATTCCTGAATGAGAATACGCTTTAAAAATTGAAATAAAAAATAATTTTTTCCAATGAAATTTTTTTTCCCTATCGTTTCAGTATAATAAAAAAAGTATTGCTTTAATAAAAAAATACACGGAAGTATATAATTGCCTTAATAATCATAAGATCCAATTATAGTTGTTGTATAGTATGGGACTAAGCAGACTACCTTGCGGAACACTACCTGTTTTAGGGCATATTATAATATTTTCTGAAAAGACCTCCTTGAAAGGTAGCAATCAATAAAAAACAAATAAGAAGAAGATACATTTTTTTGATACTCTAAGATAGTCCAGAGATTATTTGACTATTTGTTAAGGGGTATTGTAAGGAAGGTGGCTTAGAAACGTTTGGAAAATAATTTTTTTCTCATTTTAAAATAATTTTCTTGTGATTGTTTTGAATTTTTAATCATTAAACTTTTTCTTTATATTCTTTACTATAACATTTTTCTTCTATACTCTTTCAAATATTAATAAGAAAGATCCCCATTATTTCGGCACAATATAAAAAAAAATCCTCAATGTAGTTTTGTGTAAAGAAAAGGAACCAATTTTCTTAGCACTTGTCAAACCTGACAATAGTTTTTGTATAGTACGGATCCAAGAATACTACCCTGCGGAACACCGCATTTCTTAGGGCACATTATAATATTGTTTTTTATTTTTCAAAATACATCTTCAAAGGGTAGGATTTAATTAAAAAGTAATAAGGGAAGAAACATTTTTTCCGAGACTTGCAAAAGTTTAATTCACATAAAACTTTCGCTGCTCCCGAATTACTTAAATTTATTAAAATATTTTTTTTTTAAATTCAGTAATTATCTAAGAAATTCCATAATCAAAATTTTGAATAAACTATCTTTTTTTAAATTTAAATTATAGTAAATATTTTAGAACAATCTCATTTCTTTCGAAAAATATCTTGAATTTTCGTTGAAAGTTTTCTTCAACAACAAAAATGACAGTATGCATTTCAAGGGAATTTTTTTTCTCACAGAAAATTGAGATTGGATTTTTAAAAAGAAATATTTTTAAATAAAATAAGAAAATAAGGAATAGGGTGGTGGGATGGATGTGATCGGCAAGCACTTAAACAAATATTTAAAATTAAAAAATATTTTGACAAACATTTTTCTCTAAATTTTTGCAAATTAGCTTTGTGAAAAGTTTACAAAATTGAAGAAATTTTCAAATCTTAAAAATACGGAAAAAATTTCTATTGATATCAAAAAGGATGCCAGAAGACATTTTAAATTCACAAATTTTTTTATTGACATTAATTGGCACTCAAATAATTGTGGCTTACCGGTAACTTTTCATAAATGGCAGAGCCTGGTAAAATTTAAAATTAGGTTAAGAAGTTTAACCTAATTTTATTTTAGGGATGATAAAAAACCGTCTTATCTCTTTTTGACGATATATTTTTTTATTATATTTTTGTAAAATTTTCAAAAATTTTTTTTAATATTACAAAAAATGTTTTGGGAAAACGCGACTCTAAAAAAAATGGTCAACTGAAAATTGTATTCGCAATACTTTGACAAATCCGCTTAATGCGTCAGAAAAGCCAACATCAACGGTGACAATATCGGACCACAACTACAGCGACAGACAGAATAGGCTACGATAACAGCCCCAACTCCAGCTACGAAAACAGTTAAAATAGCAACACACGAGAAATAATAATGAATCGACCCCGAAAATATTTAGACATGCGCATACGCGTGCCCCATATGGAGGGGAATCTAATTTAAACGGAACTGGGTATAAGATTTTGAGTACAACGCAAATGCCGTGTGGCTTAATGGCTTTTACCGAAAATCACTCCTGACTCATAGCAAAAGCGAAGACGTCAGGTAATTCGTATGCGCTGCACATGTATATGAGCCGGTCAGGTGATGCGTGAGTCGAAATCGTTGAATGAATGAATGCCTGAATGACTGAATGAATGGACGTTGAATTCCACAAAAATAAAATGACTTCGCGGTGACTTTTGGTAAAGTTGGCATGAACCACTTCGTTGGATTCAGTCCAAGTCAATTTATTCCGATTCGACTTGAGTCCACTTGATTAGGCACAAGTGCCTGCTTGTGGGCACTGTCCCGTCATGCAAATGTCCATTGGCGGCGAGCATACACTAGACTATCGATGACTTGGTTCGCTTACTATAATTAACTTAAGTCGCTGATCACTATGGAATTTGTTGACTGCCTGTACAATCGCGTGAGCCACTGACTAATACATCGGTTTGGTCGCGTCGAGTCAGAGCCAGTTAAGTCTGAAACTGTCCGGGCACAGTCTACGATCTGGTCACTCCATTCATCATACATAATAAAACTTGCAAATGGTTCAATGGTTTTGCTGAAACATCCCAGAAGCCATGTCCCATTCGATCGATGGCAGTTCCGTTTCATATTTTGTTTGCTCTTTGATTGTGAAATATTTCGTAGGCTAGTCAACAATAACAAGGTGGTCAGTACTAAACTAAATCTAAACTGGCTATAATGAAAATTCCAATGTTAACAGTCAAAGTGGTAATAGTAGACAAAACAACAACAACCTTACAGCCGCCCAATAATAATAATGTTGATGATGGAAACGTCAACAGCAAAATTATTTCAGTCTTGCTGACATTCAGTCCTCCCTGCCTGCTTGACCACAACAAGTTCGATGTGCACATTCTTTAAATCGCTGGGAAATAATTTTCCCCTTAAAAATGATTACATGTTGTGACATTTTTAATTCAAAAACAACATAAAAAAATGCCACAAATTCTGATAGATGGATGATGGGCCGCAATATAATATTTTCTAGTCTTTTTATATTATATTGCGTTCTGCGTTAGGATTTTGATATGCCCAAGGGAGGGGTGGGGGGTGGGTATATATTAAAGAACTCCCATGTGTACGAAATATTCATAATTTTTATGATGGACACTTCAAAGTGTTCTTTATTAAATAACAGGAAAATGTACTATTAATTTTTTTTGGGGATTATTATTTTTATTTAAAATTTCAATTGGTTGGTTTTGTGGGGTACGGTTTATCTTCATTTCACTTTGGAACATCTCATACCGTTCTATTAAGTATAAATTGGACCATTGCCCGAATAAATTTTT
This sequence comes from Atherix ibis, assembly GCA_958298945.1. NCBI lineage: Eukaryota > Metazoa > Arthropoda > Insecta > Diptera > Athericidae > Atherix > Atherix ibis. Next base: position 78,479,822 of record OY282606.1, on the reverse strand, counting down.
GTTGTTCGAATTTTTCATATAGAATTATTAAAAGCTAAACAGGAATTTCGAATTGCGTTGGTTGGGGTACAGGTCACGTGGGTATTTTGGGTAACGAGTATCCGAATAAGGTTCAGTGCCTGCTAACCAAATAACATTTAAAATCTTTAGCTAGTTATAGAAAAATAGACTGAATACCGCAATACTATTTTTAGCCCACTATCAATAAACCAGTCTACTAACATTCTTAGCAAAATTTTTGGGCTCGGAAGCTGCTCAGATTTTTGGTTAGACTAACTGCTCTCACCCAGAAGATCCTATATAGAAGCCACCTTCGTCCTATCTACCAATACTATGGCATTCAGGATACAATATTTCACACACTAAGCGAATATCAACTAACTGAGAACTACTTTGCGAATAGGATTCCCTACACTGTGGAGCTCCTTGATCCAACACTCCCGCTTCCAAGTCTATATAATTTTTTTAAATAAACTAATTTACTTCACAAAACATAAAACATTATCAATACTCCACGTGTCCATATACTCCTAATTAATTGTTTGTCCAGTTTTTCTTAGAAATATGGCTATTATCTGTCCACATGGAATATGCATTCGCCAAAAGACCTTATACTCCTGGCGCTTCTAAAAGTTACAATATTCGAAACTTTAAAAATTTTTTTTGATTTTTTTATTATTTTTAATTACAAAAAAAACTATGGAAATAACCATTATAATTTTTTTTTGTTAATTTTCTTCTGAGCTTTCCTTATCAATGGAATAATCATAGTTTTACTATCATAGTTCCTATTAAGAGTATTTTTATTCATTTATCTTATTAGAGTGTAAAATATAAATAAACAAAATAAGGATGTACTCTGGCTTTAACAAAATCGAATGTGAATTGAGTCTAAAAAATCAACATTGAGTCTAAAAATACTCTGGCTTTAACAAAATCGAATGTGAATTGAGCGTACAAGGACCTATTTATTAGGGTTAAATTTAGTCTGAATGTCCTATAAAGAATTCGCTGTAATAATAAAATACTCGTAGAGATATCCGGGTGAGCGAAAGTTCCCTGTTTGACCATTCCTAATAAAATATTCTAAAATAAATTTTATTTTTACAATTTTTTCCCTTATTTTCGCCTTTAGCTATTCAAATTTAACTTTGGAGTATTTTTTTACCATAATTTTCAAAAAAAGGATCGTCTTTAATTTTTATATTGCATTTCATTCATTTTTTTTTGTTTATTCAAAAAAAAACTATTTAAATTTAATGAGATCTTATAACTCTTACTGAATTTTTCTCTGAATTATATGAAAACTTTCAATTTAAAAAAAAAATTGTGCTTAATAGTTGGCATATTCGATTCTTAAAATTTATTGTTCCTTGTCTTATTTTATTTTTATTAAGATATTATATATATAACTTCAAATATAAAATTATAACCTATAAGATTGTCATAGAGACTTATTTCCTTTAACGAATAAAATTTATCAAAGACCTCACAGGACCACTAATAAGTTAAATTTAACTTTGGATGCTCTGTGGGAGGGCTACAAGGAATAGGCTTTTCGTAAGAGGATTGTAATAAAGTTGGGTGTTTTTGATTAGTTTTTCAATGAAAGAACCCAAGTATTGTACAACATATTTGGATAGAGTAATAACAACATTAAAATGTATAATAGGGGATGTTGGTTGATATAAAGTGAAACTAACATGAATACAATTTTATTCATTCATTTTGAGCTTGTTTTTGTAAAAAAAAATTTTCAAGGAATCGATATGACTTTGTAGGAGAGAGGAAAAAATATTTTTATGGGCTTCCAGAGTAGTTCACGGTTTATGTATTTATTTGTTGATCGGAAAGACAAAATGGTGGTGTATAGTCGAGGACTGCAAGATATAAATTTTTGTTTGAAAAGCAAACTGTTTCTAATAGCAGTTAACATTACCTATTTCAGTCAGCCTAAGTTATTTTGCTCGAAAATTCTGACCATAACATCGAAGCTTCGACTCAACAATGTATGCTTTAGAAACTTGGGTTCTCAGAACAGACCATTGGGAACTCTAGTCCGCATTTGAGAAGAGGATCCTTCGAACAATTTTTGGACCCTTACATGAGGATGAACGATTCCGGAGCTTTGTAGGCTGCGGCCTCGTTCATCCTCATGTAACTTAATTTTATCCTGGGGTTGTGGATAAAATTAAGCTTTGTAGGCTGCGGCCGGCTGGGCACTTTATACGTATGGATTAGGAAGATGCGGCCGGAAAGTCCACAGTGTCTCCATTTATTGTCTTAAAAACAATTTTTTCCAATGAAATTTTCTTTCCCTATCGTTTCAGTATAATATAAAAAATTGCTTAAATAAAAAACACACGGAAGTTTATTATTTCTTTACCAGTCATAAGATTCAGTTATAGTTGTTGTAAAGTACGGGATCAAGTATACTACCCTGCGGAACACCACCTTTTTTTAGCGCATATTATTATATTTTCTAAAAATACCTCACTGAGAGGTAGAATTAAATGAAAAACTAATAAGAGGTAGATAAATTTTCTTGATCCTTTCGAATAGTTCAGAGATAATTTGACTTTTTGTTAAGGGGTGATATAAGAAAGGTGGTTTAGAATCGTGTGAAAAACAAATTTTTTCTCGTTTTATAATAATTTTCTTCTGATTGTTTTGAATTTTTAATCATTAAACATTTTCTTTATATTATTTTCTATAACAGTTTTCGGTACAATATATATAAAAAATTATTAAACATTTTCTTTATATTATTTTCTATTACTTCGGTACAATATATATAAAAAAAATCCTCAATGTAGTTCTGTGTAAAGAAAAAGAACCAATTTAATTAGCAGTTATCAAATCTGACAATAATTTTTTTACAGTACGGAACCAAGAATACTACCCTGCAGAACACCGCAATTTTTAGGACACATCATAATATTGTTTTTTATTTTTTAAAATACATCTTCAAAAGGTAGGATTTAATTAAAATTTAACAAGGAGACAAATTCTCTTAATATTCCAGAGTGGTCCAGTGATTATTTGACTATTTTTGGAAGGGAAATGAGAAAAAAGTGACTTAGAGTCGAGTGTTGTAAAACATAAATTATTTTGAAAAGAAAATTTTGTTCTCAAATACAATTTTTTCTGATTTTTTTATTATCAAACTTTTTGTGAATTATCTTTCATATGCTTTTTTAATATAAATGAGGAAAATCCCCAATATAGCATTATAATATGAAAAAAAAAATTCCACATTTTTGTGTGAAGAAAAATTAACAATTTTAGGATTGAATTTCTTTTTTCTTTTTCTTTTAAATTATTTTCGAAAGCAAAATTTATACAATATAAAAAATCTCAATTATATTAAATGGTGTTGTTTTTTTAAATTATACAATTTTTAATTAAAAGCATGAGTGATTATAAAATCATACTTGAGAAGTAATTTTATTGGGCCCATTAATGTTGACTATATCCTAAAAGCCAGTATGACTGGTAATAACTTTCCATTTTTATAGCTTTTATTAAAATCCTAGATTAAACCTAATTTAATTTAAATTCCTTTAATCCTTTGCCGATTATTCTGTCAATATTTTTAGCAAAGCCCTAAATAGTTTGCTATAAAAGAAAATTCAAAAAAAAATTTATTCGCTGTTGCTAATCAATAGGAAATTTTTCACGCGGCTGATAGTTTTAGGCGATGTCCCCTAAAATTGACGCGAGCAAATCTGCACGTACTAACGTACGTACGGAATGCTAACCAAAAATAGAAAGAGACAAATACTTCAGTCATTGTATCGTCAATTTTAAGCAGACACGTTTTATTTACTTTATCAACACTGTCACAAAGCTAATATTTTCCCATGCCTATGTCATTAAAGCAGCCAAAAAGCTCGACTTCCCTAAGTCACCTCCTACAGCCGTCCACCTGAGACCTAATTTTCGCTAATCTACCTCGCTAAAATTCGTAGTATTTTTGGTTCTGCAAATAGACCAACAATAATCCACGGCCAACTGGGACATTGTATGCGATTATAGTTGGCAGGTTGTGAAGTGCGACTATCAGTCGTTATTTATTTTGTCATTTGTTGCTGTCATTGGTGTTGTTGCCGTGGTTGTTGACTGTTTAAATTCCTCAAATACTTATTAATCTGATGATTTTGGGAAAAATATCACATATAACAACGCAAAAATGTGTCTAGAAATGCCAATAATCGTTCCACAATGTTTATTTTTCTCGTTTTTGTTGTCGCATCTACCAAAGAAAAGCATGTACAGGTGCGTCGTTATGTCGTTATTACGTCGAACAGGTGCCTTAGAATAGGTTTAGTTTTACATTTGCCCACTGGCACAGGCATACACATAACAATCGAAATGTCACGCGACAATTTTATGATCAATAATCAAACAAACAACACTAAATATTTGTTCACGTTGAGTTGATGGAAAAAAATCAAAAGCTTTCTGTATTTTCATAAAAAACGGTAAGAACTGAACAAAAAATAATAGTTGCAGAATATATTCCCTTCACTACCATTATGCTCCCTCCCCGCCAACCATCTTATTATCTTTGTCATGAATTTGTACAATTTACGTAAAAAAAATTCCATACAGATAATTTGTTAAAGCTTAGTTAAAACAATTTGTTAAAAAATTCAATTTGGAAAAAAGTTTTTTTGGTTCATTTTTTTTGTTGTTGACATTTTGCTAAATGCTGGATTTCCATTGCTTATATGGAAACTGGAACATAATCAATATTTTTTTAATTAGGTTTTTGAGGAACTATTTTTATCAGTATTATTAGTAGTTGATAGCTTCATCCTGCCTTATCCTTTAAGAGAAGTAGAATTGCCTGTTCCCATGGATTTGTTGAGCGGAACTCAAAAACAAATTTATAGACAATTTATGGATACCACGCCAAAAAAATGCCTTCTCTCTCGAGGCAAATCACTCATCAAGCCATTTTCCCATGTCTTTGTAAGAATCGAAGTGCTGCTCAGCGAGCGCGTGGCCATCGATGAAAACAGGTGGTAGTCGGAAGGGACCAGGTCTGGTGAATAAGCGGGGTGGGGTAGCATCTCCCAATTGAGTGTTTCCAAATAGTTTCGGACCATTTTTGACGTGTGCGATGGTGCGTTGTCATGGAGGAAAATCAGCTTGTCATGTCTTTGTTGATAATCCGTCCTTTTTTCACGCAGAGCACGGTGCAATTTGATCAGTTGTTGGGTGTAACGGTGGGCATTGACAGTTTCACCAAGTTTCAATATCTCATAGTATACGATACCCTGCTGATTCCACCAAACGCACATCATCGTCTTACGTCCGCTTTTGTCATCGCTCCATCTGCCTATCGTTCAATTCATGCGGCACCCATTTTTCGATCTTTTCAATCTTCTCCATGGCTCGCAGACACATGGAAATGGCTGGTTGAGTAACACCCAATTGCTCTGCGATCATTTTTTGCCATTGGGTATCGTCTTCGTCCAAAAGACCTTGCAATTGATGGTCCTCAACCTTCCTGGGCCGATTTTCGCGCTTCTTGTCCCACAAGTCAAAATTGCCGTCTTTGAACCGACGAAACTTATCTCAGCATATTGTTTCCGATAAAGCATTGTTATTATAGGCCTCCATAAGCATTCAATGCGATTCGGCAGCCGATTTCTTTAAATTGAAGTAGAAAAGCAGAGCATCTCGCATATGCACTTTTTCTGACACAAAACTAGACATGATTACCAAAGGAAAAATGTATGTTGTTGTACGAAATTGCTGACAATGTACACTGATTAATGTTGACAGATGTCAAACTCATAAGAAAAGTATGGCGTGCCCATGGTAGCTTAATACGCTCACTCACGCCATCTATGATCGAACAGCGGGTTTAAGCTTATGCAAATGGTATTTTTACTTATGATACCTGTTATTAGAACCTTAAAAACCCTTCAAAAACAATTCAAATTAAATTGGATCAATGATGTATCGTGGACCTTAGAGGACCTCTATTACTAATAATACTAATAACCTAGATAGATAGTGTGAGCATATAGAAAACAAGTAGAATATTTATAAGTAAGGCCCACAAGATAGGTTCCTTTTACAATATACCGCCACCATGATGAGGCCATTTGGTTGGTCTGTGTTTACCGAAAGTTTTATGGTAGATGTTATGGAGCAGATTCGTGTACTGTAAAATACTGAAGAGAGAGAAAAATGCTAAGCAATTTCTTTTTTTGTGTAAAAAGGGAAAAGGTTTTTTTCCAAATGCCAAGCAATTACTCAGACAAATAAACTCCCCTTCCCCCTCAAAATAAATACAAGTGTTTTCCTACAAAAAAAACACAATCAAATAATTGTTTATAATTTTGAAATAAAAAAAAAATTATGCATCCGCAACATAATACCGATGAATATAGAGCAAAAACAGACAACTTTTAAACCAGACGAAGATATCCAAGACAATCATTATGACGAAAAAATATAGAGAGAAATATCTTCGATTACATAGCATGCTTCCCAGAGCGAAAGGAATACTACCCAGGCGTATTGCTTGACATTTCACACGCTTTCGTTTTTATGCCCAATTATGGCTTGAGGGTTGCCTTGGAAGTTGCAGCGAGTCCTACCGTCTAATTATTTCTACATCCTAAAATCCTATCTATCAGACCGATATTTTAAGGTTGCTAAAAATATTGAGTTTTCTGAAATCTATCCTACCTCCGCTGGTGGACCTTAGGGAAGTATCCTAGCTCCAATGCTACATAAAATTTTTCTTGTCACAGTGATATGCTTACTGTAATATTTGCTGACAATACAGCCATCCTTACACATTTTAAAGATACTTCCACAGCAATCACTATCCTAGAGAACCACACCCACTCCTTAGAAACCTGGTTCAAAAGGTAAATGAGTAAAAATCTGTTCATGTTACTTTCACACCCTACCGAGAATAGATCTCTAATATAACAGATCTTTCTGCCAAGAACGGTAAAAAAAAACCAGCACAATTCGCCTTAACTCGGGTACCTTAGTTCTTCACTCCCTCCGAAGTTTGATCTACAATACAATATCTTGCAAACAAAATGGTTCAAGACCCCCAATATCTTGCAAACAAAAACGGCCCAAGATATGGCTTGATAACCATAACTAATATTTATAATAGTATCCGTCAAAATTCATTCTTTCCTTCACTTGATAAGTTTGCTATCATTAAAATGATCGCAAAATCCAACAGACCCAAAAACCATCCTTTTTGTCTCATATAGAACCATAAGTGTGCTTTCCATTTTATAAAAAAATTGTTGACAAATTAATTCTTAAACGTCTTCATCATATTATTAAAACCGACAGTGCATTCATCCTCCCTTTTCTTAATAATCTCTGAGTTGGAAAGGAATCCATCCCCTATTTCTCAGGAATTTCCAACCTCCCTGCCACATCTAGATTAGCAACCGCGGTTGATAGCGGAGTTGAGAGAATTATAAGAACGGAAACTTCTAAGAATTCGGATTGGGCATACCGTACTCATGCCATTCCTGTGGCGTTCAATTCACCGTTCCCCATGTTATCAATGAATGTTACTTACCACGGAATTCCTTCCAAATAGGTCTTCTTCCATCGTAGTGCCCCTGGAACCAACCAATCGATTTCAAGCCTTATTTTTAACATTCTTAAACATTTTAGTATGCTCCACAAAAATTATTTTGGAAGCTGGCAATCGAATCCTACAGGAAACACGTAGTCGCTTAATGGCCTTACGGTCGTGGCGCTACAAAATGAGCTCTAGGGTTTTGTCTCAAAAATCTTATAAAAAAACCGATTCTCCACCATCAGTTTGGATGTAGAACTAAACATTCCACTATTCTGATGCATCATCGCGAAGTCGACTACACAGCGTACTCAGCTTAGCGAAAATAATATTACCAAGGTTTGCTTTAGAACTGCATCTAATCTTACTTTCTGGCTATTTCCACGTCCTACATTCCTACTTCTTACACGTATATTGATTTTTTCAAGCAGCTGAATATATAAAGTATTCTGAAATTTATCCTGTCTCCGCCGATGTCCCTCAGAGTAACATCGTAGGTCCAATAAATTTATACATATGATATTCCTTGTCATAATAATATCCTAATGGCACCATATGCCGACGATACATCCATTCATATCCGTCCAAAGCGGCTAGAAACTACATCAACTTTAAAAGAAGTAATGTTGAAGATGCAAAAATGTACTCACGTCACTTTTACCTTTCGCCGAGGAAGGACCTCCCTGAGCAACCCTTAATATAGTCCAAATAAGGTTAACCTAGAACCGTTAGACGAATCTAAAAAGAAGTAAACTTAATAGACGATACAAAGAACTACTACGACTGCTAGACAAAAAGTCAGAACTGATAAAATACGGTATTTAAACCGATATGGATCTACGATCAGGTACTTTACCGTCTGATTAAGCAATCCAATTCCCATCGAATCTAGAAACTTACAATACCGAATCCTTCGAAAATTATTCTTTGCTCCCTTTTAGATATGAAACATTATTATTCATCATGATCTAAATGTTTCATTCGTTAGTGAACTATGTATGCATCACCATTATGATCCTTCAGCAAGAATGAATATCATTAAACACCCATTATCGCTTTAAACTGTATACCATATGTGTATGAGCTGGATTTATTTTTTAAATTATAAAATAAATCACCTCGTTCTTGAGGAAACATCAATGGGGTTTTTTTGCCTTACATGTCTTCAAGTCCTTGTATTTTCGGTAAACAAAAAGTTTCGTGTAGTTTTGGTAAAAATATTATGGTAAAATAAAAAAAATTCCAAAGGTCTCAATCGATCTTCTAAAGAAATCTTTCAAAAAATATAATTCTGGAATATATTTTTTTTTAAATTACTAATGAAAGTGGATTAATAAGGCTAAATAGAGCCATCTAGTTATTGGGCTTAACTGACACATAATTTTGCGTCTTTTTTGTAACTGGAGGCCATTTGGCGACTTCGTAGTACGTGTGGGAAATCATCTGAGAGAGACTGGACTGTGGTTAGTAGTATAGAATATTGAGAATTTTGGTATATTTTGTGGAGCAGATTAGTATATTGTAGAAGTTTAAATAGGGGACTAGGGAATGGTGTTGTTGGGTCGAGGAGCTTCATAATGGGAGGAATCCTGGTCGCAAAGTAGTTCTTGATTATTTGGCATTCCTGTAAAATATGGGTGATAGTGAAATTGGTGCCACAGGATTGGCAGAAGGGACGAAAAAGGAAGTTATAAGTAAGTGCAGTATGTCCAATCCGGATTCTGAGGAGCTTCCGCGCCTAGAATTTCGGTATGGATGTTGAATACATTGGTTTATTAGTGGTTATCCAATGAGTCGACAAAAAAGTGTCGCTATTGGTCCAGTCATCGTGTCTGCAACTCGGCACTCCTATTGCTAAGTAGGCTATGACGAATTGCGCTAAATACTGGTTCACTCGATGGGCCACAAATGGCTTTAAGGGCGGCAACGCTGTCGCTAAAAATAATAACGCTGGGAATATTGGTCGCAATTTCAATTGCCGTTTTGATGGCCCACAGTTCCCCGTAATATGAAGCTGCCCTATAAGGGAAGATTCCACAACATAGTGTGCGGGTGCTGCAGCCAAAAAGTTCGACGACCGAAAAAGATGTAGTATCGGTGTCAGCGGCTGCATCAGTGAACAACAGTAGATGATCTTTTAATCCGTCCAACTGTTCAAGAAAAAATTTCATATATGCGGACGGATCAGTGCTAGACTTCTTAATCCTGTCAAGAGAAGCAGTCAATTTCAACTTTGCTCCCAACCACGGTTTCCAATCTGGGTGTGGAAGGGAAGTTTGGAAAACGAAGAGAGGATGAATGAATTGCTTTCAAGGTGGGATATTAATAAGAATAGCGATGATTAATTCCTTTTTGAACTGGGAGAGATGATAATGTTTTTGATTAAAGTATGGAGGGGATAATTTGGAAGTCATAGGTTTTTGTAAATTAAACTTAGGCGGGCTTTGTGAAGATAGAAAAAATAGGTTTTCGACCAGTTTCTATCAGTATGGATTCCACCGAAGATGTCCGATGTGCTCCACTGACTAGTCTAATACAACTGTTTACCGCTGCCTTGACTAGCTTTTTCCCTGCTATTGGCACACTGACACATATAGTGAGGAAATAGAGTAAGATCCCGTACTAAAAGGGCGTTGGTTACTCTAATTGCCTCACTTTGTCTTACCTTACTTTTGCTGCTCACTAAAATTTTAACCATTTGAAGAATGGTGTTTATTTTGTCAACAGCGTTTCTAATCTGAAGATTCCATTTTCCTCCACGGGCAATTGAGATACCCAGGATTTTCATGGAATCTTTTGGGTGGGGAGGGAAGGGGCTCAGTGACGAATCAGATGCACTACAATTTTTTATCCTGCAAAGATGATGGCAAGGTGGGTTTGATGTACATACACGTATTACCGCACCGTTTATGTTGCTCCAAGTGTTGATGTTGCGGATGGCGTTATTTGTTTGATGTTGAAGATCAGCTCCAGATACAAGTATAAAAATATTATCAGCATATATATAGTGGTTAAAGGATGATAGATGGTGGGAAAGGGAGTGAATATAAATATTGAATAATATCATTGATAAAGAAAGATAAATTTCTTTTAAAATAGTCACCAACAATTATAGTCTATTAATAAAATTACTTGACCGTGAACTATGTTTTTTGGCATTTACTGTAATGCTGGTCGCATCCGAGAACACTTTTGATGTTAGACAAAAACCGGCCAACAATTTTCAATGAAACAATTCCATTGTACAGTCAAGCCCCAAACAAGTGTGAATATTTGATTTTGCCGCTATTCGCGTTCATAGTTTTCTCATTTTTTTTACTTTTCTTTATTGGTTGCGTTAGTATTGGTGTAATAGGATTGGTGTCATTTTGAATGCAAAGATCTGAAATCTGTTTTGATTCATGGCACACGTAAATGTTTTATGGTCGCTGATAAGAAAACTTGGCCCCATTGACTGTGTCTGCACTGACGACTGTGACTGACTTACTGAATACGCCGATACGGTATTCAGAGTGTGTGAGAGAAGAAATGCTAGCCGGCGAAAGCTGTGCGGCTATTTCTCTATCGTTTTTCTCCTTTCCCGCCAGCTTCGTTCCAAAAATTTCAAGCTTATCTGCAATAGCCATTATGGTTTTGACTTCTCTCCCCTGCTACCACTTATCAAGTAAGTTCTCTAATTCCCGATATCGTTGGTGTACATAATTACTTTTCATGTACGACCGATCATATTACGTGTATTATTGGAGAGTGTCACAATTGCGGCAATGTCATCGTACGTGCACTTGTTATTCCCAAGTTCGTACATACGTAAATTGGCTTTTGCGTCGATTACGAATAGAGTAGCAGTTTGGATCTGGCCACACGTACTTGTAAATACTAGCGGACGTGACTCTGTTACGGTTGAATTCTCCATGAAAGTGTTGAATATATCGGCAAGGGAAGATTGCGGGCGAACTGTAGATTATTTAAACACGCGATAGCATTCCATGCCTTGGAAATTATTTTGTCGTTTAGTCAGTATGCGATGGATGTGGAGCATTATAGACGCTTCCGTAAGGGGAAGAAACTGCGGTAAGCTAGACGCGTGAAGGTTGCCTAGCCTTTTAGGTGACTGGCTGGGAACCTCTTATCATGTTTACTAGTGACAACGGCACGACAAAATCACACCAATCTATTCACAACTGTTAACAACGACTGTGACTGTGATGTGGGAAGTGAATATGGACGCAAGTTCTGTTGTTGTTGCTGGCGTTGTTGTTGATTATTTGCCCAATGATGACACTGATTACCCGGTCAGCTAACATGTTTGCATCACACGACCGGGCGTACGATTAATGAGAGATTTTCAATTTTTTTTCTATTAGTATTAGTTATTTTTCCTGTGCAGTTATTTTTTTTTTTAAATTAAATAATAGAAAATATATTTAAAAAAAGATTGGAAAAAAATAAACCTCCACCTAAAAGCAGAACTTAAAATTTGTCTTCTTAATATTTGTCGAAAGTTTATGTGATTTAGTGGGGGTGGTGTGTTAAATAATTTCACCTGCAAATACACCACCGCTTTATGGTTGACTTTTGAGTTTTTGAACATACCTGAGATGAATTTACCTTTTGTCCAAATTATTAACAACTAAAATCTCATCTGTGCTAAATAAGAAATTAAAAATTCAAAATTTTCGTTTTTTCCGTTTTTATCATGTGTGACATGAATTTTGTCACCTTCAAACTAAAAAAAAACAACACAAAAAAATTGTCTTATCACCGTTGTTTTTTTTTGTTAAATATAAATAGTAAAAAGGTAGAAAATTTGAAATTAATTGCTTTCTGCTTTTAAAGTTGTTTGTAAAAAATTAATAAATTTTTTTTTTCGCGTTGACGGATGGTGGGGGTCGGTGGTTTGTAAATTTTTTTTTAAACATATTATTGGTTATTTGCGTACTTTTTTTTTTATTATTATTTTTATTTACAAACATTTTGAATGGCTAAGGAAAACCTTGTAGAGAGTTTGTTTGCTGAACCAGTTCACGGTAGAGTATTTTAAGTGAAGAAAAAAATCTGCTCGAACTAAAACAAAAATTCGAAGAGGTTTCGAGTGAGTGAGAAAATATGTTGGGTAACTTCTACGGGGGAACATGCTCGGTTTATTGTGGGAAAACAAACAGTCTGCAATTGAGATTGCGAATAATATCTGGCACAAATAACAGAGTTATTGCTGCTTTAAAAGCTAGTCGTTGCCTATCGAGTGATTCAGTACTTAGCCCACTTAGCAGAAGAAGTGTTGAGTGGGAATTTTGGGAAATAAAAGTGCTGATAAGCTAGCTAAAGAAACGTTCCGTCGCCCAGTGCCCACAATTATTTCCAATCTGCTACCGAAACTATTAGAATGAAAAATAGGATCATTTGATATACACAGATAAGTAGACTGGATCAATAGCAAGACTGTTTTTTAGGGTTATTGGGCAACCACGAATAAACCAGACTGTTCATTATCCATGTCGAAATTCAGAGCTCTTTAGCTCGTCAGAATCCGGAGTAAATACACAGCTCTCACTTATGATTTCCTTTTATTTTTAGTTTACCATTACTCACATACTATTTGATTTTCATATGACCAAGAATTATTGGGTTGTTCGGAAAGTAATTTCGTTATTTCCCAACAGAGGACTTAACTATATTTGTTCACAACCAAATTCACACTTAAGCCGCATAATCATATGTATTTTGATAGCTGACATAGCAAGGGTTGCTTGTGAAATAATTCTATTGATTCTGCGTAGTAGTTTTTGGTTGATACCCTTTTAAATATGGAAAGTGAAAAACAGCACTTTCGACATAGTTTACTTTCTTACTATAGAAAAGAAAAAAATGCTGTTCAAGCAAGAAAAAAATTATCCGATGTTTATAAAGAAGGTGTGTTAAGTAAGCGTCAGTGCCAAAACTGGTTTCGATCCAGCAATTTTGATCTCGAAGATGCACCATGTTCTGGAAAGCGATTTGAAGCTGATGAAGACACAACGAAGCCAATAGTTGATGCAAACCGGCGAATAACAACTCGTGAGATCGTTGAGAGATTAAATTTATCGAATTCAACCATTCATGATCATTTGAAACGACTAGCTTTTATCTCAAAGCTCGACATATGGGTTCCCCATCTTCTTACGGATAAAAATTTGTGCCGTCACATTGACTTTTGTAATTTGCTTCTCAAACGCCAAGAAAATGGTCCATTTTTGAAGCGTATCATTACTGGGGACAAGAACTGGGTTGTCTACAATAATTTTAAGAGCAAAAGATCCTGGAGTAGAAAAGATGAATCGGCTCAAAGCAACTCGAAAGCCAATATTCATTATAAGCTATTGGGTTGTTCGGAAAGTAATTTCGTAATACTTCGCAGCCAGGAATCGTTCTATTATAAGACTTACACTTAGTGAGATTGAAGAATGGACTTGGGATCTACTCCAAAAAAATCTAACAAAACTCTCACTATCTTATCTTACTAACCACAGACCAGTCTCGTTTAGAGAGTTTCTCACACGAACAATGAAGTAGCTAAATGGCTTCATGGTCGTGGCGCAATAAAGTTTATATATAAACTATCAAATAAATTGTTTATTTGTTTTCTAGATTCCGACCTAATTTGCCTAGGTTTTGGTATTATAATTATTAATGGCAAGGGAGGTCCTCTGAGGTCCAAGAATCATTATTGAATTAATTTGGTTCTAATTTTGATGGTCAAAATAAAATAAGTCGAAAATTTTCCAGTATATTGATGAATTTGCAAAGTGCTAATATCAACTATCATGAATTAAAATAATACCTCCGTTCTGTTGTTCTATTTATGCTTCTGAACATATTGTAGTATCATGTGGTTAAAGATATTTAGAAATTTGCCTTAAAAAACTATATTAATAACACAAAGTAGCCCTAAAATTAATGTGAATATTTTCATCTTATATTATCAGATGTTATGTCAGAAGCTAGTCCTCATAATTGCATATTTTATATCAATGGTTTTATAACCCTAAGGCGACTGTAAGCTTCATTTGATTTTGAAGAACCGTGGTGGTTTGGTCATTATTTATAATAGAAAATTTGTAACAAACCACGTTTTCTTGGGCCCCTTTTCGTTTTTCTACCACGGATAATTTTTCAAACAGGAATTCTATCCGGGCTAACAAAGATCTAAATTCCCTGTATTATCGCAAGAATATGTTTGGAAGTGAGCTTGGCAATCTCCTGACTATCCATTTTTGGACATGCTAGCAAAAGCTCTAGACTCTAGGTGTTATCCTCAATAAGGCAAATTTTCTGGAAGTTATTCCCAAAGCTATCGCATTTTTTTATTAGTGCTACTAACCCTTTAAGCGTTCCACGCGTCACATTTAAAAGCTCTTCCCGATAAGAGTAATCTTTCATGATCCCCTAAATACGGAATATTCATTTCAATGAATATTCCGTATTTAGGGGATCATGAAAGATTAGTCTTATCGGGTAGAAATTCTAAATAAGATTCAACTGAGCTGAGAATGTCAGCGGAAGACCGACTATTGGGCTTGAACAACTGAATTCCTTGCCCTTAAATTCAGAGAACAAACCAAGTTCATGTCCTCTAAGATATTCTGCAAGGGCTTTGCCATTTTTCCTAGCACCCTCTGTACAGATGGTAATATACGGTAGCTCCCTATCTGCCAGCAATTCATCAATTATGATTATTTCGTCATGTTTATCTGTAATTTTTACTTAGCTTTTGTCAATAGTTAGGCATATTCCGTCCGATTCCTGAAGAGGTGAAAACTGTTCATTTTCTCAAATAGCCAACATCATATTTAAAGAAAAGAAAGTTAAATAATGACTTGAAAGATTCACCCCTTAAGGCTTTAACTAACACACAACAAAAGCCCTTATTGACAAATTTATTTTAATGATTTTCTCAAAATTTTTTTATAAAAAAAATTTCCTATTTTATCAAGAAAGCTAAAAGAAATTATTCCAAAATGTCTTTTACTGCAATTATTTTTGTATTAATTTTTGGTGTGTCAATGTTGCATGGTTTTTCTTGGAAAAAATAAAAAATAAAATTTCACCAAAAGTTAATTGAAAAAATTATTGCATACTCCGATGATGCTGAACAGCAGTGAATAATTCGCTATAAACCGATTGTTATTTTTATTGTTGTTTAATTTTTTTAGGGTTTTTATTTAACAAACTTGAATTGAAAAACAAAAGTGGGGGTCACAAGGATTTTGCCAATCATTTTATTTTTATGCATATGCATTCTAGTGACATTAGGGGTTATGTTAACTGTACTTATAATGGTGCTTGGATTACTGATTTCCTCAATGGGCTAATTTAAAATTTTCTCTGAATTTAATGTAAACGATAAAATTTTGATATCGCCGCACCATTTCTAAGTAAAAGGTCAGTGAAAGAAAGAAAGCTTTTTTTTTAGAATAAAGTCCAAAAATACTGACTAATTTTTACTCAGAAATTGTACTCATCAATCTTGATGCATACAATTTCTCAGTAATTGCTGGGCATTTGGAAAAAAAACCTTTTTTCCCTTTTCTTGATTATGGTGCTCCTACACACAAAAAAAATTGTTTAGCATTTTTCTCTCTCCTTAGTATTTTACAATATATGAATCTGCTCCATAAAATCTACCATAAAACTTTCAGTAATCTTAAATCAACCAAATGTTCTCATCGCGATGGCGCTATAAAAAGGCACCTAGCATATATCTTAAAGGCATTACATATAAATATTCTACTTGTTTTCTATATGCTCACACTATTTATCTAGGTTATTAGTATTATTAGTGATAGAGGTCCTTTAAGGTCCACGACACATCATTGATCCAATTTGATTTGAATTGTTTTTGAAGGTCATGAGTCAAAATACCATATGTATAAAAACCTGTTTGGTCATAGATGGTATGAGTGAGCGTATTAAGCTACCATGGGCACGCTATACTTTTTTTTATGAGTTTGACATCTGTCAACATTAATCAGTGCACATTGTCAGCAATTTCGTTCAACAACATACATTTTTCCTTTGGCAATCATGTGTAGTTTTGAGCCAGAAAAATAGCATTTGCGGGAAGCTCTGCTTTTCTGCTTCAATTTGAAGAAATCGGCTACCGAATCGTATCGAATGCTTATGATAACAGTGCTTTATCGGAAACAACGTGCCGAGATTAGTTTCATCGGTTCAAAGACGGCAATTTTGACTTGTGGGACAAGAAGCGTGAAAATCGGCCCAGGAAGGTTGAGGACCATCAATTGCAGGCTCTTTTGGACGAAGACTATACCCAATCGTAAAATATGCTCGCGGAGCAATTGGGTGTTACTCAACCAGCCATTTCCATGCACCTGCGTGCCATGGGGAAGATTGAAAAGATCGGAAAATGGGTGCCTCATGAATTGAACGATAGGCAGATGGAGCGACGCCAAAACACATGCGAAATCTTGCTCGCCAGACAAAAAAAAAGTCGTTCCTGCATTCCGGCCAACCATCAACATCTTCCCCAAGACCAAATCGCTTCGGAAGGAAGACGATGCTGTGCGTTTGGTGGGATCAGCAGGGTATCGTCTATAATGAGATGTTGAAACCTAGTGAAACTGTCAATGCCCCCTGCTACCACCAACAACTGATCAAATTACACCGTGCTGTGCGTGAAAAAAGGACGGATTATCAGCAAAGACATGACAAGCTGAATTTCCTCTATGACAACGCACCATCGCACACGTCAAAAATGGTCCTAAACTATTTGGACACACTTAACTGGGAGGTGGTACCCCACCCCGCTTATTCACCAGACCTGGTTTTGGTGAATAAAAAACACCTATTTTCGTCGAGGGCCACGCGTTCGCTGAGCAGCACTTCGATTCTTACGAAGACGTCCGAAAATGGCTTGATGAGTGGTTTGCCTCGAAAGAGAATGCATTTTTTTTGGCGCGGTATCCACAAATTGCCCGAGAGCTGGGAAAAATTTGTAGCTTGTGAGGGCAAATACTTTGAATAAATTTGTTTTTGCTTTCTATGAAAAAAACATTTGGTTTTTTGACTAAAAAACAGCAGCTTTAAGCTTATACACCTGGCAATTCCTTCTTTCTGTTGCTTTAATTATTCTTCAGTAAATACTCTATTCAAATTTATCACAAAAGAAGATATTTCTAATGTTGCTATGATATCCTGAATATCTAAAGATAACAACATCAAAACTAAACTTATGGCCTATAAAATTATTGCTTTAATTGGTTCCTAAGTCAAAAACAGCATAAAGTTTTTGAACACAACCCAAAGGATACAGTTTTGGTTATGGAATAGCTAGATATTTAGTAAATGCTTTAAAATAAATGGCACAAATCGATCCTAGCTACTCCGAAACAACCTAACTAATCACCAAGGTTTCTATCCCTTTACAATTGAACTGCTGCCCTTAATCCACAATCAACATATTATTTATTTAACGCAATAGATAAAAAAACAAATTTTCCCTGCTATTTTGTTTAAAACAACCATCGTTGCCTGTTCTGATTGCCTAATTGGCCGGTAATAGACCACTTTTATTCCAATCGCTTCCAATTCAAAACTATCCCAGAACTTATAAATCCAATCAAACATTTTCGATTCTATTCGATTTATTCGATTACCGAATCACTATTCCATTCGATCCGATTCGACAAAATTTTCTTTGATGGCCACCATAGCTGGGGCATAATCGTGCCGTGCCGTTAAACATGCGCGCTGCACTATAGAAGTTAAGGTATCCAAATATTTTGCGGGGATTCCCGTTGTCAAGCCACTAATTTGAACATACAATCGTGCCGACAGTACAAGTGCCAAAGTCGAAAGTGGTCACTTGTGCTTATTTCGTGCGTCATAAGCACGAACTTTGTGTCGCGTGATAGAATACCACCTTCTCCTCCGCTTCCACATGTTTGCCCACACCCGTTCCGGTTGGCAGTATGTGTTTGCCGTGGCGGTCTTTACTCCCCAGCCTGTACTGAATATGCAGTAAATGTCACGTACTGGTTTGGCTGGGAATAGAATAAAACGTTGGCGGAAACATGCGAAATCCAATACTCGGCATTATTTACTCTTCACTCTTGATAAACTGAAGGCGATGGTCCGATAATCGGACGAGATGAGATAGCGTAAAAGGGTAAATGTGCCCACAATCGGAAATTTCCTAGCGCTTATTATTGTCTCATTAAATTTTAATTAGATTAACTCGATCGATTTTCAATAATTATGATAATAAACTCCACTCTACCAAAAAATATAGTTTTATCATCGTTTTTTTATTATCAATTTAAGTAAATACTCAAATTTTTACGTCTTACCTGTTATCAACTTTATAAGAGATAAAAAAACAGAACTTTTCCATAAAAACTTCCGGAAATGAAATTTTCGTTCATTTTCTTTTCGTGCTGCATCATCCCCAAAGAGGGGAATTTTTATTTTACCAAACAATTTTATTCCCAAAGTCACTTTTCTTGGAAATAGATACCAATTCCACCAGAACTAACATTTATTTTCGGTCTTCTTCCAGTTGGATAGGAAATTGAAAATAACGACCGAACAGGAAATTGAGTTCACAAATACCCAACGATAAGAAAGTAGAAATAAAGAGTTTAATTTTAACAGAATTTATTACATTTAATCTTGTTGATAATTATTTTTTTTGCTAAAATTTTTTCTTTTATATAAAATAATTAATTAATTACCAAATTGAAGTTTAATTTATTGATTTATGCTTTTATGAGAGAAGCTTTCTTATCGATAATTTTATAATACTATTTTTTTAACAACAAATTTCTATTAAATAATTTTCTTTGGTCTTTTTTTATTATTTGTATTTAATTTTGGTAATTTTTCTAGTTTTTCCCTTTCACCTATTAATCAAATTTCAAGCTTAAAAAAATTCTCAAAAAAAAAATTCTAATTATTTTAAGGCCAAAATGTATTTTTGAATCATAATAAATTGCTGCCAATATGGTTTATGGTCGTTTGGATAAAACTATCAACGCTGTTTCACAAAAATCTTCTACAGGGTGTTTTTTATTTTCCAGGTTGATTTTGTTTTGCCGCCATTTTAGTTTCGTTGACATTTGTCTGTTGGCATTTGACAGTTGTAGATAGTTGTCGATAGTAGTTTATTATAGAACATTTAACGTAATAACAACGTGGTGAAATTATTAAAACATTTTATTTAAATAATTATTCAATTGTGAATACGCGGAGAAAATTACGTGACTTTTTTGGTGTTAATCATATGCTCAGCAAGTCAACCATTCAGCGCGTAATGAATAATTTCGAAAATATTTTGAAGCTAGGAGAATAAGCCAACGTACACCTGAAAAAATTGACGCAATGAGGCAGAGTGTTGCTGAATGTCTGGGTACCCCTCATCGATTCCTTGCACATTAATTGGGAATCTCTCCATCGTGTTTGTTAAAAATTCTCAAACAATAAATTCAGCCTGTGAGACTATAGTGCTCGTGTTTTGCATCTCAGTATAGACAACCACCATTTTTGGCAAAAAATCATTATGAGCGATGAAGCACACTTCGACTTGGCTGCCTTTGTTAATAAACAGAATAGCCGCTATTAGGGCACTGAAAACCCTCAACAGATATACCAAAGACCACTACACCCTCGTAGAGTAACTTTATGGTGCGTCATTTGGGCCGGCAGCATTATTGGGCTATATTTCTTTGAGGACGCTAGAGGCAATGCTGTGACAGTTATTGGTGACCGTTATCGGGACATGTTTCTTCTACTCGAATTGAATTAATTAGGCCTACAGACCATATGGTTCCAACAAAATGGTGTCACATCCCACACAGCTCGTGCTACGATGCAAAATTTTGAGGGAATTTTTCCCGGCCGAATAATATCAAAAAGTAGTGATATCGGCTGGCTGCCACGATTCTTCTGATTTGAACTCTCTCGATTTCTTCGTATGATGGTACTTGTCGAAGTACAACTCTTTTTAGTTCTTGTCTTTTAAGTCTTGTTTGTGGGTCTATGTCAAGCGTTTGTATAAGTTCAGTTCTAGGTGCCAAACTTCAGTGTGTAGTGGTATTTCGCTGCCAATAAGGTATATGGGAGGAAATGGTTCATGGCGGAGAGCAAAAGTAACGTTGGTAGATTTACGAAATTCGGAAGCATTTTGGGGAAGCGTATATAGTAAAGAAAGTATGGGGACAAATTAGGATATTGGATTCGGATGTATAAATGTTGTAAGGGATGGGCGCAAGTATACTTCCCTGTGGAACACCAGCCAATATCGGAGAGATATTGGGTTGTTTGTTTGGTTTTGTTCACGTGGAAGTGTCTGTTGGAATGGAATGATCTTAGGACTAGAAAATAGGTAAAAGGAAGGATTCTCTTGAATTTTCAGATCCTCTTTATATTAGATACCTCTTCGATTCCCTCGTAGACTTATAAGTAGGAAAGTTGATTGGATCATTTTTCATGTCCTCGTATCTTTCCTTAAAAACATATCAATTAAAGTTTTTTTAAATTCCAATTTCACTGATTTAATATTTAATATACAGTTCCGTTTGAGAAAAATTCAAATGTTAGCGGTTTATAAAAACCAATAAAATATGGTAATTTCCAAAATTCCAATGATAAGGAACGTACTTTAAAATTTGTAAATATTCTGGAACTTTTTTTTAAATTTTAGGAAAATTTTGCTGGTTGAGGGCTGATGTAGAACTATTAGGAAAATTTTGGGAAGCACATTAAAAAATAATATTAATCATTACAATTTACAATAATCAGAAATTGTCTAACAGAATTGAATTCGTACTTAAATATTAAAAAGTCGTCGATTTCTGATCAAAAACTATATTTTTGTAAGATTCTAAAAAAGTGGGTAGAAATCGTTTTCACTTACTTAGAGAATTAAATTCTTAATTATGTTATTTCGATAAGTTCTCTCGATCGGAGAGCATATGTTTTCAGCACCAAAAGTTCAATTGTGCTTATTAGCAAAATTTAATTAATAGAATTTTTTATAGGGAGTGGAACGGAATTGGCCATGGAAAATGGACCACTATAACTATTGCAATATTTGACCGAACATGGATGCTGCAGCGCATGTCTATATCGCTTTAAAGTGGAAGTGTCCAAATATCGGCCGACAGTTCAGGATGCGGAAAAAAGACGGAAGTGGAGAAAGTAACGATGAATGGCTGGCCCAGAAACGCATCAAGATACAAATGATAACATCACAGGTATGCTTAAGTGCGGTAGCTGAATAAGCATCCCGAGTAATAAAGAAGCTCCTACAGGAAGAAAGAATCAGAAACGGATAGTCTACAGCCTAAATAGGATAATAGATTTGATGTCAGTCTACTCCCCATAAAGTGACTTCTTACGGTGGTCCCGTTTAAAATTATATTTGTGCAAAGCTAATATAGTGGTCATTAAAGCGATATCTATAAAGCTTTAAGGTGGAAGTTGATGCAACATGCCCTACTTGTTGGCTCACAATCGAGGAGCGGAATCGAGGATGTTGTATTCAACTGTCCACGCTTTAGTAGAGAAAGGTAAGAAGTGGAGAATATAATAAGAATCGCATCATGACACAAATGATAACATCGCAGGCATGCTGAGGTACGGTAGCTGAATACGCATCTCGAGTAATGATGAAAATCCGTAAGAAAGAAGGACAGCTTGCAGCTTTAATAATAAAAAAAGACTTGATGTCAGTCTACTCCCCATAATTTGATATTAGTAATATCTGACAGTGATCCCGTGTGGAGTCATATTTGAAGAAAAGGAAGGTAGGTTTTAGTGGATAAAAGTTCCACACCTTGTAGGGATCACCATCTCTAAAGAGTTTTAAAAATATTTTCCCTATCCACGTAAAAAAAATTATTTCTACAAAACAAAATCTGAAAATAATTTTTTAAAAAACTCCAATTGAATTACTACGAAATTTAAAAAAAAGTATTTTGAATTTCTACTCACGTGTTAAGTATTACCTAAATTTAAAAATAAAAGATTTGGTATAAATTTTTGAAACACTTTGCAAGATAGAAACTTTACCAGTTTTGGGCTATGTTAATTCTAAAAGGACACTTTTTTCTGGATTATAAAACTCAATTATTGCTTTTTTTGTCTATGGATATTACCTTGAATATCCTGACAATGTTCTGTTATATCGCCCACGTGGATATCTCTAATAGTGTACAAACCGACTGCATCTACACTGACTTTAGTAAAGCTTTAAACAAAATAGCTCAGTCAGTTTTTTTTTTATTATAGCTTAAGAAATTGGGCTGTCCTTCAATACCTATTGATTGGTTTGACTCTTCTTTAACAGATAGGACTTACAAAATATATTTTTGCGTGTGTCTGCATCGATGAGGCGTAAAAGCTCTATTTGGTATTTCTCAGAGTAGCCATCTTGGTCCTTTGCTTTTTATTCTAGTGATTGATGGCATTGTATTGGGTTGTTCGGAAAGTAATTTCATTTGCTGACGAACACACGTTGATCGAATTCGATAAATTTTGCTGACGAACACATCGTTGATCGAATTCGATAAATTTAATCTTTCAACGATCTCACGAGTTGTTATTCACCGGAAACGGCTAGGTTTAATCTCAAAGCTCGACATATGGGTTCCTCTAGCTCTTACAGAAAAAAATGTGTGCCGTCGTATTGACGTTTTTGATTTGCTTCTCAAACGCAAAGAAAATGATCCATTTTTGAAGCGTTTCTCAATGTGGACAAGAAATGGGTTGTCTAAAATAATGTTAAGCGCAAAAGATCCTGGAGTAGAAAAGATGAACCGGCTCAAAGCACCTCGAAAGCCAATATTCATTAAAAAAAAGGTTATGCTATCTGTTTGGTAGGATTTCGAAGGAATCTTTTATTTTGAGCTTGTACCGGGCAACACAACGATCAATTCTGAAGTGTACTATCATCAGTTGGACAAATTTAATGATCCACTTAATGAAAAAAGGCCAGAATTGGTCAATAAGATAATGCGAAACCATATATAAGTTTGACCACTCGGAAAAAGCTTTTAGAGCTTGGATGGGATATACTGCCAGACCCAGCACCTTCCGATTATCATTTGTTCCGATCTCTACAAAAATTTTTAGACGGTAAAACGTTTAATTCAAATGAGGAGGTCAAAAATCACTTGGATCAGTTTTTTGCCATCAAAGGGCAAAAATTTTATAAGTGTGGAATCATGCTACTGCCAGAAAAATGGCAAAGGATATTGCATCACACTGGACAATATTTAATTGAATAAAATATTAATTCACTATAAGAAAATCGTCTTTCATTTTTATTTTAAAAAAAACGAACAAAAACTTTACAGTGCTTACATAGTTTTATTGGGTAGTTCGGAAAGTAAAATGTTCGTTTGGAAAGTTTTGATCTATGCGGTCTGATATTGAACCTAGATTCGACATTTTAGAGGTCTCAACCGTTACAATTTTAACTTTAAATTTTTGGGAAACTAATATTAACCGATTTGGGAATAAGAAAATTGAATTTATTACGCTACGAAATACATTGTTTCGGTACACTTATATTTTCATCTGTAGTTTGGTCGCCCTTTTATGGCACACATATTGGCTAGATCACCTCAGACGCTTTTAAGATACCTACACTTGACAAAAGACGCAAACTTGATGAATTGGTCTTCTCTCACCAACTTTTAGACTCAAAAATTGACTGACTGTGAGGATCTTGCCAATATGGTATCGTTTAGACGACACAAATACAACTTGAGGAGAAAGCCTCTTCTAAACTTCACCTCTTCAACGTCAAATTATGGAAAACATGAACCAATTAGCTGTATATGTATTTCTGTTTGCGGTTGTAGGGAATTCGATCTTGCCACTTCAAAGGTCTAATTATCATTTTAAAATATTTAAAAATCAAATTCAAGCTTTATTCTAATTTGTATTTTTAAAAAAACTTCAAAAATTCAGTAAAATAGAACAGTACATTTACCCTTATATGAACATTAAGTTAATTTGAATTTTTTTGTCAATGTGGCAACACCAAGTACTTTTTTAACAACAAGAAAAACCTCAACGACTTAAATAATTTTTGTTTTGCTTAGCAATATTTTTCTGTAATAAATTGAAATTGTTTTTTCTTAAATTTTTATTACTTGAAATTAATGGTCTTTAAAATTTCTTATAAAATATCAATACTAGTTTCTACCGGTTAGATTGTGGTTAAAATTAAACGAAACTGCGTCAGGGCCCATCTTAATGGGTGCTTGCGGGTAATCTGATTAATGTTGTTTTGTTGACTCGTCTTATAATGTTATTTGGTTTTTCTATGAATTATAAATCCACCCCGGTTTGTCTAGTTCAGTCAATTTGGTAAGGTAGGCAGTCTTTAATTGGGAAATTTTTGTCATTTTTTTTGTATTGGTTTTAGCGTATTTTCCTGTCGGCTACAATTAATCCCCATACATTGTAAATATTGTCGAGCCACGCATAATTTTACTATTAAAAATAAAAATTTTGCTTACATAGTCGCACATATAACTAACTTTAGCTTATGAGACTGATAACAATTATAAAATAAGAGAAAAATAATAATATTTTTTCATCGTTTTTGTAGTAGCATTTAAACGAAAACAAATGACGTACTTTGTTTTTGTTTATTTCGAAAGTTTTCTGTCACGTTCCAATGTGAAGCTTTTGATTACATTTCAATTGAATAGCATTTTTTAAAAAAAAAACTCCCAGAAGAATGATTATACCAAGTCTATATAAAGAGCGGATCATTTAATACAATCAAACAAACAAAAAACAAAAAAGTAGGAAAAAAGATCTGTTTTGATCTACAAGATCTAGTCAATGTTGTATTGTATAAGATTTTGCCGGCTAATAAATGAGCGACAATTCTACATAGTCAGTTGCTGATAATATGCCGCCCTATCAGTAGACAGCGACCTCTTTCGTAATTAATTAATCACAAGTCATAGGCTGTGATTGTTGTCCAGTAGGCAGGCAGACGTTGTTTACCAGCTAAGTCTTTAAGTGTATACCATATCGCTGATCTATTGTAGCTTTTAGGCTAAAGTACGCTTTTTCAGCAAATACGAAGATGTCTACAAGTACTATTGTACTCCGTTTGTTGGGGGCAATCTGTTATGTATTTTCTTATTTTATTTTCTTCATTTGGCTACACTGATAATAGAGACAATTTTTCAATGTATTCTGATGTCAATGATGCGCTGCCAACGACTATTGGGGATTTTCCAATTTCGACAAGAGGCAACCAGTCAGCCATCAGCCACTTGACAAAATCGAACAAAGAATGCCCCTATTTCGTTTACACTTGACAACGATAGTATAAATAAATTTTTAATTCAAAAGAATGAGTGATTGAAGAAGGGAAAGTGGGGATGATTTAAGATAGTGAATTTTTTCAATCACTCAAGAAATAATAATCATTTTAGCACAGAAGGTTTCTATCTTCTTTTCGATTTTCACATTTCTCTATTGTAATTTTTATCATATTTGAAAAGAGATCATCTTAAGCTTAATCAATTAGTTTAGATTATGTTCTGAAAATATTTGTTAAGAATTTTTTTAGATAAGGGAACCTAATTTTTTTTGTAAAAAAAAAATTTTTTTTAAAGAGAACTTAATTATGTATTTATTTATAAAAATTGATTATCCTAGAGTAAATCTGATCAGTCTGGTGTAAGGTGGACTTGGCTTCTAAGGCCATAAACCGTTCACAAATTTTTTTTGATTATTGTAAGTTGTTTGAGACATGCAGGAGAGGCCTTTCTGTAGTGCCAAGAGTATGAGGCCATTTGCCAACTTAATGTTACGTGTGGGTAAGCAATACCAGCTTACCTAGCGAAACTGGTCTTAACGGGAGCAATTAGAAGTGGAGCATATTAGCTGTTTTTTAGAAAAATGAGGAGAGGACTTTGAAAAGAAGTTGTTGGATCTGGGAACTCCATTATAGTGGAAGGAGTCCTTTACAGAAAGATATTCTTCGTTAAGTGGCCTTTATCCCAAAATATGGGGAATGCTGAGTTAAACGCCACAGGAATGGCATGAAAGACGAGATTGGTTACCGAAGAGGAATTATGGGCAATTGTGGTAAGCCCAATCCAAATTTTGAGAAGTTTCCTTGACCAGAATTTGGTAGTGGTTACTAAATAGACTGGTTTTCCAATGTTTGGCCAATGCAAAAATCGTCTAACGTAAATCCAATGTTAAATACCATTTGGTTAGTAGATGCGGCAAAGCTAAAAATGTTAAATACCATTTGGTTAGTAGATGCGGCAAGTTTGGAATAACAGTGGACACAAAATGGTGGAGATCTTCCCCGGCTTGCCCATACCAACATGATCTGGACCACAATGCAATTCCACGTTTCTATTGTTTAATAGATAGCGGGGAATCACTTTCAGCACCAGATTATTAATGTTGCGTTGTAATCGATAGCAGGATCTATGAGCAAAGGTGTGGAATCCCCCAATCCACCCACCAATTCTAGGAGAACTTTCCTGCAGATGGATGGATTGGCAACGATTACAAATTTTTTTCATTTTTGAATTTTTACAAATTATTTAGAGAAATTATGTATAATTTTTAGTTTACATATTTAGGTAGAAGAGGAGACTCTCCACCGTTCCGTGCCTACTGTTATTCTGATTTTAGGCGACCAGTACTTTGACCAATCCGATGTAACCTACTTAGCAGTAGTAGCCTTGAGTTGCATTATATGCCAGGATATGTGGGAATTTTGGAAATCGAAAGTGCTGACAATTTACCTTGTCTACTAAGAGAATAGCAAATAAAACCATACGCCAACCGCAGGGACATTCACTGGACAAACAGGGATACATTTTTATCAACACATTGATTAACCTCCAATACACCAGCCTATTCAACGTCCATGTGGGCACTTAAGCTTCTCAGAATTCATCGTCTATGCCAAAGTCCCGCGTCGCTTAGTTCCATATTACTCACATACTACATAAATATCACCTGGCCAAGGATTACGTCTGGGATAGAATTTTTTCTTTTGTGGACTTCCTAGAATGAATCCAGCAACTCCATTTCTAGGTCGCCTCTTCAATCTTCAACAATATGGTATATTAATCTCCTCCATAAAATTGATCAAAACTCTCACTACTCTACTCTCTTAACTGCAGACCAGTCTCTTCTAGATAGATTCAAATTCAATGGTATAATATAAAAATACTTTTGGTTTGTATAACTTTGATAATTTGCTAAAAAAAAGATTCCTTTAGAGCTTCGTTGGGGATGAAAGTACCTTGTAACTGTAGAAAAGCTATAGTGTTCCGAATTAACAATTACTCCACCGAACTTACAGGTTGGTGGTATACCGGTTTTGATAGCCAGTGGTCTTTTGTTAGGTACTCCACCTTGGATGCAATTTCTTTGGTTATTTGCGCAGAACGTAAGGCTATCGAGGGAAAAAGGTAGATTAGAGGCTCCATAAATTACTGCGCTATTATAACGCTTGATATGGATAATGTCTTCAACTCGGCGGAATGGGATGGTATCTTTGACACCCTGATCTCAATGGATGATCTGGGCTACGTTACCAGGAAGACTACCTAATTAGTAGAATTCTATTGTACAGGATAAGCAGAAGGAAGAGATCATACAGGATCATTAGCGGGGTCCCACAGAGCTTGTTTCTAGGCCCTCTGTTGTGAAATGTGATGTAGGCTCCAATATCCCAGAGGAGGCGAGAATCATCGCGTTCATAGACGATGTTACCATGGTGTAGTGGACAAATGTGTGGAAGAGGTAGAACAGATCTGCAGTGAGACTATTGCTTCAGTTCTACGTTGGCTCCCGGCAGCTGGTCTTAGCCTTGCGGACCATAAGACAGAGGTAGTTATAATCACGAAAACAATATCACCGTTCGAATTGGTGAATATAAGGTGACCTCGGGACCACCTGGGTATGATTAACGTGAGGCTGCGGTTTCAGGAACACCTATTATACATTTGTGGGATGACGCACTTAATGCCGAATCTTGGGGGACCCAGGTATGCTGTGCCAATTTGGGTGGATGGGTTGATTAGAGCAATATACATTGGTGGAGTTGTCTCAGTCTACCAAAGGAGCGCATTGAGGGTAACCTCTGCATTTTGTGCAGTGTCATACGAGATTGAAGTACTCGCAGATGAGCAGCAGAGGCTGCACTGCTGGAAAGGTCGGTGTGTTATTATGGCACGTAGGAAAGAAACGAGTTAAAGAGCAGGTGCCAAAATCGTTGGGATAATGCCCCCGATGGCGGATTGACTCATCGTCTCATCTCGGCGGTGAATTCGAGGATAGATCGACGATATGGTGATGTTGGTTACTACCTATCCCAATTTTTGACTGAAACGGATGTTTTAGGGCTTACCAATACCGCTTTAAATTGGATCCTAGCCCAATGCGTCCGTTTTGTGACGGGATGGTGGAGAGCGCATAGTACGTGTTCTTTTACTGCGCCCTATTCAATGTGGAAAGAGAAGCGGCTCAGAAGTGCGTTGGTGAAGCCCTGATACCGGTGAATATAGTGGCTCTGATGATGGGCTCTAGGAATGCTTGGAAGGCTGTCGAAGTCCTTCTAATAACAGTCATAAAGAGGACTATGTCTGGATAAGCGTGAAAGATAACGATACTAATAATTCACCAGAATAGTGATTTCGTGAATTAGTGATCAATCCATGTCCTACGAAGTAATGCTAGACGGCGGTTCCGTTGGAAGATATAGAAATGTGACCAAGTAACGAGGTTTTAGTGGGTTAAGGTCTCACACTTTCTATTTCGATAATTTCCACCTTCCTATAACAAACAAACCAAAATTGTTTTTTTTAGCCGGCAATGACAAATACGCGCCCTAGTTAGCATCGACCAAATGGGACCTGTCTAACTCTAGCTTGTAAGTAGTTGCTTCGGGACATAGTTCTCGAAGACAATAGTTTGAATTTATCCACATATGTGAGGGAATAAAACGAAGTTTGGCGATTCCTTTTTGATTAAAGATACAGGATTTGATTTTTTGAATTATTGGATGGGTAATAGAAGGGTTAAAAGTTTCGAGATCTATAAAAGGTATAGATAAGATCTATACCACTTGTAGATCTCACCGATCCTCTCTCATGAAGTGAAAGGATCAGTGAGATCTACAAGAGGTGAAAGACTTTTAAAAAAAGATTTTGTGAGTTGCTCGAAAGTGCGGACGTATGTGTGTGACGTTTAAATGGACGCCACGGAATTGACTGATGAGATGAGAAAGGTTTTCCAAGAAAAAATTGTTGGTGATAGTGGTCACTATAAAGCCAGTTTATTTGAATTTAAATGTTAACTGCTATTTTGATAGAAGATGAGGTATATTGGTAATAACGTTCTATTTTATTAGGCTTTACCGGATGTTATCCAGGACCGAATCTCTAAAGCAACAACGAATTATCGAACAAGTCAACTGTAATCTTGAATGCCATTTTGTTGGTCCAAAATTTAGCACAGTATGCAACCACCTTTAAAGGTCCCAATAAATACTTAGAGACCAAATAGATATTATAAAATTTTTAAGCTATTAATTTAAATTGAATTTCCTTGAAAATATTTTCGTAAATTATTTTTCTTTTTCGGTTTAGGTCTAAAAACATGATTATTTAAATGAACTTAATTAAGTTAAAGAACTTTAATTTTTCTCATGTTTAGATTATCTAAAATTATGAACGTTTTTTGTTCTAAAAAAGTTTATAATTTCAACTTAAAATTACAATTTATTTGGTAATTTGACATTAGCCATGTTATTGAGAATATGAAGTATTTTTCAGCATATCCCCAAGGACTTTAAGATTGATTCTAAACTCATTTGCAACTAGTTTTTCTTGTATACAATTTACTCTTAACAGTAGAAAAGAACTCCTAATATTGGTGGTAAATTCTTATTAATGGTTGCGTAATTAATTATAGCAAAATTTTTAGGAACTACAATTTTTTAAGGCAGTTCAGAGGCTGCTTTCAAATAGTAGATCAACAATCGAAGTAGTGATCGACATTTCTTCTGGATTAGTTTTTGTTGAAAATATCAAAATGTTGATCTTCTATAATCTTCTTATAGAACAATATTCACACTCACAATATACTTTGTTCACAATTTAAAATTGTTTTTCCCTATGCATCGTCAGTAGTTGAAAGTAAGTTTCGATGGCACAATCATATTCAGTAAGAAATACTTTGTGAAATTACCTTCAAAATAGCGTTAATGTAAAAATAAAAGAGTGAAAAACTCAATTAAAACAAAACAATTTCCATCTTGATAGTCATCATCTGCATCTCCGGGAGTATCCTTTCTTCATGGGTTATTATTCTGCTCTGAACAGATGAACTATGCACAAAAACCTGATTGGATTAGTGTTGTCTTAAGACAATCGTCTTATGCACTCCGTCCCCTGTGTTCCGCTTTCGTTTTAAAATTAAAAATGTGCATACAGTCATCACACAATATGATTGATAAGTAACAACACCCACTTGCCCGTCATGGAAAGATTATGATGTGCACGCGACACTAAAGTCGTCACTTTAGTAAAAACAACAAGCAACAAACACAAAAATAAATAAATGCAAGAGAATAAACACCAAGCAACCTAAGAGAAATGTAATAAATTGTATAAAGTAGACACTTTACCGTTCGGTATACTCTACTCACCTGGACTTTATGGCCACTTCTGTTACCTGACTGTGTCCACACTTTTACTGTTTAATCCATACTTTCCGGCTTATCTAAATAAAATTATTTTGCGGCAAAATCTGCAAGCGCTACCAATTTAGAACTTTAATTTAACATATTATCCTGTAAGTTGGTGCCATCTTTGTGGAATTTTGGGAAGCTGAAAATATTTATTTTTCTTTGACTTTTTACTATTTTTTTTTAAAGATTTCATTCTTAATTGTGTTTGGATTTAACATACTTTGTTTTATAAAAGAATTTCTAAGATATTAATTATTTTTATCAATTTCTGATGGAAAATTCAAATAAAACTAAACTAAAATTTCTGAAGAGTAATAAATCTTTATTTCTTTTCTGGCTAGTTTCTTGTTGATAAACATTTAGTCATAGCTTTTTACAATTTAAATATAAAAATTAGTTATTAATTAAAATTTTTTTTTTTTTTTAATAAAGACAACCTTTTTGTGGATTAAACTATGACGTGTGAACTATTTTGGTTTTGCCAAGAGTTTCTTGCAAAAATTAGCATAACTCGAAAGTTTCGTTAATTTTTCTTTAGAAGAAACTATATTTTGTGAACATAATTTTTCGCTGCTATTGAAATTTTATAAATATCCTAAAGAATTTATTTTTTTAATAAAACAAATTTTGGATGGTCTTTAAATTGCCTTATATAGTTATAGTAATATATGGTATTACTTTTAAATCATCTTAAATTCTTCATTTTTGCATTCGAAGTTTAATAAATGGCCGCTATTTTTGGCCACCATTTTTTTTATAAAATTATATATGAACTGTTTTCTAGCAATACTTTGAATAATTTTTTGTGGAACACAAGTTCTTATAAAGTTACTTTAAATATTTTATTTTTCAACATATGG
Organism: Atherix ibis; assembly: GCA_958298945.1. NCBI lineage: Eukaryota > Metazoa > Arthropoda > Insecta > Diptera > Athericidae > Atherix > Atherix ibis. Next base: position 78,447,625 of record OY282606.1, on the reverse strand, counting down.
TATATTTCACCAAAAAACATTAAAAAAAAAAACTGATAAAAAAATGGAAATTTTTAATGATAACGCCGTGATTTACACAAAAAAAAAAGGATTTAGGACAAATCCTTTTTTTAGGATCATTAAATGGCCACTACAATACATCTTGTAGGGCTCCATATTTTGAAGCAATTTTGTATATTTTCTTCGCACATTTCGGGCTGTAATTCGTACATTACTAAATGAATATTTGTTTTTAAATGCTCTAAAAGTTGAAGATTATCTGCATCTTTTACGATCTTTTATGTAGTTGTAGAAAAAAAAAGTCCAACGTCATCATATCGCACGATCTTGGAGGCCAGTTTACATTACCACATCTCGAAATTACGCATCCTGGGAATTTTATGCGCAATAATGTCAAAATTTGTCGTGGTCTGTGTCATGCGGTACCGTCTTATTGAAACCACATTTGCTCCAGATTAAAAATTTCAGGTTCAGACCAGAAGGCGGTTATCATAAGGCCATGGCGCTCAGATTGTAATCTTAAAGATATATAAATCAACGATATCTCCACATTAAAATTCACACCATAACACACGTGGTTTCTCAGAGCTCCATATATGAGAATTTTGTTTATCGACGTATCCACCGAACGAGAAATAGACCTCATCGCTTAAGACAATCATGCAAAAAACGTGACCATGGAAGAATTACCAATTATGATGAAAGTTTTTCAAATTTTACCACATAGTTTGGTGCTTAAATGATCCACCTAAGGTGACACAAATGTTAAACAGCTATCAAGAAACAGGACAGGACTTTCGAAACCATAAAATGAATAAACCTTTATAAATAAACTAATAATTCTTTTCCCCAAAACTTTTCCTCTATAAATATATCGACGCCATCTTTTATTCGTCAAAAAGTTTACAAAAAATTCTAGTACAAAATTTTATGACCAAACAAAATAAGAACAAAAACACCTAAAAATCAGCACAAAAACCTACAAAGCTAATGTAACAGTAGAAAAGCACCCAAAAATCGTTTAAAAAATGCTATAAAAATAAATTGAAATCAATTTCTCACCCTTGCTGATAGTACCGCCATCTTTCATTAATAACAAATTTTTACTAAAAATCCTTCAATCCTTGGCGAATTCGCCATTAAAAAAAATTGAGAACACCTTTTTTTTAACAATAAAAATTGTTTTAATAATAATAAAAAAAAACCTATTAAACTATTAAAAATAAAAATAAAACAACAAATATATTTCATTTAATTCATTATATTATTTATTTATTTTATTGACTGATATATTTTTTTAAATAATTTATTTCTCCTTATTTGCATCAACAAAAGTTTTGTTTTCCTTTTAATTTTTCTCTCCATTATTCTTGTAGTTACAATATTTTCATTTTCAATATATTTTTTCATTTATTCTTTTTTATATTTTAAATAAAAATCAAAATCTTAAAACAAATTCTTAAAAACTAAACGACAAAAATATTGCTTACAAACTAATTTTTATAAAATTATTTCCTTCTTCTTTTTATACACACAAATATTTACATAATATAAACAGTTTTGTTTTTTTTTTCGCTAAATCAATTTACATACATACATTTACATTTATATCTTTTTTTAATAATTAGCATATGAATGATTAGAAACTAATTAAAAATTATATTTACAAGAAAGAAAGTGAATGTATGATTATAAATTTAAAATAAAGAAAAAGAAGAGTAAAACACGAGCAGAGATAAGAGAAATTGTTATGGAAATAATTTAATTATGTTTGCTCCCACATAAAGAAGAGAAAAGCAAATAGAACAGAATTTTTGAGAGAAAAATTTGATTCTCTTCAAATGGCAAATCATTATAATACTCATAGGAACGATGTCTTTTCCTTTTCTATCTTAATGTTAATTGTCTTATTTTGCATCATTTTCTCAGTCTCTCTCCTCTGACTCTCTGTCTAAACTTCATTTTACTGGCGTCACATTGTTATGAATTTTCACCATTTTTCTCTTTAAATCAGTAGTATAACTATTGATGAAATATGAACTTTTTCTCTTTTTATTATCATTCAATCATTCTTAAGTTTGTTGCCGTCTTTTCTTTTTTGGTATTTTTTTTAATTATTATTATTATTATTATAATTCTTATACAAATATTTTAAAAAAAATATAATCTTATATATATTATATGTATTTTATGTCTCTTTCTCTTTTAGTATTGCTATCTTATTTTTTGTTTTTGTTTTTGTTTTTTTTTTTTGTAAGCGGCAACATCACATTTGCAAATATAAATTTTTCTCTTGTTTTCAATTCTTACTATTTTACGGAAGACTAAAGTGATCTTTGTTGCACTTTTAGGCAAAAATTTCTCTTTTTTTGTCATTTACTTAATTTGATATTAAATATTTTATTTATTTTTATCAAGTTTTTTTAATCATTTTTAATGAATTTTTTTATTAAAATTATTTGAGAAAAAAAAAACAAATACATTTACTGTAAAGAAACTATCTATTTTTAAAGAATGCTTAAAAAAGTATTAAATCAAATTACATATGAAAATACAAAACAAACAAAATCATAATCCATTAAAAAAAAAATATTTTTCTCACAGCATTTAGTTTTTGTTTTTTTTTAAAAGAATATTCTTAAATTATTGGGAAATTTGTATATAATTTTTTAAGGGATTCTTCGATTTTTTTTTAAAATTTACCTTGAAAGTCGTTTTTTTTATTTTTCTAAATTTTTTTCAAAAATCTTTATTTTTTTTTAAATTTAAGAAAATTTAGTACATAGCAAAAATAAAACGTTTCAATAAAAGCACCGGCGATTTTTAATTAATTTACCGCGATAATTATTGCTTTTAGTAAAAAAAAAAAAACAATAGAAAAGTTATAATGAAAATATTTTTAAAAAAAGATATTTTTCTAAACGTTCGCTTTATTGGTTATGAAATGAAATTTATTCGCCCAAAACTACCCTTTTGAATGATGTTGGGAATATGGACGCAGAAAAAATGTTGGGGAATTGTTGATGGTGGTGGTGATATGTGAGGTATTCTATGAAAAGGAAATGTATTGAAGTGGGTTTTTTCTGCTTCTAAATTAACATCGAGTGTGCAATGTTGTAACAATTTGCATCCGGAGCATTTCAACTACTACTAATATCGCGGCTTTTTTCTTTGCTCAATGTCCTAAATTTCAGAAAAAATTTCTAAAGATACTTTAAAGAAAATATTTTTGTAAGTAAATTGTTTTTTTTTGTTGATTTCCGAATGGTCGGTGCGGGAGCGGGTAAAAGTAGACACTACCCACTCTAATGGATGACGAGTCTTTCAACGCTATGCGATCAACAACCCACTGCCGAGAGAAGTGCTATATTTGCTCTGAATACCGAAAATTCCCAAAATATTCCGAAAAGAAAATATCGAGAACGTTGCGCACCAACATTGATGCCGCCGGGACCACATCGGATCAGTACGCCTTGGAAGATTAAGATTGTGTGCGCTATCAGCGATTGAAATGTGAACAGACAATAGCGTTGTTGACCATTTCTCTGTTTCTGGTTGATAATGCACAGACAGACAGATTGGACCAGACTGATTGTTTGTCAACCGTCAACATGGTCAACATCGACGTCAAAGGCTCAGTCAGAGGCGATAAAAAAAATCGAACAGATTTTGTTGTTCGCAATAAATGAACGCGGGCGGTTTTTTTTGTGCGGGCTGCCAGACAGACGCAATGGCGGATGAATTGATGACCGACGGACAGCTCATGGGGCGGAATATATTCATTGGCATTGGTATGGGTTGGTTAGGTTAGCTTTGTTTTTTGTTTGCCATTTTTTCGCATGGCAATCTTCTCTATCAGATCTGAGCCGGTCATACTGGCCTGGCCACAAAATTGAGGTCAGACTTGATCCGAAATTAGTATCCGCGTTTTTTTTTTTTTTGTTGATGTTTTTCACCGATCATCAGCGATGTACGAGTACTCACTTGCCAACCGACTATTTCAGTTAATTTGGTCGTTGACGTACGTTACTGTGTCGGATCGGTTATCGACGCCATATCGATCAGCGTTGGTGTTTCGTTGCTATAATCACCAACGATTCCGATAATCGCTGCCCAATGACCATTTTTTCATTTTTTTTTCTTTATAATTATTTTTTTTCAAGCTCTCTCATTAAATGATTATATTATTGTGTTCGACAGTAATGATTGTAAGAAAAAAAAAGAAACTAAAGCCGCTCCTATTTATTTTATGGGGTAAAAGGAGGAGTTGGGAAAAGTATATTCGCTTTGATTCAGAGCTTTCTAGAAAATCAACTCTTTTTCCTAAATCTTCATTTATTTAAAGAGAAAAAAAAATACTTTTTTAGAGAATTTTTTTTAAATATCAATTGTGCGAGGCCGACCGTTTCAGCTTACGTTAAAAAAAACCGCATAAACTAGAAATTTAAAAAAAAAATATCAAAAAAAAAACTTTCCAATTTTATACTCTGGCGTCTTTTAGTTGATTATCACCAAAAAAAACAATTTCAATTTAAGTAAGTTGACAATTTTCCCTTAAAATTATGAAATTATAGTGTAAAAAAAAACCAATCAAAATTGAGAAAAATTTAGAAAAAAAATTTACAACAAAAATAATTTATATTTAGAAGAACCTGTTGTGTGTGAGTGAGCGTGCGGGGTGGTTTTTTATTGGGGGTTGTAGTTTTTGACTGTTCACCACGGCCTCCACGGTTGATCTTCTTCCTTGATTTTCTTCATGACTAACGACAATGGCGCTGGACCGGGACTGTAAGATGGCTGGACGTGATGGGCAAGTTGGTGTTGATGTTGGTGTTGGTGATGTTGATGCTGAAGCTGAAGCTGATGCTGATGCTGATGGTGTGAATGTTGTTGATTTTGGAAGGGGTGGGCGGGTGATGTGGGCGTATGGCGTATCACGGTCTGTTGGCAGTCCATAGGTTCATACGCTTGGCTGATGGGACTGTGCGGATTCGCATACATTGCAGTCGGTGAGAGGGTGTTATCACGAGATGAGATGCGATCATAGCTGGACGATACTGTCGACGTCGCCGAATGATTTGACGATGTCCGGCTTGGTATGGGCACGAGCATCGGTAATTGTGTCGCTTGTGGCACACTCTGCGGTAATACTAGGGCGATGTTACCATTTGGCAACTTTGTTGGAATAACTTGTACACCATTCGGCAGGTAATAGCCGTTTACGGTGCTCTGTATTTGGGATGGTGATATCTGGACCATGTGCTGACTATGCTGATCTTGTTCAGGTGAGCTAGGTGGCGATGGTAGCATATTTACTTGGACTTGAGGTTGGATCGGTTGTGGTGTTGAGTTCCGATGTTGTTGCAATTCCGATTTAACGCCATTTATGCAATTGCTTAGATGCTGTAGTAGACGACGTTTGACCGCAGAATCCAGACCCGGAAATCGACTAACTTCATTCGCACACTCCGTAAAACCAGCTTTGAATTTATTAACCACTTTTGGATCGGCTGCTTGAGCTATTGTTGCCTGTTGTCTTTGCAAATCTTGAAGGTATTTTACAGTTTTTTCCAATATATCAGCTTTTTCCAATTTTGAATGACGAGCAGGCTATAATTGACAAAAAAAGAAAGAAAAAATATTTTCATAAAATTTCGCACTTTTAACAATTTTTTCATAACAAAAAAAAATGTCACAACATTCTTAAAAATTACTTTTAAATTGATTATTATAAAAGGGGAAATCTTTAAAATACTTACGTCTTTTTTGGTGGCATCTAGAATTAAGGTTTTCAGTTCATTTAAGCAGTTATTGATTCTTGCACGTCGGCGTTTTTCCATTATTGGCTTATTTGACTGTAAATAAATTTGAAGAAAAAAAACAATTAATAATTTAATCAAAATTATCTTAGTTAAAATTTTTTTGTTGTTGACATCAGCAGAGTTTGTCAATTTTTTTAAGAATTTTTTTGGTTGTGTTTGAACAAAAACAGCTTTTACAATATTTGCACAAAGTATTTGTTTTTGCTATAAAAATTTATAAAGATCTTATGTAAGCACCTCCCCCTCATCACTTTAGTTAAATATGACCTACTTTGAAAAAGATCTCGGAAAATGTGAATTTTTCTGCACTTACATCAGCAGTTAGTCTTTGTTCAGGTGGAGTAAATAATTTATTTTTAAAAATAATTGCATTTCATGGTTTTGAATTTTACAAAAAAAAAAAAAAAATACAAAAATATAAGAAAACGCAGAAACCATATTTTATTTGGATAAATAGAATAACAAAAAATTTCAAAATGGAGGAAAGGTGATGTGGACACCTTTTTTTTCATATAAAAATTTACTTTTCAGCACAATCGACAACTGCTTCTTAATTCATGATTCGTTAGCAACCCTTAAAATTAGTTTATAAAAAAAATAAAAATATAAATAAAATTGTTTTGAGAATCCAAATAAAAAATGTTACTAGTCCCCTCTCGTAGCTTCATCCCTTCTTTGGCAACCGTGTTTAAAATTGGCATCGTTTGTCATTTGTGCTAATCACATTTCGACAGTCGGACCATCATTATAACAATGACACGTTGTGATGAATGCCATCCAAATTAGTGACTATATTCATCGGTCATGCAAAGCTGATTTAGGTGTTCATTTTCTATGTGTAAAAATACCAATTTACAATAGTCATAATTTCAGGTAAAATGCAAAAATATCCGCATACGGTCGGTCGGTCGGTGTCTGTCTGAGTTTGATGATTAAGATTTTATTGTAAATAAGATCAAATTTGGTCCAATGATGAATAGGTCGATGATGGGAATGTGTACACAGATCATGTCCAGATGTTTAACTGCCAAAAATATGATAAGTTCGCGACGGTAATGAGTCATAAATACGATTTGGAATACCAAGTAGGTAAGGTGATAACAAAAATGGCATCAAACTATTAAAGACATATTTTTTTTAAATGTAAATATATAAAACAAATAAAAAAACTACGTAACTATTTTCCAAAGCAAAGAGGGAAGGTGTAAAAAACAAATGCGATCCTAATTAGGATTGGAGATTCCCCCCCAGTTTTGGCTCAAAGACTACTCTCCCCTCATTGTTCTTGTATCTTGTTATTTTTGCACTTATTATTTTTATAATAAAAATGGTCATTACAGTGAACAATTTATGGCGCATTTGTATTTTTATATAGCTTGTGTGGGAGTGACCAATTTACAAAAGAATTCCGCGATTTCACAGCAGGTGTAGTAATAACATCTATTTAAATATAAAATTTTAAACAAACAGAAAAAAAAACATCAATAACAACGAAAAAATTTATAGTGTAATAATAAATATTATTGAAAATTTAACCTTAAAAAAAAAATATAGAACAAAAAAAAAACTATTCGCCGCCTGTTTACATGTGCCGCCCCTGTGTTGCTACTATTCTTTAGCCTATTCTATTCTGCGTTGCATTGCGTCAGTTTAGGTCGTGTCGCGTTGCGTTTCGGCCTCTGCCTGTCATCGTATCCGTCACAATCGGTTTGTACCAATTTACCACCCGCGTTAGCGTATCCTATTTTTAAACTGAGACAGACCAGTGAGACTATTTACAGAATTCAAAAGAAAAATTAAAAGGAAAAATAGTTGTTGGCCGGGGGTAATAGAAATTTATAAAGCAAATAATATTTGCCTCCATCCACCCCTACCATAGCCCCCAACATGTATTTTCTGGTCAAGATGTTTTGCCTGTTTTTCTTTTCAATTTTTATATTTTTGTTGTTTGTTCTTCGACGTTTTTTTATCTTATGGGTAGTAAAAGGGTGGGGGAGGGGGTTGTTTGAATTTTTATTTGGTTTTTCAAACGATCGCACGATTTTTCGTTGAATATTTGCCAAGAAAAAGAAAAATTTCGACTTAAGAAAATATAGTCAGGAATGTGTGGGAGTGTGCCACAAATTTGCTGATTCTTCTCATTTTGGTGGACAGGTAATTTTGGTAGCAATTAGTAATGTTGTGCCTGATGGCAGGCAGTATATTGTTTGTGCTATGAATAATTGAGGCCACATTGAATATTGGAAGATATTCTTTTCGGTTCTATGGCAGGTTTGCGGAACACCGGGGATGTAAGTATTCTTAAAGAAAAATTCGTTTTTGGGAAATGGTATCGGCATACTTTTCTTGATTTTATCTTCGCTTCAAAACTGATTGCTGAACGATACCAGAAATTCTTCTTTCCTAATTCGAATGGGTTTTATTTATTAAATAAATTTAAAATTTCAGTTGCGCCTGTTCATTTATACGAAAATTTAATTTTATACAAAAGTCTACACTATAGACGGCAGGGGGTAGGGGGCGTTGGCTGATGTTTGTTAAATATTTTACAATAACTTTTAATAGATTCAAGAAAATTGTTCATTTTATTTTTATTCTAACTTGGCTGATTAAAAATTACCATTTACGTACTTCCATTGGTTTTTATTTGCAGTTGTAATTTGGTGGGCTTAGAGTGTGTCTACTAAAGACGGGTGGGAACGCTTCACTGTTTTTGGGATTTTTTTTTAGAGGTTGGACATTTTCAAATATTTAATTGTTTGGTTAAATGTCCATTTGTCCACTAATTTTTTTTCTTCGAAAATGGCAGATTTTTCTCTTCTTTACGATGCCACCGACGCTACCACGCATATGCGTATGACACCAGTTCAAAAACGATCTTCCATAAAGAAATGTACACACTCGACAATTCCAAATGAGTAATTTTTTTTCTGAATTTTTTTGAAGGTGTTTTCTTAATGAACGACACGATCAACACGTGCGGAGGTGAAAATTGAAGTTTTTGAAAAATTGCCTGTAAGATAGACTGTCTATGGTGTGACAATCACGATGACGATTCAAGATCATTACTCGTTTCAGTAAGATCGGTCATACGATAGCCCACCACCTTTACTTCTTGTCTGTTTATATCTCAACCTATCTACCTACTTTTACCCCTTTTATAGTATGAGGAGGTGGTAAAAGTAGCAGTAGTAAAATATTTGATGTCTTTGGTAACTCAAATGCAAAAATATCATATAAAATGAAATCATAAAAAAAGTATTATTAACCAAAAAGAAGAAAAAAAAATTATCTAAAAAGGAATGGAAAAATAGGTAAATAAATAAGCCGGTGGGATTCGTTTAAGGCTGACTGACATACTATCGTATTTATTGGAATTATTGCCATCCTGTATGGAAGTTGACGATCGTAATTTGGTTAAAGTTGAATGAGCTCTTATGGTGTTCTGGTGGGATCGTATTGGATCCGATCTGGTCTGTAGTAATCATACGGTTTTAATCAGGTTTAGTTCCGTTCAGTCCAATTCTTGTTATTTGTGCGACAAGAAAATTCAGTATTTGATCGGATATAAAAGTTTCATAGATTGGTGGCCACTACACCGATCAGTCAAACAGTTCGCCTACTATTAGTACCATTACAACGGCAGCTGTTGCCACGATCACTACGTAACAGGAGGTCGGGTTGATTAAAGTAGCTGTTAGTAAATGAAATTCTATTGTGGGATGTTGACAGAAAAATGTTACAGACCATTTTTGAGATGATTTTTTTTTAAGGAGGACAAATACCAAATTAACAGACGATCAACTACAAGGCAGATCGGACCAACATGTGACGACTAGGTTGGAAAATTAGTAAGGTAGTTAGTTGGCTTTTAGTTAAATGATTAACTGTCGTCTTAAGTATCACTGAATGTAGATTGGTTTGACTTGTTGGCTGCCTTGTTTATTGGCTGAGACAGTCTGGATAGCCATAAGTTAATTGCCTACCCGTGTTGGTGGATTTTCATCTTCGCCACCACACACAAAGCATGTGCTTAATAGGATACGCCTTCATCAATTGCACAGCATATTTCTCTGGACTCTTCATGTGCATACTTTTAATTTTTTCCTATCCCGATTTGTCAAATTGAATGACAACAAAATGACACCACCTGACAAATACAAATCGACGCCATAATACAAAAAAGAAAAATTACATGAAAGAAAATTATGGATTGTTGAGTTGATGTTAAAATTTCTACTTGTACTACCTACATACTCTACCAAAGTTGATTTTTCTTTAAAATATAATCAAATTTATATATAAAAAATTTTATTGAAAATAAGTAGATTTTTACTTATTCTCAATAAAAATTTTATAATGAAATTTTGTTATATTTTTTCCTATTTTAATTCCTTATAACACATAAAATTTATTTTCCCCTGAATTCTAAGGTCGATTATAATTTGTTTCAAAACAAATCTCAACTCACTAATTATGGGGGAGGCATTTTTTTTATATATTTTTTCCGATATAAAAAAATAATGAACATTTTAAAATGGGAATAAATTTATTTTATTTATCAAAGTTGAATATTAAAAGTGGGTTGAACATCTTCCGTTTTTATTTCTTGTTTTTGATTTGGGTGGTTCTGTGGGAAATTTCAAATGTTTTTGCCATAATGTAGGTGGACATTATTAAGATGAGAAAATATTATGAAAAATTTTCCACCCTATAGTTGTCTTTTTCTTCTCAAATTGAGGAGAGGAAAATGTACTCATAAATCTAATAAAAAAAAAATTCAGTTCTAATTGTGAAGATGGCGTTGGTGTTTACTCATGTGACATAATATGACCTTTGCCGGTAGATTTTCTAAGATTGTAAATATTTACAATGCAATCGATTTGAAACGTTGATTATTATTATGTTTATCTAAAATATTTACGATTTGAAACGTTGATTATTATTATTATTTTTCTAAGATTGTAAAAAAATTGAAAGGAAATTTTTATTATCTAAAATATTTACATTTATTGAGATAAAAATTCAGAATTTATTATAAGAAAATGACTTTGACAGTAAAAAGATTTGGCGCATTTTCATTTTTAATGCGTTGCAGTTATTTTCGTGGACACTTTAAACGTTCGGATTTGTTATGAAACTAAATCGGTCTACAATTAGGCAGGTTTTCCCACGTTTCTATTAATTTATTATTATTTTTGTTTAATAGTTTTTCTTATTTTCTGTTTGATAATAAAGAGTATAGAGTTTTGCTATATTTGCTTCTTTTATTGACACGATCATCTATTATATAAGATAGTCACGCTTGCGTTGATAATTGTATGATGATCGAATTGGTCACGTCTACTTCTGTGTCTAGGGAATTTAGTCTAACAAATATAAATACAATAGAGTAAAACTATTAGGAATGATTAATGATAGTGCAGACAATTTTAGTGCTGGCTAAGGCTAGGTGAGACGATGACAATAATGATAGGTGATCATATCGATCACTATGACAATTTTTCAATCGAAATTCCAATAAAATGCGAAAAGTATTGTATAGTCGTGATCTTTATGATCCATTATCTAGTTTTTGATAACGAAATAAAACGAATTACTTTAAAGTTTTTATTATTATCGTCACTATTACGTTTTTAGATTTTGTAATAATAATAATAATAAAAATAAAAATAAAATAAAAATCGTGCGTTAGTACAACGAAAATATTATTTGATAAATAATATCTCTTCTTAATACTTTTTGCTAAAATTTTGTGCTATTATGTACTAAAATTATTTTGTGATAATCAATGACTTCCTTCTGATTATTAAAATAAAATCCTTACATTAATCCTCTATTTTTGGAAATTTTTTTTCTATATTTTGAACATTTTAAAGTTTTATTTATTTAAAATCAGAAACTATCCTATAATGTCATAGATAATTGATAGAGTCCTTAAAATATATTTTTTTAAAATCACATCTTTTGATTATTATTTCTTGAATTTTCTTGTAAAATAGAAGATTTTTTCTATGAATTTATGAATTTCTTAATTTTAAGATAAACGAATATAAATAAATGGAAATTCTTACAGACAAATTAGAAAACAAACATTCACTAAAAAATTTAAATTTGAAAACAATTCTTTTTTTTATAGGGTTTTTTTAAAGAAAATTTGAAGGCAACTAACCCCATGAGTACATATTCTTATTAAGATCATCTCTTTTAAAGAAGCGTCTTTTAAAGTTAAAATATATTTTTTTTTTTTAAATCATAAAAAATTGAGTTTTATGATATTTTTCAACAAAATGTTTGAAATCAACTTTTTTATAGAAACCAAAAATGCGCATACATTGTAGATATAACGAATTTTTTTCAAAAGAATCCTTTTTGGAATTCAGGAAAATATGACACTTACCCGACGATCACTTTTGACAGGCTCCTTATGAGGAATCTGTGGTCCGCCAACTGATGCCATCATAGCTGTTGTCTGTGGCGTGGACACTGTCCCAATACCGGTAACCATAATTATTTTCAATAAAAAATAATCTTTTCTAATTTATAAATCCTTATTTGGTTGTTTCAATTCTTCTGTTTTATAAAATATTCTTTTCTTTTCTTGAAAGGATAACAATTTTAAAAGAAAATCCACTTTGTCCTTTCACTTAAAAATTTCACTGTTTTTTTATATATATCCACTGAACGGGAAATTTACTAAATTAACGATGTTCTTTGTTATTATCAAAGTTTTGCTCCTTTAATTTTTTTTTAATGATTAGAATATATTTGCATAAAAAAACCAACTTTTTTATTGAAAACAAATTTAAGAACAAATCACACTTCAAATTTATTTTTCATAATTTCTTTCCGATAATCTTTTTTTTTCTTTTAACGTTAATTAATAATATATGAAATCACACTTTTAATTAGTATTAATCAGTTTCACAAGTAATAGAAGGAGTTGTTCGGGAATTTGTTTCACCGAAAAACTGAAGATCGACTTTTCTAATACGAACTTTTACACACTAAAAAATATTTTGAAATAACTTCAAATTCACTGTCGAACGGTTTCCCTTATCCAAAAACAAACGTGCGCTCTTCACGACAGCTCGAGCTGTTATGATCGTTGATCAAGTCGCTTAGATGAACAACACTAGCTAGCGAGCGATTGCCTTGCGTCTGGGTTGAGTGCCGCGTGTGGTGCTTGAAGTCACAGTTGGTGACGCTGTCGTTGGTATTGCTTCTGTGGCTACCGCGCTGCAACAGTTGCTGTTGCCATTGACTCTGTCGTCAATGTATGCGTCATGACCGACGCCGGATTTTCTGTCTGGTGCGAAGGTGCGCTTACTGATAGCGACCGTTTAGCAGTATCTCGGCGGCAAGGCGAAATCCCATCTGTATTCGTTATCAGCGAATAAGAAACTGTTGGTGTAGGCCTAGTGAGCGGGTGGCAGTTACATTGTTGTTTCGGTATTTTTATCTCACTTACACTTAATTTAAAATTTGTGATTGTGTGTATTGCACTCAAGAAAAGTCGCCGTATCGCTGCGACTGAATGCAGAGCAACAATTAAAATATACATTGTGGGTGCTGATAGAGAATAGCTTACGAAAAGATGGACCTGGCGACTTTTTATTTTCATTTTAGTTTTTGTTTTAAAAGCGGTAAGTGAACAATGCCCCAACATTCCCAAAAAAGAGATTCTTTGCCTTGCCTGCGCATCCTCCCTTTGGTTGATCCTTTTTTGGCATCCGTCGACGACTAATTAGAATTCGTGTATCCTGCCCTGAGGGTACCGATGTGTGCAACTGTATATGAACCAACGAAGTTGCACGCCCATTTCAAGCTTAATTAAGGGAAATTTTCGAAAACCAGGTACACCGATTTGCTTGCCGAAATATTTGCAAAAAACCAGGTACCCCGATTTGCATGCCGTCGACAATTTTAGTATTCGGATTCTTGACGACTTGGCGAAGTTTGCTGCAGCATACGACGACATGCGATAAGAGCTACTGTATTAGTCTGCATGCTATCGTCTCCAATAGATGAGATGCGTCATTTGGCCGGAGAAGAAACGCACATAAATCAGGTGCGCTTACCTGAGTGCTGTTTGCTAAAGGCCGGTTCTGCTGTGTGCTTAACAAACGAATTTTTCGGTGGTGGGGATAGGCATTCAGTCAGGCAGTCGGCAGTTTTGACGAGCGCGTGCGATTTCATTGCGGCAATTCTTTTTATCACAACAGAAAAGGCGATGTGCGCTAGGTCGTCATCAGATACGAGAACATTCGATGGTGGGGATGACCTCAACAGGTACGAAAGAATCTCGAACTTGAGAGCGAGATAGACGATCGATCATACACAATGCTAGTGATAGAGAGAAATAACCAACCGACTGTTGAGAGCTGCTAGCATTCCAACAGGTAGAAATTGCTTTGATTTCGACACGGTGAGAATGCGTCATTTGGGGTGCATTTAATTCGATAGATGCAGGTGGGTCGGTAGCACTGTTCAATACCTCCGGACGTACGGTTGAGCGCATCGATCACAGCACTTTCAGAAATTAATGCATTCACGGTCGGATGGGATGGTTGACTGGTTGGAAAAAGCTGAGGTAATCAGACGACGGCTGATGAGCTCGTGCGAACACACATTCGGTATTTTCGTTTGCAAAAATTTCTATTTTCAAAATTTACTCCCAAAAATTGCGCACTTTCAATTTACGTAGATCGAACTATGATGACTCAGATATTTGTCCAATCATCATGGATTTTCAATCATTTATAGTGAAAATCTATTCTATTAACCGGTACTTCCCCCAAATTTCTGTGCTACAAACTCTCTTTTCGTAATATTGCTGAAAATGTGAAAATTGTAGAGTTTCCTTTAGGATCGATCGTAGTATGCATAGACTAACAACTAATGTGCGCTTACTTTCAGATACATTTACATAATAAGAAGTTTTTTTTAAATTTTTCTTTTAATATTAATTGGTTTAAGAAGAACATTTTTTTTGGCGATGAAATCCACATCAAATTATTTGAAGGTTATCTGGTAAAATTATGTTGAAAAAAATTAAATTAAAAAAACATTTTTTTTATAACAAAAACAAATTTTTGGGTAATTTCAGAAATATTCTGCAGACTCCGAAAAACCAAAATTCAAACATTTTGCGTTAAGAATCACGAAAAGTTCATTCCGTTTATAATTGCAGTTTTGAAAATCACGGTAGTTTTTTCCAAACTCATGGCATTTTAAGTGACTACTGGTTTAATATTTCATAAAAACTATTTTTATCTGTCAGTAAGAGGTATTGCTCCTCTCTGATATTTTGATTTTTTATTGCCTTAGAGCTATTTTAGATACATCACGAAATGAAGATCAATTCGAACAGTTCAGGAAATTTTAAAATAGGAAGGACCTCCTGATTTCTTATCGAGCGTGAAATTGGCTCTTTTATACGAAAAACCTGACAACAAAAATCAAAAAAAAATTTCAATCGTTGTTTTTGGCTTATTTGGGAAATATGGGGCCCATAATAAATTATAAACATCAACCGTCATTTAAAAAACCCTCATAAATGTTCTCTTCACAATCTTTAAACCAAGTTATTTCCTCCACTTACACAAAGAGAAATTCGTCCGTCCTTTCCTTAATGACCTCACAGTTGGAAAGAGATCCATTTACTCCTTACTGCTAAACCTCCCTGCCACACACGAATTAGAAACCGTGATTAGAGGCGAACTCTATGATATTTTGGAGAACTGTGGGCAATTAAGGAGGCAGTTAAGTCTTAATCTTCTCCAATATAGCAGTTTAATAATTGGAGGTCTTTCCTTGCTCAGATATTAACCAGGTTTTTAACGATATTCGACAGGGGTTGCTGCACAACTAAAATATTCAATTGCGTTAAGTTTGAGATCATGTTGGTATCCTCGGCAATGCGAGGCTCTCCATCGCCCTGATCCTACTGAAATTACAAGCTTGCGCATCTACTGACCAAATGGCATTTAATATCTCCCCAAACATAAGTCATATCTCTCAGCAAACCAGTCTACTCAACACAGCCATTCCGAAATTCTAGGCAAGGAAACTTCTAAGAATTCGGATTGGGCATACCACATTTATCCATGTTTTCCTCTTCCGAATCCAACCTCGCCCTTTATGCCATTCCTGTGGTGTTCAACTCAACAGTGGTTCTATTTTAAATGAACATTACTTAACCGACAATTTCCTTGAATAGGACTCCTTCCATTGTGGAGCTACTAAACGTTCATTTCCAATCCCCATTTTTGACCTTCTTAAACATTTTAAAATTCTCTACAAAATTTAACAATCCCCGACTTGCCCCCCCTAACTAACTATCGACAAGTTTCTTTGAGAGGGGCTGGTAAGTCAAACCCACACGAGAAATGGAGTCGATAAATGGCCTCATGGTCGTGAAGCTTAAAAATGGTCTCAAGTTCTTGTCTCAGAGAACTTACAAACCAAAAAACAAACCCAGATGAAGTGAGCGGGTAAGCATTGAAATGAAATCGAAACAATTCCTTGAAGTGCACCGTGTCAGGAAAACGTGGTACGAAGTCATAATCATAGCAAAAACTCGTTAGAATTGGAATTGCTTCACAGAGGCTCCGTGCTCCACAATGAGTCACAGAAACTTATCCAATCTAATCCAATTTTAAACGTGTCTAACTAACCCACTTCTGATTAAAATTTCGTCTATTCACTACCGGTCAGCTTCGTTTAACCTAAACAGTTATTCCATTAGGCATATAGAGTCCTAAATTACGTCACAAGGACCTCCAATATAAATTATTTTAATTCAGTTTTTTATAAGAAATTATAGATTTTCGAGAAGATATACTCATCAAAAGGGTTTTTATTGCTTCCAAAAGGTCTACGGATGTAGAGTACCCTTTAAAAAAAAGTTACTCAAATGACGAGTTCTGCTGCTCCCAAAGTCAAATAATTTTAATCTATTACTTATCAAACACTTTCTAAGCAGGTCGTATTACTTTTATGTAATTAATCTACGTACCGTCATGAAACTGACTGCGTCTTCGTGAAATTATTGGGAAGAGAAACTTTATCAGTAATAAATTCGATTAATCAACTGGAAAATTTGTTTAAATTCGAATCGGAATCCATCAATTTAGTACTAGTCTATTAAATCCATCAATTTACCTAGCTGGTGGTGATATTTTCGATTCTGATTAACGTTCCAAAAGTGTTATTGAAATAAGTACATTATATGGAGTGTTGGGGAGGTGTGGGGGATGTATGGCGCATTCAGAAATCATTTGAACAGAATATGAAAATGTATCGTCTCTTATCAGATGATGGTCGGTTTGGGGGGCAATGAGCGCAATTCACTTAATTTGTTGTCGCCCTAATTTTATCGGTTATGACATACGCACTAAAAAAGGTAAACGATCTTGACAGGTTGGGTTAAATGTTTGACTATCTTATCAGTGAGCGAAGGTTAAATAAATGATTTTAACCACTTTTAAAGGTGCGGGCGTGCATTAGTGTGTGAATTGTGTTTGCACTCACTCTGCTCCGATATACCGTGTGTATTAAATGGTGTCATTATAATTTCGGACAAATGGAAAAAAAGGTAGGAGTGAGAGTAAGTATAATAGAATGGCAAGTGAACGTTTCGGTAGATTCAAAAACATCCACCGCCACTGCTGTTCATCGTACTGGCCGGACGTGTACAGTAATTTAACTTATCATCCACTGGCGCATTTAGCTCAATAGTAAACAAAATAAACAACGGTGAGAAGTACTACCGCGTCGCATCCATCACACCGGTTGATTGAATGACTAGCCTAGAAATGATAGATAAACGGTTAGATGACTGTGTGACTGCCGAGATGGCTGGCTGGCTGACTCGCTGGTTGCCTGAGCTGAATAGGTGGACTAGCTGAACTAGCTTGGTTAATCGTGGCTAAGAGATTAGGTACCTTTTTGAGCGATTCGTTGCTTTGTCGGAGAGGGTGGGAATGGAAATTGGGGATTCTGGCAAATGATAGTTTTCTGGGTACGTAAACAGATTAGAGAGACCGACAATTACTACCATTTGGCATTAGGTATCTACTATTTTGGCAGAGGATGTCGGCGGGGTACTCTTCAACTTGTATGGTATTGTGTAAGTGGAACGAATCGTGCGCTCAACAAGTGTCGAGATCAAGCACGACAGCTTTAAATGCCCGTTTAAAAATCAGTGACGCTAGACGAATCTGGGAAACCGGTATCGACGCGTGTGGCTCCAATGTGATCTCTCCAACAGATCTACCCCCCCACTACAACACGATTACGCTCGGTTCACAAATTTTCCAATACATTTGGAGTTTGTTGTTACCATGTCCACTCGGAAAAGGTAATTAATCATCAACGATACGAATTCAATTTACGCTAAGCTCTTACGTTTGGTTTTTCTCTTTTTTTCACCTATGCCCGTCGTCAATTTTTTTATGTGCTATTATTTATTTTTTCTCTCTTTTTTGTATTTTTGTTAAATTTTGTTTTATCTCATTTTGTATATTCCAAGTTTCATTTGCGTTGCAGACACACTTTATTGCCGCTAATATCAAAGTGAAGTAGTAATTAAGAGATAATTGCCAACAGAAAAAAAACTCGTGTGAATCTTTGTTAATTTTACTTAAAATCAAGTTTGAAATTTGTTTGGTTATGGTTTTTTCTTTGTTCGATTGTTGTTAGTTTTGTTATTTTTCTGTTTTTTTTTGTTTTTAGTCTAGAAATTACGCAGTTACAAATACAAAAAAGACCGACAGTCTTCAAAATTTTTTTGAGTGAGAACATTTACTAAAATCCATACTGGAAAATGTAAAATTTTCGGTTCTTTTTGAGATATTATTGAAAATTTTTTACAAGTCTAAAGTATTTTTTTTTTAAATTTAAGTTGTAACTAAAAGCACGCACTTCCACGACAAATTTTGGAGAATATTCTCCAATCAATTAGATTCGATTTTCTAGACCAATGAGGCAAATTCTGTCAATGAGAACAGCTCTTTTCAATGAACAAACCGAAGGCTAATTGTTGTTGTTGCTTGTAAGGTCCCTTAGACATGTGCCAGGGGTCACTTCATAGCGTCACGACCGTGAGGCCATTTGACGACTTCATAGTACGTATGGGAAGTTATCTGAGAGAGACTGGTCAGTTGTTAGTAGTATAGAATATTGAATATTTTTTTATATTTTGTTGAGCAGATTAGTATGTTGTAGAAGTTTAAATAGGGAACTAGGGAATGGAGTTGTTGGGTCCAGGAGCGCCATAACAGGAGGACTCCTGCTCGCGAAGTAGTTCTTGATTATGTGGCATTTATGTAGAATATGGATGATAGTGAAATGGGTGCCACAGGATTGGCATAAGGGACGATTGGTGTTTCCAAAAAGGAAGTTTGTGAAATAGAAGCTTCCGCGCCCAGAATTTTGGTATGGATGTTGAATAGACTGGTTTATTAGTGGTTATCCAATGAGTCAACGAAAATGTGTCACTATTGGTCCAGTCTGCGGATGGCTATTGGTGTTAGTTGTCATTCTGTTAGTAGGCGAGGCAGATTGGGAATGACTGTGATCTTTTTTCTTGTTCCCGAAACAGATTCTTTGATCCATTTTTTGGAATGGGCAAAAATCGAAGACGAGCCAAAACACGTGCAAGCAAAGCAACTGTCAAAAATTAACTGAACATTCAAAATGGCCGAACTTGTCGGTATAAGTGAGAGACATGAATACCAACATTACGCCACAAAAAATCGAAAATCAAATATACGTAACCCGCGGAAATTCAAGATTCGCGATACTTTTTGAACAGACCTCGTAGGCTATGACGCGAAAGGCTAATTGGTTATTGTAATCCATAATTATACGTTCAAGACTACAGCGTCTTCCAGTTAGAACTCCTTTTTTAAATATTGAATGAAATACACTAAAATTTAATAGGTTTTGTATATATTTTTAAAAATATTGTACGTCCTAACTACCTATTCTAGAGTTACAGATATTCAAGGATAAACATGGACACAGTATTTTATAAAAAGTGTAATTTCTTCTTGTATAATTTGGTCCAAAATCTGTTTTTATTTTAAATTTTCAAATACAATATTTCAGAGGTCATTTTTCCTTCTGAGTTTATTATCTTAGATATATTTTTTCTTATTCAATTTATTTGCAAATTAAAGTTAATTTTTTATACAACTGAAAAAAATTATATTTTTGAAAATTTCAGTTGTTAAATTTCCGTTTTTAAATTTTATAATATAATTTTCGTATAATTTTTCGAAGACATTTTTATTAGAACAAGTTATATTTTTTTATGCAAAAAAACTTCTAAAATTTTTTTGCACTTTTGATAAAAAAAAATAATATTATTCAAAAATCCTTTTATCCTTCTCAGTATAAGGAAATACTCTAACGATCAATAAAAAATGTTAACAGCATTCTTATCTCCTCTACTCAAGCAGGTTTTTTTTCTCTTTTTTTTTTGTAAAAGAAATTTTTTCCCATCCAGAGGATATCTGTCCGACTCATGGGAAGTGAATCCAAAAATACGTTTCAGGACTTTTTATACTCGTATTATTTGAAAAACTAAAAAACAAAAAAAATTATGATGGAAAGAAGGTATTTAACAACTAAAAATGCCAATGTCTCAAAATTGAAGTTTTGCATTCATAATAAAAGATTTTATTTGTGTGTGTGTGTATGGAAAAGAAGATGCGGGCGGATGTACACGCGCCACTGTTGTTCTTTTTCATGATAAATTGAACAAAGAAGTTGCAGACAAATAATAATTTTCTTGATATAATCTTGGAAGATGGTTTTTTTTCTGCACCGAAAATAAATTCATTCTCTTTTGGTCCTTATTCATAATATTTTTATATATACTTGATCCTTTTCTGTTGAGTACTTCTATCTGTGGACCAGAGGATCATTTGAAGTCAATGGAGAAGGTTTCTATGGTATGACCAGGAGATAGTTGTTTGGATTTTTAGTAGTCATTGTGAACATTTGATTTTCTAAAGCAGCATATTTACTGTGGTTTGGTCCTTTTTTATTGTTATATTTGATAATAGGCAGTAAAAATGCTAGTTTGTCTTATTGTGATAAATTTTTTATGGTTTTTGGAAATATTTAGTTGTGTTGATTGAGTTTGATGAGGGGACAGGAAAATAATGAGACCAAACGTGTAGTTCTGAATGGGTTAACGAACGTGTAATTCTTAGAGACCACTTTTTCGGTTGCCATACTAGAATTTACCTAGCGAAGGGATAAGGGATGGTGAATTTGGTTTCGAAAATTGCAGCAAGTGTGCGCCAGTACCCACATAACCAAAAATGTGTCCTTGATATAGATCCTTTCTGTTTGAGAGGGGGGGTGTAAGTAAGGAAATCGATGAGGAAGGCATTAAAATTGGGAACAGGGGAATAAAATTCATAAGGCAAGAAAAAAAAATTGTTAAATTTTATTAACAATTAATAAATCAGGACCCCAAAACAATGTATACCAGATGTTGAAGTGAATTTCTGTCTATTGTGGCAGAGCGCTGAGACCATATAGCATGAACCATAATGTCGGCAACAACTACAACGAAAAAATTAATCCCTATCAAGTTACATTCAAAAAGAAATGCCTACAAAATTGGGCAAAACAAAAGCTGTGTGGTCAGTTTAGGAGTAACTGTAGTTTTGGTCCAAAGTTAAGACCTTTGGGCAGTAGTGAAATATGTCCCCTTGTACCGTCAAAGTACTCTAAAATTGGAAATTCGTTGGTTTATTTTTTGTTTTTGTTTATTAACGAAAAAAAATTTTGACGCAAATTATTGATGATTCAGCAAATTGCGTCTGAATAATTGGTTCGCGGTGGATTCACTTATTACGGGGATCGATAACTTCCCAGATCATTGGAGATTAATTCTTGGAATCCGTGTGTATAGAAAATCATCGAAGGGGAATTTATTATTTATTCTATCATCTCGTAGAGTTTCGAGAGTGCTTCATAACAGAAACGAGAAAATACAGCGAGACGATTGGTAGGTAGTGAATCGAAATTGAACAGACATTGCGGCAAGCACGGTCTTGTGATCGGGGAACTAGTTGGATTCTATAATGGGAAACGATCGTCATCAGATCTGGTTTGTTGGGGCATGGGGGTGACGGAGATTGGTCAACTGAAAACTGTGGTCATTCTTGGTGCGTGGGAAATATTTCGATGTAATCGAAAGAATGCAGTTCTCTGTCCAGTTAGACTGGTTCTAATCTATTCAAGTGTTAGTGTACTGCGCGTGCATAGTTCGGAGAGTATAGCCTTTGTCGTTAGTTGTCGATTAACTTCGGTTGGCAGCTTCGAAGGCGCACAGCCATCCATACGCTCAACTTGAATGTTGAATCGGACATAGTCACAAGGAATATTAGGTTTGGATATGTTGAGCACTCGTATGTCGGTCAAATGTGGTCTTCTTCATTGTATATACTATCAATAGAATCTAGAATTTGAATCAGAACTGAACGGCGAATCTCGCTGCGGCTGGAAGTTGTGGGGCCCATTATTGTCTTTTTTTCAGCTTTCGACTAGACAATGGCGATAATCATGACGATGAGTAGGCCGAGCACTTACGTGTATGTAGGAGTATGTCTGTCGAGATCTTTAGAACAACAGTCAATGTGAGCATCTTATTTTAAGTACACACGCTTCCTCTTGCCACAAATTCATCAACTTCCACTATCACGCCTACCAATCTCCCATCATTTTTCTGTGCACTCCCCTCATTTCACATTTTCATTGTGAGAACTCTTATTCTTTCCGAATGTCTTTTTCTTAAAATTGCAAATAATTTTGCTGAATGATTTGCGATTTTTTTCGGGTCTCATCTTCAGTGATGATAGCTTTTTGCCATTTAGCCATTGCAGCGGCCACAGCAGTGAGGGAATTCTTCGAATTCATGATCATTTTCGGTACGCGATCCGCTGTAGTTTTTATGATAACATTCCAAAATGGATGGGAAATATTCCTTGCTTATTTTTGTTGAACTTCTACCAAAGTCCCTCTTATAGTGTATGGCCTGGTTTGCTTTCTATTTTATACGAAATTCTTTCAGTTTTTCTGTTTTGGAATATCAGCAAAAAAAAAACTGGAGCAAACTGGGTTTCAATTTGTTGATGATAGTGTAAAATGAGGAAGAGTAGATTTAAGAAGAAAAAAAATGCATTCTCCATTGTCTTCGATTGTGGGATTGTTATGGTCTTGATACCCATTGCCATTTTCGTCGTGGCTACTTTCAGTTAGTACTGCGCGTGGCCATAAAAGGTAATGATCAGTGAACTGGATTTCGATCGGTAGCTTCAAAAAGAAGAGGATCCAAAATTTTTTTCGGTATTCTCATTTATTTTGGGGCGGAAAATTCAACAATCATAGTGGAAAAATAGTATACCATCTTTTATCTTGTCAGTTAATAGCTTTCAGGGATAGTGTTTGTGTGGCTGGTTCGGCAAAAAATCGAATAAAAAACAACAAGAAACTGATCGTTATTCTTTGAAAAGGATTTTTTTTAGAAGAAACGAAGTCTTTGTTACTGACAAAAAGAAGCCAACAATTTTTGAGACTTGCATGCAATTTGAATGTATCGATTTTATTTGCAAAAAGCCACAATATCCCAAATGGTGTCCCATTCTAGTGTTGCACACGATCGACGTTTTATTTTTGTATCAATTATGCGAAGAATTGACGTTTGCCAGCCAAATAACCAGCCAGCTAGCCTGTCTTGTGATCAGATTTTCGTAGACAGTATTTGAGCGTTGAAACTGTAATCATACTTTGGCATCGCAATTAATGCACTTCGAAAATTCGAACACACTTACTCCCCACACATAAACGCATACGGCCATATGAAAGAATGAAAATCAAAAAGTCAATCGTCTAATATCAGCCAGGAAGAATATGGGCATAGTTGGCAGCATCCCAACGAGTTGTTTTTCTTATGCTTCATGAGTGTGGGGGCTCCCACATATAAGACACCTCAGCCATACGATCACGATTGTGCCGCTTCTGCTGGCATTACCATCACTATTGCTATCGCCACTGTTACCGTCACCATCGCCATTACCGCCACTGCCATCACCCTCATCTTAAGCATCGTTGCGCCATCGCCATTGCCATGATGACCACGGCCATCACGCTGTGATCAACATTATCGCAACTATGGTTTCCACCTTCACAAGCCAGGTACACTGCTTTGCTCCCACAGCCGAGTCACGATGCTATCCCGACGCACCTCTGTCGCCACCTTCGCCTTCATAAAAACGAGCTCCACCACAACACTCCACCTCATAGCACAAACCATTTTCCCCGCAACCAATTTACAGACAACTACAATATTATGGAGATCGATTATTCGCTCCTTCGACCCCTCTTCGAAATTTTCCCACTTGCTTGAATGCCTCATCATCCAGTACTGCTTCTCTTTCCGCTCTTTCTGTTCTACTATTTGGGGCTACTACATTTGTTCGGTTGCGTTCTGCTCGTGCCTGTGCCAATGCTAATGTCAATTCTGCTGTCTATTGAGTGGAAGAAATAAATAAACGGGAGGCAGATAGGTAGGCAGGTAGGCAGGCAGGCAAGCGGGCAGACCTTTTGTAGTCGCGCATACGAGAAAAGTTCACCGAAATGAGTTGGTTTGGTTCCCACACTTTTGTAAAGGAATCTTGTCGGCCACCATCATTTACCTCTACTTCCCCGGACGTGGATCATTCCATTCAACCGGTAATCAAACATTCAACCTTCAGCCTGGAGTGGAGCATTGTGGCACTCTGGGCTTGTGGTACTTTTGCACTTGGCTATCGGCATCCGAACACTTTGATAAAAGGCAGAGTTTAGATATTTTGAGAATGCCTCCACGATCATTTCGATTGCCATTCAGGTGCCTTCGTTGGTTTGCGTCCTCCACTGGAAACCTATATACCACGATGTGTTGTTTTGTGTTCTGCTGCGTTTTGTACCTGACCGGCTGTCTGCTTGTCTACCGGCGTACCTTCCTCTGTTTTCATCTCGAATCTATTCTGAACTGCTCGCTTGTTTACCTCTTTGATCATTCGAGATTGCCTAGAAAAGAACGTGCGCTACACGATCGTGATTTAGTTGAAATTTACTTTTTTGGCTCGTTTTCGATTTTCTTTTAGGCCGCCGTCTGTGATTCGCGTGTGATCGTCGTGGCTTGGTTGCCTATTTGGCGGTTGGGTCGGCTGGTTAGTAAGCATGTAAGAGAATGGATGCTGCCAAGATTGTTCTTTTCTGATCACAGATGAGTTGTGGTGATCAACAGATTCGAAAACTGCTAACGAAACATTCACTCCTTCGGTAATATTTTTTTTGTGTTCATTTGATGATTAGGAAAATTTTGTTAAAAGCGAAGCTTTTGTTTAAGCATGGAAGTTGACATTTTTTTGGCGAATGAAGTTTAATTTGGTCGTTTAGCTTTTGTTCCACGTTAGTGTACTTATTATTTCTGGAATTTTAAGTGCAAAAAGAATAAAATTTCTTGGAAAGATTGAGTCCATGTCTGATGTTTGAGCTTTTTCTCATAAGGGTTTTATATAGTCGCGAATATAAAAATCATATCAGAAAAAGTTCAAACATCGGACATGGACTCAAGTTGACTCTGAAATCCAAATTGATGATAGTATTTTTGGGTAAATTTTCTTAAATATCCACATTGGATCTTTATCTATGGTGGCTACATACTAAAATTTAGAAAAAAATATGTTATAAAAGGGATTTATCCATTCTTTTCACCACTCTCACTGATGCCAATATCATTGGTCATAGAAAAACCGCACAGGAGACCTTTTCTGATGACTGTATTAGGAAGTGCCTGCGGATGTGGCGAACCAGCGGATTTTAACTGGCCTTGCAGTGCGAAAGTAAATTTTATAATTTTCCTTACTGTAGCTCTTTAAGGACGAAAAGCACTTACCGGGTATCTTTAAATGATAAAATCCGGTACCGTGGAAGGTGGTTTGTTCGCTGTGCTCGGCCATTGGTGAAGAGCCTTTGGCTGAAACGTGGTGGCTGTGGTTTAATTCCAGCATTGAGGGTAGTGTTTTACCAATAGTTTGCGTAACTAGCTTGTAACTGGTTACTGACTATGAGCAGATGGACCTGTCTAATGGATGTAGGTAGTCAGGTGGGGCAAAATAGATGGTTATTAGATTATAAGTAGACGCAATTATGGCATTGATGCTACAGAGTTATGCAAATGTGAATGGAGTCGTAATTGAAGACGAAACTATGGCATTGAAGCCTCCATGGCTTTTGCTAATATGAGTGCAGTTGCAGTGGGAATCAATATTGCGGCGTTGAAGTTTGCATAGCGAATATGAGTGGAGTCGTTATTAATGATGAAATAATGTCGATAATTGCGTTGAAGCTTGCATAGTTAGTGGGGTAATATCTGAATAATATGACGAAAAGAAGTAGCCTGATAGAGGGTTCCATGTATGGGGTGGCCTAGGCAGGATATCAGGAGTGGTTGATTGCGGTTGAGGTGGGCACAACTGTTTGGATCTGGTCGGCTGCGCTGACAGTTTGGATCTATTCTCAGTAATATCAGAAAAGTATCTGTGCTAGGGGACCACACTGCGCTAGGGGACTTCCCCTACACGTAGCTTGTATGTTAGTTACTCCTAAATTACAGAAACACAACTTCAATTATGATGCTGTAAAGCATCATAATTGAAGTTGTGTTTCTGTAATTTTTTTTGACATTAAAATTTATATTAACCTTGGAGAATCCAAAGCTTGGGATTAGGTCATAAGGTTTTTGGTGGCATTCAGCATTCAAAATTGATGAACATGTGGAACAAATAAGGACTCCTGTGAGGTTAGACTGTCAAGAAACATTCAACCTGCTGAGTAAGTCCTTGAAGGGGAAAAAAATGGTTCTGTGCATCAGATTGGTGTTTGCTAATGCTTGAAGACTCCATGATGACAATGGGTATAGCCAATATTCATCAACTAGTTTTGATGGACATGGCCATGTTACGAAAAATGGTAATACCACCTCCGCCCAAATGAGCTCTTTTGAAAGAGATAACATTAATGCGTAAAAATTCAAATAAAATTGTTCAAAAAATAAAAAATCAGTCGCATTACTTTTAGCAAAATATACCTTTGCATAGTCAATGTTGTTACAATGATTTATAAAAATGATCTTTAACGAAAAAATTTTATACGAATTTTGATACTTTTTGAAATTTTTTTATCGATTTGAGTGGCTCATATGGCAAAGTTAGTTGTACTAAAGGTTGACTAAATCATTCCGAATTGTGTCCAATGGCCTTTTTTAAATAAAAAATTAGAATTTTTATTTAAATAATAAATTGGTCTGACGGCAAAATGTTCTTTCGTAATCTTAGGTCTTATTATTACGGTAAGAATTATTTTTGCTTTCCTTTTCTTGTTTCTTTAAACAAATTTCTTTTAAATTGGCAAATTTTGAGCCACTTAATGCGTGAGTTTTCTAAAATTTACATATAATTTTATTGGTTGTCTACCGATATGTGGTTACTTAAAACTGAAAATTGTATTTGCACAAAAACAATTGTAAATAAATACTAAAGGATCATCTTCAAATCGGATCTTGTTTTTATTCCTATAAGATTTATTGTTCCGAAAAAAAGACAGCAATTTTCAAATTTATTCTCCTTTAGAAGATGACTAAAAAAAATTTTCAAAATCGATGCCCACTGCTGGTTGTTGGGCAGGACAAGGTATTAAAGCGACTCTATTACTACCACCAGTTGAATATTGGGGCTACCATATGACGCGATGTACCTCGCTTATAATTTTGTGCTGTACACCTTCTTACCTTATACAAAAAGCCATTACGCGAACAGTAAATGTTTACGCGGTTTTGAATGTGGGATTTGTTGAGAAATTAAAATATCGGCAATTCAATTAAATGATAAAAATGCGCACTCATACGAGAAGTGATGCTGTTGATATTTATGCCAATGTTGAAATGGCGCAGTGCTCCTGTACGCGGATCCATCCATGCATGCATGAGTGTAGCCATATTTGGGCGAGTGCGGATATACCGCTTCCGAAAGATGTTGCCCCATCGTCGTAATGCGTCTGCCTTTATGATTACGAGTATTTTGCATCTTGGGCACGTTCATCTGCACATCTCAAGGAGCGTCAATGGCACCATCGGCGTATAGCCTGTGAACAACAGATAACAAACAGGTAAATAACGTGTGCACACAGCAAATAAATAAAACACGAATAATAACAATAAATCACACTTAATGTGTACGCGCTCATGTTTTCCATCTGTAAGTGCTGCGCGTTAAGATTTTCGGCCTGGAATCGCAGATTACCACTGGCTGTGTTTTGGCTTTGTCGGAAGCGCTGGTACACGTTCATAATCACACAATTTTATGGAATGTTGCCGGGGACAAGCACTACAGACGGCAAAGCTGTTATAACCGCCGATTCACCAGCATCGTGCACGATACATGGTCACATTGCTCTAACAAGTCGAACGGTTAGGCCTTAATGCAGATCGATTTGTTTGGAGAAGTAAAACCTTCGTTCAATTTTTATATATCTTCAAACCTTACTGTCTCTTCCCTTTCCAACATATTGTTACTTATATTATGCACTATCGAAAAGTGGCCATCAATTCTGTAGTTATGGAACAATTCCAGAGTCATTTATTACAACCTCGGACTCTTCGATTCTCATTTCGTCTTCGTGAATGAGCCGCTGTCACTTGGAGTTGAAAACTGCCCCGTATTGGACATGTTCTAACCGTGATAGCAATTATGACTTTTGTACAGTCTCCAACAATAGTGCGTACTGTTTTTGCATTTTTCGCAGGTTTTTACATAGCAAACTTTCACAATACCGTACCGGAAAGTATCCATTCAGAAAAGGTGTGTCTACAAATGCAGCAGTTCCATTGTGAATTATGGAAAAGATTTTCCTCCAAACTAGTCATCCTTTGAGCCCTGGAATTTTATGCAAACCAAATGCAACTTTCATCTTCCAAACTGGCACTACGTCAAACCGATTTCGATCGTGCGTTTGCATATAAATGAGCGACAAGTCCCTTGTGGTAGACCATATGTGGTAGATCGTATGTGGTAGACATTGTTCTTAGAATAAGATTTTTGTTTACATTTATTTTGTGGGAGATTTTATGATTTTCCAAAGTATTTTTCTTATATTTTACAGATTATATTTAATTTCTTTTGTTGCTGTAAAAACATTTTTCCTTTTTATTTTTTTGTTGACCTTATTATGAGGAAAAAGGATATTTTAGCAATTGCCAATTTGTAATCTTAATATTCAGATAGCATTTAAGTTGATCTTTTTTTAATCGATCACCTAATTTTTCGAATGAACTTGGGGTATTCTGCCATCTAATGTTGCCAACAATTTGAGTCTTGAAAAACGCATTTATGAAAATTTTCCTAATTAAGACGTTCCAAAAAAGCTGTGCTCAATCCAAAAAATTTAATTTTGAATATCAAATAATTTTTTCAATTTCATCTTTTATTATATAAAAAAAATAGCATACCAAAATAAAAGTTTATTTAAGAAAAATGAAAAAATTTAAATTCGAATTGTGAATATTCCAATTTAAACTTATGAACATTCAATTTTATCAGGAACTATCGGACATAATTTTGAGATGCTTTAGGATCTTCTAATCTAATATATAAAAATATATATATGTTCTTTTGTAGGCGATATTAAATTAAAATTTGAGTTTGTTTTGTCCATATTTGTTCAATGAAAATAGGTTTTTTAAAAACAGAATTCATTAAAAGCTAAGCGATCTTATTTGGGCTTGGGAAAGTGCGATCGGTAATAGGCTAAAGATAAGTTTTGTTTTAATGCATTTTTATGAAAAATTTATTGCAATCTAATTAATTAGTTTTAAAACAAATAAATGGGATTCTATAATACAAAAATAATTTTCAATATAAAAAAAAGCTTACGAAAATCTTGAAGTTGATTTTTTTATTTTAATGGTAAAGTTTATATTTAACATGTGATCAATCCGTTTCTATGTATTTTCTCAAGCCTTTATCGTCTTTTCCAAGAATATTGATCGCATTTCCCAAAAAAACGTTGATAGTCTCGTTTTCAAATGTTGATCTTCATCCTCAAAAATATTAATTGTCTTCCACAACAAACACTGATCGTTGATCATATTTTTTTGTTATTGTTAATTGCATTTTTCAAAAATGTTGGTCGTTTTTTTCATCAATGTTGATCGTATGGAAAGGACAATAAACAAAAATATTGATATCTTTCCGCAAAAATGTTTAATATTCTTTCTATGATTGTTGATTGCCTTCTTCAAAAATGATCATTATCACTCATATAATTGTTGATCGTCAAATACAGATATTTTATTTTAAAAAACAGATCACCTTCGCTAAATGTTTTCCAAAAATTTTCATTATTGATATTTTTTAAAAATAGATTGACCTTTTTGTCATAAATGTTGATCGTCTTTTCCTAAACTCCTGATCGCGTTTTCCAAAAATTATGAAAGGTTTTGTAAAATTGCGGATTGCCTTTTCCTATCATGCATATTTATAGTGTTACCCTTAAATATTAATGCGCAATCCCAAAAATATTGTACTTCTTTTTGAAAGAGCGTTAATCGTCCTTTTAATAAATTATAAACTCCAAATTTTGGAGTTTTATAAAAAAATGTTGATTGCGTTTTTTGAAACTGATGATTGTATTTTTCATTTGTGATCTTAATCAAAATTGGTTAATTTTCTCTTTCAAAAAAGATTGATCCTCTTTTAAAAATCTGTCGATTTTCATCGTCGAAAATATTGACAGCCTTTTTGCAGAATTTGATAGTTTTCGTAACAAATGTTGATCGTCTTATTCACAAATGTTAATCGTATTTACACAAAAATGTTCATTTTTTGACGTAAGTTTCCCAAAAGTTTTTTGTTGATGAACGTCATTTTCCACGTACGTTTTCCGAAACTCTTTTTTGACGTACATGATTTTCCACGTACATTTTGCAAAACTGTTTTTTTTGACGTATGTTTTCCAAAACTGTTTTTTCCACGTACGTTTTCCATAACTGTTTTTCCCCTTCCCCATCAGTATATTCTACTCTCTATGATGTAGAACCCAATGCTTCTTTGGAGGCTCTCCTAAACCAATTGTTTGTGGTGCGATTCTATTCGATATTTCTCGATGCAAACTCAATGATTGCCAACTAAATCTCGTCAGACCAGATGCCACAAATTAAATCGCAACAAAATCAGTGCAGTTGAGTCCCGGCAAACAAAAAATTCTCCAGTTTATGGGTGGATGGGTGATTATCGTTTTCTATTTTTTCTAATCTGACATTTTCGGGAGTGTACTTTTATCTAAAAACCAACAATTTCAACTCCTATCGTAGTGTAGATTTTGAATAGATCATAAAACCACCATAAATTTGTTCTTCTTTTCGAATGCAGCACTTTTGTTGCGCTTTTATGATTAAAAGTATTTTGCAAAAATCACAAAAATTAAAACCGAACAACATGAAATTCATGTGAATCATTGTTGTGACTTTAAATTTGATGACTCAAACTGCGTGTAATCGTTTTAGGAAAAATCGTTCATTTTTTTGTGCTCGCTCTATGCACAAACATTTTGTGCTCTCGATCGAGCATGTTCGAGACGAACGAAAATATGTACGTCGTCTTCTTAATATTGATCGTTCTTTTTGAAAATATGTACGTCGTCTTCTTAATAAGAGCTTATAGCCTCTTAAAAAAATTAAGTATCTTTTTTACAAAAATTGATTGGTTTTTTATTTAGTGCTGATCGTATTTCTCAAAAGGGGATACTATTGATCAATATGATCAGTGAAGCTATTTTTGAGCAAATTTTTTAGGACCCTAATCCAGTTGATTTTTATTTTGATATTAAAAAATTGTATATGATTTGCTGTTAAAAGTAAATTGCAAGGATTATTTTTGTAACTTGAAGAATTTTTAAGGGTCAATTTTTTCAACATCTTGAATTGATTGTATTACAAGTGTCCATCGCTAATATCTATACACCTCCCGATGGGGGGGAGATAGTATTTAAAAATGTACCCAAATTTTGCTGACCGTTATTTAGGACTTCTGACTTGACTGTAGTTTGCTTTAATGGCAATTTATTATTGGCTGGTTTAACAACAGATGTGCATTTAATTGGACGATCGTTAATTTTGTGGCCAAACCATTTAGAAATAACAAACGGCAATCACCTTGTTTAATTAAATACTTCTTTCTCTTTGGTACGTGCATTATTGGTTTGTTGGTGGACGGTGCTGTCCAATATTGGCTTGTCTGTTCATGGTACCGCAACAGTTTGAGAAGCTATGATATACACCCTGAGGCGTCCGCACGCAGCTACACAAATTATTGAATTCGTAGCTGATCCCAGTCGGTAATGGTTACCTAAGATGCTAAAACTAAGATGCTTAAGTGTGCCTGGACGCTAGCCTGCTCCTCGGATATTCTTGCTAATATTGTCGATTCAATAAGAGACGGAAAAAAATTACGTTGCCCAACATTCACCGCAAGTGCGACTTTTACCTTCCTTACCACAATCCCCCTGATAGACTGTACAAGGTGTATACGGACTTTCGCATATCGCATAAGACACGGCGATTTGTTCAATGATCTTCTGGGGATAATATGATCTTCTGTGGCGTGTGATTCTCAATCGTTCAACGAATCGGCATCATTACGATCTGTAATTCGTAATTCGCATTTGTGATTTTTTTCCCGCTTCACTCTTTCATCGGCAAAATGATACCTTTGGTCGAGAACGTGAGATTCAACTCTGTCATGCCTCGCCACTCAGTAACTTCTCAGCTCTGCTGTGATGCCGCTGCCATTCGGGCCGAACCGATTTTAACTCACAGTCATAGTTCAAGAAAATTTTTTATTTTTATTTTGACATCGTTGCGCTGTGATTTTTACGTGAGGTCTCAATGGAAACCAACAGGTTACCTGCCTACCGATGATAATTTTTATTTTATTTGCTTTTTCTTTAATATACTTCAAACTCTGTCCCTTCAGTTCGATTCTTGGTTCCTTGTCTTTTCGACATTTAGAAATAATTTTTGTATACTTCTGGGTGCGACGTGAGAGGGTAAGCAGCAGCATAACAAGATCCGAGAAAACAAAAATGACATACTTTGGGTATAAAGAAAACATGGCAATATGCAAGTACGGCACCACACCGTCATCCGAATGCCGACAACAGCACAGCAGGGGGTGCAGGTCTTCGGTAGATGTACTCAACTCCCTCAAGACTTGAGCATTGGCCACTGTGAACAGTATGAATCGTGATCTCTTCAGTTTTACGGCAAATATTTATACTGGGATAATCTTCTGTTTGGGGTATGGCGTTCTAGTACAGTCCATTTTGCAAATGTAATTGAAGCGCCACAACCGAAGGTGATAGTGCCGAGCCTAAAAATTCTGGCTTTCTTACCAATTGTATGGTCTGTACAAGCGTGCGCACCTGTTTATGAACGGTCAACATTACCGACTTCGAACATTGATCGAATCACACGCTTGCTTATATACGAGTACATTGTACATTGTTGAGTTTTGACCAATTTCTTCCGGCACCCCCGATCTCCTATTCTTGTACATCGCCCAACTTCAATTTGTCCACAGATGTCAGAGAGTACCGCAGCTTTTTTATTTACCAGTGTTTTGAATTCGAAATCGCGTTCGCCATTAGGTTTTGGCTTTGAGGTCTTGCCGGGCTGATTACATTTATTAGCTTTTGCGTTTCACTTTATTGGGAATAAACGAATAAATGATTAGCACGGAAATGCGGACACTGCCTGTGAAGGTACTGTTGAGCAGCCCACAGAGACGAGCGATTCCAAGTCGGATTATCTTTCCCTTATGGCCTTTAAGCACATTCTCATGGTTTGTGGTTGTAATCTTTAAGCTGTTATTTTGTTCCGTTGATTACCTTTCTTATTTTCCACAAAAAAAAACTTTTTTTTAACTTTCTTTCTTTTTATTGATAATTTTTTAAAAATCCGTAATCAGTTCAATCTTGATTTTTCGACATTCGGAATTTTCGGTTGGTGTTACTTGGAATATGGTCAATTTTTAATTTTTATGATACGGTACAGCTCCAAAGTACTTAAATCGTAGTGAGATTATGTAAATGGTTTTTGGCTTTTTAAAATGGAAAAGTGAACAAATCTCCTCCAGTCTTTCAGTTGATATATTTTACAAGAGATCCTTTTTTCTTACTTTAAGAAAAATTTTGTAATATGTTTTTTTTTATATTTTTTCATCAAGTTTTTTTCTTTTTAATGGCGTCCAATTTTTTTTATTTCTGTCTAATTTATTTGGAGCGCTAATATAAGTTTCGACAATAAGGAATGGTGATTCCTATCATTTTCGATAAGAGAACAACAGTATAACTTTTATGTACGTAACGTTGGTCGTCTTAAAATTTCGAATTTAACTAGTATCCATACTCATTCATTTCATCGTTTATACGACGACAATATTATCAATAAAAGTCAGTATATAATCTTTAACGAATTCAGCGAACTTCTTTTTAGTAAAGATAATCATCAGTTTTGAATGTTAGCTATGTGATCATTAATTGAATATTTATTTTGTGGAATGAATTCAAGTGCTTTAATCGTAAAATTGATATTTATTCACCAAATTTACCACCACTTAAGTTCCTCCTATTTTGATATTATTTACGGTGGTGAGTGGGAAAAGATTACCTTTGATTAGCAACTTTTAGGGAAAGAATGTTATTTTTATAAGTATTTAACTTAAATTAGGATAACTAAATTATCCTAATTTGTTGATAGAAATTATTTCATTTTCTTTTGAACCGATACGTAAGGATAAATAACTAAGTCGAAAAGGACTTTTGAGATATTAAAATTCTGTTTTTTACGTAGAAAAAAAAATACAAAAATAAAATATATTTTAGTAAAAGAAATGTTTTTTATTACCAACGAAACATACAAGGAAGGAAACAATAAGGACCTTTGAGCTAAAATATCTTCAAAAAAATTTGACTTTTCCCCTTGATTAACTATCGGCTAATTTTTTTTTGAGGAAGCTGGCAATGCAAACTCACACGAGACATAAAGTTCCCAAATGACCTCATAGTCATGGCGGATCAAAATGGCCCTTTTGGCTCTTGTCTCAAAGACTTTACAACCACAACAAAAAATTAACAACCACGATGACATTGTTGGATTTTGAAGTGTTCTGATCGAAAATGAAATTGATGATCGGGGCTAAATTTTGGAATCTTCAAGGCTCAAATAAAGGCGTTTTACGAGGAGTTTTCTAGAAATTTGGAGTGAACTAAAAGGTCTATACGAGAACGAAGAATTTACTGATTTATAAGGTTTAGGAATAATGTTAATGATTGAAAAATTCCAAAATAAGGAAAAATATGTATTACGAAAAATACCATTAAGAGCTTTCCTGTAGTTTTGTATCAGGATAGAAGCGATGACAAGGAGCTTTTTTTTGTTGGAATGTTAATGGATTAAGTATTTAATTTCGAATGGGGGGGGGGGGGGGACACTTAGGTTAGAGGACTTAAAAGGAGTGTAATTCAATTGTGATTCAAAAATTCAGATTCTTTTTTGTATTTTATATTTAAGAGTATTTATTTGGATATTTTTAACATCTAAATTTTTTTTAAATAATCTGACTATCAAGCGGATTATGAAGAAATTCCACTATATTATTGGGGTAGGTATAAAAAGTGTGTTCCCTTGTAAGAATACTCATTAAAATTGGAATTGGTCACATTGCTCCCAGCCATGATTTTCTCTTTAGTGACAAGTCGCACCCTTTGTGCAAATCCCGTGTAGTCCTGTATTATTTTATTCTTTACCAAAGAAATCGCTTCTCTACCTTTAATTCCCTTTCGGACTAAATTCCTCGTATCCCTTAGATTGCTGATTCCATTTATTATACCGTATCAATAAATTGGTCTAAGCCTAAAGGATTGTAAGAAGTTTTTCCGGCAACTTTTTCTTTAACGTGGTTAGCCCTTAAGTGTGTCCCTGAGAATAAAATTCTACGTACAGGCTTTCCTTGGGACTTTTAAGCCCATGTAGAATTTTATTAACTCCATTTATTACTGAATCTATTAAATATAAAATATCATAAACATCCTTTAATTAGTTTGCCTTTGGCTCATCATTAAAGTATAGCGTCTAACAATAGAAAAAGGTGAATTTTAGATAATAATTAAACTTTTTTTATGGGAAAAAACGCTGTACAAACAAAACCATAGCTTGGTACATGCTATAAGGAAACTTTTTCATAAAAAGGAATGATAGATAAATAGATATAAGTGCTGTCATGCGAGCACAAGTGATGCTGAAAGTTTCGAGAGGGCAAAATAAATGATTGCTCAAATTAATGATATCGTTTTAGACATTAAACAAATTTACTTATGTGATATATCGATATGGTAAGCATATCAAAAGAACATGTGAGCTATATTCTGCATACAAGTTTTGCTCATGAAAAAGCTTTCAGCAAGATTTGTGCCGCTTTCATTGACAATCCATCCAAAACGCAATCATGTAGCAAATTCTCAGAATTTTTTAAACAAGTTTAAGGGACATCCGAAAGAATTTTTGCGTTAATTCATAACAGTTGGTGAGAAATTGCTTAGTCGCCAGATGCTAGAATTATGCAGTCTGATCAATGGTTACATTATGGTGAGGGTCAGGCAGAGTATCCAAAGATATAACAATGATCACGAAAGGCTATGGACAGTACTTTTCGGGATTCTGATGACATAATATTTATCAACTATCTCGAAAATAGGAAGAGTATAACAGACAAGTACTGTGCAGCATTATTGGATCGTTGAGTAATGAAATTAAGTAAAAACAGCCATGGTTACAAAAGAAAAAAGGGTATTTCCTTCATGGCCAACGCGACTTTATTCAGATCTGGCTCCAAAAAGCTATTATCTATTTACAAACTTGAAGAGATGCTTACAAAGGAAGAGATTCACTTTCTATCAGAACATCATTAATCAAACAAATACCAATTTTTAAGGGTTGGGAAAATCGTACTATTTAAAAGGAGACAATATTGAAGAATGAAATAAAATTTTCTGATAAAAAAATAAGTTTTTTATTTGCCTATGAATGCGGTATGATTATTATGAGTGGTGAAGCTAACAAAGTTGATCTTCATCTACTGCCAACTGCCCCTTAATGTATTATATTGTTTTTATTTATAACTTTTTGAATTTTATTGTATTCTTTAAAAGAACCGCAAGGGGGAAGTTTTGGGTAAAACATCAAATTATGATAAATATCAGAAAGTGCCTTCTCTTGAAGAAAAAGTGGTACTATGGGTGTCGGGTGCCTCACGGTGGTTGGTCACACCATTCCCAATCAAGGTGAGGTGTCTTATAACTGATACCTGATGGCTGTGATTGGTACATAGTGAGGAATGCTAGCAATTATCCCGGTTACTATTACTGCATATGACAGTACCGGTTTATAATGGCAGTGCTATCAACAGTTAGAGTAACTAGCTTGTAACTGGTTACTGACTGCTAGCACAGACCTTATTGCTGATGGAAGCACAAAATATGGATCCCAAAGGATACGATAGAGTTTGCTGCGTTCTTTTCAAAAATAAAGTATGGTAGATTTCGTTTACCCCAAGGCCGTGAATGGTGAAGTTAAGATGGAACCGACCAATGCATTTCTTAATAGCTTCTCATATAGAATAGTTGAGCTAGAATTCGACGGTGTAAAATTCGGAAATGGCAGAGCCTAGACAGCTTACCATAGTGAAAATACCTTCAGGTCAATGCGTTGGAAGAAGGTTTTGGTAGAGTTAGCTGGAAGCAACTTACCATAAAGTTAGAATTAACAAAAGAGATTTTTGAAGTGATTAAAGTAATTGTTAAAGAAAGAAAGGATCTCGGGGTGAGAAATGAAATTTGGATTTAGTAAATCTAGGTTAGACTATGAATGTGGAACTGACAGGATTTTGTTGTCTAAATTAATGGAAGCCGAAAAGTAGCAGAACCCCAAAAGCTGGATACTGTATTCATATAAAAATGCTATCAAATTAAACACCAATTTATCCACATATAAGAAACTTTCCCTTGAATTGTTGGATGAATTGAATGATACCATACTTCTATTCACACACGCTGCTGTCGATGAGCACACAACATTCTATTAGAATCTTACCTAATAGAAGTTCCCCTTTTCATGGCAAAATGTAGGCAGTTAGCATGAAAGTTGAGACTGGAATTAATCTCCCCAAAAATTGCAGAGTGAATATTTTTATAAATAGTCTCGCAGATTTGGAGGCTATTCGTGGAACAACATCAAATGATCCGGTGCTCAACAAAATTCGTCGCAGTCTATTAAACAATAGAAGCGTCGAATTCCATAGGGTTCCCAGTCACGTTTATATCCTCGGGAATGACCGGGCTGATCAGCTGGAAGGGGAATCGCCCCACCGTCCTATTCCCGCTAAAATTCCAAACTTTTCATATCTACTAACCAAATGCCACTCAACACCTTTAGCCATACATAAATAAATAGACTCGATCAACGGCGGAAGATTTATTTCCACGAATTGGTCTAACATCGGAAAACCAGTCTACTCAACAACCATTCCTTCTCAGAATTCGGATTCGGCATACCGCACTTATCCATAATTTCCTCTTCGGTAACCAACATCGTCCTTTATGCCACTTCTGTGGCGTTCAACTCACTATTCCTCACATTTATGAATGTCACTTAATGCAGAATTCATTTTTGAATAGAACTCTTTCTATTGTAGCCCTCCTAGATTCAACAGCTCCTTTCCCAAAGCTTCTCTGAAATTTTCTGAAGAAAACTAATATGATCCATAAAATTTAATCACTTCTAATTTCTCCTTCCAACTAACTACCGACCAGTTTCATTAGGCAAGCTGGCAATGTGTAACATAAAGTCACCAAATGGCCTCATGATCGTGGCGCTAGATAGTGACCTCTAGATCTTGTCTGAGAGGCCTTACAACAACAACAAAAAAGTTCTACAAAATTCTTTTTAGATAGTACATAGTTAGGTAAGGAAGTCGGTTACCCTTTCGCAGGTGGCTCATCCTATGTAAAAATAAAAACTCAGTCGACTTGCCAAGTTCATCCAATTTTCTTCTCAATCCAAATTACCCAAATTACATTAATATGACCTCCAATATGATACTGAAAGATATCGTTTTAAAAATAACACCCAATATCTTCGACTTCGAAACCCAACTGATGGTGATGTCTTCCCATTTTGAAAATAATTTTTCTCAACTGTGAAAACGCAAATTATTAATTTTTCTGCAACATTGTTGATAACATTAAATTTTATTAAAGCGAAAAGCCAGAGTCTCATTTCCATTTTTTATTACAAAAAATCTTTTTTAAATTCATATAAAAAAACTAAAAAAAAAATGTTTATGACCAACAAGAAGAGGCGGATCTGCTCATCACCTGGTAAAAATCATTGGAAAAGAACACGATCGATAATAAATCTCAATATTCAAGCCAGTCATAATCAGTTCATATATCGAAACGTCATGAATTTCGATCAACTACCAATCTGGGAGGAATAGTTAACTGGATAAAAGAGGAGGAAGCCGACGATACCCGGAGAACCTTTGTACATGGAATAATTGAGATATGCTCGATATTTTCTGCCCAAACAGAACAATATGACGGGTTTCGGTGTTCGGGGGGATTGCTGTTCATCGTCTGGCAATATGCAAAGTCATGACATATCAATATCGATCGCAGATTGAATCGGTTAATGTGAGATTCATTCACAATCGATTTGCATTATGATGGATGCATCGTCATTTCTAAAAAGGTGA
The DNA here is from genome assembly GCA_958298945.1 of Atherix ibis. Taxonomy (NCBI): domain Eukaryota; kingdom Metazoa; phylum Arthropoda; class Insecta; order Diptera; family Athericidae; genus Atherix; species Atherix ibis. The sequence continues at coordinate 78,407,865 of OY282606.1, read as the reverse complement.
TTGTAGACTCGCTCACTTATATTGGACAAGATAATCTTGGGTGATTGGGTGATCTTTTACTCTTCCATCCGAGGTACGTATATTTTGATTAATTCCATAAGAATGGGCATGGACTGTAGACCAAGTGCACCGTATTGGATACAAAAGAGGAGGTATCTGGTCCCAAATTGACAGAAAATGGGCAGTAGTCTTTAATAATTGATATTGCATGAAGTCTGCGCTCTTATAATTTTGTACATGCGGGGTTTTAAAAAATAATTCTGTCTTCCAGAGCTTCCATATTTAAGACGTAGTGTTATTTTGGTGATCGCAGTCATTGTAAGTAATTATCGGTTATTTTTTTGTTAAAGATCTTTTGGTAGGGTTAACTGTCAAACTAGCTGTCATCTGTCAAAATTTGTTAATGATTTCTACTTACTTAGGATCTACGCCGTCAATTCGTGACAGGTAAATCGCAAAATTGTTTTCAATGACGGGGCTTATTTTGGGCTCAATAGTTTTGATAACAATTCAAATAGCCACCTTTGGAGTGAGAAAAAATACACAAGCGATAGTGGAGACCTCGTCCATTCGAATTTATTCTGAAATAAAGCCGGAGCTTGTGTTATTGTTAATAGACAAGATTACCAGACTTTGATCAAGGATTATTTTCTCAAAAGGTTATACAAGGTGTATAAGCTTAAAACCGCTGTTTTTTAGTCAAAAAGACACATATTTTTTCATAGAAAACAAATACAAATTTATTTAAAGTTATTGTTTCGCTAGCTACACATTTTTCCCATCTCGCGGGCAATTTGTGGATACCACGCCAAAAAAATGCCTTCTCTTTCGAGGCCAACCACTCATCAAGCCATTTTCGGATGAATCGAAGTGCTGCTCAGCGAGCGCGTGGCCCATTGACGAAAACAGGTGGTAGTCGGAAGGGGCCAGGTCTGGTAAATAAGAGGGATGGGAGGTAGCACCTCTCAGTTGAGTGTCTCCAAGTAGTTTCGGACCATTTTTGACGTGTGCGATGGTGAATTGGCGTGGAGGAAAATCAGCATGTCATGCCTTTGTTGATAATGCGTCCTTTTTTTATGCAGAGTACGGTGCAATTTGATCAGTTTATGGTAGTAGGGGTGGGCATTGATAGTTTCACCAGGTTTCAACATCACATAGTAAACGATACCCTGCTGATCCCACCAAACGCACAGTATCGTCTTCCGTCCGAAGCGATTTGGTCTTGGGGAAGATGTTGATAGTTGGCCGGGATCAATCCACGATTTCTTGCGGATGCATGGGAATGTCTGGTTGAGTAACACCCAATTGCTCCGCGAGTATTTTTTCGATTGGGTATTGTCTTCGTCCAAAAGAGCCTGCAATTGATGGTCCCCAACCTTCCTGGGCCGATTTTCACGCTTCTTGTCCCACAAGTCGAAATTGCGGTCTTTGAACCGATGAAACTAATCTCAGCACGTTGTTTCCGATAAAGCACTGTCACGATAGGCCTCTATAAGTATTCGATGCGATTCGGCAGCCGGTTTCTTCAAATTGAAGCAAAAATGCAGAGCTTCCCGTATATGCTCTTTTTCTTGCACAAAACTAGACATGATTACCAAAGGAAAAATGTTTGTTGATGTTCGAAATTGCTGACAATGTGCACTGACTAATATTGACAGATGTCAAACTCGTTAAAAAAAGTATGGCGTGCCTATGGTAGCTTAATACGCTTTTTCCAAAAATATATGTCTCCTTAAAAAAACGCCCGATAATAATAGACCTTCGATCAAAAGTTACATTTGACATTGACCTTTTTTTTATAAATACTTTCATACAAAATCTAAAAACTTTGTACGTGGAGTCCTTTTTGAAAATAATTTTGAGACGATATCAGCGAAATTATAAGATAATTTTGAGACCTACCCTACAAGGCTCAATTTTTTGGATTAATTTTTGGAAGTGTTGCTAAAAGAATATAGCAAATGAAATAGTAGAGTTCTATTAAAACTAATTTAAAACACGTGTTAATATCCTGTAGAGGTAAAAGTAAACGCCTTAATATTTTAAAAAATCATTTAATTCATAAAGACATTTTTTAAATTTGTGCTTGACTCTAAAAATAGTAGGCAAAAATTTGGGTCTAACATGGTGTACAAAACTTTGTTCTACAAAATAAAGTAAGGGATATGCTTTAAATTTTGTCAATTGAATTTTCAAATTTTCCTCAAATTTTGCGTTATTATAATCAAACTATGTGGTTCCTCTATGCCTTGTGAAATAGATATACTCGTAATGAGGGATAACTCTCAGTTTAATTTTATTTTTTAGGACTCTAGAAGGAATACCTAACTAGATTAGGAAGCCTAAAAATTCTAGCAGCTTAGTTTGAAATTCCTTTCTAGGTCCTTAAACTTTGGTGTCACCATTTGTGAATATAATTCTGAGCCCTTAACTTTTTGATTTTTAAGAATTATTTTGAAATTAGATTTATAATAAGTATTTATATCCGGAGGTAGTTTTTAAATTTCTTTATGCTCTATATCTTAAGTCATATACAAGAAACAAAGCTCCGGTATTGGGGCCTATAGAATAGGGCTCATGACTCGGGAGAGTATCTTTTTTCAATGTCATTTTTAGTAACCATATTATATGTTTTGAAATGCGACAACTCAGATTATTGAGTAAGGACTTACCGTTACTGTTAATGGTGAGTGGTAGAAATTGATGATAAGGAAATTTTCGTAGCCTGAATTGTAAGCTATTGATTTAAATAATATGTGATTTTAACAAGATGGCACTATGTGCCACACAGCCCATGCCACAATCGATTTATTGCGAGAAAAGTTTGCGAGTCGTTAATTTCAAGAAATGCAGATTGGCTTTTGCACTTCTTCTTATGGGGTTATTTAAAGATGTTGGTCTATGTCAATAAACGAGAAGTTTAGAAGGTGCTGCTGCCGCGGTAGTTTTCCCTAGCAATTTATAAAATATCAAAAAATGTCAATATTCAATTGTATTTGTTATCGAAAAATGTGCCTTTGAAAATTCATTCTTGATTCTATAGAGAAAAGTTGACATTTTTCGTATAGTCTACAATACTTCATCTTCAAAGGATGGCCTACGTTTTCTTAAAAAAAATAGCTTCAAAATTCATTGTGAAATTTATAAGAAAATTAATATCAGCAGCTAACGTTAATTTGCAAATAATTTCAACAATAAAAAAATCGCTTTCGGCCTGTCCAAATTTTTGGGTTATTAAGAAAATTATTTGGAAAACCTTGTCAAAAACCCAACGGGATAGTCGTAAGTAGTTTAGCCTTACATCATTCAGTTGTGTTATTGGTTTTCTTTTTGATTAATTTGATTGTAGCCTCGGTAAGAGATAGAAAAAGACGCAAAACGTCAACTATTAATAGTTTGTAATTTGCTGAACACGCCAAAATATTTGGCACCTGATCGAATTGTAAATAGGCAAACGATCATAAAGCTTGATAGAAATTCGCAGACAGTAATGGGCTCGCAGTCCGTCAGAAAAATGGAGAGGAAGTCAACTTCCATGGGCACGTTAGGCTGCGCGGGCAACTTAGCACGTAGATAGACCACGCACTGTGATGAATTTCTATGTGAACAAAATTGTCGTGACAGGAATGGGGGGATACGGATGAGCACAATTGTTGACTGCGAAGATGTAATATTTTTATAAGGAGCGCGGGAATGGCGAAGTGTTGAATCGTTCGGAGAATTGCAAATATTTCGCCCACGCGTTCACACTGCATAAACGTTTTCGGAGACGTGACGAAGGTGATGAAGACGATGGAGGCGATGGCATTTAAATGCGAAATGATAGAGAAGCTCCTCGCGTCCACCTTTCTGTACACTTCAATGAAAATGGGAATTTCTAAATCCGAATCCGGCGCAACAAGGTCGTGCCATGAATGAAATGATCGCACGCGAGTACACCACAAACAACATTTTATTTATAGCGGCTGTGCGCTGACATCAAAAGCTTTTATTTGGCTAGCGTTGTGTGGTCATCGTTTCTCCCCACCTAACTATTCTTCCTCTGCGAAAGTACGAATCAGATCCGACATAGCAGAAATGGGCAAAGTAAAATAAAGCCTGTGGAATGGGGGGAATGGGAGCATTGCGATCAAAATTTGCTGAAAGAAAATTGTATGTGGGAGCAGCAAGCCATGGCGACTGTGGGAGCTATTTGCCTCGATTCAAAAATGTACACAAGATGCGGTTACGCGGCTAATTAAGAATTTCTCTGAATTTTCGTCTTCGGTCCGTTTGGTCTATTTCAAGCCTCCCCCCTCTTCCCTCACCGATTCCTTCTATAACAAATTTTTTTTGCTGATGTGTTGTTTTGGATCATCGTTTTTTGCTCCAATGATGATTAGCACATGTTTCACAGCATACTACCACAACGAGAAGTCATCGCATAAACAAATACTATTTTTTGTATTATTTTGTTACCAAAAATGTCTATAAAAATGCGGCTAGTCTTTTCTGTAAAAATGTTTATAAAAAAAAATCGTATTAAAATTTTTTAGCGATTGGATACTTAGAATTTTTAGAGATTCCAATTAATATTCGGGTAGTATCCGCCGAGTGTATAATTACAATATTTATTATTTTTTTGAAGGTAGTAATAGATGCGTGGGAGAAATTAAGGAATTTTCAACGGAAATTTTTCGAACCCAAAATATTGCATTTTTGAAATGTTTTTCTATTTTGTGTTAGAAAAAAAATTTTATTGACGTAAAAATGCCATAAAATAATTTTTCCTTCCATAAAAAATTCATTGTTATAATTTGGAGTAATTTTAATTGGGATTTATTATCTGTTTTTAGATAACAGATATTATTGGAAAATTCATATTTGTTGATGTTTCATAAACTGATAGCAAAAACTTGTCGCATCATATTCATTTAAGTGCCTGTAAAGTATTTAAAACTACCGAGGAGTCATGAGTTCGAATCCAGCTGGTGACAAATTCGAAGATACCCTATATGTTAGTTGTCGTCTACCTAAAACTAGCATTGCAAAATAAAGATCTCCATCCAAGACAGATAGAGCGTACCACAAGCCTATCATATAACAAAGCAGGACTATTTGCTGAAGACCCCAATATTGAGGCTCTGTTTCTTGTAAATAAATCACTTTTTTATTTATGTTTCTTATTTTATTAATTCTCTACAACTACGTAAACATTATAACAAGCAGATTTTATGACAAAGACTCTACTGTGACAAGAGAGGAACACTTAAGACTACATATTCCTTCGTGTTTCAAGAAATCCCGTGGCAAATATCTTTTTAAATGCCGAAAACTGTAAATAGGGAAGGTAACAGGGAACGATTTTTAATGAGAGTTTGGTATTGTCATTATAGAGAATGAAGCTTTTTATAACGGGAGACGCACAAATCATAAATGACGGGAACATTTAATATGAATAACTTTGTTACGTACATAGAACGAGGTATCAACAATTTTTTGGGGGATTTTGAATTGAAGGAATTTGATTACGATGGGAAATGGAAGACTTTGTAGGGCCCCATAGTTAAATACCGTAACATACGTCCAGATCAGTTTGAAAATTGTATTGTAAATTAAAAATTTCTTCTTTAATGTCAGTTTCGATAGGTTATTCCATAGTCTTACAATTAGTCGGTAAGATTTTATGAGTGTTCCAAGTAAGTTGTTTTTTGGTGCAATGATGTTGCTATTGAGGTATTAGGGATTTTTGCAGAGATTAAAGTTAACATGAATACACTTTTACTCACTTACTTTCACTCTACAGCTCTTAAGCCAATCTTGGAGATTTTTGATATGGAATTGTAGATTTCACGAACTAACAGGTATAAATATTGTAAAGCAGTGGAGCAAAGATGCCGCCTTGAGGAACACCAACTATTATAGGGTATATTTCAGAATGGTCAGTATTAACTATTGGCAAAATAAATAACTTAAGATAAAAATATGAGCAAATTTGAAAACTTGCTGCGGACACAAATTCTTAATTAGGATCTTATCTGATAATTATCAGTAAAGATTCAGCTGACAAAGAAACAGTTCAAGGGCTAAAAATTGCATCAACAAGTAGTCATAACAAGTTTTCTATTCTTAAGATTCGTTAGTAAGCTTTTGCTTCTAGAGTCTTGAAATTCGAGAGTTCTTTAATCTGAGTGATCCCGAATTATGTCTAGGGTTCAGATCGTTTGATTACGATTAAAATTTTAGCTGACATTTTGGACCATTATTTTACGGAATTTTTTTAATTATCGTATCAAAATATATTATCCTTAACGCAATCCAAATTGAGTGGGCCATAATTGTTATGATTTTATTTAATATATCTTATGAAGATAGTCCCAGAAGTATCAGATCTGACATGTAAATGGCGGTTGTTTTTTTTTTTAAAATTATTTTGAGCAAAAGTATCAACTTCAACCAGTATATGTTAAAGTTTAATGAGCTTGCGTTGTTTAGTATTTGTTTGACAACTATTCATAGTGAATGCTCTGAGTGAGTTTGTAAACATGGAAAACATTGGTCATCGCTATGTGTCCAACCAATATCAAAGCGGAGCTAGACTCCACTCTAGAGGAGTCTCCGCATTTGTTTATAACAATAAAATATTGGGTATCAGAGTTTAAAGGGGGCCGTACGGTAATAGCTAGCAAGTGAAACATCGTAGTGATCGCCCAAATGAGGTGGCTACGGTAGAAATGGTGGAAAAAAATCCACAAAATGGCACTGGATAACCTAGCAGAGATGATAGGCATTCACAAAAGTACTGTTCATTGTATATCGACTGATAATTTAGACATTAGAACGCTGTATGCAAAATAGGTGCCGCGTTTGCTCACAATGGAACATAAACAGCGTTGTGAGGATTTTTCAATGTTTCGCAGCAATAAAGCTGAGTTTTTTGTGTCGACTCATAACCATTGATGAAATATGGGCCCATCACTCTACACCTGCGATGAAACAACAATAAAAAAAATGGACTGAAAGAGGATTATCGGCTCAAAATAAAGCCCAAGACAGTTCCATCTGCTGCCAAGGTTAGGGCGTCAGTTTTTTGGGATGCGCGTGGTATAATTTTCATTGATTATCTTCAAAAATGAAAAATAATCAACGGCGATTATTATGTGAACTTATTGCATTGTTTGAGTGATGACATTAAGTGAAAACGAAACTGCACCACTTCATGAAGACAATGCACCAATTCACATATCCGTTGCCATGATGGCCAAAATCAATTAGTTAAAGTTCGAATTGCTTGTTCACGCACTCTGTTCACCATATTTAGCCCCCCTCTTATTATTTTATCTTTCCAAACTTGAATAGGTAGAATTTTGACTACTCTGAATAATTCGACGGTTTGTGCCTATCTTTCCCGCAATTTATTGGGTTTTCTTTATTAGGTCGAGCAAAAAAATATGCAATAAACTAAAAATACGAAAAATTTGTAATGTTTCCTCTTTACGGAAAACAGCCTTATCAGAAGTATTTAAAAATTGGATTTTTCTTACAATTATCATAATAATCGATGGTCTATAGTTTAAAAACTTATCTTCGGTTGCGGATTTTGGCATTAACGGTAGCAGATTTTGAAATGAGGAAGACATTCGAGCGATGATAGCAGATTTTTTAAGCCTCAATTAGTCGATACAGCCTTGGAAAATATTTGGTTTTGCCCCATGGCGGTTGAAACAAGGGCCTTATTGCAGATGACGTTTCCACGTTGCGTTACTTCGACCCAAGCTGATGGTAAGATCGTGCGATTTAACACCCTTCGATTTTTTTCTATAATACTTTCTGGGTTTGAGAACAACATCATTCAAGCGATCAGTGAAATTTCGCCCAATTTATATGGTGGAATCATCCGAAATTGGACTTATCGGATCCCTTTTTGCCTGCAAAAGAATAATGCTATTTTTAAATATCAAGAGTACTTCAATTTCTAATTCAAAAATCTGCCATAGCTCACAGACAACTCATTTGATTAAATTTTAAAGGTAAAGCACCCTAACTGATCATAAAAGGATCTTGTCATAAAATCAAAGCAAATAAAATTGGAAAAAAGAATGAAAAAGTCTCAACTTTCTATGAATTAATTCAAAACTCTGTATTTTGACATACGTTCCCCTCTTCCCACTTTCTTCTTCTATATAAGAAAACGACGGGTAAGGGATCAGAGCCAATCCATTTGTTCATAAATCACCACAGTTTCCGAATATGGAACGTTAGAACCTCGGCACTGGTACTTCCTCGAAATTTTATGATTCATGGCTGAGTTTGGATTTTGATAAATATTATACCCACAATTGATGGTCCTACGGGAACTGTTTTTTTTTTTATTATTATTATTATTATTATCACCCTTTTTGGAATATATAATGGCACTTAAAAGGGGTGTGGGGGTGTTTTACTTTTGGAAACATGTACAACACAAATTCTATTTTGGAAATTGAAAATAAATTTTTTTTTGAAAATATTTTTAGCTAAACGAACTGAAAATTGTATCTATTTTCGTCTACCTTAAATGTTAATCATTTGGAAATAAAATATCGGCCGTCATCATTGGTAGTGGGATCGTAGCTGTTGGATGTGTCCTCGTCCATCAACATCGAAGCCATTGGATTCGTGTGTGTGTGTTTGTGCGTGTGTGTGGTGGGAGGCGTTCTCTTCAGAAAATAGAAAACTCGTAAATCCTAGTGGAAAAATGTGTTTTGCATAGCCAAAAGGAAGTCGATCAAAACTTTTAAAAAATTGTAGATTTATCAAGACTCTATGGCCGATGGTATGGCGAGGTGTAGTGCGTTTTTTTGTGATGGCGGCGTATGGAGGTGTTTCGTTCGACTTGAGCGATCTACACACGATCAAGCAATAGTGGAAATTATTTATAGGCTGTCTGCATGCCAAGATGGAAAGCGTCCAGGAAAAATACAGTAGGAGTTGGAATGTTCAATAATGAAAACAAAAACAGCAGACCAGCATGGACGGACACGGACATACACCATCGCAGACAGCAGCAGCTAAACAACCCCGAACCGAATAGAACCAAATACACCTTTAGAAAATTGTTCTCCTTTTTGATTGGTGGGTTGGGGGGCGGAGGTAGACTGTTTTACTAAGGTTTAAGTCTGACCATAGGATATAAAAAATTGCTGCTGTTCACGTGAAAATAAACGTCAGCAAAAATTATTTCCACCATCGAAATAGATCGAGCACAATTCGTAAATTCCGGAATGAAGATTTCGTATGTTGGCCAAGAACGTGGGAGAATTATTTTTATAGTCGGACAAGTGTTATTCTTAATTCTATTTGGTTAAACTTTCAAAATGAATGCTTTTATTCTACAATATTATTATTGTGATTTTGTATTTTTTTTGTTATTTTTGTCTAATCATTTTCTCATTTGGCTCGTCATTTATTTTGGTTTGGTTTTTTGTTTGTTTTCGGGTTAGTCAAAAAATAGATGCAAACAATCGGTGGATTTAGGTATCTATCTATCTTAGTCGGCGTTCTTAGCGAATGGACTATAAAAAAACAGAAGTACAGTCAGTCGTTCATCCCACTTTTGTCCATTTACGCACTTGTCCATCCAATATAATCCAAATATCTATGCACACCCACCCACTTCCTAATATTTACGAATATCCACACATACACATAAGAACTATTGCTGATATTTAATATTTTTCATAAAATTTTCCATTTTTTGATCTATTTCGAAATTGATTGGATATTTTTATTGGTTTTATTTTCGTTCGACATATCGGCAGATTGATTTTCGTAAATATTGTCTCTCGAACAGTTGTTGTTGAATATCTTTTCGAAAATATGAGATAATATCGTTGGGGTAAGTAGGTAGTTGGTTAGCTGATACAATAAAATAAATATTTACAAAAATACGATAATTTTTCAGAAATAAACAATAAACAGAAAATGAGTTACAGTTGGTGAATTATTGATAAATAATTTCTTGCGAAATAAAACTCCCAATCCTCGATTAAAATTTAATCGTGACTTGATAATATGTGAAATTATTATTTTTGCTTATTTGAAATTTAATACTTACATTGGAAATATTCTTTAAAATTTCTTGACGCATTTTTCTGATAGTAATTTTCAGAATGTGTCAGCAAAAGTAATTTTTCCAATAAATAATTACGTTGTTGAAAATTGATTGAAATTCGATAAATTTTTGCTAAAATTGATCGGATGCACTGTTGATAGTCACGTAGTCAGCGAGATTAAATTTTTATTTGTTTATTTGTTTGTTTATAAGGTCCCTTAGACATGTTCCCGATGATCATAGAAAAAAGGCGCCGCCACCATGAGGCCTTTTGGCGACTGCATGTTACGTGTGGAAAAAACGTGGCCATATTTCTAAGAAAAACTGGATGGAAGATAAATTAAGAGTACTGAGATTTGGTTAAACTTTGTGAAGCAGATTAGTTTGTTTGAGAAAATTAAATGGATGGCTTGGAAATGGAATTGTTGATTTGGAAGCTTCATAATAAAAGGTAAAAAAATACCGGATTAGATGACATTCGCTTGGCATATGAACGTCACAGGATTGGCAAATGGAAAGAGGAACTCCTAAAGTTTTACTAAGGATGTTGACTAGACTGGCTTACTGTTAGTATGCCAATGAGTTGAAAATTAAAATGTTGCTCATTGTCCAGTCTATTTATCTACGAGAAGTCAAATATATTAAATGCCATTTTATGAGCAGACAAGATAAATTGGCGATTACTATAGGCACTGAACGCAGCAGGAATTCCCGCGTGACCTAATCCGTACACTTGTTATCCAAAATACCCACATGACGCAGAACCCAGCTCAATTCGACCTTGATGTTGTTGAGCAGGATGTGTCGAATATTGGTTGGAACTGTTAGTTGACATCTCTACTGTTGTCCTGACTGCCCACAATTCACCAAAGAAAGGAAAACTATAAGTTGGAAAAATCCCATAATTTAGTTCACGATGAAAATTATCAATTAGCTCAATGATTGGGAATGCTGTGGTGTGCTTAATAACTGCCGACTAAATTATGGGATTTTTTAGACATTCAACTTTGCTTCCAACGACCCTTTCCAATCATCTTGAGGGGGGCGGGATGAGGAGGATTGGTCGATTAACGAATGAGCGTATGGATCAAGTAGATGTTTGATAATCAAAATTTTATTCATCGTCCAATGAATTATACAAAATTTACAGCATTTTTTCTTAACTTTCTACTATTTTAAATAAATTTATTGGAATAAACTACATGAAAGAGAGTGGAACATTTTTAATTTCTAGTCATGAATAATAATGGGGAGTCCTTCTGAATAGAAATTCTTCTTTTAAAAGTCCTCGGGGACTAAAATAAATCTCCTTGGGGCTCATCATTGTACCCGTCCCTAAACTGCATTCCGATTTGGTGAACAAACGGAACGTTAAGTGGCTTTTGGGTTCAAGTCATGAAAATGAGGGGACTGATCAGTTGGAATAGGAGACTATTCACGGTTCTAATCTTAGTAAAATTATTTGCTAACAGCGGAAGATTTCTTTCCAAATATTAGGCAAACACCAGCAAACCAAACTTCTCAACAACCGTTCCACAATTTTTGGTTAACGAAACTTCTCAGAATCCGGAATGGTTATTTCACATTTACCCACGATTTCCTTTTCGATAATAAACCTCATCCTTCATGGCAGTCCTGTGATATTCAAATTACTATTCGCCATATTTCAAAAGAATGTCTTTTGGCACAGAAAATTGAGTAGGACTTCTACTGTTGTAGAGCTCTTAGACCCCAAAATTCCTTTGCCATGTCTTATTTTTAACCTTCTTAAATATGCAAATATGTTGTACAATATTTGAAGATTTTTGACTGGTTCTTTCCACCCAAATATTGATCAGTTTCTTTAGGAAAGTCGGCAATGCCAACTTAAACGAAATCTGAGGTCGATGAATGACCTCATGGTCGTGGCGGTGAATAATGGTCTTTGACTTTTTTCTGAACAAGCAAAATTATGTATGTTAAAGAATCCTGTAAGGAACCCTACTAAGGTCAAAAGGTCTCTCAAAAAAAAAATTGATAATTTTAATAATTTTTTCGATTACGCGGGTTGTATGATTAATACCTGGCCTTGACAATAAGAAGTTAATATACTTGCCAATACCTTTCCTATCCTTAAAAATAGACGTTTGCTTCTGCAATCACCTTATCCTTTTAGCCAAATATATTTTCCGCCGAGCCATTTTTTCCTATTTGGAAATAGAAGATAATATTTTGGGTCTAAATCTATGGTAATTGCGAAAACAATTGGTATCCTATCTTATGGAATTCTGCAAAAAAAAATCGATTTGATGAAAGAGAATTTTTTCTACTGTGGCCGATTTTCTTTTACAGCATCGTGGAAACGATCCGATAAGTTGGCATAATACTCACCATTAATTATTTTGAGTATTATGCCAACTTTCACTCTATGCAAATTTATCACCATACCGTGAATTTTTCAGTCATTTCTAATGTTGTGATCACAATTGAACGATTGTGGCCGCATTTAAATTCACCTGTCCAATATCTTCCAGTCGATAACTAAGGTGCATAGTCCTATAAACTTTTATCCTAACATTCGAATCAATATGTTATCACTGCTCGTTATTCGATTTTTTTTTGCATTTTTGTCAAATGACAAAGTTTTTGACTGTAAATAGCTGTCACTTACAAACTAAATAACGCGGCTGCTTGAGAATTTTACAAAATGCTTCTGAAAGGTTATATTTACGAAAAATAAAGTTGTTTTTATAGCAGCAGTACCATCTTTTGCCAAGGGGTCAGTATTAATCATACAACCTTCGTATTGTAAATAATAGGAATACTGGCAATGATACAGAACATATCGGAATAAAGTTGATTTTATTTAGAATCTTCCATATAAGGTAATCTGAAGTATACTGAAAATGTCATCAAAAAATCCGTCGACATAATTTTTTGGTTTCCATTCAATATTTTTTTTCTGTTTTTTTTTTTGATTTTTAGATATTTTTTTTAATGTGAACTAAATATATTGCTGATTTATGAACAAATATTTATTATAAAATGCGGTTATGTCTGTTTGTACTATTCAGAATTAGAATCCATAAAAATTTCTTTCAAAAATAATGTTATGATTTAAGATTCGAGACTGAACTATTTTCTTTTAAAAATATTTTGTATACTAAATATAATTTAGGTACCCACAAGTTAGTTTTTTTTATATATAAAAAGATTAGCAGAGAAAATATTTAAATTTACCTTCTAGAAAAGTAAATCGTATAACTGGAACCTTAAGACAGAATGGGATGCCATTTAAAAGAAACTAGAGTGACGGACAGACTGTTTGTGGGGAAGGGGGGAAGTTGAATTGAAATAATGAATTGTGCAATGCAGACCGTGTACAATTTTACCTCGAAACTATTTCATAGAAATTTCCACATTGTTAGTCATGTGCTAAAACCCAAAGTTCGTCCCCCATTTTATCCTATCACCACGTGAGCTTCTTTTTTTTTGAATTAACAGAAAGACAAGACAAGACAAGGTCGTCATACTATTTAGTCAATAACGTCTACTTGGGAAAAACACTTCGAAGAATGTCTTAATTAACGCGTGATTCCGTGTCATAGTATTTTTTTGTGGCTTTCATTAACAAATTTTCTATAGAATTTTTTTTCCTCCAAATTCTGACTGCTGTTCACTTTCAAAATTCGGTTTAAAAAAAGGCGCAATGCAATCATAACGATTGATGGAGGTTTTCTTTTCCATTATTTAATTAATTATTTTTTGTTTAATGCAACTTGTGTTAGCTGTTACCTTGTTAGCTGTGCGAGCATGTAAATCATTTCGTGAAATACGTTCGTCTCCGAAAGGAAGTAAAGAATCGATCAGAGATCGAGGGACGCCGTTTTTTTCTTCATATTTTCTTAATTAAAAACAATTCAAAATTAAATCTAAACACCGAGTAGAAAACTAACAAAAGCTTTGCTTATTAAAGCTTCCAAATGAGCTTGAAATAAAATAAAAATAGGGACAGTCTGAGAATTTTTTACTAGAATAATAAGCAGAAGAACCACAATTCTTGGCTAATTCTAAAATTTGATTTAGTTTATTTTTTGGGTTGTTTTTTTAACGAAATTTTTTTATTGAATTTCGAAAAATTTATTTGTCCTTCTTTCTATTGGGAAATAATCGCAGCACGTTTTTATTGACACAATAACTATCGGCTTGCGCAACAGTCTTACAAGCAGTTGATTTTTTCTTTTAATTCATCTTAAATACGTTCTTCTTCGGTAAATAATTGATTTGATTTTGTTTTCTTCTCAACACTTTTCTGTTTATTATTCACTTTTTACTCTTACTCAATTGGAAGAGGGCAAAAAATAAGAAGAATTTATTCAATAAAAAAACTCAAAACTACTTAAGCAGTGTACGATTGTGTGGCGTTAGCTCTTGCTGCGATCGTGACTTACCACAAACATTGGGCCTGGAATTTTTGTTATTAGAAATATCATTACGCCGACGAAATAATGGCGCAGCAGAAGTAGCAGCAAAGCACTTTGGAGCGATTGAGGATCCTACGGCACAGAGTAAAGTGGGCTGCCTCAACAAAAAAAAAGCTTGTGTGCATACGGAATACCTTTGGAACGATCGCTCCCAGTGGTTATGCTATTTTTGTATTTGTGGAAGCATTTACGAGTGGTAAGAGGCTGCTAAGATCGTGTGGTAAATGCCTGGGAACTTTAGAGTTGATCACTGGTATCAGAAGCGTGCCAAGAGCGGCATGGAAAGTGTTCGATACTATAATTTTCCTCTGGCCGTAAAAAATCGAAAGAAGTGGCCTTTGTCTTCTGATGGTTGCGCAGACTTTGGGATTGATAGAGATTCTCCACAATTGGAGGTATTCAAATTCTGTACATTGGTTATTATCATGTTTATTGTTACTTAAACCCGACCAATGATGGGTCACAGGAAAGATTTTTTCACATTCGCTTCAGGATTTTATTCACAGAATTAGAAAATAAGGAAGTTCACACAGCCCAAAGCTTTGACATGTTGAGATCTGCTGATCAAATAAAAATTCGTATTTAATGCGATTTCTGCATCAACTGTTTGACGATGTTACACTTGAATTTGGATGAAATTAACGCAATTGATATTTACTGGCTCTGCGTTTGAAGGGATGAGTAACTGAGTAATTTCGAGGAGTTCAGACATCGGCTATCCGGCTGATTTTGCAAGAAGCGATGAAAATCACCTTGATTTTAATCTCGAAATCAACAATCTATGTGAGGAGTGATTACCAAATTAAAAGCGAAAAGCTAAAGCTGTGCAATAGAAGCACTGGGATGTGATCATACGCAATACGTTACAATACTACGACGATTGAAGAGTCGTTCCGAATTGAAACCAAATGAAATGGAATCGAGTTGAACGGCATCGCGAATCGTTAGTTGTTCAGTGGAGAATCCTCAGCTCAGCTGCTTGACTGTAACTTGACGTGAGGTCTGAAAATAACAAAAAAATATCTGGTGGTGTTTTTGTTCTGCAATTGTGGTCATGTGGAACAGGTCACGATCTGCTGATCTTGATGCCAAAGTCACGACACATGATTTCTCGTTCAGTTTTGGTGTGCTTCGGCTCGTAAATGTGTATCCTGACCTTCACTAGTTTTGTAACCTTCGAGATATTTGCAGAATTCGATCTGCGCAACAGCGAAACGCGCTGATATTCCCACGCACTTGGAAATAACGAAGTTGATCGTATTCAACAACGACGGTAACACTGAGACCACCGATAGTCAATATCGCCGATAGGTGATCAGTAATCTTCGATGGTCTTCAATCATCTCCACCACCTTCTCCAACGGCTCATCTCTAGACTATTTCGAATTATCTTAAATTATTTGAATTAGTTCGACCTTCTCCAACCATCATCTTCGACGGAGCAGTTTACTCGAAGCGATCTTGATTTGTGAAGCGATCATGATCAGTTGCTTATTTATGTTAACCGTAGTTTCATTGAAAGTGTCTGAATTAAACTAATACTTTTTTTTCTCTTTAGTCAATGGAACTGAGTTTTTTCTTTAGTTTGATTCTATTTTTATTTTCTTAAGAAATATTTTCTAAACTCTGATAGAAAAGTAAATGTCGGATTGATAGAGATTTTTCTCTTCTTAATAAAATTGTTTTGAAAAAAGAAACTACGAATATTTCAAAGATAATAATTAGTTAAGGTTGCGGCTTCCATCCAAGTTGTCTTAGTTGTAATATTTTCCTGGAAAAAATATCACCCGCTGAGATGGAAACCCAGAGAGTCCTTACCGCTGTAATTATCAACGGCAATTCGATTCGACCTCGTAAATAATGCTTTTAGGGCTTCTGGAAATATTTATTTGTGTCACTTGGTGGTTGATGGAGAATATTTTTAATATTTTTGGTTTTCGATGTTATTGGCTGCTTTCAGTGTTAACACCAAGTATCCCGGAGAGTCGGTATATATCCATACACAAAGCAGCTAAGAAACTTGAGTTTATGCAGTTTTGTTTATTTCCATTTTGTTTCTTCTGCATTTCATTTAAGTTGTGTTCATGCAAAAATAATGTTTTGGTCTACAAAAAATTTCATTTTTGTTAAAAAAAAACGTAGTGTGGCAGGCGAAGTCTTAAACGTATTTTTCCTAAGGTGTCCCTCTTGGTAATTACATTAATTTCGTGGTTCGGAAAGTACGATCCTGTCAAATATATAAGGCACCCAAGGTAGTATTTGTATATCCTGGGGTTGGCCATTTAATATTTTGAGTTACTTAACCACCGCCGATTGGGTGCTGGAACAATAGGCTGTGGGTGCTGATATTTTGCACACAATTTTTTTCAGCGATGACGCATTTGTGTATGTCAAAAAGCCAAATGTATACATATGGGGCTCTGAAAATCCACAACCGATCATATAGACGCAAATTTTATCTGCAAAAGAGATCTGCATGGTGTTGAAGGTGTTATAGGACCTTTTTTTTGGAAAATGCCGAAAGAGAGACCGTAATGGTCAATTCTGAGCACTATGGCCTTATGATAATCAATTTTTTTAAAGTCCGAACTTAAGGATTTTAATTTGGACTATATGTATTTGCAATAAAACGGTTACACAAACCACACAACATTAAGAATTTGGTCTTTATTGCACAAAAAGTCTTGAGAACATATTTTCGAGATTTGTTGGTGTAAATTAGGCGTCAATATTGTGCGATGATGCCATTGAACTTTTTATTATGGAGATCGTATTTATGCAGACAATTATCAAACTTCAAAGCATTAAACAAATAATGTTCGTCAAGAAATGGTAGAATTACAATTCGAAATGTACAAATTTTTAAATGATGTTCTATTTTATAAATAATTGCAAAGTTTAAAAAACATAATAAAATAAAAATTTAATTAAAATTTGTATACTGCGTTTGTTTTACGAAACTTTACTTTCCGAAGCGCAAATTGGATAATATTTTATATCTTGTTTTCTTATCCATCTAAATTAGGCATTTCTATTTTTTATAAATAATCAAAAATATTGTCTTAGATAATATGTTTGAGTCCACATAAATGTGGCTGTTAAATTTTTCTTCAGATCATTTAAAAAATAAAAGTCAACTTGGACCAATTTCGACTTACCATAAAAGTGGTTCAATTCTCAAAAATACCAAAGTTTCCATTGACTAAAATTTAAAAACTAAAAATACATTTATCGTTTATCGATTTAATTATAATAAAAACTTATCTAAAATCAAATAAAAAATATTTTAAGTGTAAAATTTTTTATCATTTTTTTTATAAAATTGTCCTAAAAAATTGTTTTGATTACAAAAAAAATTAATCGTTCTGAAAAACAGGATATTTTTTTTGAGAAATTTTATGAGGAATAATTCTATAAATCTGAATGTAAAAATATTAGATACCATTTATCCTAAACAAAAAAAAATTCTCTTTTATTTTGTATATTTTTAAAATAACTCGATTGTGACAACTCGTATACAGGATTATCCTGTATTGAAGTATGGTATCTGAAAAAAAACCAATTTTTTTTCTTGTAATAAATTCCCTTTTAGGATAATAATCCTTCCAGGACTGTCAAAGTAAATTGTTAATTGTTTAGTTGACATATCATATTGACAAGTAAAGGTTTTCCACATAAATTGGATTTCTTCGAATGTCCTGTCAAACAATCTTTCGAAAACAATGGCATATCCTTAAATAATTACCGAAGAGTTAATTTTTACAATCAAACCGATCGTCTTATTGCGGTGTTTATCTTTTTATTGCCATGTAGGAAAATTCCTATTACGGCGACGAATATCCTTTTTGACATTCGGAATGATTATTTGAAGGAAAGTACAACAACCAAATTAAATACTATACGAAAGGATGATATTCGTTGGTATTGAGTCATTAGTAGATG
The DNA here is from genome assembly GCA_958298945.1 of Atherix ibis. Taxonomy (NCBI): domain Eukaryota; kingdom Metazoa; phylum Arthropoda; class Insecta; order Diptera; family Athericidae; genus Atherix; species Atherix ibis. Next base: position 78,389,388 of record OY282606.1, on the reverse strand, counting down.
GTATGGAAAGGATATCTGTTCGTGATCAACTCGTTCGTAAGAGCCGAAGGTGTTTGCACATACCTGTCTAAGAAATTGTAATTTTAAAAGAGAAGAAAAGGATACATACACTCTTTGGTGTACAGAAAAGTAAAAGGGCTACTCCGCTTCGGTAATAGGTAAAGAACAGCGACTAAAGTATATGCTGCACCAGACAGGTAAAGGCTGATTCGGCCTAAAGGCGTTTATGTATGAGCGTGCATGAGTGCAAGGGTTTGCTGAGAAGAAGGATTCATATTAGCCTATAATAAAACAATAAAAGGAAGAGACAAGTTACCAAACAGGCAATTGAAAGTAGTAAAGGACTAAGTAAAGAGTGTCATCTGTCAATTTTACAATCTCAAAAGACTACGAACAGCATTTACACGCAAATTCCTTAAAAGGATGTACGTCGCAGAGTTGTTTAAGCCTTTAAAATGGCATGCGTACGTCTCACTCGATACAAGACTATGGAAAAGTTTAAGAGTGTATTTGTATGTGAGGTGATGTCGACCTCGATGCCGTTCCAAATAAAGTTTTTACTGATTGAAGGTATAATGAAATTATCCTTTTGCCAAAATTCCTTGCAAATAAATTTTCATACATTATAAAATTTTATATTGCATTTGAAAACGGTTGTTTTTGTAAAATATCTTATATTTATAACGATAACGGAACGGGTAGATGGTACCGCTATCCTTGTAATCCTTGACTTTTAACTTTTAAGTGATGTACTGTTAGCTATTGAAGGCGTAACACATCACTGAGTTTACAACTCTTTTTAACTGTTAGTTGTTGTTCTTTTTTAATACTGTTTAAATTACCAGCAAATTCGCAAGGATGCAGTTTAAGGATAAGATATAAAAGGAGTCTGTTTTTTATGTACAAATATAAAGAAAACGGTATTTTTTAAATATAAGGAAAACTGTATTTTTTAGGGTTTTTTAACATAGAATTAACGGAGAATTTCTAGTCAATTTACCGTTTATCCTTTATCTCAAGGCTGGCTATAACTGTAAACAGTTGCCGTTTGACTGTAAAAAATTTCAAAAAAAAAATTAAATGCCAAACAGGACTTTTCTATTAAAAAAAAAATTTCATTTTATAATCAGTTATATTATTTTTGAAAGAAGAAAATCCTTTTACAGTACACATACAAATATGGGTGGATTTCTAAAAAAGAGCTGTAAATTATCTAATATTTTTCTACGAATTTGTTGGTGAGAATATTCATTTTTACGAAAATCATGTTCCTGAAAAATTTTCAATATCGTTTTTTTCTTATAACCAAATTTTACTCCTGTTCTTAAGGATGTGATCTCATTCTAGTAATTAAACAAAAAAAACTAATACTTCAACTAACATAGTGCAAGGACTTTTCCCATATAACTCGAGGCAGAAGCACCAAGCAAACCTGAAAGGGTTAAAAGTATTGGCAAGGTGAAAGGGTTAAATATTGAGTCGAGTAAAAATATCTCCGAAAGGGTTAAACTATAATTCATATCTAAGGCTACCTTTAAAGTACGGCATATTTAAGTTGGGAAAAGGATTAAAAGTTGACTTTTATTGATGTACGCTAAATTGTGGGCAGTTGATTTTCTGGTCACTCGGTCTCTTTGGAAAATCATTACGAGTCCCTAATAGTAAACGGGATTTTTATGATCAACTTTTAACCCTTCTTAATCCTATTATAATCCTATTTAACTAAATTGGCTTATTATTTTTAAAACGATTTTCCTATAGAATATGACCATACGGTAGCTTGACTAATAAGATTAACTATTTTTCTTGAATTGTTATTTAATTTCTTTCAGATCTATAAAAAAAAATTGTAGATAATCCTTTCTCCAATAGAAGAAAGGATTAAATTTGGTCTGAATTCACAGAAATTTATCGAAAATAATTACAGCAGCTACTGAAAATTGTAGGTGGTACGTGGTAAAAGGATTAAAGTTTTATGACAGGGACGTGTTCATTGTTTTGTGAAGATGATACCTTATATGTTGCAGGTTATCTTCTATTATTGATGTTAACCCTTTCGTAAGATCTTTTGCGTGTTTTTCTCTTCTAAAAGGATGAGCAGCGTTTGTTTTGGTTTCTTTTTAAATGCAATAAAAATAAGTATTCATAATTTTCTACTATATAAAAATATAATTATTAAAATATATGAAATGAAAAAGCTGAACGATAGGTTTTTTAGACTCCATATAATATTATAGGTTTTCTAAGCTACAAACGCAGACGCTGCGTTATTACTATCTACTATTTTAACTTTATTTTTATCATTGGTAGTTATTAGGTCATTTTGTTAATATTATTTGTAAAAATAAATCCTTTTTGTTTGATGAAAAAAAAATTGGTTCTAAAAAAACCAATGTTTAAAAAAAAAATGTTTTTTTAAGGCCTCACTCTTCCTTTATATTTTTTCTTTTTGATAATATATCGCGCAAGTTAAGTTAAATAAAATTATTTAAATGGCCGCCATGAGACTTCTTGATTTTTTTTTAACTTTCTTTCACGTTTCTGCATGTTTAGTGGGGTCATTATTTTACTGATCTTGGTTTTTTTAATGCTCTAAAGTTTAGAAATTATCTGCATAAATAGGACATTTTACATAGGCTTAAAAGAAAAAAGCCAACGATGTCAAATTTATTGCCAAAATTGTTTAAGGCTGCGTAACTTTTCTTAAAAGCATATATGGACCAGATTAAAATCTTTATTTTGAGGGTAAAAAAAATTGGTTTTCATATGACTATAACAAAAATTTACAGAATTGACCTCTGCTGTCTAATTTTGAAAGGAATACGGACCAATGGGTCCTTCAGACCAGACTGTATACTAGACAGATTCTTTTTGCAGATATAATGGCTTCTCCTCAGTCACTTGTAGATTTCCCCCCTAGGATCACCCCTTTTGTAGATAGTTTTTGCTGTGTTACCTTCAGTAATATATGAGCCGATTTTTTTATGAAAAGTGGTAAAAGTCCACTTTTAGAAACAAATGAGGTATAGGTAGTTTTAGTGAGATACAGATATCCTCTTGTTATATTTATAGTTCCAGATTCAATGGTGCATGATTTTATCTTAAGTTAATCAAAGGAATTTAAGCTTTAACATGTTATAGCAAAATTTTTTTTTTTAAAAAGTGGAATAAGTTCATTTGTAATAATCATTATTATGCAAATATATGATGTCCCAAAATATACGCACGACATTTCGAGAAGCTCTATATTGCGCATTCTCACGAAATGGGGTTCGTTGAATGGATTATGGAACAACAAATAGATGCCGATTTTTTTAACAAAATCATCTTCAGAGATGGGGCTTATTTTATAAAAAAAAAGGAAAAACTCTCTCATATGGGGCTCAGAAAACCCACGAGTGATTGTTGAGAGACAAATGCATTCACAACGTGTTACTTCTTCGAAAATGCAGCTGGTCAGTCAATAAGAGTTTTTTGTATCTTAATTGCAAATTATGGGTGTGGAGGACATGTGGTTTCAACAAAAACGGTGCCACATGCCATACAGCCCGAGAAACAATTTAATTACTGCACGAGTCATTTCCTGGTCGCGTATTTTCTCGTTTTTGTAATTAGAAGTGGCAGCCCAGATCATGCGATTTGATGCCGTTGAACTCTTTCCTTTAGGCTTTTTTAAAGTTTAAGGCTTATGCCAATTAGCCCACATATCGAACGGTAATGGAAAATTTCAACAAAATACGCTATTTCATACAAAATCATATACTGTATACTTTATTAATTAATAAAAAAATTAGAAATTTTAAGTATAAACCGGTGTTTTCTATCAAAATTACTTCTTTCATAATAGTTGGGATACCCTATATGTGTATGCATTGGAGGAAAGTGTAACTTCTTGACTACAAATTTTTGTTGTTGGATCACTCATTTCTTCCCGGAGTTAGGCAACATCATCACTTAAATACTCCTCAGGAATATTATAATATAATAAACAATTAACGAAAAAAAGAGATTCCTTTTATATGAAATGAAACGAGAAGATTTTTTTTTAACAAAATCTATAAAAGCTGAAAAATCAACTTTAATTTTTACAAGACCTCTTTTGAAGAAAATACGCAATTTAATGTTTTTTTCTTTATGTGGAAAATCTGAAAGGCCTAAACATTTTAGCAAAATTACTTTATTGCCAATGTATTAGATCTCGAGACTTTAAACAAGATAGAAATGTGGTGATATGATGACTTTATTGCCATACAAGTCGTACTTCCTATTCATGACGTAGTTTTCACTATGCTAAGTAGTGTAGAAAAGACGATGATTATTTTTTTAAACTCTTTTATTTAAATTTTCTTTTATACTACACCTGAAATTTATTTCTAATAAAGTCAATTATTTATTAAATTGCTTTTATTTATATTTTTTAGAATTGTTATTCTTAAAAGTGCTATAAATCTACTTGTACCTAAAAAAATCGTTTATTTTCTTTAACAATTATCTTAATTATTATTAAATGAAAAAAATTTAACAGGTTAAAACCATCATCCGAATCGATTAAAGTTTGACAATATTTTTAAACTGATTCAAATGCAAACTCTTAAATATCTAAATATGTGACCAAATGGACTTATACCACTTTCGAAAATAACGGGTCACATATTGTTCTGACCGCCAGAAAGGATCTATGCTTTCCCAACTGCGCCTTTTACCATATATCTTACAGCTTTTTTTCAAAGAGTTTTTTGAAATATTTATGTCAGAGTACCGCACACAAAAAAAACCCTGTAAAAAGCAGTCCTTTTGCTCAGCTATAATATTTCTAGCTATCACCAAAAACGGTATTGTTTTTCTTTTATTTTAAATTCAACCTTTACTTTCAATAGTATTTTTTTATTATCAGTGCCTTAGTTGACTAAATAACATACTGACTATAACGGATACTCGTAGCTTAACTATGACTTTATTACACTGATTCTTACTCCGTTACTTTCTCATCCTTGCCGACCTTACCGTATATTATTACCGAAGCATCCTTTACGGTATTTTTATGATTACAATTTTTTCCCCTTTTTATTCTTTCTAGTAAGGAAAGTGATGAAAGAAATTTTACCGTTCATCACTTTTCTAACCTTGATAAAATGGTGAAAGGATGTGTTTAACGGATAGAAAGTGAATATATTGTGAACAAAAAAATTCTTCTTTACGAATGGTGTTTATGAATACTTAAACGGTTATATTAAGAAAAAAAAACCGAACTATTACCTTAAAGGTAAATACGAGTTGTAATAATCTTTGATCTGTAACTGTTCTTCCCTTAACAACATTGTAACCCTTCCATAATTATTTCTCATCCCTTTTTTGCCGTTGTTAAAGGCTTGTTTCATTTATTCATGTTTGCATAAAATAATCCTTTTTTTATTGTTGTTGATTTTTAGGTTTTCCTAATAAAGCCAGTTTACGGTAAGATCATTTTTTTGTTATAACGTTTTATACGAAAAAAATCCTATTGTTTTAGGTTTTGCTTTTTTTTTTTTAAATGGGTAAGGTGATTTTTGACTGTATAGTTGAATGGTGATAGAGGTAATGCGCTAAGATTTTTGTTTTTACAGAGTATTTTTTTATAATGTCCTTAAATTAGTATATTTAAAAAAAGTTTTTTTAAAGTCCTTTTGGCAGAAATAGGTCAGATTATATAAAAAAGATGTGAGAGGTCCTGATATTTCTGCTAAATTATTTTCTGTTCTTATATTATTGAGAGCCAATTTCTAGGAACATCGGGGCAAAAATTTAACTTTTTGGTTATGAAAGTTTGTGTAGCAGGAAATGTTGTTTTAATAAAAAATAGAAATATTCTAATAATTTTAGTTTGTTAGTTTGGGTAAAAAGATATCCATTATTTCAAGTATGTATTTAACATGGTTAAAATATGTACCGTTGTTGTAATTTTAAAGGTAAATTTTATAGAAGTTTTGGTCCTTATTGGAGAAAAATTCGACAAAGCAATTTTCACAATATTCTCTCGATGCCAATTTCTTATCACTAAGGAAGTTTTGCAATGATAAAAAGATATGGTAATCGCTTGGTGACAGGTCCGGACTATAAGGTAGAAGATCAAAACTTCCCAACTAAGCTCTCCCGGAGTTTCTGGCGAGTCACTGTGGATGTGTGTGGCCTGGTGCTATCCTGATGGAATACAATACCTCTTCTGTTGGCCAATTTTGGCCTCTTTTGGTTAATCGCTACCTGCAAACGTTTCAATTGTTGCTAGTAGAGGTCCGAATTTGGTGTTTGCCCATATCGAAGTACCACCAAATGCACAACAAAACCTTCCTAGCCATAAGTCCTAGTTTGGCCATTGTCTAAGGTGCTTCACCACGATCGTTTTCGCACGATATTGTCGTATGGGACCCATTTCTCATCCCTAGTCAACATCCGTTTAAGAAATGGATCGATTTCGTTCCGTTTGGAGGTCGAGGCTTCGCAGATGGAAATTCGACCCATCTTGTTTTTTACGTCAATTCGTGTGGCACCCAAATATTGAGGCTCTTTTTGAATCTAGCTTTATGCAAATGGTTTAAAACTGTACTGTAGTCGATCTTTATGCTTATATGCCGGTCTACTTCGATAATTTGCATGATTTTATCAACATTTTCGCGGACCTTTGCCAAAATTGTAGGAATCGACAAAATCAAAATCGTACATAATCGTACGTAACAGTATCGGGACCGCAAACACCATTCTGAACTTATTTGATCACAGAGCACAAGTCTGAACTTCTTTGATCAATACTTTTCGAGATAAATTTCACTACAGCCATCTAGTGAAAAAATAATAGATTCCTATTACATAAAGATATATTATTTATAATAGGAATACTGGCCAAGGGTATTTTTGGACATTTCGCATACTTTCGACCGTGTGTGGCACCCTAGATTGCTCTGGAAGCGGCACTGTGTCTTGCCCTCTGGTTGTTTCCACGTGCTAAAATTCCAACTCTTAGACCGATATCCCTCAGGGTACCATCTTAGCTTCAATCCTTTATCATATTTATACCCATGTAAATAATAACATTCATTATTCTTTCCAGAATAATATCCTAACCGCAACATATGCTGACGATACAGCCATTCTTATGCACCACATCCACTCCTCAGAAGGCTCGTTTAAAAAGTGTAGAGTAAGAGTGAACTTCCTCAGAACTGACAATAAAACGTACATGTGTACTATACAATACGATACTTAAACCGATATCGACTCGCGGACTGGAACTTTGGGGTCTGACTAAGTATTTTTATTCCCATTCCATATCCAAACTTTACAATCCCGAACACTTCAAAAAATTGTCAATGCCCTTTTATGCCCTGAACAGTGTTGTTCCTCATGAGTTATATCAGCTTTAGAGGCTCCATTTGTTCGTGAACTGTTCACCTTTCGTTACAAAAAAAAACCATTCGCGTCTATCCTACCATTCTAATCCTTAAGGAAGAGAACCCTTCTATTATACACCCATCGATATTCATAAAATAAATCATTCCGTTCTTGGGGACACATCGATTGATGCTTTCCCCTTCATGTCTTCATGTCACTGTATTTTTGTCTAAAATCTGCATGTTACAAATTATATGTAGTTGCTAATAATATTTAAATTAAAAAATAAATAAAAATAAAATATTTCTTCAAATTGAAGGAGTTTTTTTTAAATTGTAAGATTATTCGATAATAAATTGACTTTTTTTATCTAGACATTCAGATACTTTATATTCACCCAACCTATATAGACAAGTTGCCATAATTCGAATAAAAGCTATGTGATAAAATGAGTTCCACAGGAATGATAAATAGGGCCTGAATGCTTACTAAAAATATACTGGCAAAAATTAGCAAAGAGAAAAAAAAGTTATTAACAGTGTTTTCCATACGTTGAAAAAATCTTAAAATGTTTTGTTTTTACATCAATTTCTAGAAATATTCAAGATTGTCTACGTAATTTATATAAATTGCAAATTTCAGACTATCATAATATCAACAAAAAATTATATTAGCAAGAAAAAAATTTGAAAAAAATATTGTTTTCAGAAGAATAATTTTTAAATAATAATAAGGAAATTATTACACTACTTATTTGCTCATTTTTCACGTACATTTTAAATTTATTGAGGTCCTTTAAAAATATATAGAAACATGTATTGACCAGTACGAATACAAAAATTCAAGAAAATTCTGAAAAATTTCTTCAGCATTTTCATATTTTGCAGAGTTTACGTTGAAGCTGATTTGTCTTTTTGCCTTTAAAATTTGTTTTTATATTTTTTTTAATGCTATACTCGTAAGTATCATTGTTCTATTCTAAATTTTGCTTCATCATTTCGCTCTTTCTTAAATTCTATTAGAGTGTAAATAAAAATTTTCAAAATAGAAGGCGTTACAAAGTTAAAAGTCTGATCTAAATTAAAGCAGAAAAAAAAAACACCTAAATCTCCACTAAAACACTAATAAAATCATAATAATAACAAAAATGAAATAAAAATAAATTGTTATAATCATAATAGTAATAATAATAATGATATAACGGAGGTCAGCTTACACTATTTACGAATAAAGAGGACATGTGCTCACATTGGTCCTGGCAATCAAAATGAAAAAAAAATCAACGAAAAATGAAAAGTCAAAATACCCGCAGCACTATACTCGACAGGCCACTAAACAATATTTCCGATAATTTAGTGCAATAACTAAAATGGACATTAAAACTGACCTGAAGGCACTGGAACATTTTTTTTCTTTTTGGGTCTCGGTAGATCTAGTTTCAATGTTTTCTTAAGTCCTTGGTACGTACCATATAGTCTCTGGCCTCAATGCTCTAGTATTGACCTCTGATACAATCACTAAACCAGATTCTACTAGGCAACCAAGAGCAAAAAACGAAAAAGAAATCGAAAAGGAAACAAAAAATAATCACACGCCGCCGCCACATCCTTAAAATCATTTCCCAGAAGCTATTATGTTCCAATTTGGTTTGTTAAAATCGGCAGCAAAAATTTCATTTAAAAAAAAAAATTTTTTTTGTTTACAACATTTTTCGTCTGTTTTCTTTCGATTTGTTGTTTTTTTCCATTCCGCTCGAATCCTTAAAGCAGTCATTGTCCTTGTTTTTACTGAATCGAGTCACTCTCTCCTGCAAGGCAATATAAAACAAAACCAAAACGGGACTAAGTCTACGAACTAAATATTCCAAAATATATCGTTCACCTTTTATTCGTATGCAAATAATATCCTCGCCACGTCCTTAGAAAATGTTAAAAATCCTGCTTTTATGATCGCAAAAATATTCTCAATAAAAACTTAAATTATCCCAACAATAATTTGTAATATGCATTCGTGTTTTTATGCTGGCAAAGATTTTTGTGGAAAAATTCCTTATTCCGTTGTAGAGCAATGCAATAAAAATACATGCGTTCGGGACTATTTTGGAATTGCATCGTAACAAAACCAGAGCGAAAAATATCGGTCATGTGCGACTGTAATAAAAAATAAATGGAATCATTATTGAGGGCTCTGATTTTTCTGGATATTTTTACCATTTTTGTTTTCTTTTTGTTGTTGAATGTTTTACAACATAAAATACAAAATTTACTTTGCTCCAAGGACTAGTGCCTTTTTGGTCTATGTTATGTATGTGTTTTTTTTAAGGACTACTGATCCTGCGTTGTTGGTGTTATTGCTTTTATGTTTCCAGAATCGGACGCGGTCATTTTCATTTTTAGTGTCGAGTCCTTGATTTTTCTATGGTGTCCATCTTAAATTTGAACCAATTTCAGGAAATAATTGGTTTAGATTTGCAAGCTAAATTAGAGCAACTGCGAAGAAGAATAGCGTCTAGAAGTAGGTGTATACCAGGTCTTAAATGTCTGTTGGTTTTTTACTTTGTATTTTTTTAGTGCTGGTCTAGTTTTACGTTGTCTTTTTTTATTAGTGGATTTTAGTTTTTAGGACATCGAAATACTTTTGTACGCGTGCGGCGGACTTGTCCGAACTCAACAGAAGCAATGGTCAGTTTTTTTTTATTGATCATCAAAAATGAAAGATCTTTTTATTAGGACATTTTATTGACTTACTGTGAACTAATTTAAATTTTTTTGTTCACTTTTTTTCATATGAGAACAATTGCAAAATCTATTGATGATAATTTTTTGTGGTTTTGCATTTGTTGTGAGAGAAAATGCATTTTTTTTGTTCATTAGCAACAATTACTCTCGAGGACTCTGGAAAAAGGACAATTTGCTAAAAGAATATCCTGAAATTATTAATTTTATTTTGTGTGATTTATTAGGTGAAGTTTTTCTTTTATTAACATAATTTTATCGGGAAAAAAAAATTAATTACTATTAAAATTTTCTACGTTTTTCCGGGGTTTTGTGTTAACTTTTTCAATAAATTTTTAAAGAAATTTCTCTTACATTTTCTGCCGAATCTTATCAAGAGAAATATTCGCACTAGATTTACTTTTCAGTCTCTTTTTTTTTCTCTTCCTTTTTGAGTTTTCTTATCAATCTTCTTCATATCACTTTCAGATTCCATATCAATCTTTCTGTAAATAATATTTTAGTAATTTTCGCTCCTAGAAAAATCACAAATAAAAAATTAACTCATTTCAAAATATTTTTTTTTTGATAATTTGATAGTTAATTGGACAAATTTGATTGTCCCTAACCGGTGAAAATTCATATAATTAACAAGGTATTTTTCTGTTTGTTTATAAGGACCCTTAGCCATGAGCCAGGGCTTTTTTTTTACAGAAGAACGATCAAGAAGCCATTATGGTGATTTTAAGTTTACGAAGCATTTTAGTATGTTTGATGAGGTTGAAAAGTGGACTTTGAAATGAAATTGTTGGGTCTAACAGCTTCACAACGGGACTAACTCATTTTTTGGATCTAGAAGCTCCATAGTAGGCTCTATTCGAAGAAAAATTTCGGATATGCTAAGTTAGTAAAATGCCATAAGAGAAGAGTATACCCAATTCGAATTCGAAGTAGTTAGTCAATGAGATGCTAAAAAGGTCTCTTATTAGCCTGATATGATTAGTAAGGTAATTTTCCATGACTCCTATATGCCCTGACACTCTGCGCAACTCGACATTCATATTGGTAAGTACGCTATGTCAACTCTCGTTGGGTACACGATCATTCAATGGAGAATGAATAGCTTTGAGGGTGACTTGAATCTATAAAGATGATGGATATTGTGTCGATTGTAATTTCAACAGCCGCCTTTATTGTACACAGCTTCACATAGAGTTTACGGGAAAACGCCACAATGTAAATCGATGATTTGGGTACCATTGAACCCGATAACTCCAAAGTAAGTAGTTTTGATGTCGGCCACGGCATGCGTCGAGCTCGTCTAACTGTTCGAAGAAAAGTTTCCTGTAGTTAGTTGGCTTTTCATTCTGGATGTGGGAGGGAAGTTTGGAAGTGGAGAGATAAAGTGAAAGAGTCTGCCCCTAATGTTATGCTTACTATAAATAACGCAGTGGAATTTATCTTCTTGTTGGAGGGGAAGGGGGGGAGGTCAGTGGTAATGTTAGTTTTAACTAAATTATGGAGAGAACTTTTTCAGTAGAAGCAATACTAATCAAAAGTGTAATAATAATTACTCAAAAGATGAATTTTTGATCAGTTTGGTTAGCATCGCGTGTTCCGGAGAAGTCCAATGTGCTCCACTGGCTAGTCTGATACAACGATTAAAACGGGCTAATGGCATTATGCTACATAAAGTAAGAAAATGAGAAACTGCTCCAATTTAAAGAGTTGTAAGTAACACTTATTGCCTCACCCTGTCTACCCTTATACTTAATACTGACCAATATCTTAACCTCCCAATCTGTGAATTCTAATATCTGATTTTGTAAATCTGTGAATTCCATTTTCTTTCACGCGTAATGGAAATACCCAGAATCTTCGTGGAATCTACAGGGCGGAGGGAGAAAAAGATTGATCATCGTAAGGCATTATACCAGGACCGGCTACGACTGTAAGGAATGTGATATGCTTAATCAAAGACCATCTAAACCTGATTAGCTATTAACAGTAAGTTACCAGTCACAAGCTGATTACCCCAATTGTTTGTAGTGAAGCCTTCTGTTGTTAGAAGCCTTGACAGCATTCAAAATTAGGGTGCGGAGACCATACCCACAATATGGGCAATAACGATAGCCATACCCGCAATATGGGCAATCTACGACGTATCACTTTTCTCGAATACAGTGTATTTTAACACCATGGTACACCCGGTTTAGGTGGTACCAATTTTTTTTCAGAGTACTTCGCTCATTGAGCTACGATAAAGAACTCTGTCAATTTTTAGGCACCGCTAAGCCAGCTCAGGTACGCGGCTTTGCCAAAACCCAAAGTTACCATCAGAACCGACGGTGGTTATTCACCCGATGGCGGACATCTTGGATATATTGAAGAGTACAGTGGAAAGAGGAGAGCCTTGTGGTATGCCATCTTCTGTCGCATGGTTATGTCAGCCGCTTGACTTAGAAATTTTTTGATAACATATATTTTTTGTAATTTTATCTGCATTTTTAAAATATATTTTATATCCTTTAAAATTGATTAATACTAAGAGTTCGTTTGGAAGCAAGTCTTCTCGAAGTGTAAACTTATTGTATCCCAAAGTCTTTGCCGTATTCAAAATGAAAACATACTCTCTGCTCTGAGCTTGCCTAATATTTAAAAAAAAAAAAAGTATAAAATTAATTAAATTAATAAATATCACTCAAAATATTTACATTCTTAATATAGAATTTTTTTTTGAATAAATTCCACTTTTGAAAAAATTCACGCTGCAGGTGAACAAATATCTTAAATCTTTTCAATGAAAATGCAACAAAACTCATCTAGTACGAGAGTATTTAAATTTGATTATTTTCACTTTTATTTATATGAATTACTTTTTACTGCAAAATTCATTTTGTTGCCATCTTTGCGTAAATATTTTGCTAATTGCTTTCGTTCGAGAATAAAATTACGACCGATCGAGTATGGTGAGGGGCGGCAGGATTTCTTTATCACCAATGATTATTTCGGTGCAGTTGCTGATGGAAAGAGCTCTTCTCTTGTAGGTGAGGGATGGAAATGATTTTGCGGAATTGGCAATTATCAGTTTCATTGCATACAAAATATCATCAACGAATGGCATCTGGGACTATAAAGGACTCCACCTTGTATGATTAGCTTATTGAGCCGCAACTCTATTTGAATAAATCAGAAATAATTGCTCGGTAATTCTTGTTTTCCTTGAAGGCAACACCTCATCTTTCTTTTATTATATTATATTCTTCACACCTCATTCCATTCACTTTGCACAAATGACCAAACGAATGGTTGGTTGAACAGATTTGATGGTGAGGAGCCGAATCAGAATTATTTGCCACAACAGCAGCTATCGAACCATAAACAATCATTTTCAACTTCGGCTAGTGGACTCAGAAGCTCACTTAATACAGTTTCCTATCGATAGTGGGGCATTTAATGGAAAAAAACACTGTTTCGACCACTGTCCACCATCGATTATCACCAGTGTCCTCTTAAGATCTTCATCCAAAGACGATGGAGTCATTTACTTTTCGGTTCGATTGCTGTCGATTGAATCGATCGTGAGGCCTTAGTTAACAGTCAATTTGCGTTTACTGAACTGTTGATAATGGACAAGAGTTTAATTAACCAATTTCATTTTATGTTCTTGAATATTTTTTTCACACTATCTTGTTGGCCATTAAAATGAAAATAACTGAAACAAAAAAAAACCAAACTGAACAGGCGGAAATATTTATTTTTACGGGGGCAGCATTTCAGCGTATTCTGGTGAAGGTAGAAGAAGGTTTTGTTCAACAACCTATCGCGAAGCTAGAACATCGCCTTATTAAGGAGCTTTGAAGAACATGAATATTTTTGGTGATTATGTGAGAGTGTATTTGTTCTATGGTAACATAGGATAAGTGACTCTATCAGATCGAAGGTGGACATTATTTCTGAACAAGTATTCTCCGGTTTAATTCCGACGTCTGGTCCTTTCCTGTAGCTTCTCCGCATACTTCTTCAACTTTTAGAATACGTACATTCAACTACTCTTATCTTATCAGTATTACGACCATCACATCATGGATGCCACCATTAGGGCTGCCGAAGAACTTAACACCAGTTTTTAGGTGCAGTCAGAACAGTTTCAGTTTCATTTTGTCCATTCTGAATACGAGAATATTTTATGGTATTTGCGTAGGCTGTGAAAATTACCTATCCAATGGCATCGTTGTCACAATAAAAAATTAGTCTCACTGTTGATATTTTATCGCATCGGAAATTCTTTGATAATAAATTATAGTGACTGAGGCTGATTAGGTGGATGGGGATTACTCTCGCGATAGGGTTTCTTTGAAAGTGTTTTTTTTTTAAATCTGTTTTTATTTTCATTTTTAATCAAATCATAAATATTTTCTTATATTCCATTATTAATTTTTTATTACCAATTACACTGTTTTTAAACAGTTGTGAGGATAAAATGGAAAATTCCAGATTGTTTTTAGGTAAAATTTTTTATTATATAGTTTTAAAAATTAAAATGCTTTAAAATTTATTTTGTAAGTTAAAGGAAAGAAATTCTTTTTTACAATACTTTAAAGTAAAGGTAAAAAAAATTTTATAGACGAGATGTGGCATCTACAATTCTTAATATTTTCTTTGAAGAACTATAAGAATTAGAGCGCACAACTTTACCTGGACAGTAGTTATAAGGTGTAGCAAAAATTTAATGGGAGTGACAACACTGTGCGTTATCTGGTAATAATGCGAACTTCTCCTACTTCTGTACAGTTCAAATTTGAATCTCTTCCGGTAGGTACATGACGCAAAAGAGCGTGATAAGTAAAGTTGCATTTTTATAGTACGTTAAAAAAAATTGGATAGCGAAATTTGGAGCAACGATGTGGCATCAAATTTTGTGTTAAGTTTGATGAATCTGTAGTTTAAGTTACGAAAAATTATAACTTAAATCAGCACAAGATTTTAGGTGATATTTTAAAAAGGCTAAGAAGCAGTGGAAGACGAATCTCGCTGAGGCATACCTTCAATATCGAAATTTTGTGAAAATGTTCAACGAGTGTTAAAGGGGATCTTGTGAGGTTAAAATTTTGATTATTATTGAAGTACTTGAACGATTCCAAGAAAAGGTTTTTCGGGTCAGATGGGACGTTACAGATTTTCACTTATTTAAGTCCGTGTAACTTGTATTTGTTTCTCAAGATCTAAAACTTCTTAATCTTAGTACTAATATCAATATGTAAAGTAGAAGAGCATTTGAAAATGATTTCCGTTGATGTCTTCCAACAACGGCGCTGCTTTAAGAGAACTACGAGGTCAATATGATAAATCATGGGCTAATGCAAAAATGTAGCTGACATCAGCATAATGATATTTTTTCTATTATTTATCTTTCTTAAAAAGATGCCATACAATATTTTAATAACCTTTGTTTATTAGTTTAGTTTTGAAAGCCGTTGAAAAGAGACAAGATTTGTGTTTTTTATTAATATGGGAAAAAGTGAATTTTGTATGTTAATAAAATAGTATTTTTTGAGGAAGGAACAATATCTGAAAGCAGCACCAAGTTTTAAAAGAGTATAAAAGGGACTCCTCATTTCGATGTGATTTATTGAATTCTTTTATAGTTGCACGAGCACAATGGACGCTGGACGCCCAGAACGTCCAATTTAGGTTATAATCAAAAACTGTTGAATGAAAACGTAAAAGATAGCCGACATGGTAACTATGTGCCTACACATTCTTTTATATATATATATGTTATATATATAAAAGAATGTGTAAGCAATATTTGACATAAAATTTTAGGTATGAGAAAGTCATCGGCGAGATGGACTCCAAGTTTGCTAATACCAGACTAGAAACGTGTTCGTAGAACAACATCAATAGAGTGTTTGCACAATTTTAATCGTAATTCAAATGATTTTTGCGTCGATTAATAAGTCTTAATAATACATGAATTCACTATTACACTACCAAAAATCAAAGTTCAGTCAAATAATTGACGTCTACTAGCGAACGTGCATCAAAGGAGACAAAAAGGGGTTCTATGTGCAGGAACGATTATTGCTACTATTTTCTGGGATGCACATGGTAAGTATACGTCGATTTTCTTGAAAAGGTAATCCGATTAATAGCGAGTATTATGTTAACTTATTGGATTGTTTAAATCATGCTGTAAAACAAAAACGTCCGCACTTGACTAAGAATCAATGATTGTGGACAATGATACAAACCATTAAAAAATACCATGAGTTAGGATACAAACTGCTTTCACATTCACCTTATTCACTAGATTTACTATGCAATAATTATATCCTATTTCCAAATATAAAATAAAAATGGGATGACGGAAAAGGATTTGACACAAAGACGAGGTGATTGCTTGAATAAACACCTTTTATTAATGTTTGGAGATATCGTATTTTTTAAATGGTATATATATATAAGAGATAGAAAAATCTTATACTAAGTATCATTAGCTAAAAAGACACAATGTTGAAAAATAAAATGAATTTGATGCATAAAAATGTTTTTTTCTTATCAAAGCTAAGTATTTATCAAATACCTCCACCCCCATGTATTTTGAAAGGGATAACATTGATGTACAATATAAAAATAAAATTAAATTTTGACAAAAAAAAAACCAGTTTACTTAGTTTTCTGCCACGAATCGTAGCTCCAAAAATTTATTTCTAAATAAATTTCGAGTTTTGTCAAATCAAATATTTTAGACTTTTTACACAAAAAATTTTTTTTTACATGTGCAATTTTCCTACTAATAGGACCAGTTTTAGAAGCAAATTTTATCACAAACCTTTTTGCGATTAAACAAATGCAAATTCTTTGGACGCATACAGGGTAACATTTTTTGGTAATTATTTTTTAAGGACGCTTGTAAAAGCAGAAAAATAAATTATTGAACTAACTTTTTTGGATTTTTCAAATATGCAAAAAAAATTTTAATTTTAATAAGAACGCTGCATAATAGGATCTACTTAATCTAAAATGGTTTAAAGAGTCAAATTAAGATAATATTGAAATTTTTGAGCACGTTCGTTAATATCAAGCAGCCTTGAAGCTAACTTTACTTCCTTCAACTAAAAGGATACATTCTATTTTTAGCGCATTTGCCATGAATTGATTTTTAAAAAATTTTACTAAATTATTTTGACTCTTTTCAGTTTAATTTTTAGAACAATTCTAATATCTTTAAAAAAAAGTCCTTTTGTTGCATTAAATCCTTAAATATAGTAAACATTTAATAGTAAAAATTTAACATTTACCAAAATCCACTTAATTACGAAGTCCATAACGTCCTTAAGACATGAAGTAAGAATAAAATTGTAATGCGACGGCCATGAAGCCATTTAGAATTTTCCTTTTTACTAAATCCTTATAACTTTCTATTTGCAAATTTTTTAAATTAGTTTACAATCATTCACTTGGTAGAAATTTTTTTACTAGTAACAAAAAAATTCCAAAAAAAGAATGACACACATTTTAACCCTTCAACCACCATAATAGTAGGCAAATCTACCCTATTAAACAATTACCTTCCCAGAGATGACTACTAATAATTTTTTAATGATCATTTCATATTTATTGCAAGTCATTATGCAAAAAAGAACATTATCCATCTTCTATTCCTTGTAAAAACTATTGCAAATTAAGGGGTTGAGAAAAATGCATATTCATAAGTGGCCATCAGTTTTTTTTAGCAAGGACAAAAAGGATATAAAAATTTGAAATTGTAATGTTCAAGACAAATAGTATCTGTGCATATAAGTGAGAAAAGGAGAGGATAAAAAAAAATTGCAACAACCAAAAGGGGTAAGTTTTAAAAAAAAAAACGTTGATTGCTGCAAACTTTCTGTGCAGAAGGGTTGAGCAAAAATAGAAGACAAAAAGAAAATAAATGATGATCAACGCCTGGAAATTTGCGAAGGTTATAATAATTCGAAATATTTTCATTAAAAACAGGATCTTGGCTATGGGTAAAGTGTAAAAAAAGGATTATTTTATTAGCACTAATTCGACATAGTTTGGTGTATTCTTTTTCAAGTTGAGATAATGTTTTAATAGTTTTGTCATGTCGCATTTTCAAGGATATTTGAAAGTATTGAAACCGTCAATATTCGTTGCTAAATTTCGCCCAAAATAAAATGCAAAAAAGGATTGATTATATGATGGTCTGGTCTGGTCTGGCCTGATGGCAAATTATTTATAACTTTCCAACAATCATCTCATAAATATTATAAGTTGTTATGACTTTTTTTTTTGACTATTGTAGATCCTCTACACTTGAAGTATCATTTTCTAACCTAAAAATAATCAGGACTTTGCTTCTTTCGATTCTGGTTTGGAAATATTGAATATTTTCGAATCGGAGTATCTAAAAGTGAACTAGAAAATTTTCAGCTTTATTTTGTCTAATTAAGAAACTGATCAGTTTGACACGCTATGTTACTGCATATTTATCGGTATATCGATACAGGGACTATTTTGAAAACATAACGCCCACCAACATCCTTGAAAATATAAAACAACCAATTGGGTCTAACGTAAACAAGCGAAATTTCCATTTTAAAATGACCATTCCTAATGGCTAGTTATCATAAAATCCTTTCATTTGCTATTGTAAACTATTAAAGGATTAATGTTAATGGGTTTAAAGAGTGAATTGACCAGAATATGAAATAAAGGATGTGAAGGGACTTGTTGTTGCTGACATTGGCCAAAGTTAGGGAAAACAAGTCATAAACGAATTACGTGATTAGTTTCGTTAGTGAGTACAGACTGAAACGATATTACTTTGGTATCCTTGAAATTCTTTGAACAATCATAAAATTTTTGAATCCTTTCACTTGGCCGACAATTGAATATACTATATACTAGCAGTAATTGTGAGATTAAGTTAGAAATTTGTATAGTAATTTGCTCTAGTTTTGTCAGATTGTGGATATTTACAAGTTCCAAGGACTTTTACCGAAACGAAAATCCTTTCAGAGAAGTTTTCAGTAATGGTGCTTACTGTTTTCACTTTTATTGCTCATCTTGCTTTGCATAGTCAATTTTTCAGGAAAATAATTTCCCTTTTACATAAAACTCTCAATTTCATTGTTAGTAAGGACTCCTATCCCCGATTTTGTTTGAGTTTCTCTTCTTCTTTTTTTTGATTCGTATTTAAGTAAATCCTTTTAACTAATTTTGGGTTATTTTCTTATAAGTGGAAATACTCCTTTTAGGATTCTTTTTTTTTTTTTAAATTCTATCTGCAACTACAATTTTATTGTAATGAAACAAGCAAATTTACATAACATTTTCAACCATTGGCGTTTCTCCAACTAACGGAAGTTAGATTCCTCTAGAAAATCTCTAGGCCATAGTCTCTTAAGTCTCCGATGATTGTTTCCGGGGAGGACAGTACAAGATAATTCTCTCACAAGTGGATTATGATGATAGGATAACCGGGAGTGAAATTTTTGATAGCAAGAACATTAAGATCACGATGTATTAAGTTATTACGAATATAAAAGGGGGCATCCACAATTTTATGGAGGATCTTGGATTGTTAGGCCTGGACGCGATATGAATTGGAACGTTTCGTTGAACCCCAAAGTTCAATTCCATATGTATATGTCCAAATAGGTTTTATAGTTGTATTGAAGATTAGAAGTTTACTTTTGGTTGTTAGTTTCCAGCGTTTGTCAAGTAGTCTAAGAAGTTGTAGGTAACGTCTGTTAGCTTGGGAGATATCTAAAAATACTCCTGAGCAATACTCTTTCCTCTCAAGAGGATAATTTTCATCGCATTATAAATTGTGATTAATAATGCGATGCAAACCAAATTGGTGATCAGGAATAATTTTTTCATTAACTAAGACTGGGTAGAGTCGTTTTAATAGGATTTAAAAAAAATATTATTTTTTGTGGGAAAAGTTTTCATAAATAAAAAACAATATTTTGGTTAAAACATTTGTTATTGTGGTAATGACCATGGTAATCCTGGGTAGTTTACAGATCCCCCTAGACTGGCTGCAGCTTCTAAAAGGCTCATTATAACTGCAATTGCGCGGCCTCATCATTTTTATCGTTGGTGTTCGATGGATTTGCGGAGTCGTGAATGTTCGTTGTATACAGAATTGGTGTTATTTCCTTGTTATTGATTGGCATTATCCGAATTTGCAGTAAAATTATTTCCCGCGTGATTGTAATTTCAAAGTTGACCATTTAGCCTAGTCGCTTGGGTTTGGATTGTTATTCGATAAGTGCCCATTTCTCCGCCTGGTGTACTAATTTTGCTAGATGACATATTCTGAATTTGATTTTCACTGTGATTCTCTGGATCAGAGTAGCTTTCAGCCCATAAATTGGTTATTCTTCTGTGGTAATCTAAGACTTGTACCAGCCACTTGTTTTCTTATTTTACTGGCTTTAATCATTCTATGAGATTTACGGAAATTTTCGGATTATTGCTATCATTTCTGTAACTGCTACTATCTTAGTATTTAGATAATAATATATAACAGAATTCTTAGCTATCAAGTAATCAACAGCTTTAGTCTCATTCGCTTTGTAAGCGTACAAAACTATTATCCTTCGTTCGGAAACGATAAATGTTTGTTGTGATTTTCTTAGAGTCTTAAAGGGTTGGTTTGTAAAATTCAGCTATCGATGGTATATTGTCCTGATGAATATACGAGTATTCTTACATATTTTTTTCTAACAATTCTTGTAGTAAAAACCTAACACAACGTTGGCCCTCTGATCAATGAATTTCAGTTTTCCGTCCATTCCATACTTTTAAATGAATTCAATTATTCTGAGATTGAGTTAATTATTAATTGGATGATTGGAATTTTGGGTAAAAATATTCGGATTCTTTGAAAATAATTTTTGCCCATACCCATGACTTAGGATATCCTATACACTAGTTGACACTATATTTTTTATGCAAATTTATGATAGCTCATCGAATTTATTCTTCTTTAACTTACGCGAATAATTTCCACTTCATCCGACAGAAAAATGATCGTTTCGCACATAAATCTGAACCTATTTTTAAATGTTTTTAATTATTTAAATTGAATTTTTATTCAACAAAAATAATTAAATATTCATATTAAAAATATAAATATTTAATTATTTTTGTTGAATATCTTTAAGAAATTTTTGTTGCTTTTTTTGGAAAAAAAATGCATGACAATTTTTTGTAGTATTCTAAGCTTGCTGGAGCATTTTTGCTGGACGTCAAAAAATCAATTCTTCAATTTATTTAGAATAATTAAAAATTGCATCTATTTACGTCTAAGAAAATATTTTTTTTGTAAGGAAATTAATTTTTTTTTTTAAAATGAGGAAGCAAAGAAAATAAGAAATACTTTCCAATATTTATTGTGCATGTTTTGAGAAAATTTCATGAAATTTAAAAAAATTAAATAAAATAAGTAATTTTTTTATGAATTAATTTTTTATATTAAAAAATTACTTTTTTAAAAAAAAATAATAAAAATTTATTGTCAGGGAACATTTTGGCCATTTGACGAATTTACGAGTACCTTTTTCTATAAAGGTTAGGCCCTTTTACACCAACCAAAGTCGTGCCATGCCATATTGTTTCATTTCAAAATATATTTTTTAAGATATAACTGATATCATAGTAGCAATAATTAATGATTACTTCCTCTTTTAAAAATTAAAGAAAACGAACAGAAAACGTATAAAAAATATCCTTTATCCATAATCAACAATAAACATATCCTCTTCTCAATTCTATAATAACAAATGTCAACATCTACGTTACACTTAATTAATTCCAAGTAACATCATCAATTAAGTTAATCGTCCTTTTAACCAATAATAATCAACAGGATTCTAGCTTGTGTGTCAAAATTTGTTTATTCACAAAAACCCAACAACAAAAGAACAGTTAAAAAATTTCAAAATTATTTATGTAAATATTTTTAATATAATTCTGAAATTTTTTATTTAATTTTCATTTAAGATATATTGATAATCAGAAGATTACCCTCTGATTTTTAAACTTCCTTAAATGGGGTAGTTTACGTGATACTAAATGTCACGCGTTGATCGTTTAAAAATTTGCATATGTTTGAACGATCATTTAGATAACTTCTAACAAGATTGATGATTACTTGACTGGTTGAATTTTTTTTCCAAAAAAAAACTCTAAAGGATATTAGACAAAAAGATTTATTTTTTTGGAGTTATTTATTCACCCCAGCCTAACGTTGAAGTTTTCTTTTCTTTGATCATTTAATAAGATCACTTCCATCAACCACGACGAATAATATGTTTCAGTAAATCATGAATATTTATTCGATTTAGTAACCCTATTTCCTTGTTTGTTTGCACATAATATTAAAATAAGAATAAAGGACTCTAAACATTCAACAAACAAACTGGAAATCATTAATATACAACTAACAGTTTTAGATAGTGTCTGTCAGTAATTTTCATATCCTTTCATCGATGATTGATTCGAATTGGTTTTGTGGTTGAGAGTGTGTTTTGAATTTTGAAGTCATTTGTTTATAGTTTAGCAGGATTTTTTTAAAGAGTTGCTCATTTAGATTTTTTTAGATGGTTAGTGTTTATCCTAAAAGATCTTTTATAGTTATTGGTATTGTTGGATGTTTTATAATTTTTGACAAAAAAATAATGAGTGTAAAAATATACTAAAAAATTATTTGCAAAAGAACTAACGAAAGGAAGTAAACATTTTTAGTCTTTCAAAATAATGGCAATTATTGAACAAACCTACATCTTATTTTGACCGAAACAAATCCCTCACATCAGCGTGTTTGTAGGTGTTAGAAAATATAATAAAAATTTCAAAATGCCTCGTATGCCTATTATGACTCTCATAAAACAGATCTGAAATTATGGCACCTTTTTATGAGTTCTTAGCAATGCGAGTAAACATTTATTTAGATCGCGTGCAAAGAATTTTTTTGAGAGGCGTTTATAGCGAGCACATCTCAGACAGACTATATTTGGCGTTACTTATGGCAATGTCATAAAACTAAATTTGTATGATGAACATTCAATGATGTTTTTTTAAAGTATAGCCATTATAACCATATTCATATTGGAAAAACATTCAGTTTTTATATTCATATTGGAAAAACAATCAGGGTTTCAGTAAAATTGATAGTACGAACTACTCAGTTAAGATAATTAATATTAAACAAGAAATTTCTGCCCTTGAAAATGAGGTAATCCGGAAAACCGTCTATTAGATGCTATTAGAATTTATTCTGATTAATTAAAAATAATTTAAAAAATAGCTGAAAAGCTGTCTAATAAAATATAGTAAAATAAAACGTATTCGATAACAAAATAAAAGATTCGCTAGTACTTGACATATTAATGATAGTATTTGTTTAAAATTATTTTCTTTCACTAAGATTAATGTGCTAATTTCCGTAAGGAAAAAGTGTGAAAGATTAGAAGAACCCGAAGACTCATTCACAATTTAGGGGAAAGAGACTGAGTCGGCAAAAAAATCTATTTGAATAGAAAATAATATTACAGGTATAGAAATCATGGCAAATGGAATATAATCAATTTAAATATTCAAAATAATACTTATTGTAAGGGATGGAAATTGGTAAGCAACAGAGGAAATGAGATTCTGGTGAGGTTTCAGCAAATGTGTTGAGCGAAGGTAGTTCTTTTATTGAATCAATGTTTATGCGACCAATCACTGATGGAGAAGACAAATAAGGATATGTCTTTCAAGATGCTTTAGCTAATCAGTGAGTAAAGTCTTTAAAAGTCATTCAATTCAGATTTTCAAAAATATTATAGTGCGTTCCATTTCTAACGTTCACATAACAGATATACGAACGATATTGACTTATGTTATTTTTATTGGCTTTAGTTTTGGAGTTCGTTGAGAGAAAGGCATAAAGGAAATTATCTTGAAGGAATATGTCCGGCATCAATCGATTCAAGTAATTAGCTCAACAGGATTTTACCCATGAATCTGCATTAAAAAGGCAAAAAAATGGCCGATGTTTTCAAACCTCCTGATGGCCATTAATTTAATAATAGCCACCCCGAAGGGAAATCTATGATGACCGAGTTTAAAAATAACCGAGTTTAAAAGTAAAAGTTTCGCTATTCTCAACGATAGGTGTGCCTAGAATCTATCGATGCAGCCATGCTTTGGACCCACATTGGGTGTCATTTTTGTTATGTAAAAAATATGATTGCCGGCCATGAACCTTCAGAGAAACATGGCATCAGCAGCGAAAATGTATTCTCTAAACACGGTCGTAATTAGCTGTGCTCCTCCAGAAGTTCATGTCCGTTAATTTCCTTTTCCTCAGAAACAAAAAATATTTTATATTTTTTATTCATAACAATTCTTATAGAACGTACACTATCGCTCATAATTATTGCCCCATCGACACGTTTTTAAATTTATTTATTTAAACCGAAATTTATTGCTGGCAATATTTTTTTAAGTATTGTAGTTTATGCTCTCCGCCTTTTTGCATAAAATATTCTAAAATAGAAATTTTGGAAAAATTACTTATAAAAATTTCCAAATTGTGAAAGGTGGTTATTAAAAATAAGGTTTGATAAGTTGACGAATCAAAATATCTGCGATATGCGCTGGCGTTCCGCAGGGTAGCATACTTGAACCTATCTTTACAGCATTTATACGTCCGATATTCCAATCTGTTCTAACTTCTTCTTTGGATGTTTTGCATGCCGTGAATCTAGTGAAAATCCCCTACATACTTTCGAAATTTGTCAAATTCAAATACAAATCCTCCAGAGCGGGCTTACCAACTGAGGAATTAAAGTGCACGAACGCAAATGTGTCCATGTAACTTTTACTCTCTGCCATAACTTAGACAAACGCTTGACATGGCACCCAAACATAAAAATCTTAAACTATATACACAATACCGCCATCTACTTCGAGGACACACAATACCGCCATCTGCACCTGCTGGTGGCGAGGACTACCTAAACCTCTACTGTCATTTGCAGTGACAGTGCCCGACATAATTGCAAAATGGATATTGCCAGTTATATCCCACCTGCGATCCAAAGACCGTACCCGCCATATGGGTATAAACCACAGCCACAACGTTGCTGCCAATTGGTGCCTCACCATAATCAGGCACAGTGTGTAACACCATGGGGCCCCCGATTCCCGTGGTACCAATTTTTGTTTTAAGAGTACTTCGGTTTGTACTCCGCTCATTAAGCTACGGTCAGGAATCTTGTAAATTCCTAGGCACCGCTAAGCCAGTTCAGGTGCGGGGGTTCGCCAAGACCCGTACCGGCCCCTACAGTGGTCTTACCATGCGCCCGCTCGTCAGATATTAGTTCAGGAAGAGCAGGCTGGTTTGTAACGTATCAACTTATCTAGGGTACAGGCTGGCCCTTTTGTCACTATTTCCTTATAAAGGACCTCCTTCATTATCGGGATATGTGTTTAGCTACCACACTTCAACATGTCTTGGACGCTAGCATTTGTGCAATGCTGATCCTCTGGGACAGGCGTTGATCGACGATTTTCTCTAGTGCATTTCTTTCTTTGAGAAAAAACAGGAGCAATGGAAAAATACATGATTTGAATCCTCAATTTAGGGCCTATAAAAAAGGAATGCCGCATCAATGTTCAGGTTAAAATGATATAAGCATGCCCTTAAGCACCCATATCCTTACAAAAATTGGGTCACTTCCCTATGACCTCATACGTTCCATATGGCATATTTATGAGGTAATGAGACTATTTCCCTTTATTCAATATATCCCAATGTCCTTTCCATCTCGCTACTTCCTCGGTTTTTGCTGAGGTGCGCCGATTCAATTATTTGGTATTGAATTCAATTCTGGGGCTTTCGCAGCTTCAATTCTGTTAAAGTCTTTTAATGGTTGCTTTCTTGTACAATAATTCAAGGCATATAGTCTAGATTGACGGGTAAAAACTTGTCCAAGTTGGGTAAAAAAGTGTTACTGGCTGATATGGAAAAAAAGAATTTAGCATTTTTGCCATTTTATCTTTATATTGGGTTGTTCAGAAAGTAATTTTGTTTGCTGGTGAAGACACAATAAAGGCATTAATTGATGGAAACCAGCAAAAATAACAACTCGTGAGATCGCTGAGAGATTAAATTTATCGAATTTAACTATTCATGATTATTTGAAATGGCTAGGTTTAATCTCAAAGCTCGCCATATGGGTTTCTCATCTTCATACGGAAAAAAATGTGTGCCGTCGCATTGACGTTTGTGATTTGCTTCTCAAACGCCAATAAAATGATCCATTTTTAAATCGTATCGCACTGAGGACGAGAATTGGGTTACATAGAGTAGAAAAGATGAACCGGCTCAAAGCACTTCGAAAGCCAAGGTAGAATTTCGAAGGAATCGTTTATTTTGAGCTTCTACCGAGTAACACAACGATCAATTCTGAAGTCTACGGTTATCAGTTGGACAAATTGAATGATTCACTTAAAGAAAAAAGGTCAATAGGAAAGGTATAGTGTTCCAACAGGATAATGAGAAATCACATACAAGTTTGACCACTCGGCAAAAGCTTTTAGAGCTTGCACGGGATATACTGCCATACCTACTATACTTTCCAGACCTAGCACCTTCCGATTATCATTTGTTCTGGTCTCTACAAAAATGTTTTAGACGCTAAAATGTTTAATTCAAATGAGGAGGTCAAAAATCACTTGGATCAGTTTTTTGCCAGGAAAGAACAAAAATTTTATGAGCATAGAATTTTGCTATTGTAAGAAAGATGGTAAAGGGTATTAGATCAGAATGGACAATATTTAATTGAATAAAATATTAATTCACTTTAAGAAAATCGTCTTTCATTTTTATTTAAAAAAAACGAAATTACTTTCCGAACAATTAAATACAATGCCCACTGAAATCTATATGGACTTACGGAATTAGTACTCTAGGGCTCTAGGAAGCCTTATAATTCTCATCGAATATAATCCTTTCAGTAATATTGTAGGTGCTCCTTTTTAAGTCCCATTTGGTCGTGATATTAAAAAGTCATATTCTCGTTATAAAAAGTTTCATTTTCATCTCTCCTAAGCCCCTTGTTCTAAAGCTATCCTGCACGTCCTTTTAAAAAAACACCCATCGATAACTTAAATGTCACTCATTCTGCTATTTGCCAGAATACTAAAATTAAACTTATATGCACAGGAAAAAATAATAATGATAAAAATCTATTAAATGTAACGACGTAAAATGGAACTTAAATAAATTGTAAAAAGGAATGTTGATACAAAAATATAGAAAATGCCAAATTTACTTATGAGCTGTAGTGTAGGTTACTGGGTCTAATGCAAAGTTTGAAGTGCCATAATTTTAAAGAAGAGGCTGGAGGTGATGTACTGTTGAGCAGATGGTTTTTACTGGCATGGGAGTTTAGTTTGACAGTTCCGCAGCGTTACTCAACCGAAGATTTATAAAATCGGAACACAAATGTTAATAGTTAGTACTCACGATAAAAATGTGAATATTCATAATCAGTTGAACTTTCTCCTCTCCGATTTGAGTAATATTAACAAAGCAAAATATTTTTACTATCGACTTGTGTAAATGATAAATTATTATATCCAATTTTGCCTAAGAGCTCCCCTCCATTAAGGCATCAAATCCGTGTGAATGCAGTTTCTATTTTTCTCATTGACTTTGGTAAAAAATTTATCTGATTGTCAAAAGATAGAACCAATACCAACATTCTCAAGTATGAATCAAGTTAAGGTAATTTCATAAAAACAAACTCCTGAAATTCAAGTTCAGATGGTTCTTAAACAAACCTGAGGCATTCTGTTGGAAAATAATAATGAAAAAAAAACACGGTGAAGTGAGAACAGGCATTTTTTCTATAAAACGGATTTGATTGAGTACCATGTGGTGTTTGGAAAAGGGAATAGTACGAAAGAAAAAATTCACGTCTGCACATCTTAACACGTGCAGTGTTAAATTACCAATTACCATGAGTTGATCTTCACAAATCCGGCATTTTTATAGACATGCGTCTGTATAAAATTTGATATCCACACCTATTCTCGTCTTTTTTATTTTGCGAATTTGCATATCATTCAGAAATTGTTCGTTGGAAAAGATTCTGAAGATTGACGAGGTTTAATAGTTTCTGCTTAAAGGCTACGATGGCCAGGTTTGTACAATTCCAAGTCTAAGTCTTTAGATCGTAGGATGCCCATCCTGACTGGAGGGCAATTATTGTAGATAAATTTTGTGTTTTTGCTTAATAAATGGTGTTAGTCCAGAAGATTGATGAGAAATTAACGAAGCGTTTGTGGTTTTTTTTTTGTTCAATTTTATTGTATTTTTATATAATTTCGATAGTGAGAAGTGCAATTTTTCAAATCCTTGCAACGTTGTTTATTTGGAAGTCGGCTATATTCTGTTAGGATCAAATGTTTTGTTGCTGGGAATTTTGAAAATCGACAAGAAAAATTCAAATGCTTATCAAAGAGATGGTGGTAGGTTCCCAAAATGTTAAATAGGTGCTAATAGGCCATTTTTTCAGCTTGAAATTTGCTTTTCAACATGTTCTTGGGCAGACTTGCTTAGTAATAAAAATACTTTACCGAAATTTATCTTATCATCAATTTCAATCTAGATTTTGGTTTTATTATATATGTGCTGTAATTTGGGATTAAGATTGAGGCAAATAATATTCGCATCTGCTTCAAATAAGATGGGTTGTGAAATTTTCGGACTATAAAGGTTGTTAGTTATATTCGGAAATTTTTGTTAATCCTGTTCGTTATTTTCTATAAGTCTTTAATGTTGTTGCTTTGAAAGTATTTTTCATTTTGGTAATCTGCGAATCATGAAGAGTTTTACTTAAAAGTAGTTCCATTTTTACGGAAAGGTAGTAGAAATTGTTTTGTAAAACTTCAATTTTGCAATTTTATAATTTTTCCTTCTTAAAAAAAATTGATAAATCATGAGGACTGTAACTATCAATTATTTTAAGAGTAAATATTTTTTTTAACTTCAACTTTTTTAAAATATTATTTTCAATGAATTTAAATGTAACCACTAGACTCTAGAGTATATGTCTATGTAGTAAGCTTAATTTAATAGATATTATAATATTTTCATTTTTTAAAATAATATTTAAATTCTAGATTAAGAAAAAATTTACAAAATTCACATTTTTTTTAAAGAAAAAACCAAAAAAAATTGAATTTTGTACATTTTTGCTCAATTAAGAGCAATTTTATTATATAATAATTAAAAGTGGGGTTGGGTTGATACATTTCCGCACGCTATAAATTTAATGAAATTAATTTCAAATAATAGGTTTTTCGTTGATTGAAAACGGAAGAGGAAATTCAGTAAAAAAAGATTTAAATACTGCCTAGTCTTATTATGTAAACAAAGGTTTGTGGTCCTAAAATTTTACATCAAAGTATCTAGGCCGCGATACAGTTTAGAACATTTTTTGTCAGTATATTTTTTGCACATATTGTGTTAATACATAATATATTCGAAGCTCATTAATGACACCAAGAAAATAATATTAAAAAAGAAAAATAGTAAATTTAGGTTTCAGGTTCTTATCAACATTTTTGGGAAAGGAAATTTTCTTGAATTTAAACAGTTGATAGAAAACCAAATTATAGCATATTTATTATTATATTATAATTTTAATGTTCAATTTGTGGTTAGTAAAAATATCCTTGCGACTTAATTAAAAGTATCGTTTATTAGGATATATAGTAATTAGCAAAAGTTTAAGTGTCCCAAACTACATGCAAGATTTGAATTTTGCGCCATTTGTGCAGTAAAATGTTGCCAGCGGAGACATGATATCGTGACAGCTGACAGTTTAGAATTATTAAAAATGGATCGCTACACGAAAGAACAATGCGTTTACATTGTTGATGAATATTTTTGAAATAATGAAGGTTTAGCAGCTACTATTCGCAATTTTCTTACGAAAGATTTGCATCTTCATGCTTACAAACTTCAATTGAATTAAGAACTGAAGCGTACTGATCATGCACAGCTAATGGAGTTTGTTGAATGGATTATGGAACAATAACAATTGGATGCTGATTTTTCGAAGAAAATCATCTTCAGCGATGAGGCTCTTTTTCATCTTGATGGCTTTGTTAATCAACAAAATTTTCGCATTTGGGGTTCAGAAAACTCACAAGTGAATGTTGCGAAATAAATGCATCCACAACGTTTGGTGCGTATTTTGGGCTGGAGGCCATTCTTCTTTGAAAATGCAGCTGGTCAGGCAATAACAGTTAATGGTGCTCGCTACCGCGACATGATAATTCTGTTTTTATGCCTGTATTGCAAGATATGGATGTGGACGAAATGTGGTTTCAACAAGACGGTGTGTCATACCATACAACCCCAGAAACAATTCAATTAGTACCTGTCAAAATTACTTCTTGCGTGTATTTTGGGGCTCGCTTTACTATTTTAAGACAAAATATTCCAGCTATTTTACGCAACTGATAAAATTCTTCCCTTAATGGTAAGAACGGAAATTACGGTTGAAAGTGAAAACTGACCTGTAAATGTTAAAAATTCACGACTTTCGCACGAATTAACCAATAAAATTTCTTCTTTCATTTAAACTGTCAAACAAAAATTCTGCCAAATAAAAAAACACTAAACTGTATGGCAATACTTAAAATAAAACTACAGAATTAAAATAAGATTTATTTTGGCGATCGTTTTGTGCATTCCTCCAAGACTGTGACGGTCTTAAAATGTTGACACGCGAATAGTGTTCTGTAAAAGTTCCAATGTATTAAATATTTAAATAAAATTACATTTTTATATTTAAAAAAAACTTATTTTATATTTTGATTTTACAAAAAAAAAATCAACTTCTCCGGCAACAATGTAAATGAGTTGATGCATAAAATCCAAACTAACTAACTATCTTTAATAAGAAAACCAATAATTTTAATCTAAGGCTACATGGCTGTAGTGTGCTAATGCACTACAGTATACACCAACCATAAATGATCAGTTTCCTATTTTTGATGGATATTCTGATAGCGAGGGTGACAAAAAATATCGACAATATTTTAACAGAAAACATTCAAAAAAGTATGAAATCGATTTATTTGAATGGTTGCCATTTACTTTTTAAAAATTAACTTTTCAAGTTATCTATGGGCGAGGTCCAATTTTGAACTAGTTTTTTGAGCTGGTATATCAATAATAATACGTGTAATTTTGTCATCCAAGCCTGCAAGTGACGCTGGTTTATCGGCATAGACGAATGACTTCACGTAACTCATCTCTCAATATGTCCATTGTTTAACGAGCTGTGTGGCATGCACCGCCGTTTTATTTAAACCACATGTCAGTCAGATGCAGTTTTTGCATTTTAGCAAAAAAAAAGTTCTAAATCATCGAGCTTTTGACGGGTATGTTGCGGCCAGCGTCATCTTTAAAAAAATACCAAACAGTGCATTTTTCTGGGTGCAATGCAGTTCTTGTTTTATCTGTGGTTGTTCATCAGACCAAAGGCGACAATTTTGCTTATTCACATACCCATTCAACCAGAAATGAGCTTCGTCGCTGAACGATTTTTTTTTGGCAAAAAAAACGAATAAGCCTCAAGTTATTCTAAGACCCACTTATCGAAAATTCAATGCTTTGGCAGGTCGCTCGGCTTCAGTTCTTGCATGAGCTGAATTTATACACTTTCAGACCAAGATGTTACGCAAATCTTCCACATAGTCTAGTAACACAATCCCAATTGATGTAAACGGCGAGGGATGGACAAATCGTGAATTTCACCAACACCGGACGCTACGGCAGCAATATTTTCCTCTGTACGCACACGGGTTAGTGGTCTGATGACCAATAGTGTAAAATTGTTGCTAAATTTTATTACTATGGCTTGCTCAGTCGATTATAGCGAACATAAAACCGTCGAAGTGCGCTAAACACATTTTTCACAGAGCACGAAGTTTGATAATAAAGTTCAATAATTTTTAAGCGGATTTCAGGTAATAGCATATAAAATGGCAATGCTAACTGAGCACTTTCAATTTTAACCCACATCACGTGTTATACGTGATCTATCAAAACTAAAATTATGAAAAACCAAACAGCAAAAAAATCACCCGAAAATGAATATTTTCGTTCGTTGCCTTGTTTTTTAATGAGATATTTTTGGTCATATTTTTAGGTTATTATAGGAAACTGTAATAAAAAAAAATTACAATTATAGAAAAATATAATTATTTATTTTTTAAGCTTGATCAGAAATTGTGTAGGATGATTTTTGATGCTCAATTAATGAATAAAATAAATTTAATAGGAATATAAAAATGCCAAACTCCTTTATAACCTTCATTTTTTTACGGCATATTTTTTTAGTTTAATTAACTTGTTCAATAAATTAATTAAAATAGTTACTGCAAAAAATTAATATTTTATCAATAAAAGTAAGATTATAAAAAAATTCAACATAACCAATAATATTTTCATTAATAATTCTTTTCCAGATTCTGTCCATGTCGAAAAGGGATCATTGAGAATTGCTTGAAACGATTATTGTTCATTGGTAGGAGAAGATATTCGATTGACAGAATAACAATTAGAAGAGAGAAAACGAGCAATAAAAAGATCTGTTTTGTTCCTAATCTCATTTTTTTAACTCGAAAGAATGTGCGTGACCGTGTTAGTAGGACTGTCAATCGCATATGCAGTGCTTCTAATTAGGGGTATTGTTTTCGAATAGGAATGTGACAATAGTCAGCAATTCAGCCGAAGGGCGAGAACTGAAAGCGCATCTTCGATCAAATGCGATCTGCACCGGTAATTTGACGTGTTCTTGCGTGGTGGTCAGAATTGTTCCCATTGCAGTTACGTGTACCAGTTTTGTGGGAAATTTCAAAGGCTTTGATTGATAGTTGTTGGTTTAGTGATTTGTTGTGAATATTAAATGATAATAAAGTGGAAATTTGTGTAAATTAAATGGAAATTTGAAAAAATTAAGTGAAAATCTGAGATATTTTAGTAGAAGGAGTTAAAAATTATGTGGAAGGTGATGGATATTTTGTGATGTCCCATTTTGAAATGTTGGCAACCGACCGCCGAAAAATGTGAGTACGTTCATTCATGCCTTACTTTTTAAATGTAAATTTAAAAAAATAATTTTTAGTAATTTAATTATTTCTGAAATATAATTAATATAATTAAAACTTAGTTGTTAACAATGAGAATCTAATATGACTCCGGCAGCTTTCTGATTTTCGAATTTATTTCGGAAAAATAATTATTTCTTTTACTGAAATTAGAAATTCTCATTAATTTGGCATTGATAGTATTGCAAAATGATTTGGAAATTTTTAAAATTGAATAATTTCATTTTTGCCATATTAAGTTTTAAGTAGAAGAGCTTCTTTTTTTTGAATAGTTTGAAGGTAAAGAAAAAATAAATAAATAAAGTTTCTTTTGATATATTGTATTTTATAAATTTCTTTTACAATCTGCAATATTATAAATCGATTATAAAATTCTGTTGTTGTGGTATTTTAAATATAATAAATAATTTTTTTTCGAGTATTCTAATTCATGACATTTAAGAAGAAAAAGAATTATTTTCTTCAAAACGTCTTGCAATTGAATATGTGAGCTTGTTTACAAAATTTTTTAATCTTTTTATTATTTTATATGGTCTATGTTTTTCTATGCCATGGCAACTCTATTGACCAAAGGACTTCCACTATTTTTAGCTAAATCAAAATAGGCCCAAGACAGTCTGTGAATTTATATGTTCAATTAACGTTGGAGGGGAAGGGGGGATTTCATTGATTTTCATTTTATATCGTGAGCTTTTGGTCGTTATCATATTGGAAAATTATTTTGAAAATATTTTTAGCCAATTTAGTTATGCCAGGATTACGTCCAGTATGTTAAATTGATATGTCGTCGATGCTCTAGAATAGTGACACAAGTCAAAAATTGCCATTTTCGATTTTATTGTAAAAATGGTTAACAAACGACACATTTGTATATCCAAAATTAGACGCTAGAAAGCGGTTGTGTCGTTCTTAACGAAGATCGACATAATTCTAGTTGTGCTCCGACTTCCAACTCAGGTGCAATGTGAATCTACTTGTTAATGAACAAAAAAAAGTTTGTTCATTAACAAGTAGATTCACATTGCACCTGAGTTAAGTTTTTAAAATTCAGGAAATTTAAGTTTTTAAAATTCAGGACTATAAAAAAAACCACGAACCAAACAAGAAATTTTTAAGCAGTTACTCTGAAAAGTTTACTTTTTTGACTTGTGTCACTATTCTCGAGTATCGACGATGTGTATATGCCATAAGTTTCTTCGATCCACTTGTATATGCCGTTCCTCGACTTTCTCGGCTTTCATTCATACCTAAATCAATAAATTTATTTCACCAAACTTTTTTTAAATTTTTTTTACAGATATCTTCACTCACATATAGTAAGAAGCAGATTTATATAATAGTAATAATTAACATGACTGGTTGTGGGGAGTTAATATCCATTAAAGCTTCTCCAGCTTGCGTGTACTTATATTGAGACTCAGCATTTTAGTAAATCGCGGCACCAGTGACGCTTAAAGCTTCGATGAGTGTTTCTAGAAAAGGAAGTGGAGGATAGTTCTTGTACAGGAGGATTAGTGTGATAGGAGATATGAGAATGGAACTTTTTATAACGCGACACAGCCACATCAGAAACAAATGGGACTTCAAGGTCACGATGGATAACAGTATTGCGAAAATGAAAGGAACTTCGACAATTATCTTTTTTTTTGTATTTTTGATTATAGATATTCAATTTGACTGGAATTGAAAGGTTTTTTAGAGCCCCACAGTTCTAGTCTGTAAGTCCAAATGGGTTTCAGCAGGGCAACGTATCTCTATGTTCTAAGCTTATTGTAGATAGCAAGCACTCTAATATCAAGCATTTGTCTAAGTTCAGTCCTAGATACCGAACTTCGATGTGTTATGGTATTTCGCTGTCATTAAGGTTTATGGGAGGACGTGGTACACGGCGGAGAGTTAAAGTCATCTGGGTATACTTATGTTCATTAACATGATACTAAATCATCTACCTATTAAATCACTTCTATAAGGTTTGGATTTGGATTTGGAAAATTTCGAAAACATATTGGGGATTATCGCTGGATGCAAGGCAGGCCATATCGTCGGCGTATATGGCAAAGAAGATATTGGGAAAGGAATAATTTTAGGTAGAAAATACGTAGAAGCAAGAATCCTCTTAAGCTTCCAGTGTAAGCCCGAGTGCCAAACTCTGTCAAAAGCTTGACTTATTTCAACATTCACCAAACTTAACTATATTATTCACTATTCTCTTTCCTCTCACAACTACATTAAACCAATGGATCGAATCTATATATTCAATAATACAAGATGTGTTAAATTAATAAGTTAAATTATTAATTTTATTTTTGTACACTGCACAGGATATTATTGTTCTTTGATATAAATATTTGTTCATTCTGTGCAAAAAAAATATTAATTTGTAGGAGCGGGTGGATAGCTCACAACCTCTAAGAATCTTTTGCGCAATTTCGGAACAAGGGTGATGTAACTACCCTGTAATATTTATTTGCCTTTTTTCTACAAATTTGTTGTTCGTTGACAAATTAAATTTATGTCGTTCGATTGCAAATAATTTTCCAATTCTTACGAGGTGTGACAACAAAGTAATCAGCTTATTGAAAGCTATCTGTTAATACTGCGGACTTATCCTTCCATCGGAAACATTTCTTATACAGTTCCCAATTTTTTTCTGTGGCATAAAGCATTTACTGGAGGGTCAATAAGAAGTGGAAGTCGAACTTCACTCAGGGAGGAAACTTATAAAAATTGTGGCACAAGTAAGAAACTGTCAACTCCATCACAAAATGTTAACCATTTTTTTGAAAAGTCGCTAAAAGTGTACGAAAAAGGAATCTCCGTGTAAGATCGGACATCATATTCACAAATTATAAAAGTCGTGGACGTCCTGCAAAATGGCGACACACTACTCCGTTTGCAGACAAAGAATTGGGCACACTTTCCTAAAATTGGGTACACTTTCTTAAATACATTCCAGCAACTTAATCCCAGGGAACGTCCTCAAAAAAGGTTACGTATTTATTTTAAGCACCAAATTAGGAAGGACACTTGCTGGCAGTTTAGAGAATGTGAATTTTTTCTAAATTTACCCATCTATTTTGAAAAGTACCCCACTCTTTAAAATTATTGATTATTTGCTTTTTGTTATAACTTCAAATTATTTGTTTTTTAAAATTATAAAAAAGAAACGCCGATGGGTGTTTACTCCCACTTCATGATGCACAATATTATAAATTAAAATGTTATGTAAATCGGCTTGTTACAATAAAATTGTAGTTGCAGATAAAAATATAATTTTATAATTAAATAAGTAAAAAATAATAGTTATTACATATTTGGAAAAATTAGAGGCTAGCGAAATAGCCAGGGATCCTTTTTAAGGTGTCCGAAAATCACCTGAGAATTTATATTACAGTACAAATTATACTAGATTTGAATTTTCTTTTAAGTTACAGTTATTGAAGTTCCAATTTTTTTAAAGAAAATTCTAAAATAAAAAGTAAATTAGTTATTACTTTTTTGTACTATAAAAAAATTATTTTAAAAACTAATCGAAATATTGTATATTGTAGATATTTTTCTTTCAAGACCAAGGAACGAAGTAATAAAAAGTAGTTCCTGATCAGGACTCTTATTTTCTAACACATCTTCAAAAAATTACTAAAAAAACCTACTCATTAAATAGCAGAACAAAAATACCTGTAAAAATTCAAACTAGCAATAAGGAAGTGTATAAACTTTTGTCAATTTATCCAAATAGAACAAGTTCATCGTTGAAAAGATACTATTTATTATATAAGAATATATCGACAAGTAAATTCCGCCATTTGAATAGTAAAGAATATTTTCGAATAATACTATTATTGACAATAGTGCTAATAATGAGACTAGTAATAAGCAAGCTTTTTGAAGAAGAAAATCCACTCAGCAAATCTTTTATACCTAAAATGTCATATAATAAAAGTGCAAATTAACGTTCATTTTCTACTTGTATAAGCAACAAAAAAAGTATTTAAAAAGAGAATTAAAAAGGAAAACCGAAAACTTTTTTTTTAGATATAAATAAAAATCAAATGATTTGTAAAACTGTCAAAACAAATGTTGTGCGAAAAAAATTATTTAAATTTTTTGGAAAGAAGGCCTTTTTTTTTACGTTAAACGTTGTTTGAGGTAAAATCAGAAATAAGATAAAACTTTAGAAAAGATACTAAAAAAAAGAGAATATTTTATAGTAAAAGCTAGTGTGGTGCGGTCATTAACTGTGTCACGGTCTTTTTTTAAGCAACAATCATTGATATTATCTCATCATCATCGCCATCATCATCTCCATCAGCATTGATCCATTGACGGGTTTATGGGCATGAAACTGTTTGTTTATTTGATCAATGGTCCATCAGTCTTTTTTATACCATCTTCCATCTTCCATCTTCCATCTGCCACCATCCAAAATCGATCTATTCAATCAGATACGCCTAGATTTTGTTCGGACTTCCGTATTACCACTTAGTATTTTGTATTTAATTTTTGGCATTTTTGGTACACTCCTCTCTGTGGCACGGCAGAAATATTTTGTTTGCTATTCAAATGCAAATTCATGTAAAGATGATAAAACTTTTTGATGGCGAAAAACGAACAAAGAAAAAAAACAATACAAAACAAAGAAAAACAGTAAAGAAATAACCAATTCACAAAATTCCATGACAACAAACGTGTGATATTAGTGGACGTCCTTGTCGCCACACAAGCGACATTATTGCCATCTTTATTGGGAACATACTCGTAACTTTTTCCCAGAAAGATTAATAATTAAACTGACCATACAGTGCAGCCAACAGTGTTAGAAAGAGTGAACCAACCGCTACCTGGTTGGTTGTGTGAGATAAAAAATCTGGTCCCAAATAAAAATTCTTAGTTTATTGCCAAACCAAACGAAAATCGGCCCAAACCAAGCCTACCACCTAGCCTTACTCACATATATTATATGACGATCGTACTATGGGGCTTATTGGGGTGATAATGAGCAGACAACAAAAAAATATATTTTTTTATTTTCTTTTTTATTATAATTTTTTGACAATACTCAATGTTGCCAACAAAATAATAATAAGAGATAAAAAAATTAAAATAAATAAGCGTGCAAAATTAAGACTATATAAACGAAAACCAGTTAAAAGAGAATTATTTATGAGAGAGGAGACAAAAAAATAATTTATAATGAATTTGTGTAAATAAAATGTGATGAAAAAAATGACAATTTGAACAAAGAGTGTCTGAAATATCGAATGGTCTTAGAGAAGCGTTCACCTTTGATATGCAAATTGGGCTCGAGCCCGACTTGAAGCTTTGCGGTCTAAGAGATCCGGTACTGACCGGTTGGTTGGCGGTGTTAGTGGTAGCTGGTTACTTTGGTTAATTAGTTTGTTGTTTGCTTATCATGGATGTGGTAGCTTGTCGAGATACCTATTAAAATGTGTCCCAACATGATCTTAATATCAAAAATTATGACACTGATCAACTGTGATATGAGCGTTACTTTGGAGAAGTTGGTTGTGAATCTGATGTTGGACGCGTAAAGGGGGTTGGGGGAAGATAAAGTTTTACAAGTGTTTTTGAGGCTTTCCACCATCCCGTACGCTCTGGTATTCCAAGACTTGCCGTATCTACTGATCAAATGGCATTCAAAATCATAGACGGCCAGTACTTAACGCAATTAGGCCATCAGTATTTTGGACAATGAAATTGCTGACGAATTTTTTTACTCTTACTCTTGGTTTTTTTTTGGGCAATTCACCATCACTCACATTTAATATTAATGACACCAGACCAAGAATTATTTTGTGAGCAAGATTCATCCAATTGTGGAGATGCTGGAGCTAACAGTTCTATTACCAAATGTCTCTTATTAGTCTACCCAATTAAGTACAGACCAGTCACCGTTAGAAACTTACCCGAAACGAACAATGAAGTCGTCAAATGACCTCTTAGTGGTGGCGTTATAAAAGGATTCTTCGCATATGTCTCAGATACCTCACATGCAAATAAACAAAAAAAATCCTTGGCCATGCCTAGACAAAGAGACTACGCCAACGAAGGAAGTACGTCAGAAAATTCCAGTCTTCTCAACAACCACTACGATATTCTAGACAAGGAAATTTCTCAACATGTAACATATACTATAATTGGTGGTGACTTTTTTTTGGAAACCAATGACCTCCTTCATGCGTATCCTGTGGCGTTTACAGTATTGTCTCTCATATCGTAAATGAATGCCATTTCAGCCCGAACTTCTTTTGATTGTGGAGCTCCTAGATCCAACTATTCCTAATTTGATAAAATAATGAAATATACTCCGTTAAATTTTACCCGTTCTAATTGCCTCCCTCTAAGTTACGTTCCATAATTTTCAATAGGTAAACTTGCAATGTCAACAGACACAAAACATGATGCCGCCAAATGGCGTCATGATTGTGGCACTATAAAGTGACCCCTGGCATATGTTTTAGGGATCTTACACATAAAAAAATTGTCCTTAGGCTAGAATGGCTAGATTGCGCAGTCATGTACATTCAAAACAATGTATAGATCAGTCATACTGAGGCACCTGAACTTATTCTACTTAGTGAATGGCTCAGTAATAATAATAATAAATGGTGATGATCATCAAGCAAGCATTTTCTCTGGTAGTGATCGCTATACGACTGATCAGTAGAGTGATTTCATCCGATCATCAACTAAACAAAAAAAAAGCATCGTCATTGTACGTGTAGCTTCTCACGTCCCTCTGGGATTGTTGGAGATTCAATGATCGACGACAGTGGAATTCTACGTTTTCCATTAATTTTGTTTTCGTTTATTTTTTGTGGATCTTTTTTATGTGATCTTTTTTTTTTTTTTTGTTACTGAAACCGATAAGATCAAATCTGGTTGCGCAGTACAGCGGCATGTCTTTTTTGTAGACATTTTCTCACACGAAAAAACTAAGTAACAACTAAGCATATTTTAGGTGATAAATATCAGCCGTAAAAAGTAAAAAGAAGAGACGTGCGGGCTGGCGGCGCACGCGTACATTTCGTTTCGTTGTCAATTTAAATACTGGCAAAGTCAGGTTATAGAAAAAGAGACGAAAAATGTAATAAAAATAAAAATAAAACTGTTTTTTTTGTGAGTTGCTGTGATAGCTGAAATAATAACCGTTGGGTTATAAGGTCTCTCTGGGGGATGATGTGGCAAAAGGTCGTCTGTGGTCTCATAGTGATAGTGAATGCGGTATGGTCGGCCGTGATGTACACGCGCAAGTAATCAAGCATAGCATACCGCGGGTCTACAACGATCGTGCTCGATCGTGACGACGGCAGTGAGGCTGATTATAATCTTTGAAGCTGAATCAGGTATTAGGTAGGCAGGTAGGCAGTTAGGCAAGTAGGTGCCAGGCATCAATAGTGGTGTGATCGTCGATCTCTGCACTTTGTACTGTCTCGAATGGTAGAAGATCGATTCTAATGCCAATTTCCAGTGTACTTTGACCGTTCGGGCTGCGCTAATAAAAACACTGTCACCGTCACCTTCACCGACATCGTCGTGCCGAACCGTCTTTTACACTTGTGCGCACATTCTTCGAACCGGATCGATCTGATCAAAATAACAAAAAACAAGTAGATTTGGACGAGTTTTTTCAAAAGTTCCGTAATTAATTCAATAGCTTGTTCTACTTTGAGATAATTTTTAGTCTTCCTCTTAGTTCAATCGCTCCCTCCGTCATTTGGTGATCCCCCCTTCCAATTAGTATTTTGTATAATTTTAATTCGACTATGTTTACTCTTTTTTTTGTTGTGGTTGATTTTTTTTTTTACATTATCCGATTACCGGATCTTCTAGGATTACTTGTTGTTTAGAAGCTCGAAAGATCATTTCGAATGACAGTGTTTCGATAATAATAACGATGGGAACAAATTCTAATGATTTCCCCCTTATTTGCGGAGCTTATCACATTTTTTATTAAGGTGCCTTTTCTCTTTATCTCTTCCGAATGAATAAAATATAAAAATACCCATAATCGTCAAAAGAAAGCGCTAAATTAACATTAACGAGATTATAAATAACAAAATGCAGCCTCGATTGTACGATATGTTTTTAAGCTCTTGTACAAAGATCTTAAGGCTTTAGATCATTTTATGGGACATATTTTTTTTTTGATAGAAAAGTATTAAGGGGGAAATATTGCTTTTTACGAGCGCAGCGGTTTTTAGTATATTTTTTTCTGTTTATCGATAAGAGGTTTGAATTTTTAAATGTTTTTCCTTCAAAAACTTGCTTTAAAAATATTTGAATTTGAAGTTTCGGAAATTATAAAATTTTGGTGAAAGGGGTTTTTTGGCTTGTTTAAATTTTAAAGGCGAATCATTCAGTTTGAAATGTTTTTAGCTCTTTTGTATAAAAACACTATAAACTCAGTTTTTTGAAAATTTTCAAGAGAAGAAAAGAATTGAAAGGTTCTGTTCGATTGCAGAGCCATCTATTATCAATTAGTTGCAATTAAATATTTATGCAAAAACAAGATTCCTTAATTAAAAGCAGCAATTTTCAGGGACTGAAAAATTTGTTTAAAAATATTGTATCTAATTTAAGAATCTCAAATAAGATTTGCTGTATTCATTTACTGATTTAGGGGTGTTTTTTGATAAATTTGAATATAGTTTTCAAACTTCCAGTGAGTTATTTTGTGCTAATATGATTTATGATTAATATTTACATAATTTACTAATTTTTTAATAGAAATTTTTTCGTTTATTTTCATTTAATTTTGAGCAATTTTCTTGGCGAATATACATTTTAAATAAATCTACATTAATATTAAATAAAACAAAGGTGAATTAGTTTCGTTATAATTTTTTACGGTTCTCTGCTAAACATGTACACATATAACAACCTAACAACAAAAATTAAAAATATTTATTAGAGATCTCTTATAAAATTTGGGTATTTATTCTAAAATAACATGTAACTGATTTGCAAAAGTATATTTATAGTTCGGGAATCTTGCCCCAAAATAATTGAGGGAGCAATTTTTTAAAGTTTTGCCTCTTTTTGGTAGTGTTGATGTTGTTACGATGTAACATCGCTCCGGCGTACTCTGGAACTCTCTGTCAGAGTCCATTTTTAAAAGTAATTACGATACAGTCAAAATTAATAAATAAAAGTAAATAAAAACTTTGTTAAAAATATTACATAAATTAGTAATAACAAAAAATGTAACAAAGCTAACAGAGTTTGGACTAATTAGTTAAGTTGTTGGACTGTGGTGACAGCGTACGATAAAACAGACTCCAAGCGGAGGTGAACGAAAGTAGTTCTCAGAGGTAAACGAAAATGGCACTCAGTAAGAAGTGAAGGAGAATAGTGCTCGGAGAAGAACAATACTACCCTAAGGAGGAGAACAGTACTCGGAAAAGGAAATAGTGCTTGGAGAATGATACTAGTGCTTGAAGAAGAAAAATGCTGCTCGGAGAAGGAGATCAGTGCCCAAAATAGGAGAATAGTGCTCGGAGAAGAAGAATAATTTTCGGAGAAGGAGAATACCGCTCGGAGAAAAATAATAGTGCTCGGAAAATTAATAAGTGCTTGGGGAAGGAGAATAGTGCTTGGAGCAGGAGAATACCGATAGGAGAAAAATAATAGTGCTCGGAGAAGAAGCATACCGCTTCGAGAAAAATAATAGTATTTGGAGAAGGAGAATAGTGCTCGGAGAAGAACAAAGCTGTTCTAAGGAGGAGAATAGTGCCCGGAAAAGGAAATAGTGCTTGGAGATAGATAATAGTGCTTGGAGAAGAAAAATGCTGCTCAGAGAAGGAGAATACTACTCGGAGAAAAAGAATAGTACTCGGAGAAGGAGAATACCGCTTCGAGAAAAATAATAGTATTTGGAGAAGGAGAATAGTGCTCGGAGAAGAACAATACTGCTCTAAGCAGGAGAATAGTGGTCGGAAAAGTAAATAGTGCTTGGAGAAGGATAATAGTGCCTGGAGAAGAAAAATGCTGCTAGAAGAAAGAAAGTATTGCTCGTAGAAGGAAAATGCTGATCGGAGAAAGAGAGTATTGCTCGGAGAAGGAAATTGCTACTTGGAGAAGGAGAGTATTGCTCGGAGAAGGAGATAAGTGCTCGAAGTAGAAGAATCGGAGAAGAATAGTGCTCGGAGAAGAATAGTGTTCAGGGAAGAAGAATTATACTCGGAAAACAAGAGCAGTGCTTGGAGAGGGAAAAATACACCTCGGCGGAAGAAACAAGTAATTGGAAAGGAGACTATGTGGTTGAAGTAGATCAGTTC
The DNA here is from genome assembly GCA_958298945.1 of Atherix ibis. Taxonomy (NCBI): domain Eukaryota; kingdom Metazoa; phylum Arthropoda; class Insecta; order Diptera; family Athericidae; genus Atherix; species Atherix ibis. The sequence goes on along the minus strand of OY282606.1, from coordinate 78,345,800 downwards.
TTGCAAAAGGAGAATAGTGCTCTGAGAAGGCAAATATTACTTGGAGAAGGAGAATAGTGCTCGGATACGGAGAATAGGGGCAGATGATATAGTATTAGAACTCGGTGCAATAGTACGCAGTGAGAAGATCAAAATAATTAAAAAGCATTTAAGACTTGTGAAAAGTTGAAAAAAATTGAACAATTGATTTAGAATCTATTAATAAGCAGAAAAGTCTTTTCCTCTATACCTCGATCGGATAGTGTAAAGTTTCGTTTTTTTAACATGGGAATATTAAAGTAGACTCCTCGAAAAATATATATCCCTAATTTTTATTATAAATTCCATTACTGTATGCACTAAAATTAGTGAAAAGAGTGTAATTAACTAAAATACTATGGAATCCGTTTCTTCTTTAATAGACCTAAGAAAAGTGGTTAAGATTTCAAAAAGCATTTCCATTTAAAAATTTTATTATTTTGTTATTATTTTATCCCTTGTTTATCAAAAAAAATTTGGAAAGGGGGAAAAAATTCATTTTATAAAACAAAAAAGGAAAATAGGTAAAAAAAACGGAGATTTATAACCAAAATCGGGTTTCTGAATGTGTTTCCACACGTAAGATTTAGTAGAATTTACTGATTACCATATTAGAGAAGACATTCCTTGTCGGATTTAGAAGTCTCTTCCATAGAAGAGATGCAGAAGCGCTACGTTTTGTCCACGAACCGCATCACAAATCACCTGTTGATGTCAGCCTATTTTTTATGCCGTCTCTCCAATGATTCATGGAGCGTTGGAGATCGTATCCCACAAATTTTTCTGATAAGGTGAGGCTGGTTGCGTTGGCAGTGGATTTTTTTGTTTTTCTTATTAAAACGTGGATTGGTACTGTTGAATGGTTGAGTGATTTAAGACGATAAGATGATGTTCGCCTCCTGGAAATAATAAAATTCACAAACCACAATAATAATAATAATAATAACTCTGTGCTAATAAAATTATTTCAACAAAGTTTTGAAAAATTGTCTTAAAAAATTTACGATAGCAAAGAAACTGAACAAAATAAGATAACATCTTTAAACCCCAGACTTCCCTCAACGAGGACAATTTAATAATTTATGTTGGCATTGATTTGGAATTTTTGCATTTTGCATTTGGTAATGGATTATTACTTTAGTAGATGAAGAAGAGAAAAAAGCGAGTGGGTGGGTAGCGGTGATGATTAGTGATATTTAGTAGCATTGGTGTCAGCGGTTTTTAATGGCATTTCGAATGGTTGTGTGTCTCCTTTTGGTTTGGTTGGCGCTGATGACGAAGATGATCGAAATGATTTTGTTGATGTTTTGATGATGACAAGAAGCAATGGTAAACTTGTTGTCGGCTCGGTACCACCCACCAAGTGGCAAGTGGCAAAATGTAAGTGCCAATCACCGAAGTATTCCCAAAAGAACGTTCCATTCTTAGAACGGATGTGCATGCACATGACGATCGGGAACATTCGTTTTGGTGCAGAGAAATTTAATGGCCCATCAATCTTGTTATGAACTTAAAGTAAGTAATCCGCCGATATAATTGACCGTAAGATGATAATTTTCGAAAAATTTGGACGCTTTGCAACCACAACACTGAGGGGCGTATGGGTACGCAGCAGACGATTTTCAAAAGCGAAATGAGATGGATTAGTTGATTAATGATGAAGTTTCTGGTATTGAGAATTGGGGAGCATTATTAGATTGGTGGTACTTAGAAATTGGCAACATATTTTGGCTGAGAGATGAAACAGTTTGACTATAAAAAATGAAAAAAAACCTTCATCGTTTAGAGTTAAAATGAGGAAAACGAAAGTATCGAAACCAAGGAAAAGGGGAGCAATGAAGACAAGCAGTTGCGGTTCCATTACATTCCCCAGTCTATTGTGTAAGATTATGTGACTACGTAGATTATTGGATCATTCCCGCGTCACTAGCCTAATTTAAATCGTTGGCTTAATGGTTGAGATTCCTTTTGTTCAGTTACAGTCCAAAGGAAAGCCTTTCCGTAATCATGATCCGACAACGAATCTTGTTCCCTTACTTTTTTTAAGAAACCAAAAAAAAACATTCTCTTCTTCTTATGAAATATGTTGAAATTTGATATTTTTGAACAGCTCAAAGAGTTCTACTTACCAACAGGATACAATAATAGTCTGACACGATCAACAATAAGCAATTTCCCTAAATGACGCGTTCATGCGTCTGAAAGGGTTTGGTAATTTGCTTCTAACGGGACCGAGCTTAGCTAATTGATTTGCGTAAATATTAACAAAAAGGAAATTTAGGATTTTTTGTTGATTTTCTGCTTTTGTTTTCTTTTCAAATTTTTCTTATTACACATAACTTTTTATTTATTTTTTTAAATTTCTAAATGACATGAAGATTAGATGATGGTGGTAAGATGTTCATAGTGATTTCTAAGATCTAAACTGTCATTTGATGTTGTTTGATTTCAACCATAAACCGGCGTCATCGTAGAGGGAACCTAACCTTTCTACATAAAGACAATAATAGTCGTTTTTTGCTGTAGGTTGAAATTTTGCATTCATAAAAAAAATTAGAATTTACGATCTTGTGAATTTTTTTTCAGGATCTTATTGTAGAACGCGATCCTGAATAAAAAATTTAACACTTCATATCAGCAAAATACCCGAAATATCCGTTATTGACTGTCATAGTAGAATTTTTTGATTGGCACAAGAATAAAAGATGAAGAATTTTTCGAAATTTTTTATTTGGAAATAAATTAAGAAGGAATACAATTTTTTATGACATCTATTATGAGTACAAAAATGGAATTAGTCAATATATCATGGATTAGTATGAGGGAAGAAGGGGTAATTGAATGCAAAATTACATGTGAAATTCTAAATATTGTAGATTATATTTTTTTTAATTAGTTAGATATCTGCAACTGCTTGAAGTAATAAGGAGATGTCGATAGATGCCATTATAATATAGTCCAATACGAAGGAGAAGCTAACACTTATCGATGAAACTGTAACTTGTGTGACTAAATTAAGCTAACATATACCAGTTGTATAAGCTTAAATGCGCTGTTTGGTCATAGATGGCGTGAGTGAGCGTATTAAGCTACTATGGGCACACCATACTTTTTTTATGAGATTGACATCTGTCAACATTAATCAGTGCACATTGTCAGCGATTTCGTATAACAACATACATTTTTTCTTTGGTAATCATGTCTAGTTTTGTGCCAGAAAAAGAGCATAAGAGGGAAGCTCTGCTTTTCTGCTTCAATTTGAAGAAATCGGCTGCCGAATCGCATCGAATGCTTATGGAAGCCAATGGTGACAGTGCTTTATCGGAAACAACGTGTCGAGATTAGTCTTGTCGGTTCAGAGATGACAATTTTGACTTGTGGGACAAGAAGCGTGAAAATCGGCCTAGTAAGGTTGAGGACCATCAATTGCAGGCCGAAGACAATACCCAATCGAAAAAATACTCGCGGAGCAATTGGGTGTTACTCAACCAGCCATTTCCATGTGTCTGCGTGCCATGGGAAAGATTGAAAAGATTGGAAAATGGGTGCCGCATGAATTGAACGATAGGGAGATGGAGTGTCGCCAAAACACATGCGAATTCCTGCTCGCCAAACAAAAAGGAAAGTCGTTCCTGCATCGGATTGTGACAGGCAATGAAAAGTGGATACATTTTGAGAATCCTAAACGCAAGAAATCGTGGGTTGATAGCGGCCAACCATCAACATCTTCCCCAAGACCAAATCGCTTCGCACGGAAGACGATGCTGTGCGTTTGGTGGTATCAGCGGGGTATCGTGTACAAATTGCACCATAGTCTGCGTGAAAAAAGGACGGATTATCAACAAAGACGTGACAAGCTGATTTTCCTCCACGACAACGCACCATCGCACACGTCAAAAATGGTCCGAAACTACTTGGAGACACTCAACAGGGTGGTGCTACCTCACCCCACTTATTCACCAGAGCTGGCCCCTTAAGACTACCACCTGTTTTCGTCGATGGGCCACGCGCTCGCTGAGCAGCACTTCGATTCTTACAAAGTCGTCTGAAAATGGCTTGATGAGTGGTTTGTCTCGAAAGAGAAGGAATTTTTTTGGCGTGGTATCCACAAATTACCCGAGAAATAAGAAAAATATATTGCTAGCGAGGGCAAGTACTTTGAATAAATTTATTTTTGCATTCTAAGAAAAAAACATGTGGTTTTTTGACTAAAAAACAGTGGATTTAAGCTTATACACCTGGTAATAACCTTAATAAGTCTCGTGTCCATTGCCGTTTCAAGCGACGAAGGTGTTACTGATTAGCGGGACTAATGATAATTATTTTACAGTAGAACAATATGGTAAACGAGCATGCAACTTTTTATAACGAGAAACCTTTAATTCATATTCGAAGGGAACATTGACACTGTGAAGAACATATTAGTTAGTCGAAAATTTCGTGGCGTTTTTGAGTAGAATAGAGATTCTTAAATCAAAGTATTAAAACCGATTTATTCAAACCAATTACTCTCATTTTTCAAACCAATTACGCCATTTTCAGGCAGAATAATGATTTCAGCAGTACAGGATATCTATGGTTTCTGGTTAAAAAACTGAATCGAGTGGTTTCCGTAGACATCCTTTGAAGCCAGTTTGGTTCCATTAAGAGAGTAGTGCTATGTCTGGGCTAAATGATGGATGCTCTCTTAATTAATCAATTCTGGTTGTTTTCTCTCAATCGCTTGGCGTAATCTGTCAAGTTGCTCACAGTGCACTAACGTTTGAGCAAATATAGTGCAGTTTGATGGAACAATATAAGTTTATAATGAACGATTCCCATCCAGTCCCACCATACACACAGCATAGCCTTATTGGCCGTCAATTCTGGCTTTGAAATTATTTATGATTGTTTCTTATTCCATGATCTCTTTTGAACAATATTCTCGTATTTTATACATTTTTCTTCTCTAGTTATGATCTGCTTCAGAAATGGCTCGATTTCATTGCGCTTCAGCAGCGCATCGCAAATGAGACACCCGAAAAATTTGGTTTATTTCTGAAGCCAGAATTTCGCAAATAGCTAAAAACGGGTTGATGATTAATATTTAATTTATAAGTTATGTCATGACTGTTACATATAAGTTTTGCTCAGTTTTTTCGAGAATTTTATCATTTTTATCGGTAATGAACTACCAAAACGGGTCTAACCTTTGATATCGAAATTTCCAGAACGAAAGCAAGCGAACCATTGCCTTTGTTGAAGTATTATCGCAAAATATAACGAATTTTATCTTTATGCTGATTAATTTTTAAACTTGAATAACTTTTGATAAATTACACCGACTTTAATAAAATTTTACGCTATAAAAAGCTTTAAGTATCACCTTTTAAACGCCCGTTCATTATTTTTACAATGTAACTAGTGGTTATTGAGTTATTTGCTTCAAACTCCTTTTATTCCAAAATACCAGAAACTTTTTCGACTAACCTCATAATAAGAAGAATCCATTATCTTATGAAAGATTTTTCCCTGAATCTATTGAATACGACTGGAGTTGGAAGGCTTGGGAGAACCCCATATTTCTAGTATGTGGATTTCCGGTCAATCGTTAGTGAACATATAATTTTGAGTGCATTCTCAAGTTAAGACTTAAGAAAGTGCATGCATGATTCACTAACAACGTGGAGTAAAATTTATGTAAACTCTTTAGTTTACAGCTCTGGAGGTGAAGGATATATCTTTACTAAATATTAGAGGCACAGAGCGGATGTTTGTGGATTGTTAATATGGCTAGAACATTTAGGAATAAAGTAATTGTTGATTTTATACAGAATAGGGCCAAGGAGTCTACCTTGGGTAGCACCGGTGATTGTAGGAGATATTGGGGAGTGTTCTTCATAGACTTGAAAATACCGTTGTAGGAGATATCATTTTATTATTAGGTAGTAAGTCTAGAAAAATACCTTGGCAATATAAAAATATAATCTACGATGCGACAGGTTTATAAGATAGTGAAATTTTTTACTCTAAAGCCGAACTGATGGTCTGGAATTATGTTGAGCGATTCAAGTATGGGATAGAGTCGTCTTAGAAATCAAAGACTCAAAGTATTGGGAGTAGGCCTGGATTGGGAGTAAGCTAATTGGGCGGTCTGCAGAGGGTAAGTGCAAAGGTTTATTGGGCTTTGGAAAAATTTTTACGATTCAATACTTCCAAAGTGTGGAAAAGTGTACAATGCAAAGGATACTGTTATGAAAGCATGTGATAAAGATGTCTCTCGTTTTTGGAGGTAAGGACTTTTATTTAGTAAGATATTAAAATACAATTAAAGAAAATAGGGCGTAAATAGTTTTTAGGTTATTTTTGTTTATTAAGAAAATAATCAACACTGAAACATTCAGGAAAAAAATTCAGATATTTGCAAAATCCACACTGCCTGCCGACTGCTGAATTGAAAATTATATGATGAGGTAGCGCAGAAATTGGCACGTGAGTTAATTACGCTCATAGACATCTCCTTGTTGGTTAGTAGTTAATTGACGGTATTTATCAAAAATTGTTTACATATTTTGCTACTTGAAATATTGCCTACTTCAGCTAGGCACGGGCCAAAACCCATAAAAATATTTGAGTTTATAGAAGTTAGGCTAAAAATGTGCTGGAAAAAATGCTGAAATTATTATTTTTTTAATTTACGAAACTCAATAAAAATGACAAATAACTAAATAGAAAATTATTCAGCGTATATACTTTAAAAGTGGAAATAAAATTATGCAAGAAGTTGTAATTTGAGGTGATGAAAACGTTGTTTGCATAAAAGTTGGAACAACCAACTTGTAAATCAGGACAATTGGGGTTATTTTCGAAAATAACTTCTTTGAATGCCTCTTATTTTTGTATAATTACTTTAAAATTGATATTAAATAATATTTAAATTCATTTGAGTCTTTTAACGTGTGCCAAAGAAAATATTCCAATTAGAAGAGACAATTCAAGTTTAAAATGTCCGCTGAGAAATATTTTCTTATTATCGACTATTAAATTTTGTATTTTAGAAGGTGTAAAGAAAGAAGAAAGTGAGTTAATATTTATCAAAAATAAGAATTGCTATTATTTATTTTTTTTCGAAATTTTTACATTAACATTTTATATTCTATCGTTGAATATTTTCTGATTTAATTTTTAGGTGAAGATTTCCTTTTGAAAAAATATGCTCTTATTTGAAGTTCTTTTTAGTAAGTCGTTATTTGTAAGTTTAATGTTTAATCAGAGAAGAAAAATACTATTTTCAATTTATTTTCTGAGTCTCCCAGCGACATTTAATACTTTATCGAAAAATATTTAATATTCATTTTTTCGTATTATCCAACGTTAAATATTTTTAAGGGTTAGTTAATCTCTTCGAAGTTTTAAAAACTAAAGAAAAATTTGTTTATTTTAACTTTTATTTTTTACGACTTTACTGCTTCTTAAGATCCAAAAACAAAAGATTTTTTTAACACCAACCTCTCATCGTTGCCTTTACTTCCCTATTAGTGTGGATTGTTATTCGAGTTACTTTTTTATTACTAAAAAGCTTTTAATTTTTGACAGCATTTTCCATATATCAAAATAAAAACAAAAAAGTGAAGAACTAATAGCGAAAAAATTATTTTACCATTCCTGTGGCGTTCAACTCATCATTCCCCACATTTTAAATGAATACTAATTAACCCAGAATTTCTACTTGAATAATACTCTTTCTATTATAGAGCTTCTAGACCCAACAACTCCTTTTCCAAGCCCTATTTTCAACCTTCTTAAACATTTTCATTTACTTCGCAAAATTTAAAAATCTTTAATTCTTCCCTCCAGTCACCTATCGACCAATTTCTTTAAGGCAGCTAAAATCGCGAACCCACCCGAGACAAGGAGTCACCAAATGGCTAAAATTTTCACCACTGGCTCTTGTGTCAAAGACAAACAAACAAAGCAAAAAATTCAGAAAATACTTTGTAATGAATTTTATTAATCTTAAATGACCCATTTTTGTGTTCATATTTAAAGGCTTTCAAACTTCTAAAACTACCTTGTATGTAAAGATATCCGAGTCGAAGGTATAGAAATAATCTTACAGTGTCCTAATCAACAAAATAAAAATAAATGGTCTAATCTGAAAATTGTTGTATATACAAATTGCAGGGTTTATTATATAAAATTTGAAAAAAAAGTTCTTGGAGTTTCCACTTAAAAAGGAGTTTCCACTTTTGAACAGTGGAAACTCCTTTTTAAGCCTTCATTACCATTCCGGACGATGCTGATCAAAAATTGGTAAATGATTGAATACAAAAGTGAAAGAGTATTAAGTTAATGCGAAAATACTGTAGAATTGCTCTAAAAATTATAATAAACAAATTTACTTAAAGTAATTTAATTGAATAATCAATCAAAAGGAATTACTTGTCGTTAAATGTTACCTGACATAATAATTTTGGACACAAATCACCAATAGCCCATTGAGTGGATAAAGAGTTAACCGTTCATTTGGGTAGATTTTCTTTTTTAATTTTTCTCCTTCATAATTTTTCTTAAATTTCGAGTTAAAGAATATAGAGAGGAACTTCTAAAAAAAGAAAAGAAGAGGAACTCGTATATTGAAAACCAGAAGCCACAAAAAAAGTTCCGACAGAAACTAATGTGGCAGTAGAAACAGAAGCAACTTCTTGTGGACATTGAATAAGTTTCCGCTGCCTTAGCATCGGTCACCATGGCCATTTAAGAAGTTCTGCATATGTGAACACCACAGTATGAGTCCCTCTTTGAATCGAGGCCTTCGTGTTTGATAAGCCGCCACCGCCATTTAAATCACAAAATTTCTGTTTGACTTCATTTAACATCACGACCGCCATATGATCATGTCCATATTTAGGAAACGATGTTGATTTGTGCACGCGAAGATCGCATTTCTCCTTGGGTCCGAGAAGCCAGTACAAGTGCATCAACTGACTTTCCCATATTAGTACCTCCTTCGTACCATTCCCTGTACCATTCCTTCTCAACTTTTTTGGTCTATTTTATAAAAGCAATCGCCACCGGGCACCTCGTTTAAATTCGGACAACACGAATTTTGCTAAATGATTTTTGTGGTCATCTTAAATATCTCAACACTTCAACTTTTCTTAATTGCATTGGAAAAATCATAAAATAAATTTTCTTTTATATTATTTCGTCTGTTCTCATTTTTCGGTTCCTATAAAATTAACTTAAATTTATACCTGTCGGTCCCAAATAGTTAAAGATTCATATAATATTGAGTCCACATACTTAAACCATGTTCCTTTGGTAGATTTGGTTATGGGAGTCGCTTTCGGGGCACCATTTAGGAGGCAAACACAAAAGAGAGAAAAACAAATTTCTTTTGGTCACTAACAGTTTAGTTTTTATTAATATTATACGATCGAGTTAAAATCATATTAAATTGATGACTATTCCCAAAATTTGAGCATTTTCATATGGTAACCACACGAGGAGGATGAACATTTGTTGAAAACCAATTATAAGATTTAAAGTGGCGACCACGCGAAAGGTGTCGGGTCGTCAATAAGGCAAAAAAATCTCTAATCAAAAATATACTCCAGTGCAAGGTGTGCCGTAATACAAGAATTTACAACAAAAAAAAGTGAAAAACGCATAGAAGATGTTCTTAACAAGGCCCTATGGCAGTGCCTTCAACAAGGCATACGCAATAAAAACGGCGGTGATCATTAGATCTTGGTGCGAAGATATTATTTAAAAGGTAATCAGATGAAAATTGACGGTCGAATGCACCTAATTCGGTCCTTAATGAGATGTAATTGAACGGAAAGCAGAAACTGCACCTAGAATTTCGGCACCTTGTTGACGTGGTTTGAAAGATTGCCCCGGTTTGGGAGCATTCCTTTTTAGGGCAAATGGAATTGTTACGTTGTTATAGGATAGCTTTAAGTGGATCTGATGAGTAAAATCTCAATAAAATTATAATTTTTTTTTGTTTTTGGATCTTTGAATTTTCGGAGCTCCAAGTCCGACAATATTAAAACTTTTCTTATACGAAACTTTGAATTGGAAATTTTTTTTGTGCATGATGTCAGTTGTTAACTTATTTAATATTTTTATTTTGTTACTGGAAGTTTTTTTACAAAATTGTGGTGATTAGTAATTTTTTTTCGCTACTCTTATTAGCTCAAAATTAATCCTTCCTACATGTTAGCTTCAAAGCGTCCTATCATAGTCCTTGTAGATTGATATCGGACTTTTTTCCAATCTTCCATCTCCAACCCCACATAGTCCGCTTTCGACTTTTCTTTTTTTATTCAATTTTATTCCAGTTGTCATGCTTTTTTCATATATTCCGATGCTTTCTCAACTACATACTTCCGTAGAAGCCCTTTTGGAATTATGGAAAAAAGACCCGACTTAAATTCGATACGATCACAGTGATTTTACGTGATTAATTTCCCATTGAAATAATAACAAGGTAATTACGGGCATAATTTAATGTACCACGAGCAGTTTTGAGGTGGTTGGATAATAATTTTCGATGATGGTCCACCTGTGTAACAAGAACGCATGACCGTTCACCTTAATTCCAATGTGTTCATATTGGATTCTTTGTACACGAAGGTGTGGCGCTTGATTCGATGGTCAGGATTTGGTAATATTTCAGGTGGTAAAAAGTGTTTTCAACTCCAATTTGAGATTCTTGATTTTGATTCTTTAAGTTTTTATGGTTGCAAAAGAGAATTTTTCTTTTCTTCCTGAAACGGAGACTTTTACTATTTTTATTATTTCCAAATTTCATTGGTTTTTACCTCACTAATTTTAGTTTCGAAAGAAAAAGCTTAATTATTTATGAAAATTTTTTTGAAAGTAAAGATGTTCTTTTTTATTTTAGGGTATAGAGATATTTTTGTTGAAACTGTACCAATTTTTTACAGTAGATAATCTAATTTTGTTTTGGGACTTTATGGAGGTCGATAATCAAATTTGAGTTAGTTGATAAATGTACAAGGAAATATCATTGCAGAAAACGATTTTTTGAAAGTAGTTTTGAACGTTAAGATCAAAATATATTTTTGGTATTATATCTTCTTCGTTGCATACAGAAATTTGTAATAACATATTTTGGGTTGATGAATAGAGAGAAAGAAAAAACGGCCAAACGATCAAGAATAAGGAAATTAAAGAATATGAAATTCTAGATGCCTATTAAGACTACACTCACAAATAGGGGAGAAGAAAGCAGGCTTCGAAATTCGCAGTGAAAGTGCCCTCACATCCGGTATATATAAAAAAGTATAAAAAGTTACTTGGAGATACGAGTACCTGTGGGTTCTTTAAGAGAGTGGATAATAAAAGAAATTATGAAAAAGAATTTTTAAAAATTCGTAGCAGAGTGGAAGGAAAAAAATATTTTTAAAGGATATAAAAAAAAACAGAAAATTGATTTTTAAAAAAATGAAAAAGTAGAAAAATATCCCAGGAACGCAAAATATGGTACCAATTAGTGGGGTGACGACTATTATGGGAGAGAGCTCAGATGTTGCATCTCTCTCTATCGCTGCCCATTTCTCAGAAATCTCACATGACACTGATAGGCTAATTGTTTGGTATGTCGCTATTATGCCGTGATAATGCATTTCCCGTAAAGGGATTTTCTGGGACTACACTTCCCGTAAGGGGAATTTTCTGGGACTAATGATCAAACAATGATCTATACGAGTAGTGCTTTCGGGTCTTACCGAAACCGCAATCTGGAACTGTTCTAACAGTTCCTAGAATTTACAAGGTTACTTACTTTAGCTATCTGAGTGGGAGTATTCATCATGTATTCTTAAAATTAAAAATGATATCATGGGCATCAGATGCCCCTCGGTGGTTGGTCAAAGTTGAGGTGCCTTTGGCTGAAACGTTGTGGCTGTGGTTGATTCTCAGGACTGCTGGTGTGGTATACCAGTAATTATCCACCGTGCTGTCACTGCAGATGATAGTAGAGGTTTAGGTAGGGTAATTAACTTATAGCTGGCTACTGTCTATTAGCAGGGTTGTAACCCTGTTCAATGTAGCTGGTTCAGGGGTAAGACCAGATTGAAGCACAAGAGGGGTAGGTTTTGTTTGTAGAAGTTTGTATAGTTAGAAATCTGAGGTCACTTGTTATAAGACGGAGACAGAATGAGTCGCATGAGATGGAATGGAGATGGAAGAGTGAACAGGTAGGGAGATTGTCTGAAAGCTGAGAATGGTAGAATTGGTAGCTCAGACAAATTCCTATTAGAAGAAAACGGAAGGGATTCACATGAAAAAATTAAAGATGTGTAAGGGTTGAACTGAAAGAGCCAATTGAAGCAATGAATCAAAGAGGAAGAATATATTAAAAAGGAGCGTATAGAATGTAAATATCTAGATCTAGTCAGCTGAACAGGCAAAATCCATTTTAAATCGAACTGTAGCACTTATTGGGTTGTAGGCGCTCTGTGGTTTTATGTCAAACGCCAGGTATGTCACCCTAAATAACAGAATAAATATTCTTCATTGAATTCTCTAAGTCAAAAAAAAAACCTGAAGTCACTAGACTGAAAGCTTAGATGAGAAATAACCCTGAATAAAAAGGTTTCTCCTATTTAATTTACACGAACCAGTTAGGGAGAAGTTCGTTCAATTTTAATAAGTCACGGAATAGTTCGTACAGCATATCACACGATTTGTGCAATGCACAAACCTGGGTAAAAGGGTATTTCACGAACCATTGCACAAAGCAGCTTGCCGTTTCTTTTCCGACACTGTAAGTTCTTCTGTGAATTATTAATTATTATTTTATTTTCCAAGTGAGGTGACGTTAAAATTTATTTGTCTTATGAAAATGGAGCACTGCATTGTCTACATTTGGTGCGTATATTCTGCAGGAAGAGGATGATGTTACAAAAAAAGCAATGCTGTCGTGGCGGACGTTTTGATTAAATACATCATACTATATGGCTCGCACAATGCACGAATTTTGATTCTGACGAACATGCATGGACCAACCATTTGCAAGAATAAATCGTGCATTGCACGGACTGTGTGATATCAGTTTCACTTTCCGATCACATTTATTGTAGTATAATAGTTGTGCAAATTACATCTCTTTTTATTTCAAACTTACTCGCTATATAACGCTACAATTTATCTTCGTTAAATATAGTAACAACAGCAGAACGCAATTTCCATATTTTTTAAATTTTAAGTCAAATATATTGTAGAATTTATTAGCTTCAACTTTAGATAAATATTATGGAAAAAATGATCAAATTAATCCTTTTATGTCTATAGAGGATCATGTTTGGGCATATTAAGAAAGTAAACAAAGTTCACGGACTTGGTATTTGCACTTGGTCTGCTATCAGCTTAATTGTCCACCTACCACCTACTGTATGGCATTGACCGGAATACGATCAGTTTTTACCTTTCGCTCAATAAAGCATCGGTCGAATTATAGAATTTTTCACTGGTATTGCTGTCAAATGCAGAAAAATCGGAACATAATCCATACGAAGTGTCGTTGACCTTCGCTTTGCCATACTTAACTTCAGGAGATAAGCAAATCTGTAAAACTAAGGCCAAGGCTATTATTATTGAGGTCACTACAATAGTACGCCTGCTTATGTTGGCAAAAGTTTGCTGTGATATTTTTCACTTTTAATATGAATTGACTTCCAATTTTCTCTGAGAATTCTGTTTAGACAATATTAGGAGGTTTTTTTTTCGAAAAGTAAAACTGCAATTGTAAGACAACTAAAAGCTTTATTTTTTTCAGAAAATAGGGAATCCTTTTCCCATTAGTGTAAAAAAATTAAATTTTCTTAACAGTATAAAAAAAAAACACAAAAATATTTAATAATATTCGGTGACGCGGGCAAAGGTGCAAGCTCAAAATTTGTTTTTATAAATGGTGGTGGAGGGTTGTTGGTTAGGCTATTAAAAACCTATTGAATTTGTGCGATCTTGCGAAAAATAATATTTAAAAAGGTTTTTGTGTTCATATTAACAGCGAAGGTCTAGTTTAATTTTTTGTTTGTTTTTATGTCTGCTAAATTTTCTTGTGTCCACCAGCAAGAGTCCTGTATATATAGTATCAGGACGTTTTCTACGGTTAGTTAAAATTTCTTTAGTATACAAACAAGTTAAATTCTGTTAAAAAAATGTTGCTTCATAAAAAATGTTCCTTTTAGAAATATACAAGAGATACTACCATTTTCGAAATTGTGTATCGAATCAGTAACTGCTAACTGACAAATTGGATTCGTTATGATCAGGTAGGGAGCCTAATGAAACGCAAAAAGTATACATGACCCTATTTGGGTACACCACATTACGTAGGTTTTGGCTCGAGATTATTTTGACATTTGCTTCTGTGGTCCTGTGGTACTCTAAAGAACACAACAGGATAACATTGAACAGTACAAACAGGAATTCGTTTACTAGATAAGAAAGATCAGATCACAGTGCGTGAGTAGCTAACTGTCGCCACCAACTGTGAGACAAACACCAACTAACCCTGACGAAAAAGACGATCAAAAACTTCCACTTTGCTATGAATACGAAAAATTACCTTTTCCAGAATCGTCCGATAATGGTTTTTGGTCATTTTGTGGTATTTGGGGGAAGCCACAGAACGTATTTTATGGGTAAACAGGATCACTGGTAGATACTTTGGTTCATGGTTAACCTTCCTTTTTTCCACATCTCTTGAACTGAAGTGTTGACTTTGTCGATTTTGTTATCGGAAATGTTGGCGTTGCTGGCTTTGGATTTTGCTGTTTTTCTTTTTATCTTTTCTGGCTATTTGTTTCGATGATAGAATAACCCCTGCTGATTAGTGGCCAAATATTTTTGCGTATTTTCTCCAGAATACCATCAATAATATGAATTGAAAATTAAAAAAAAAGTTACCAACATTTTGGCTCACAATGAAGAGGATCGAAATTGAACCTTGAAGTATCTGTCCTCAACGACTGATCGGTTTATGGCCTTGTTCCCAACTAATTATGTGTCCCTTCTGTCTTCGGTATATTGTCATTTTGGGAATATTTCTCTACCAGAATTATTCCTTGCATTTGGCATTTTTGTCAATTCTCTTATTGCGAAATATCGTGAAGGATAATTCTCGAAAAATTTCTTCTTAACAGAGAATAACTTGTCTGCTCGCTGACCTTCGCAAACATTCCGATTATCTTCCAAAATTGTTTTACGACATCTTCTCAGTGTATTAGCGTCTATGTTGACGGTCATATCCGAAGTGTCATTTCTGAGGTATGTGTTAGTAGTATCCCATTGCATAGCACAATGCAACACATCGCATCACGTACCATTGGTACGTCTATTGATCCTCAGTCAGAAGAGAGGCAATTTTGTTCTGAAAAATGTCATCCTAATTATTTCCAATTGCCAAGAAAGTTATTTGTCAATGGCATTCGCTAATATTTTTATTATCGCAATTATTTTTCTTGCATTCAATTGTGAGACTGGCAATTACCAGATTACGATGCGGACCAACGTGGATTATTACGACTCTCTTGAATGGCATACGAATATGGCCATCATCATTATATCGTGTAAAATTTAATTGGAAATATTATATTTCCAATAGTATTTTTTTTTTAAATCACTATTATTGATAATAAACAAGAAATTGAATTTTTATTAATTATTGTTGGTGTAGTTTCCGTTTGAAAAAAATCTTAAAATTACGCGGTGGTTCTTTTTTGTTTTGTTTTCCTTTTTGAATGACATCTTAATAAGGCGGTCTAATATTAATGTTTAATAAAAAATGGGCCCTTATCTTAAATGATATATTATTTGACGGAAAGCCGAAACTAAACCTTGTTGACTTAAACTGAAGATTGTCGGGAGTTGGTATATCTTCACAGCCTTTATATATTCGAAGAAAAGTATTATAATTTTCAGAGGAAGTCTTTTATTTAATGTCTGAGATTACTTAACAACCTTAATATAAATTTAACGTTAGAAAAAAATAATAAAAATTGAAAATTATTGGAATGCTGATCCGTTAGTAGAGTTTGTACAATTTTTTCTTGTAGTTATGTAGATTCGTGCTCCTCAGCAAAACCTACACCAAATATCAAGCATATTCGGAAGTAGGATCCTTTTTCGAATATGCATACGGATTAAGGACTCCGATGTCTATTTAATAATGATCTCACTTTCATAACAGTTATAAAGCGGATATTTAATCCCAATGGATGATGAAGATCGATTTAGGAATACCCTTTGATTCAGCGGGTTCACACTGGACACCTTCTGTATTGATGATAGTGACGAATTGCCTTTCAAAAGCATTATACTCAATGGTGTAAATTTGATCTTCTTACTCGTAACTTACATCATTACAAAGCAAAAGTTCTGCCTCTTGCCAATCGTAATTTTTTCTTTGAAAATTTGAGTTCTCAGAAAGAACTACTATAAACATCAGACATATTCGAGAGGAGGGTCCTTTGTAGAATATTTTGTTCCTCCTTAAAGATAGACGATTCTGACGCCTATTTAACAACAAAATCTTTTTTTATTCCGGCTCCTTAAAAAAGATCTGTTTAGGAATAGTGTCATCCAGGATGAAGGAGTTATAGTAGGAATACTGAATAGTGGATGCAGCTCGAAGCCATTTTGGGGCGTTCGAAATTGTATGATTCAGTAGGTCTATACGAGATACCTAAAGTCTTGCCAATAATGAAAAATCCTGTCAAAAGCATTATTATTTATAGTTAATTTTTTATTAGAGTGAAGGTGTTCTTAAAATAACAATAATTACACCTTTCAATTCAATAAACAATAAATGCCAAGTTTGGGTTCGTTAAAAAAAATTATTTGAGCAGATTCTTTTCTGCAGATGCATTTATTTTTAATAGTTTTTATAGTAGAATTCTGCTGTTCTTACATCTTGAATTTATTTTTTTCCAAAGCTTCAAGAAAAACTTTATTTATAAATTTTAAGATCTCAAATTTTTGAAACTTTATTTCTTTTCAGGTCTAAATCAAGGACGATATTTTCATTAAAATTAGCTCACGCAGGTATTTTTAGTTAAATATTATCAAAATAATTTTATTAAATAAAAGCGTATAAATTTCTGAAAAAGGACTCTAATTTCTAAATTTCTCCATTTTAATACTGTGGACTTTTACAAAAAATTTCCAAAATAAATTAACCTAAAAATTCTACAATTATAGAGTCATTGCTGGAAAATTGTTTTTAAATCTTAAAATTTGAGCGTGTTTCAAATTTCTTATTAATGTCGGCAATTTTTATATTAAGAACAAATTTTGGTTAAAATTGTAATTTGCATATAAAAACTGTTTTTTAATCTAAAATGAAAAAAAAACTACAAAAATTTCAACGCTTCGAAAGCTGATTTTTATTAGTTATTTTTTTAAAGAAAAAAAAAATCATTTTTTTCTATTGGAATTTGTACATGTAAAAAGGTTTTCTGGATCCTTTATTAAAGAACACGGTTTTTTGCAAAGAAAAATACAACAAATTCTTAAAACAAGGATTAAATGGCCGACCTTGTCCCAATTTCTTTCAATTGCAGCTGACAGAATCGTCCATAACCTATTGAATATCCTGTCTCCTTTTATATCCTATTTTTTGTTTGTTTAAAAAAATATACGTAAACATCTCAATCATATTTAATTATTTTAAAATTAACCAACTGCTATTTTCATATTGAAAACATGTCCGCATCCCGGTTGGTTATATGAAACTAAAAATAAACGAACCAAGCACGTCCAGCTTCGAGTAGTGATGATCTCCAACTAAAATGTTCATAATTACGTAATTGGTTTTTAATATGCGGCAAAATAATAATAATAGCAATAATAATAACAATCGTCGTAGCAATAATAGTAGTACAAATCACGTTCGTTTGTTGCTTGTTGAGAACAGATTGAATTTTATGCCATTGTCCATTCGATGGTCGATTATGATTCAATTTGTGTCCGCCGACAATAACGATAACCGAACAAAAACGGCCCCATACACTCTCCATGTGGTGAATTGAAGAAAAAACTGCGGGTAGTGGAGGAGAAACTGAAAAGATGAATAGTTAGCAGAGCATGAGGAAGAACCGCAGATCATGGACGAGACAGAAACGCCATAAAATAGTGCACACAATAAAATATTGTAGCTTAGAATTGAAATTGACTTTTGGATTGAATGAATGGAAGAACGCACCGCCATGAATGACGACTGAATGGGCGACCATCTGATATTGTGAAAAAACAATTCTCGGAGTCCGAGAAGGAAACTCGACACTGCCATGTCCCAGCAATGGCAATTATCACAGCAATGCCGTGAGAAAATTTTCTGGTCTCCAAAGTAGAGTCGTTCTCTTAACGTTTTTATTCTGCCGGTCGGTCGGCTCGATGTGCTGGAGCAGATGTCGTCCAACAACAATTAAAATTCTCGACCGTGAATAGTATCCACTTCGGTAATAAAGAAAACGTACAGAGAGGATCCCGTCAATAGATCTCAGAGTCGCTTGGGTTGATCGCTTTGACCAAAGCCCCAGTTCGGTCGTTGCTTGGATACCGAAACGTTCAAAGTCGTTCGGCCCCCTTTAATCTGAGCTTTTTGTTATATTTTGTTCTTATTATTAAAAATAACGAAGAAAAGAAATGCTTTCGCGAAAATCTAAATTGTCACCAACAATTGCGAAGGTATTTTTATTGGGGCGCATTTTAAATTGATTTGATTAACGTGACGCATGTCCAAGTAATTCGATCACGCCTTTATGTGCTTCGGCATCCACGCATATGCAAATGGCATTTTTGCAATTGGTCGCGGACTCTTCGTGCTGCTTTGCTTTTTAAAGGGGGTTGTGGGGGTTCACTCTTTACTTTTCTAAGTTCGTTTGCCTACTATGCAAATTTCATTCATTGGAGCGGTTATGTCAGACGGTGTCACATTACCCACTGCCTAGTCAATATTCTACGCAATGGGGAGATTTTTAAAAGCGAAGCTGTTCTCCAACGCTTTCCGGTTGCACTAGATTCGTATGCATATGCAGCGGAAATTCCCAACCGATTTCCATTGAGGAAAATTGCGGATGCTTCTTTTTTGAAGAAGACATTTCCAACGACTTTTATAAAAAAGAAACTACCGAATGCAATGTGTGATTTTTTTTACTATTTTTCTTGTCAATTTAATGTTGGCAATCGATTAAATTTCGGTGAAGATTAGAAGTTTACCTTTTATTTAGACAAATTTGAACCAGTTTCTAGAAAATTTTCGTTAACCACGTCAATAAATGAATTTGTATAAAAATATTTCGAAAATGGGGCGCATTTATTAGCCCCGAAAAGCTAAGAAAAAAACGGGTTTGAAAGTTTTTGACAATAAAAAAAACACCAGAAAGTTGTGGATAGAATTCTCGGGAAATTTAAATTTTCTTTTAGGTTTAGGAGAATTTTTAATAACAGCTAATTCCTAAATGTGAGCAAATTTATTGGATTTCATATTCTCACATTTGAATTGTTAGAGAGTTAGTAGATAAATTATTAAGGAAAAATAAAATCATTGGAGCAGAGGATTTAAAAAAAACTTTTTTGGTATACACTAGCTTCCTTATAAAATACCAATCATAATATTGAGGTAACTACAACAGTATATCTAGAATAAGTTACGAGGTCTGTTCAAAAAGGATCGCGAATTTTGAATTTCCGCGGGTTACGTATATTTGATTTTCGGTTTTTTGTGCTGTTATATTGGTAATCATGTCTCTCACTTAATGGCCAAACTATTTTAAATGTTCAGTTAATTTTTGACAGCTGCTTTGCTTGCACGTGTTTTGGCTCGTCTTCGATTTTTGCCCATTTTCGATTAAAAACAGAATCGCTAAGAAGCTGTTGGACTCTGTCCGCGACAACCCAAATATGCTCCAGAGGGTCATAACTGGAGACGAATCATGAATTTATGGTTATGACGTGGAAACCAAAGCTCAATAATCCCAATGGAAGCTGCCACACAAGCCAAGACCGAAAAAAACGCGCCAAATTCGGTCGAATGTGAAGGTTTTGCTTACAGTTTTCTTCGATTGAAGGGGCGTGGTGCATCATGAGTTTTTGCCACAGGGTAGAACGGTCAATAAGGAATATTACCTGTAAGTTATGCGCGAAACGCCAAGATTTGTGGAAGAACAAAAATTGGCTTTTGCCATTTTTGGCCAAAAACAACACATTAATAATGCCGCAGCTACCATATTCCTCAGATCTGGCCCCCTGTGACTTTTTCTTGTTCCCGAAACTAAAGAGCCCCATGAAAGGACGACGCTATGCTACGGTATCAAAGGAGGAGCTCAACAAGATCACAAAAAATGATTTTTTGAAGTGCTTCGAGTATTGGAAAAAATGTTGGCACAAGTATATAATATCTGGTGGGGATTACTTTGAAGTGGACAAAATAGATATTCATGAATAAATAAATAGTTTTTGAAAAAACACAAAATTCGCGATACTTTTTGAACAGACCTCGTATGTTGCCAAAAGTTTGCTGTAATTTGTTTTTCTTTCCCAATAATTGTATAATTTTGTCTTAGAATTTTGTTTAAAAAAATATTATGGCGGTTTAATTCGACCAGTAAAAATTCCCAGTACAAAAACTCTTTCATTTTCTACCAAATAAGGATTTTATAAGCGGATGCTTTTCAATTCAGTAAAGATATACTTATCCACATTTGTATAAATACAAAAAGGATATAACCCAAAAATGTTAAAGAAGATTCGGCGTTTAGGAGTAACGTAAAATCCTAACGCGATCTTTTCATAAAGCGGCAGAGAGGATGGGGGAGTCTGTCAAGGTAAGTGGGTGTTGCCATCTGTTTTCCGGAAAGAGGTCTCTTGGAGTGTGGGGGTAATCCTATTTTCCGGAAAGGGGTCTATTGTGGGAGTATGATCAAACTATGATCAATTCCAAAAGTGGCCTGCGGGTTTTGGCGAACCTGCGGTTTTGAGCCGGCCTTTCAGTGCCTAGAAAATTGCAAAATATTTGAATGAGAGTACAGACCAAGTACTAATTAATCAAAACTGGAACCATGGGAATCAGGATGCCCCACGGTGGTAAAACACACCATGCCTGATCGGAGAGATGATGTGCCTTTGGCTGAAACGTGGCGGCTGTGGTTTAATACCAACATTGAGGGTATTGTACTAGGCCTATAGATGAGGTATACCAGGATCCCAAGTACTACCACTGCATATGAAAGCTGAGCTTTAGGAAGGCCTTACCACCAACAGTTAGAGTAACTAGCTTGTACCTGTGCTGAATGTAGCTGATTGAGTGAGGAGACCAGATGAAAGCACAAAAGGGTGAAAATGTGGGGACTGGCTTGCAGGTTGAGACCGCTCACCATTATAGCATTAATGGATGGATTGTTTGATTGCTTCATGCATGCAGCATATAAGGCAGGTTTTGGATAAAGCTGAAATGGTGGAGTAGGCAACCTGAGACTACTTGCCGTAGATGGTAATAGAAAGAAAATTGTTTGATTGGTAGAGAAGGTATCTGAGTCCCTTCGCTTGGAGGTAGCCTCGTCTCGAAAGAGCGCCATGAAAGGGTGTGCTGAGTCACCATTTCGTAGGGAGGTAACTAAACTTAGTGTTCTGTGAGGTAATCCAAACAAGAAGTCTAAATTGAACATTATTGAATTAGCGGCCTGGGTTAGTGTTGGAATGATTGAGATGCGTACAACCATCTCGATCTAGTCAGCTGGACTGGTGATATCCATAATAGGATAGGTCAGTTTCGCGGGTCGATTGGGCGTACTTCAATCCCTATGACCTGTAGTACTATGTCTAACGATATGTTGTGTCTTATCCTTATAAACTTTCTAAAAAGAAAATGTATTTTTTTTTCGTAATTTCTTATAGGTTTTCGAACATTTTTATTAATTACTTAGCATGGTATTTATAGGACTGTATTTATTAAAAACAAATTTGAATTTCATACTAATTTTTCGAAAATGTACCCGCAGAATAAGGAATTAAAATTGTTACCTAAAAAATAATATCATCAAATTAAGTATAAATTAGTGAATTTTGTCCACTTAAACTGTGACTATTTTCCACTTTACCTAAAATTAGTGACGTTGAATTTTTATTAAAAGAAGTTTCATTTGAAATTTAAATAAGCACATTTAAGAAGAATCCATAGTTGAATATTCATTTTAAAAGTAGTAAATATTTTTTTAAGTCAAAAAAATGTTTATTTAGAACTTTTTAATATGAAAAATAATGACGGAATATTTTAATCGAGAAGATCTTGTTTTGAAAACTTAAAGAAAATAATTTTTTTTTGTCAATTAAAATGAATTTACGAAAATCTGAAGTAAACTCTTTTGGGAAATTTTAAATTTATTGAAAGTTAAAAATAAAATGTAATTTTAAACTGGAACCTCAAAAATGCATTTTTTTAAAGAAAACTTGAACATAAAGCAACCTAAAGGCTTATGGATCCAATTAATGTTTTAGAAAATACTTTAAATTAAGGTTTTGACAAAATGAACTCAAATTCACGATTTTTTTCTTTTCCATCGTCTTTTTTTTAAAAAAAAAGTCCAATGGCATCAAATCGCTCGATTTTCGAGGTCATTTGACATCGCTAAATTTCAAAATTACGCATCCTAGGAACTTTTTGCTCACTAACGTCGAAATTTATTATGCTGTGTGGTTTGTGGCGCTTTTCTGTTAAAACTTCTTATAGTTCAGATTAAAATCTTCAAGTCTAGGTCAAAAAAAGTTGATTTTCATAAGGCCGAAGCGGGCAGAAATGACTTCAACGATCTCTCCTTTGTCAATTTCAAAAAAATACGGACCAATGAAACCTTTAGACCAAAATCCACACCAAACAGTAAGCATACACAAATATAATAGCTTTTTCACAGTCACTTGTCGGTATTTAGAGCCTCATATATGAAAATTTTACTAATTGACACTGTCTCCGAGCGCGATATGAGCCTCATCCCCAAAGACAATTTTGCGTGACAAATTAAAATTATCTTGAATAATATATACGCTTATCAGCTGTTATATGACAGGGCTTAACTTTTCAAAACCCAAAATGGAAAACTTAAAAATTTACGATACTGGATCTCATAAAAATTGAAGCGATTTAAAAAAAAGAATAAACTTTCATAAAATATAAAATAATTTTAAGTGATTTTTTTTCAGTATTCAATTTTTAAAATTTATTGGAAATACATTTTTTTTTAATGAAAAATTTCCAAAAATCGGACAGTTTCGAATTAATTTATTTTCCAGCATTCGTAAAAATCAATTAAAATATGAAGAAATTTGTAAAGTTATTTATTTGTTTTCAAACTGGAACCTCTTTGGAATCAAAGAACCTTATCGTTTAGGTCGCTTTTGGTTACCGACAATTTTGAGTAGTTTATGTAGGATGTCACATAAAATTTAAGGTCCCAGACAAAGAATTTTCCAGCATATCTGTTCTCATACTATATATCATAATTATTCCACAAAAAGATAATATGCGATACTTGGGATTAGGACCCTATATAGACAAAAGAATAACATGTAAACCTACGCACAAGATTAAAATGAGCTGAACTAAACCGGCATTAATAATATCTAAAAAGACTGACTCTCAAAACTGACAATCAATTAACAAATTTTTGTCTTATATAACTTGCTTCTGATTCCAATATGGACGTAGGAGCTAGAATTTTGGGACACAACCACTAAAATTCCGATCAAATTCAATTTCTCCTATCTTAAATCCTTCGTAAATGCCTATCAATGCGCAGACCTGAAAGTTCCTCTTATTTGCGATTTGGCTATAAGAAATTCGCCTTACATTTTTCGGGTCATAGTAATCCTTTTGAAAAGGATCTTTTCACGGCTACACTTCCTATAAACGTTTGAAACGATAATAGTCACGTGAAAATATTATCTTCCTTGTTTTTGGTTTTTTTATTTATAAAAAAAATTTCATTAATTTTACTCTGTCCTAACTTATAGTAAGGAAAATATTTATTCCTGCGAATGCCAACTGTGAGGTCTTTGCTTATTTAAATTGACGATCAATAAAGAGTCCATACGTATTTAATGACTTTTTACCAAAATATTGATCCAAAAGTAATTACTTTTAATCCGAAAGGCAAAATGTATGAATTCTTTTGTGTGTTGGAGTTTGGACTATGGCAATACTAAGTTCAGGGTCGGATAGGTTGGGTCTGAAGACTTTCATAGAAACCTGAAAGAGCGATGCACCAACAGCTGCCAGATAGCCACTATTTGTGGTACACAAGAATCCATCCAACGAACAGCAACAATGTCGATTGTTAAAAGAAAATTTTCACGCCTTGTTTCATGGATTAGATGCGCCTTTTATATGGAGAGGGTCTCAAGTTTGTTGTTGGTAACTAACTAGCTGCGATAAAAGTACCTAATTCTAGAGTCGATCGCCGAGAATTGTTAGGATAATCGAAATGGAATTATAACCGCAGTGCCCCTATACGATTGTTCGGTCATGATTATAATCACGGAGATGATTACGTGGATAATAATGATGATGATGATGATGATGATGCTTTGGAATTAATGATCCGACCAACTCAACTAGGCGTGAAGGGTTCCAATTTTCAATCGGATCATCTTACACTTGCGATAATTGGATTCGGGTCCGAATAGGATTGGACACGATTTGATTGGACTAGTGGCGCACTTCTTTGAGAAATTTTTCATAAAAAAAACTTTGATGGTATTTGGATAAGCGATATTATTGAGGATTTATTCTTTTGATTTTTTCTTTTTGTTTCTAGTTTAATTTTTTCCCCTTAAATTTACACATATAAATAGACGTAAAGATATTAACACGTTGTGATTTTTTTGGATCTTGGTTTTATCTTATTTTTATTGTGTTTAATTTGAAATTCTCACCAAAACCTTTCAAATAGTTGAGATACTAAAGGGAAACACGTGGTTGCATTTAAAGAATTTTATTTTTTTTATACTGAAAAAAAAATTAAACAATCCAAATTTGTTAGAAGAGTACGTCAGGAGATTTAGTAAAATTTCTTTTTGAAAATTCGGATATTTTATAGTATTTAGGAGTGTTTTGTGCTAATCGCAGTCTTTATATTCCAAAAAACTTTAATCATGTAACGATTAAATGGGTTTTATCATATTTGTTTGTTTGTATATAATGTGTTTGAGACAAAAGGCAGATGCCATTTTGTAGCACCACGCCCAAGAGGTCATTTGATGATACATGTTGAGTGTGCCTTGGCTTTGACAGCTTTTCTTATGCAATTAATCGAGAATGAGTGGGAAGAAGTTAAATGTGATAGAGCACATAAGATAAGAAATAGAGAGAGTCCTGTAATACAAAAAATTCTGTATTAAGTGTTGTTCGTTCAGAATATGAGATATGATAAGTTGAACACCACAGGAATGGCAAAAGGAACAAGGTTGAGTAGACTTGTTTTTACGATATTTGGCTAATGTGTAGAAATAAAACTTCCATATTGGTCCAGTCCGATTATCTATTATGGATAGTAGGTGCTATTTTATTAGTAGACAGGGGCTCAGAGCCTCCCCCACCAAACAGTTGGCCAATTTATTACCCAGGATGCCAATATAACAAGGAACCCAATGCAACCCGGTGTTTCTATTGTTAAACAGAATACGAAGAATCACGTTAAGCGAGGATCATTTGATGATCAATGAATTGTTTCGATGGCAAACAGACGCTCAGTAAATACAGCTAAATTTATTGTTGGCTGGCAGGTTTGTTGATCGTATTCTGAACTCCTGTCCTAATCCCCTATAACTCGCCATGGAAAGGCAAGCCTATAGATGGAAAAATTCTAATGTTTAGTTGACGGTGCATATTGCCAATAAGGTAGAAGACTTTAACAGTGAATATTAGAATGAGATTACAGAGTCCATCCAGAATGTCTAGGAGCAATTTCCTGTACCTAGATGGATCGGTGTTTGCCTTACTGTACCTAACGTAGACATCCTCAACTATGCTCTAGGCCTCGGTTTCCAGTCCGGAAAGGATGGATTGCTTTCTAATTCAGAGATCACTGGGGAAATGGGGAATGAATTTCTTTTAGAATAGGTGAAAATAATAGTAATGAAAAAGATTTATTTTTAAAGATCGTGCAGGGGATATTATGGGCAGCAAAACTTTTAATAATAAAAAATTATTACTAATATTATTTTTTTATTGAGGTTAAAGGTAGTGTGAGATAGGTTTTTGAACCAGTGGTTTTTATAGTTTGTTTGTTTGCCCAACATGTGCTAGGACCCACTCTCAAGTGCCACGGGTCATTTTATAGTTCTTACACGTTAACTGATGGCGACTTCAGTTAACGTGTAAGAAGCTATTTTAATAAGACTGATCTTTATAGTGAAAGTTTCGTTTGATTTTGTGCAGAAAATTTGAGGATATTTTTGGGGATTTGGGAATGTAGTTGTTTTGATCCATAGCTCAGCAAAGGCAGGCATCTTGCTCGCTAAGTAATTCTTGGTGAGGTGGTATTCATATAATATGTGAGGTCTGTTGAACTGAGTGTCGCAAAGTTGGCATGTAGTTAATTATTACCACATGCTAATTTTGTGAATAATTTTTATGTGTGTAAATATTCCAAATAAAAGATAATTATTAAAAGAGGTGTTCAAAATTTCCTTTAGCCTTTATATTGTCTTATAAGAAAGGGTCTACGAAAACCTAGAATCATGAAATTGTTTATAAGTGGGCCCGTTACCTGGATAGAATTTTTTCAGTTCTCTGTGAGTTTGACCCTATTTGATTTTGTTGAGCAAATTCCGAAAATTATTATGGGATTGAAACAATCTTCACTAAGATTACTTTTTATAAAAGTAGTAAGTAAGTATTAAAAAACAAGAAAATTCGAATGTTGAAAAACAATTTTTTTTTTGGAAAATATTTCAAAATAAAAAGTTAATTATTAAAAAAATAATAATTTGAAATCAGAGTCAAATCGACACCAACAGTAACACCTAATCGACTTTCGATTTGCGTGTAAAACGATAAAAGTTTTAATTCAACGCATGTCGAGGTGATGTTCTTCTCGAGCATGAATTGTCGCGTCCACCATGCAGTTTTTAGTGCTTCCAATGATAATCGGCTTAACGCTAAACTCTCTAGGAAGATCAATTTTACAGGAGTGGTTAGACTGGATGGGCCAGTACTGGTTCATCCATGCATTATGAAATCAGGATTCATGCACAGAACCGAATAAACCAAACCACTTTGCCAACGAATCACGCAACGGATAACTAAGTTCATATTCAATGTGCCAGTGAATGTGGCTCTTTTTTGTCAATGATAACTTGGCAGAGAAATTTATTATCAACTTGTTAAGGGGATTAACATGAAATTACAGAAGATGCTCCTCCTCTGTTCGTACTTGAATTGGGATTGAATTGGGATTTTATAGTGGTACAAAGTTGACTGGAAAGCAAACGGAACACGAAGAAGTTGCTGGTGATAAAGAATAGTCTTTATGGTAACTACCCGGGGAAAGGGAACATTCTACCTGATAGGGGGGATAGAGGAATCTGAACAAAAAGCATCTTGTCGGAAATATGCTCACATTCCGAATGGATTTTGAATAAGTAATCGATGGGATTGTCAATTCTATGGTTCGTTTAATGGTCAAATGGTTAAACAGAAGCCGATCTTTACTGTGAATATTATTTGCGGCAGACTCTGTTGTTCATGCAATACATTACGGCGCACCCAGCAGGTGGTAATTAACTGCGAGTTTTAATGATCCGCAAATCTTCTTATTCGGCCACTGAATGGCCTGTCAATTCAACTCACGCGAAGACGAAATTTTCATTATTATTCTGCCGAAGAGCATGGACTTTGTAATTTTTACCCAACAATTAAACTTGGTTACTAACTGGAGAATAGTACAAAGAACACAGTCCGTAGCGATTCGGGTCTTAAAAAACAGGTTCGAAAGTTCTAATGGTTCGCACGAGCCCACAGAGTTGCGTAGATTTGGTTGATCAATTAAGTCATCTACACATTACCGGATTCTCATCGTGAATGTATGTAAGAACGGATCCCATATTAATTATAAACCGTATTCCGATGCCGGTACGAACCAGACTTTGTGAATTTCTATGCAAAAACAAAAATGGAAGCCATTGGAACTAGTTTCACGTAGACTTTGTTCTCACGTAGGGAGGATGTTTTTGATTGATTCGATCGAGTCGTTTTTGCATACCTCCAGAGTTGGACTAGCGGCCACCGTACGAGTGTAACCACCAACAACAAGTTGCCAGGTAACTGGATAGATACGAGTAGGTAGGTAGATCGTCCGACTAGATTAGCGGAGAAATCCATTCATTTCGCTGAGCTGGACTTTGGTCGGTTGTCCCATATGACTTGTCGTCAACAATCGAATATCGCCGTTAAATTGTCTGCCAAAAACTGGTGTTTATCGTACACATATTCGCAACTTGTCCGGTCAGATGATTATTGATGGCATTATTTATTGACAAGCAGCTTTGACAATGTCCCATGTCGCCCGCTGAGAGGTGATCTTTTCGAATCTCCTGAACGGAATTGATGATATTTAGTGCTTCGATGAATAAAAACTTGTCCATTCAGCTATGGTTGAATATTTGTTACCGTGATTATGGCAAATTTTCATTCATCGATTCCCATCACTCTGCCGTGTAGTCGGCCTTCGTTCTTTCATAACATCTTGTTTTTACTTTGGCACTAAAAGAAATCCTGTTTTTTTTTCTAGGTACTGAATCTCAATTGAATGGAATTGATCTTCAGTTGGTTTTTCTTTCAAAAATGATTGACTACTTTGACTGTCAAAAAGTGAATAAGTTCTTTAATTAGACAAGAGCCGGATAGTTTCTATAATAGAGCGATGACTGTATTCTGTATGATGTTTTTCAATCCTTATGGGAAAATAGCTCTTGAATCCTTTCAGATTTTTTACAAAAAATAAAGAGTAGTGGAATTACTCCTTAGAAATAATTTCGCTATTTTATGATACCATTGCACCTTGAATCTATATTAGGAGGATGGAAGTGCTAATAGATAAATCTGACTGATTGTCGAAAGAGGCTGAATTTTTTTTTAATTTTAAATTCTGACCGGATTTTTGTAATTTGGATATATAAAAAAGGTTTAATCTATCTTTGATATGCGGATGGATTAAACCTTTTTTATTCCAAAAAGAAAGATCCTTTTTTGATAATTATAGGATCTTTCTTTTTGGAATAAAAAAACAGTAGTTGGACATTTTTTTTATTTGGATGACATTGGAAATTATCTTAGCAAATCAAACTGGACCTAAAATTTCCCAAATACGAAGAGTCTCCGTTACGACCATGGATGTAGAAAAAATTAGATTTTCCATTGTATAGAACCAACTTAAAAGCATGTCTATGCCGATAGAAAGCCTAGCAAAAATAGTTAATAGTTAAAAAGGTCTCAGTACTATGATAGTAGGTCCATTAGGGCAGGAAATCTTACAAAAATTATTGTTTATTGCGATAGAGGATATAAGCAAATAAACGTCCATCACGATATTATTCTTAGAAGAAAGAATCTTTTTTTCAATAAGAAATTCAAAAAAGAGTAGCTACAATACAATACAGGGTCCAAAAAAGAAGGTTTTAATAAGGAGATTTTATAATAAAGACACTACAATTACAAAAAAGGAACATGCGAGAGTAAAGAACCATCGGTGTTTCTCTAAGTAACGAGATTTTATCATTTTTTAAAATCTTGTGGCCATTTTCTTTTTAAACGCTGACAACTGTAAATCGGGAAGGTAACAGAGAAAAGCTTTTCAATAAACGGATTATAGTGATAGAATAGTCGGGAATGAAACTTTTTATAATGAGAGACGTACAAATCATGAACGAAGGCAACATTTAGGTTTCGATGAATAACTTTATTACGAACATAGAATGGTGCATCAACGATTTTTCGGCGAATTATGGAATAAACGGATTGGATGCGATAGGAATTAGAAGCCTTTGGTTCTACCAATTCCTACCGCATCTAATCGGCAGATCCTTTATTTATTTATAAGGTCCCTTAGACATATCATCGCTCCACGACTTATAGTACGTATGTGAAGCTATCTGAATCAGACTGTTCTGTGGTTAGTAGTATAGATTATGGAGGAGCTCCACAATGGGCGAAATCCTGCTCGCAAAGTAATTCTTGGTTATACGGCATTCATATAGAATATGGATGAAAGTGAAATGAGTTCCATAGGATTGGTATGTCTAATCCGGATTCTAAGGAGCTGCAACGACCAGAATTTCAGTATGGATGTTATTGGTGGTTATCCAATTAGTTGGCAAAAATGTGTCGCCAATGGTCCAGTTATCGTGTCTGCGGATGCCTAATGGTGTTAGTTGCCTTTCTATTAGTAGACGGGGCAAATTGGTAATGACTGATTACTGATCGTCGGAGTGTTTCTCCAGTCAACTTATCATCAACTCAGTCGTCGATGTGATATCATTTTTGGGAAATATGATTTTAATAACCCCATGACTATAATTGTATTGATATTCAGATATTCTGAAAGTTTAAAAAAAACGCATTCTTTATTCAAAGTTTTTCGGTATTTACGTTTTTATTGGAATATAAAGTCACAGAAGAAAATGATCGTCCTAATGACTGCAATATGCTCAAGAAAAAATTCTATTTAAACATTTATCCTTAATCCTTTTTTTCTAATAAAAAAGAGGGTAATTTTTGGTTATTACGCGTGTGGAAATTTTTCAAGCACAAGGCTGTTCGATTAAAAATAGTTAATTCTAATCTGAGTGCAAAACACTGTATATTCGTACTAATGTGGGCAATTTGTTTTTTATTGGTGAAGATTAAAAAATACTAAATAATCCCTAATAGCTCTACGAAGCTAGCCATTCTTAAATGATGAGTAACTAACACCTTCGGCCACGATATTCTCCCGAACCTAATAGCCTGCGCTCAGTGTAAAACTATACACCTTTTTGCTGTTTATAGTATCACATTAAGTGTAATAATCATAATCATAATACGAGTAATAATAAAAGAGAATCAAAGAAAAGCAACGAAAATGAAAACAACAAAGTGTAAAATATAAAAATATATAAAAAAATTGTAATAAAACGTTAAATTCCAATTGATAAGAAAAAAGGCGTCTGATTACAAGGTAAACGCGACGATACACTTTAAGACGAAAGTAACGCGGCTACTTTTTATCTTAAGCACCTTTTAAGATGCAATAAATTATTACGAGTCCCAAAAGATCATGGATTGTAGCTTTTCTTTTTGATTTCCTTGATGGCTGATAATTTCTTGGTTGTTATTAATTCCATCCTTTGATAGGCACTTATAGTTTTTATTGAAAAAAATTTCCACTAATGTTTTCGATGTGTTGTGTTCGGCTTTTTAATATAAACAAAATTTTATCGCTATTAATGTGAGCAGTTAGCTTCGCAGTATGAATTCTCATATTTTATTTTTTAAAACTTAAACTTCAACTTGACATACAGTCAAAACAAAAAAAATACTTTCAAACATTGTTGTTATTATACTATTTCAAAACTTTTAAAAAAAAAGAGAAAAAACCCAAAATGGAATTGTAAAAAAAACTACCCCTGCTTAACATTGGGCGTTACTATAAATTTTACTTTAAATCCGCTTAATCCTGTTGTATAGAGAGTCAGTCGCAACTGTAAGAATTCGGTTTTGGAATTTGAATGTTGCAAAATTAAATTTAATTACAATTCTTAATTGTTGCTGTAGCTGCACTTAAAGTAATAATGTTGTTAAAAATCATCAATAAATAAAGAAAAGAGGCGGCCATAATTTTTATATAATACATACTGCCAAGTGCGCAGACTGCCAATTACAATGTTTTCTTAATGCCTTGAAGTTTGCTGCATTTTTCCGTAGCGAGATGATGTGATGGTCCATTTTATTTGATAGTGTCTGACTGATGAAATAACGCCAATTTTTTTAGGTTTCATTAAGAGCGATATGCCTGATCAGAATTTTTGTATATTCAAAGTCTATATGGTATTACAATTTTGAAAATAAATATTTTGTTATTAATTAGCGTTTTTTTATATAATAGGTTTAAGTGTCTTGTTTTTTAGCGAAAAAGAGAATTACTTTCGGAATTTCTAATCTTTTTCACCAATTTTTCAATTGCGCAAAATACACAATAGTACAGACTTGGTTGTTTGTTTAGCTTAGGAAAGCTACCAACAGATGTCATAACATTGATGTGCACTTGAATTTCATACTTCATGTTGTTGGTCTATTTGCTGGTAAGATCACTTAGACATGACGCAGAAACCTTTTTAACGATGAGGTAATTTTGCGACTTCAATTTTCTTGTTGGTACTCGTAAGCATTCAAAGTGTCTTAAGCGAAGTCGGTCTAGTGTTAGTAGACTAGATCAGTAAGGACTTTTTAATTATTTGTAGAGAATATTAATGACATTAATTAAGTTAATCCGTTTTCTGCTAATGGTAGGGAATTTTCTCTTGGTTTTTTTTAAATTTTCTTCAGATGAGCTGAAAAATAATATAACCTGGCGATCGAACAATTATGGTAGCTTGGACCTGTATAGTTTTTTTTTATAAATTTTTTCTAAATTTTTTTTTAATTATACTTTTCAGACCATACGAGGTCTGTCCAAAAAGTATCGTGAATTTTGTGTTTTTTTCAAAAATTATTTATTTTTTCATGAATATCTATTTTGACCCCTTCTAATGAATCCCCACCACATATTATACACTTGTGCCAACGTTTTTTCCAATCCTCTAAGCACTTCAAAAAATCATTTTTTGTGATCTTGTTCAGCTCTGCCTTCGATGCTGTCTTTATCTCCGTAATTGTAGCGTAGTGTCGTCCTTTCATAGGTCTCTTCAGTTTCGGGAACAAGAAAAAGTCACAACGGGCCAGATCTGGGGAGTACAGTGGCTGCGGCATTATTAGTCTGTTGTTTTTATCCAAAAAATCGCGCACAAGCAACGATGTGTGAGCAGGGCGTTATCATGGTGCAAAAGTCAATTTTTGTTCTTCCACGATTCCAGGCATTTCTGGCGGATTGCTTCGCGCAACTTGCGCATAACGTACATGTCATATTCATTATTGACTGTTCTACCCTGTTGCCAAAACTCATGATGCACTACGCCCCTGCAATCGAAGA
Organism: Atherix ibis; assembly: GCA_958298945.1. Taxonomy (NCBI): domain Eukaryota; kingdom Metazoa; phylum Arthropoda; class Insecta; order Diptera; family Athericidae; genus Atherix; species Atherix ibis. The sequence continues at coordinate 78,312,546 of OY282606.1, read as the reverse complement.
AAACTGTAAGCAAAACCTTTGTATTCGACCGAACTTGGCGCGCTTTTTTCGGTCTTGGTTCGTGCGGCAGCTTCCATTGGGGATTGAGCTTTGGTTTCCACGTCATAACCATAAACCCATGATTCGCCATCAGTTATAACCCTCTAGAGCAAATTTGGGTCTTCGCGGACAGAGTCCAACAGCTCCTTAGCAATGTTAATGCGATGCTGTTTTTGGTCGAAATTGAGCAATTTTGGTACGAATTTCGCGGTGACCCGTTTCACGACCAACTCATTGGTAAAAATCGAATGGCATGAGCTAATATATTTAAGTCCTCAAGAACTTCTCTAACGATGATTCGACGATTGGCCAATACTATTTTCTTCACTTCATCAATGTTTTCGTCTGTTGTTGACGTGCTCAACACGGACGTCCGGTACGCTTTTCGTCGTTTACATCTTCTCGGCCCTCTGAGAACATTTTGTGGTACAAAATGTTCTCAGAGCTACTCCAAGGTAGCTTCACCATATGCCATAGTCAACATTCGGAATGCGTCCGCGAAATTAATTTTGTTTTTTAAACAAAATTTGATACAAATTCTTTGATCAATTTTTTGGAATTGGCAAAAATCGAAGACGAGCCAAAACACGTGCAAGCAAAGCAGCTGTCAAAAATTGACTGAACATTCAAAATGGCCGAAAAAAGTCTTTTTGAACATACCTCGTATATGGCCTCTGAACCAGAATTCAACTAATTTGGCCAGGTAGCTTAGGTGCCAATAGAAAATGGTTTAAGGGAGGACTTGGGAATGGGTTTGTTGTAAATATCGTATCTACCAACTAGACATATTTCAATAGGGGCGAAAAAGAATAAGTTGACAGTTCTGCCATTCAGTTTTTTGACATGTTGACAGTAGAAGGTTTACAATTTATTTGAATGTCTTCTATTTTGATCGAAAATTATATTAAACTAATTCACCGCCATTATGAATATGGCCGATCTGTGAAAGCCACATTTCGTAAAATGCACGATTTTTTTGTCACATTTCGTAAAATGCGCAATTTTTTTGTCATATTTCCTAATATGCACGATTTATTTTTATTTTTATTATAATCCATCTGAGCCTGTAATAAAAATAGTCCATTTGAGCCAACAACAACACAAGTTGTTGATCTGAAAATATTGCTTCGTTGAGTGAAAGTGTTGCAGAGGATCTAGTTTTATCGGTTTCACGATGTTCTCAACAATTTGGCCTGTCGACCGTGACCACATGACGATTTTGTATAAAGATTTGGCTCCTAAGCCTTAAAAGGTCCAATTGATTGTATCATTAAGCATGGTGCTGGTTTTTATAAATAATTATCTTCTCGGACGAAACTAATTTAACTTATACGGCTATGCTAATAAGCAAAGTTGTCGTCATTAGTTCGTATTTATGCGAAAATGGTGCTTGTGTTACAGTTTCTGTCAATGGAATGCTCTACAGGGACATGGTAACCAATTTTTTATAGTCAATTTTTGGTAACATGGATGTCGACGACTTGTGGTTTCAATCGGATGGCTTACAATTGATTTATAAATGTGATCGAAAATTTTGTAAAAAGAGTCGGTAGACATTTTTCCGATACTGTATTTTATTCATAAAAGGTAAATAAGAAAAGTTTTATTTTACTACCTTTTAGTAGCCCCACAGCAGGAAGAACCCTACTCACAAATAAATGCGGATTACTAGTAGAACTTCACAGAGCTATTAAATTATATCTATTGTTGTATAGGTTATGTTGAAACTCGTTAATTACAGTATGTTACAAATGTCTTTGAGAGCACCTTGCCTGACCTATAACACCCTATGAATATCGTGGATTGGATGCTATTGACTTTAATAAGCATGAAGGAAGAGGAACTGATATTGGTCGTGAAAAAAAATTAAGTATTCATCGAACCCATCCATTTGTTTAGGTGGACTACTCGGTTATTGCCATATTAAAACTCTCCACGAACGTAGATATTCTCAACAATGTGTCTTAACAATGGTTTCCAATCTGGATGAAAAAAAGAAGACTGAAAATTAAAAGAAAAAATTACAGGATTTGTCTCTAATTGTGAAATTATTAATAGGATAAGGAGGATCAATTCCTTTTCAAGATTTTGGAAGAGGGGAGGTGGAGGTATTAAAGGATAAAGTGATTGAATGAAAAAAGAAAAGCTTTTAGTATAAGTAATACGCTAAATCGGGCTTTGTGAAGTTATGATTTTTCGACTAGTTTTGCTTCGAATTATATCCACTGAAGAAGCCCCTTGTGGTCCGCTAACTAGTCTGATATACCGATTTATTACTGGCCCGCCTGAATCTAACTTTGCTATTGGCATTCGAATTCTTTTCTTTTTAAATCTAAATATTATCTATAACGTTCCAATTCCTATCGCGTCCTTACAATCAGAGATCCTCCGTAAAATTGTTGATATAAATTAAAATGTTATGTAAATCTGCTTGCTACAATACAATTATAGTTGCAGATAATAATAAAAATAACAATGGTATCTTCAACTATATACAATTTACTATAACGAGCAGATTTTTTAAGGAAAAATACAAGAACATTAAGACATTTAGGGAAAAGCACTCATCGGTTTCGATGAACAGTTCTTTTTTTATAACATAGTTCATGAACGAAAGTAATATTTATATCAGGATGGCTAACCGTATAAAAAATGAGTATTGACAAATTTTCGAACGAATGCTTCGTCAAACGTCATAGTTCGAGTCCCTAAGTCCATATCGGTATCAGTATTATATTGTATACCAACTTTTTCATTTCCTTTTTAATGTCAGCTCTAACCTACCATCTAGGAGTCATAGCAATTTTTTTTATCGTCCGTTAAGTTCACTTATTTTTATTTCCGTGTCCAAGGTAGCGCACGCTCATATTTTAAGGAACAGTACTGCTATTCAGGACTATATTAGGTGCCTGTTCACGGTATGGTATAAAAATACTATATAAGCACATTTGTATCCATTTATCGCTACTCTCCACCTTATGAAGCAGGCGTGTAAGCAAAGGATATGATTGTGTAAAATTGTTGTTGCCATAAATAGATCTTCATGATGAGTAAGGATGAATTTATCATCAAAATAAGTTGCGGTAAGGATACACTCAGGAAAAGAATATCGTGGGTGTAAATATTATAAAGTATTGGAGCTAAGGTATTTCCCTGAGGGATACTGGCGGAGATAGGATAAATGTCATAATACTCAATATTTTCTGAGAGTTAGGATTTTAGGATGTGAAAAAAATGAAGGGGACCGCTAACTGCAGCTTTCGTTCATGCCATTCATAGTCGAAAGTGTCCGAATTGTCAAGACAGCTGATGTATTTAGTGAGGCAAAGGAGAACTACTCCATCTAAAGGCGCTTTACTCTAATTGTCTCACTTTGTTAAATCTTACACTTACTTTTGATTGGTGGTAAGACACTTAAGATCAAATTATAGATAGCATTAATCTAGTGTTATTGTTCGGTACATTCTGTTGTCTTGCTTACATAATTGTTAAACTGAATCTACTTGAATATTTTAATTTTTTTTAAGACCTTTAAAATTATTTATTTGCTTATCAACATTAGTACTGAAATGTAAATTCTAAGCGCCATGGTACTAAAGGTCATTTATCAACTGATGTCTTAAGCATCCTAGTCGGGAACCTATTTGACTACTCCATATAAAAGGATATATTTTCAAAATTATGGTAAAAATATACGTCCATTAAAAAGGCATCTTCAATAGCATATTTTTACCATAATTTAAGAATAGTTCCCATAGCTCTGTCTAAACTGAAATGATAACACGATCTTGTCACCTAAGTGTCCTTAGATAAAATTTGAATGGATTAAAGTCCGGACTAGTATTTGTAACATGTTCTGGATCTACCACCAAAATGATCCTCTAATAGATGAACATATTAAACACTGTCAGCCTTTACCTATTCCTTTGCACTTGGAACAAATTTAAGCCTAAATAGATCTTTTTGTAATATTTACAAAAAAAATCTGGTCAGTTGTTGGTAAGATCAATTGTCTAAATTTCCGGCAATACTTAATAAAACATTAAAATTGGCATATTACTGTAGGTATGCAAATATTTGGACAACCTTTACGGTGGTATCTAATTCACTCCATTCATGGAAGATATTTAAATTGTGCAGGACAATATTACGAAGTGAAACTATTTGATTGATCGTGTGGAATCTGATGTTCTATTGATCTTCGCCGTGCCTCTGTCTGCGATTGCAAAAACATTTCCATTTCGAAAGTTTCAGATATTGACCGATTATTAGTTATGAATCGAAGGGTCAGATTAACACCGATCATTATATTGATTACGATTTTTTCTTTTGAATTTTTCTACATCGTGACCTATATAAGATATTATCACGTGTAACGTAGTTTATGGTTTCGGTAATGAGCAACTTTTATTTTTTTTTGTTTTGGAATTTTCTTCTGTGGTGAACAACAAGATGTTGATGATGACGAAGATCACTGAAATTATGTAGCTGGGAAAGTCCAATTATACCTCCAGCAACCACGATTTTCATGACTAGATCGATGTACAAATGATGACTATAAGACCAGGTTATCGTACCCACTAAAAGGCTAATTAAGAAAACAAAAATACTACGAATATTACGATGACGACTATAACTTCATGGATGATCTTAGCGACGATTAACATGTTCAACCGAACCCACTTTTGACTTGCTTCCAAAAAAAAGAAGACAAATCATTTACAATATAAAAACTCGTTCCAACTTTCCAGTCTGAATATCAGGCAACATTAATAGTATCGATTGGGTAATGTCCAACGAGAGATGATCCGATATGAGCCGATCCGATGGTCATACGCACGTAATAAATGCTGGTGGTGTGGAACGCATATGTGTATATATTCGTACTAGTCGGTTGTGGAGTGCAATTGATTCGGTATGATCGGATTGTGACCGCCATAAATGGAAATATTGAATTCTGTTGTGTAAATATAAATTGTACACGTCGAAGTGCTGAAACACTCGAATAATCGGGCCCATTTGCACTTAACATAAAAACAAAGAAGTATATTTCGAAGATATCATAAATCCCATGTGGAAAATAGCATAAAAGCCATCGATCGATATGCCAAATCTTTCCATTGACTGTAGGCGATATAGTAGAACAGGGGATAGTGGATTACTGAGAGTGAAGGAAACCTCAAATATGTTGAATACTGAAGGAATTATGGTATATCGAAAGTTGAAGGCTGAAGGCTGTAAAAGGTTGAAGGCTAGTATTTAATTCACGCTCGAAGCGTGGATCATGGCGTAGCTGAGACTGTTCAGAGTAGAGTGGCAGCGATGATTATCAAGTATTGACCAACGTAACGTCGCTAATACGATGCAAAGTGATGTGCAGCCAATCACCAATATTCAATGGACATTCACTCGGCGAAAACTTTTCTTGAATGTGGAATTTTGAAAAGATCCATGAATATTATGACGATTTGGTGTGTGGCGATCGTCTTGCAACTGCAGTCACCACGTCGAAGCTGAACACGAGAATATGGAATTTTTCACCGCACATAATGTGCGACGGTCTTTGTTGATTAATTAAACCTCGTCGACTCCTTAAAGAGTGTTCAATCGAAGTCTGATCTTTGGCGAAACTGTAATTACCGGTTCAGTTCACTTCAATAGCTTCATTTCAAGATAAGCCGACACACAGAGTAATTGATATGCGATCGGCCCTAAGTCTTGAGTGACAAGATATAAAAATTTTAATTAAATCGCAATGCACCAACGTTACCAGATGCAAAGTGAAAAGTGAATGAAATCGAAAATCACTACCGTGACTGGGAAGAGGATTTTGCGAAGGAGCCGTGTGGAAGGTGCAATGGAAATTGATCGGAAATTACTTGTTAACCGACTGTGCTATAATGCGGTTGGCATGTACGTGCGCACGTGTGCTTAGATTTGCACAAAAGCGCCGCTTTCTAGGTCTTGAACAATGCGCCCAATTGTAATGCACTAAATGGCATAACAGTCGCAGTAATTGCAATGGTGTTGCCAAAGATCAAAGACTCTATCGACCTAGCATGCGCAATAGGATCGGCCACTAAGTCTGCCTACGCAATTCACTGATTTTGCAACTCGGATAATTATAGGGCTTGCATAGCGATATCAACTAAACCTCACCACAATTATTTACCACGGCTGGTCTTAGAGTAATATTTGCACTTGCGCTAAGTTTCATGGACTTTCTGCCATTATAGACATTTTCCATTTTCTGTATTCGACATTTGATACGCAGGTATCCGCAAATTTCGATTTCCTCATCAATATTCAATATGAATAATTGAATTAACGCAGGGTGGTTGCTATTGACAGGTCAAATTCCTGTTGACTTTTCCGGTCGATTGGAAAGAAGCAGTGCTCATTCACAAGCAGCAGTTAATAGTGATTGAAAAATCAAAGTTGGAACGTGAACATTTTTTTTATTTTGATTTTATTTCCACCATCATTTGTGGAAGAGACGTTCTTTACCAGATTATGATCGATCCGAAAAGGATATATTTAAATACATTTCATCAAACACTTCTATTTTTGTATTTGTTAACTTTAATTTATATAATTTAATTTGAATAGTCTCTATAAAGAGGAATTCATAATTTCCTCGCCTAATTACAAGCTACTGAGAAAAATTTGGTTCTTAAAAAAACTCAGTGGTTGAAGAATTGCCAAAAAACGTTTTGAAATTTGACTCCTTTCTGGAAGGGTTGATCGTAAATAAAAAAGTTCTTTTTTTTTCAGAAAAAGACAGAAGTTTTCGGATTATATTGAAATTAAAGTCATTCTTCTATTAGGGGCAAGGATCGATGCCGATAACAACATGGAGGAAGTAATCAACGCACGGCTACTGGCAGGCAATAGAGTTAATCTCAACACTCGAAAATTCTGACTGCAAAATAGAAGGAAAAAATAATTTGTGTTTTTTGGAAACTTGGCTCCTCAGCAAAAATCATTGTAGACTTTTAGCAGCATTCGAAAGAGGGATCCACCGAATAATCGTTTACCCCATACATTAGAATGGACCCAAGTTTATATTTTGTAGTCATAATTTTCATTTAGTACGGTTGTTACTGAAATCAAGCTTGTGAAGCTGTGGAGAGCTGGACACTACTTAATCCATAAGGATGAGAAAGATTCTGCACCAAAAGCCTTGTTGTTTCATTTATGGTCCCGGACGACGAGACTTTATGATAAAGCACTAGCTTTGATAAAGCGCACTGAACCCATGAAGATCCGCATCCCAGATCCGTGACGTCTGGTATTGCTAATTCAGTAGGCCTTACGAACAAATAACAACAAAATCTTACAAAAATGTCTTTTCTTTAGAATCCTTCAGAAAAAGAAATACTATCCAAAAAAAAATATATAAAAATGAGAACTTCTTAAAAAATTTCGATAGCTAAAAGATTTGTTATGCTTTTAGGTTTAAGTATTAAATCATTTAAAACAGAAAAGTTAGTTTTGGATGGGCATAATTTTGAACGTCGGGTAACCCTCAAATATTGAATGGTTAAATTTCGTATTACGATTTTCGAATGAGTGACTTAATTTATTTTTATTGAGTATTTCCTGCCAGCTTCTTGTGATTTTTTTTATAAAAATATTTGTTTTTCTACTGTATGAACACTAAATTTTCGATTTATTATCAGATAAAGAGTTTATGTCATATATAAATGGTTCAAATTATACAATACCGATTAATAAAGTCATACGATAAATGACTCACTTAGAAATCATAATCAGATACTAAATTCAGTTGTCATTTTTTTAAAAATTAGATTTATTCGATGGAGAATTTTTAGGTTTTTTCATTTGCTGAATACCATACAAAATTACAATGTTTTCTGGGGTATTTTGGTTTTTATTGATTTTATATAAAAAAGGAGAGAATAATTATGATAGATTAGTAGTGAAAATTAAGAAAATAACTGAATGCAGTTCTACATTGTGGACTCTTCTATGCAAATAGGTTAAAATTCTGTAACTAATCCGTTTTTTATGATCATTTATTGATAAAATATCTTTGTTCACTCATAAACGTATTTTTCAAAATTAATATCATTTTAATAGATCTTATAGAAGAATAGTAGAACTATTTCCAATTTGACTTATTTTAAAGGCTAATTTCATAAACAATTTTAAAATGAATTAAATTTTTCTCAAAATTATTTGTTAAAAAATTGAAAAGTGGGCCATTTGTTGGTTTTTTAAACTGCTATAAAGAGACCTCTATCATATGTCTAAGAGACCTTTTATATATGCAATCAAACAAATAATGTTATTCACATAACCACCACGACTCATTTCTCAGGCCTGCATTCAAACATTAAAATTTTCGATGGCCCTTGTCAATAAAAATGGTCCAACGGCCTCAATTTCTTGTCGAATGTTATTCTTAAATCTTGAATTGTTCTTGGATGATTAGCATATACTTTTGTTTTGAAATAGGTCCAAAGAAAAGTGTCCAACGGTATCAAATTGCAAGATCTTGGCGGCCAATTCACATCATCGAATTTAGTGCATAACAAACCGACGTTTCGAAGTGTCGTGTGGTTTGTAGGGCCGTTTTGTGAAACCACAGCTCATTTAATTTTGGCTATAAAAAGTTTGTTGAGATGTCGCGATATCATTTTCAGTGATTCTACCACCCCATAAACCGCACCAAATAGTGCTTTTTTTAGTATGCATCGGTTTTTTTGCAAATCAGATGAGGGGTTTTCAGTGCCCCGCATTCGACAATTGCGGCTGTTAAAATAGCCTCCGATCACTGACAGCTATTATGTTTTCACGTGTAAGAGCTGGACGAGCATGCTGATGTTGTGCCACCGAACGAGTTTCTTTAAAATGCTTAACAATTTTTGCAAATTCCGGGCTTTAACTATATGTGAACTATTGTAATTTATACTTGACCGCTACAAAAAATAAATCGTTGCATGTGTGTTTTGACAGATATTTTGATAGAACATATAACGTATGGCGCGCCCTTCTCTGAGCAATTGGAAATATTTTTTTTGTAAACGATTTTTGGTTACATATTCTTAAAATCATGATTTTATTTTCGTGTTACATCAAAAAAACTTTAATTTTAATATTCTGAAATTCGTATTAAAACAAATAATTTATGAAAAATAGTACATATTCGTTCTGTTTCTTGGGTAGTGTTGTATCGAAATCATATAAAAATGTTGTATAAAAACAAAATTGCGTATAATTATAATAGCATCCTGCGCATCTCACATTTTTCTATCCTTTTTAATCAAAATGATCGCAACAACCCAACAAACCCTTGCATGCTAGCAAAAGTCCTCAAACTACTTATCCTGAAACGCTTACAGACTTTTCTTGCCATAATTTCAAATCGGATCGAGTGCTTGTAAATTCTGCTTTCAATCCTTCGAAAGCAAAGCATCTTAAACAATACCTATTAAGGAAGTCACGTGATTAATCAGTCACTCTACAATCTCAACTAGACCCTCAATATAGCCTTAGAATGAAGTAGTTAAACGCTCCTTAATTCTATTCTCCATTTATGAATGTCACATGATTGATGAACTCTTCAACATCCATAATATGATCCTTAAATAAAATTCCTTCTTTCATAAGTAAGTCTACGTGAAAATTCCTACAACTGATATTCACTGGAAAGATGTTATTGTACACACTTTGAGGGCTACCCAAATTTTTTTAAAAATATCTTCTGAACTTCTTCAGTGGAAATATTTCTTATGGCATTTCGATGGAAACTAAGAGTAGCCAACGCACATGCAGTTAATGCAACTCCTGCTGAGGTAACTCATTGAAAACAATATTCAGAAGGATTCATACATCATTGAATAGCTGCGGGACGTTGACACAAATTTCTGTGGGTAGTCAACTGCCTACAACTAACTGGTCACGCCAATTCGATAGGTAAACACTGACCACATTTTCTGTTCAGTTCGTTGAATAGAATGACTAGAAACTCTGATGGTCGAGGTTTGTTTTTTCTACGCAACCAAATGAGTAAAAGTGAATTGCATTGAAAAATGTTGGATTTTTGTTAGTCTTTGTTTAGTGTGAGTTGAGGTATAGCAAAAATCACTCCAACAAGACATGACACAATGTACAAACTGGTATGAACACGTCTCACAAAACATGGTCGATGCGCCCAAAAACCAGGAAAACGGATGCAGCACAGTTTGAGGTTAAGTTCAAACGTGATGTGCTGTATGGAATCGATTTGAAATGTTTTCAGTTTCGATCGTTTTCGTGTTTTCGTATTGTAAATGCTGAACATTATGTTGGGACCGAGATCGTAGATGCTGCGCAGAGGCTCATATGGCTCCGTTCATACTCTGACGTCAATAACTTAATCATCGATCACATCGCCTGAAGTGACAAGTACTTACGCTATAATTTATTGAGTGTGCACTCGTTCGTATGGGCTTGTACAATGAACTTTTCCCCCCTAAGATCTAATCATACCTCCCCTGGAGCACTACAGCATATTCCACGTTTTCGACGACGACCATGTACATAAATCGAAATTATCGTTTCGACTACAATGGATTTGCTTCTAATGAGGATTTCGTGGAGCCACAAGTACTTCGTGATCGTGGGAAAAGCTAGAGAGTCGCGTGTGTCCAACTGTCTGGCTGCTTACGACTACGATCGGAATTCCAACAAATCGCCTAATCGACAAACCAAACCGTCGTGGCGCGATTAGTAATCATCGGAACGCAGATAAATCTCCGTCAAAATATGAAAATGGCACTTCAGCGGGGTATGTTAAATGTTTTCGCTGAGCGTGTGCCACCTACGAGAACGATTAGAGGTCCGGTAAATTTACAAACTAAACGATACCCCCCGCCACAAAGTACGTGCATGGTTCAAAAAATTTAAATTACAATATTTTTTCCTTAATCCATTCTTATTTCGATTCACTTTAGTCTCCTTCGGTTAATTCAGTTTATAATTTCTTTTTAGCCTCGGCCGATTTATTTTACACACTCAAAGATCACTTTCCGGTTTTGTAAAAAGATTCCCCTCTTTTTACATGGATTTTAAAACTAACAAATTACTTAATAACTTAATTATATTGTGACATCGATAAATGTGAATACCATTAGGGATTTGTAACTGACTGGGATAGAGTGTTTGTAGATTCTTAGGTGGTTGCGTTCGTTTCTGTAGTCGATATTCTCGTTAAAGATTAAATGTTTAAGGGGATTACCCAGTTTAACTTGTAAACGAGAAGGACAGAATATCTTGGAAGAGGAGTATTAGTGAAAAGAGAAACCAATGTTTAAAGTGTTGGTAAAAAATTTAATGCTATTATCGTCAGCAACGATGGAATGCCTGCGCCAGACCTAATGTGATGACGAAGTCTTGGGATAATAATGCGCACTTCTTGAGTTCGGTACGCATGCATTGCTATGAGTGTATCCATACTTAAAGTCTTCCGTTTGGCAATGTGTATACACTCGTCTTCTATCCGTTCAAGAGGTCAAATGAAAAATGCCACCTTAGAAATGGCTCGGATTTGTGTGAACTTTTGTTTGGGTTCGAGTTTCAAGCGTGCGTCTGTCTGCGCCAGCGCGCGGATGTATCATCTTCATCTGGTTATTATTGGATTGGAATAAATTGTGCCATTAGGAGAACTGATTGTCAGTTAGGAAATTTTGTTGTTGTTTCTCGAATAGTGCATTCGAGTAGATATTATTCAGGGATTAGGAGAACTGCAATATCTGACCGTATTGATTCCTTATTTTTTTGGTGCGAGTGAAGATCGTTTTTCTGGCCACACGCATCGACTCCGTGAACCGTTGACCACACCGAAACCAAACTCAATGCTTGGCAAAAGGAGAACCGATTCCGGTCTAGAGCATTTATTGTTGCCTGATCATTTTATGGTATACCATATCATACCGTCCTTTTCTTAATTCCATACCATTGATCCTTATTAATCGATTACGATATCAATTCATGATTTTCTCTTCTTCGATCGTAAAAATAGGCTTTTAAATTTTATAAATTATCTTATGTGAAAAGAGTATGAATGAGCATTTACAGAATGAATTGGAAAAGGTTTAAAATAATTTTATTTATAGCAACATAATTTTGAAAATTAGTATTTGATTAAGATTTATTAGATTTTTTTTTTATTGTTGTTTCTCTTGTAGGATTTTTTATAATTTCTTTGATACTGAATTGTATACAAAATTACAACGTTTTGTGGGGTATTTGTGTTGTACAAGAGGTTTTTATTGGTTTTTAGTAAAAGGGGAAAGATTCATTATGATCGATTATGAGTGGAAACTAAGAAAATAAGTGCACTGTTATAGTGGTTTTCTTATTCTCTAATTTTTCGAAGTTAAAAGACGATTTTTAAATTTTACGTTAATAGTAGTTCTACGTTGTGGGGTCTTTTGTGAAAATAGGTAATCATCCGGTTAAAATTTTTTTAAGGGCTATTTATTAATATAATATCTTTATTAACTAATATACGTATTCTTAAAAAGTTAATTTCCTTTTAATAGATTTTATAGAAAAATAGTTGAAGTGATTCGAAATTAAGTAACTTAAAAGGTCTATATTTTTATATAATTTAAAGATGAATTGATTTAGGAAAAATGTGTTTATGGGCAAGTGGGTATATTTTTCTATAAAAGATTATTAAGTTTTTTTTTTATAGATTTTTCACTTAAAAAAAATATTTCATTTAGTTTTACTTGAAAAATAGTCGGTTAAAAATTATACTTTAATATTTAATGGAACAGATTTTTCTGATTTCTACCCAAATTTCAATTATATTTTGAAATATTTCAAAAATTTACTTAACGTTTCTGTCCTGTTATCCTGTTATTAGTTCAAATGGTATTATTGCGGCTAATTAGAATGGTATTATTGAATTGATAAAAATTTAAATATAATTAAGAAGAGTAATTTTTTTGCAGGAAGCTGTGATGAATAAAACGTGGTCGAATATATGAAAAACACCAATTGGATCAAATCCTGTATGCAATCGTATTGAAGTTGCCCTAATAAAGGATGCGTTTTCTTATTTTTTTTCAATCCTTTGCCAGAAAATTATCATCGAATTTTGAGTTTAATATTTTGGCAATTATTAATTTTAAAGACATTTTTTTTTAAACATTAATTTCTTCAAAAATTTTTACTAAATTAAAAATTAGGAAAAAATGTGCTATTTTATAGGTTATCCTTTTGTATCTTCGTAAAGATCATTTTAAGAAAATTCTACATATTTTGTAATTTGAGAAATGGGGTTTTTTAAAAGTAAATAACGCGCTGAGGATGTCCTTGAGCCAAGGCCTATTTCATTGGATATAAAGTACATCCAATTAGGAGAAATAGCTAAAAAATCGATGAATTACATTTTATGAATTAGGGTAAAATTTGGTTATATTTTTCAGGATAACTCGTACAAGCATATTTTTGTCACCACTTCCAATCCAAGATCCTTGCAGCAAATTGTTGAGTGCTTGTATTTGCGCTTCCGCTCCTCTGGGTCAATTTCAACCCTTTTCCTGTCGTGTGGTGCAATCGGAAGGAGTTTGCGACTTGTACGTTACCTCTCGGGTTCAAATACCGATAAGGACATCCAGTCACCAAATAGCCTGAGTCGTATTCATGTTGTACACATTTTCGCTTATAATTTATATTTCAGTACAAATGTGAGAAAAAGTTTAATTTTTTTATAGTATATCAAAAAAAGATAACAACAAGCAAAATATAATTTTTCTCTGGCATTGCTGAAATATCTGATGCCATCAAGTAGTGGTTGTTGTTATCTTTTTTTATTGTTAAAATGATGGCATAATAACGAAAACTGTAATTCAAGCTCCTTCAGAAAGGAAAACAACCTGAAACACTTGTTCTAACTCCTATTAAATAACGGGGTCGTCGTTACATTTGAACCGACCAAAATCTAATAACTCAAAACCATATATATGAAAACATTTGCTATAACCCAGTTTATTTGTAAACATCATAGGAATATTTACATAAAGTATATTTGTAATAAAAAATTATAATGGACAACCACCATTTTTCTCTAAAATTTGAGGCTTTATTATGGAAAAATGCTCATGTATTCGTGATTCAAAGTATTGTCCATTATAAGCCACAACTTTTTGGCAGTATACGGATTTCATGTCAAAAAAACTGCTCATCTTTTGAGGCCATCCACGAAACGACCCAATTTTTAGTCTCTTCATAAGATCGAAAGTGCTGCTCAGCCAGGCCACGCGTCATCTATCGGACAAGGTAGTAGTCGGAAGGAGCGATGTCGGGAGAATACGGCGGGTTGGGCAGGACATCCCATTTCAGTGTTTCAGGTAGGTTTTAACCATCTTAGCAAAATGTGGCCGAGCGTTGTCCTACTCCAAAATCACTTTGTCGTTTCTTTGCTCGTATTGTGACCGTTTTTCTTTCTCAAACGCATCAGTTGTGTTTCGCTGCGAGTTCCTGCGATTGTTTCACCCAGTTGCAATAGCTCATAATATATCATGCCGAGCTGGTCCCACCAAATACATAGCATGAGCTTCGAGCCATGGATGTTTGGCTTGGCCGTCGATGTTGATGTATGGCCGTGGCACCCGCACGATTTTTTTCACTTTGGATTATCGTAATGGATCCACATTTCATCGCCAGTGATATATAATGTAGAAAATCGTTCCTTTTTTGCCGTTGGAGCAGCTGTTCACACGTGAAAAAATCCCATTTGATGTCTCTCGGCTTTAACTCGTATGACACCCAAAATCTTTGCTTTTGGATAATTCCCAAAACTTTCAAACGATGGGAAATGGCTTGTTGAGTTACGCCCAATGAATAAGCGAGTTCTTGTTGCGTTTGACATGGCGCTTCATCCAGTAATGCCTACAATGCTGCGTCTTCAAAATTTTTCACTAGCCCGGGACTCTCCTTGTCGAAATCACCTTCCACGTCGAAATCACATTCCACATCAAAATCACCTTCCACGTCGAAATCACCACTTTTATAGCATTGAGCCACACTATAAGTTTTCTATAATCATTAGACATTCCTCAGATACAGACTTGTCCAAATTGACGGCAAAAAGCAAAACTTCCCGTAAATGACGCATATTTGGCTAAATTTTGACATATTCGGAGAGTTGTTGACAGCTTACAATTTGACGTTTCCGATTGTACTGCTGGCGCAAACTATTGGAAAACTACGGTTTCCCATTTGAACTCCCAATATAAAAAAAAATTATTAAAAAAATATTATTTGGGAAACGAAAAATATTTTATTTCTTAATTCGGCTAAAATTTTCCTATATTGCCATACGAAATACGCTGTGGATTATTATAATTTCCGATATTTATCTGTAGATAGTTTGGGTGGTGGAATTAAAAATTGATAGCGGACGTGAACTCCTAGAGGGTGAGTCTGATATATGACAACTAGACCATGCAGAAGACGGGGGAGTGGTGGGGCATGCTTACTGGCTTGTTGTGAAATTGTAGTAGGGAGCGGGGGAATGGTTCTTTAACTTGCCATTATTGCTTTCGCACCCAAACATAACCAAAAAAATATGCATGTCATATTTTCTATTTATACTGGAATTACCAAAGAGGTGTTAATTTATCCTAGTAAAAAAGGACATAAGATAGAGGAAGAGAAAGGTCTGAAAATGGGTAAAGATTAACAAAAGTGTGTAAAAAAAATATCGGTAAAATAGAGACGCACTTCAGAACATCAGATGGGCCTCTGAAGTGCCAAGAGTGGTTTGGAGAACTCTTTTACAAAACCGCTCCGCTCGATCCTAAGCTCGCTACTTGCCTGGTCACTGCTTTTCTTTTTTAAGACAAATTAATTAAATCTTTCTTTTCTACCCATTATGTCAATTTCTGACACCTTTCTCTTCCTCGACTCTACGTCCTTTTCCCCAGATATATTCTCACATCTTTCTTCAGTATAAAAAAAAACCTTTTAGATATGTTTGGTTGCGAAGGTGATAGTGACAAGTTTCAGAGTCCCCCACCTTCCATCCCGCTAACAATCCTACAATTCATGCCAGTAAGCATGCCCTTCTGCTCCCTTGTCTTCTTGATGGCCTAGTTATTATACCAGACTCATCCCTCTAGGACTTCACGTCAGCAATCAATTTTTAATTCCATTAGTAATATCAATCGTAAAGTCACAGCAGAGTTGAAAAAATTATCGGACTCATCATGAAAAATATAATTTAATTAACATAAAAAAAAGAATATTTTCATTTTTATATTAGTTTGTGTTTTTAAAAAAAATTCAGAAGGTTGTGGTTGTTAAATTTTCTTACGGAATAGTCTTAAAAATATTAGGCATCTTTGATAACGTTCTGTTTGGTAAAAATAAACCTTTTTAGGACTAATTATTAGAGAAATAATTATTTTTTTAAGAAAACTTTATTTTTTTAACGTTAATCTCTTCTGTACTTTGGGGCAATATTTTTACAATAGAAATTAATATAGAGTAATTTTTAAAAATCTACAGATTAAAAAATTGCACAATGAAGGGTAAAAGTATACTTAAAGACCTACTGTTTTGCTATAAAAATGTACGTATTCTTTTTATATTTTCTAAATATCCACACTTATTTGGGAAAAGAGGAGCTATGCCTATAGTAATTTTTATATAAATAGTAAAAATAAAAATGCAAAACATTAAAAACAGAAGTTAAAGAACAATGGAATTAAACTAATGATGAGAAACAAAATTTTACAAAGAAAACAATTTTATTATTTATAAATTTAAAAGTGCTTTTTTTATAGTAAATTTAATTAAAATGTTTTTTTATAATTATCGTATTTCTTTTAATATTTATTTAAGTAAATTAAAAAAAATTCAAAACACAACCAAGTTTTTTAAGAGTCGTATGTTGACAATATTCAAATTATTTTTGAGAGATCCTTGTGAGAGCCTAGAGTCTAGTTTTTTTTTTAAAACGCTGGTAAGATCAAAATAGTTTAAGAAATTGCGTTTTTTTCCACTTGATTCTTATTTGGAATTGCTGTTCTCATCACGGATTTAAATGGCCAGAAGTCTGGATGCGACAAGAAGAAATGATAAAGTTAAAAGTGGACTAACCACAAAATAATTGTCGGCTCTTTTTGTATAATTTTTTTCCTATTTTCTATGTAGAAGAGTATAGTGCCTTTAAAAATTTGCGAAACAAATTTGAACGTATTTTTGCTAACAACTACTAAGTGGGAGTAACGACTGAGCAGTCTTCTGTGCTCATCAAAAATCGTGTGTCGCCTGTCGTGGCACGTTCGACACAGTTTCGTGTTAAACTATTAATTATCTTCGTACCGACCAAATTGCAAAATTCTACATCCTGACACTTGGGATCACTAAGGATATACCGAAGATATCAGTGAGCATATACCGAAAAAGCCAAAAGGCGAAAAGGACGTGCCATAATGCAAAAACACACATTTCATGGCTAAAAAAAAATTCGTCTGACAGGAAATACTTGATTTGGAATCGTAGGTCGAGACCTACAACTGTCGCCACTTGTGAAAGGTTAACTAAATCACTCAGTAGGCGTTAAGAGTTCCATTTGTTTCTACCATCCCAAAGCCAAGAATTTTTGCTCATTTTTTTTATAATTTTTTCACAATGTACGAATACTTTGCCAACATATGACGGCCGGTATCTCTTCAGGTCCCAAGTTCGGAAAGGATCACAAAGATTTCGAAATATTCTCTAACAGATTTAAAGGCAAGTTCCGGCAAAAACTCCTTTGATTTTTTGTTCACATGCGAGGATATTTATTTTTAGATCAATTTTTTACCAATAACGTATCTGTTTTTCGCTGTCTTCTTAATACACTTAATTTCCCTTGCACGTTTCCAGTAATTTTTTGCAAACATATTTTTTACCAATTCTTTTTTTTTTTGGCTAACTTATGTTCGAATTATCTACTACAGAAAAAACAATCTAATGCATAGAAAAAATGCAATAAAAAACTTTCTGTTCGATTTTATTATTATTTTGAAGAGGAAGAGAGCCCAACCGATTGATCCTCATCGGTATTAAACCCATTAACACGTTTTCTTTTTTAATCTGATTGGATTTTTATGCGGCGGTAATCATAAACTATCGCTAATTGGATTCTTTGGTGATTAAAGCAAACATTTTTTAAAAACACAGACGATTATTTGAATTTGAGAATTTCGAAAGCTTTTATCGGCTTGCCTTGACTTTGATTGTGTTTCAGTGTACATTTCAAAAGTCAATTTAAACCCCCCTTAATGGTGTTGATTTCAAATCATCTAGTTTGTTGATATCTTTTTTATTGTTATTTCTGCAGAGTGTACATAAATATTTTTAATTTGGTCATAATCTAAATCTGACTTTAGGTTTTATTTCCGAATCCCAAAAATTTTGTTTACAATTTTTCACATTTTCGAAATTCTGAATTTTAAGGTTTTATTAAAATGTAAAGCTTTTAACTTACTAACTTGAATGTACTATTTTTTTGCTTGCTCAAAAATCTGATTCCTTAAAAACAAATTCATAATAAAAGTTATGTTTTAAGACTATGTAAATTCATAAGTAATATCTGGTCTTCATTATTCTTAATGAAAACCTAAATTAACTATAACTTGGCTTATTCATATTAAAGATATTTAAGATTATTGAAGTCTTGAATAAAATCTTAGCAAACTCTAGGCAAACATTTAATGAGAGAGTTTAGATTTTTGAGGTTTTGATCATCATTATCATCAACGATGCGATCACAAGGAGTCCGGTCTAGACCTCATCATGATTTTAGTAGAGGTTTTTGATTTTTGAGGTTTTGATCATCATCAACGATGCGACAACAGGGAATCCGGTCTGGATCTGTTCCATCAGTGATCCCGGCTTTGCCTTTGCTAAAGCCATAAACATGCTAGGAGTTTGATACTCCTAGCATGTTTATGGCTTTAGCAAAGGCAGGGCCTACCTCGTATTCTGTGATCATATATGGAGCCACAGTAGACTTTCCGGTCAGGATCTTCTTCATCTATACGCATTAAATGACCGGCCCACTGCATCCTATTAAGCTTAACTTGATGCAAAAACGGGCGGCAGAGATAACACTTCAGGTTTCCGTTATCCATCCTCTAGTTAAATAGTCTTCGGAATCGGTCATCCTCATGTAGGAAAAATCCTCCTCTCAAACGCAGACAAGATAGTTTTTGATTTTTGAGGTTTTGATCATCATCAACGATGCGACAACAGGGAATCCGGTCTGGATCTGTTCCATCAGTGATCCCGGCTTTGAGTCTAGGTCTCCCAGTTTGATACTCCTAGCATGTTTATGGCTTTAGCAAAGGCAGGGCCTACCTCGTATTCTGTGATCATATATGGAGCCACAGTAGACTTTCCGGTCAGGATCTTCTTTATCTATACGCATTAAGTGACCATCCCACCGCATCCTATTAAGCTTAACTTGATGCACAAACGGGCGGCAGAGATAACACTTCAGGTTTCCGTTATCCATCCTCTAGTTAAATAGTCTTCGGAATCGGTCATCCTCATGTAGGAAAAATCCTCCTGTCAAACGCAGACAAGATAGTTTTTAGAATGGTTTTTACTGAGATCCCAAGTTTCCATAAAATATATGAGGACTGGCAAGACTAGTTTTTTATTGGGTAGTAGTTTCGATGTTATGATCGGAATTTTTGAGCGAAATAATTTAGACTGACTAAAGTAGGCTCTGTTGTTGTCGGCTACGACCCTTGACTACAAATAGGTAAATGATTTAACTCCTACGGAACTGTAATCTCTCGGTGGTCTTATGTTCTAAACTGACCCTGTCACCATGCACTTGATTTTCCATTCATTTATGTGCAGCCCAAGATTATTCGGCGCTAGTAAAATATTGTTGAAGACTTCCCGTACAACTTTTTCTGATCGATATGTAATGTCGGTGTCGTCAGTGTATGCTAAAAGCTGGACTAAACCCTGAATCACAGATTAATTGTTCCATTACCAGGTTAAAGTGCGTCTCTTTGCCGGAGACCATTACGGTTATTAAATGGCTCTGAAAGTGATTCGGATGCTTTTACTCTTCCTTTCACATTAGTCATAGTCAGTCAAGTCCATTTTTTTTTCTGGGGTGCCAAAATCACTCCTGGCGATTATTATCTGTTTTAAAGTCTATGAACAGATGGTGGATCTGTTGACCATATTCGAATAGTTTTTCCATCAACAACAAGCAGAGAGAAGATTTTATCTGTTACTGATTCACCTGGAGTGAAGTCTCTCCGAAATGGGCCAATAATTATTGAAGTCTCAACAGTATTTAATTGAGAATTTTACAATTTTAAAATATATTCAATACAGTCAACATATCATGAATACAGTAAAAGTAACATTTTATTATATTTAATGTAGACTTGTTTGTTTGTTTATTTGTTTGATGAACACTTATACAAAATTTAGGTCCTTTGTAATACCACAAGAAGAAATTAAATGAAAGTGGTGATAGGTATTTAGTATAGAACCTTTCCTCAGTGTCATTTGAACCCATGACCTCTTTGATGGTAGTCCACACAAGTAAAATTGACATAATTTTTGTAAGGTCTCATTATTATTTTTATGATTAAAAATTTGATAAGTAAATTTTTTAAGATCTCATTATTATTTTTATGATTAAAAATTTGATTAGTTGAAAAGTTAATTTTTCTTTTGAATATATAAAATAATTATTGAGACCTTAGAGGTCCCAGTGAATTTGATTTAAGAATTATCTACTATCTAAAAACATAATCCCAACATTTAAATTGAATAACCATTTTTCAATACTTTAAGGAAAATGATTTTGAAAGTGCAAACTTCCTCACGCCAGAGATTTTTTTAAATTTTTGATGTGTCAAAGCTGTTATTTTTAGGACCAATAATCTTGCAATTGATACAAAATATTCAAGAGCATAGCAATTAATTATAAGAAAATTGGCTATAATCAAAATATAGAAAAAAATTATTTCACATTAAGAAGAAATCTCTCTAAATATCTAATATTATATTCTAGATTTTTAAGGTCATAACAGTATAATGGTCAGGATCAACTGTTTGTAATGACTTAAAATATTCCAATGATTATTCTGATAATATTAGATTAATATTATTAAACTTGGCATATTCGCCTTCACAGATAACATTTGTAAAATTAGGGGTCTTAATAGTTTTTAAATAATCCCCGTTTCAGAAACAGTTTAAAAGTGAATTAGAAAGGAAAAAAATATTATATGTAAATCTAAGCACGTATTTTGAATTTTTTGGTCTTGAGGTCCTAATTATCAAACGTTAATAAATACCAAATACAAAAAAATCAGTTTTTGTTTGTTTGTATTTCAATTAACTATGAGAGAGGATCTATGATATCTAAGCCTATATTTTAAATTTATAAGGTCCCAATGGCATTGATTTATGTACGAGCGATTTAAAATTTTCTTTAAAACTTAAATTAGATTATTTCGGTAAGTTTTCTAAATAAATTTTTTCAATATAAATAATTTTAATAAATAACAGTAAAAAAAATTTAATTTATCCACATTGGCTACTATTATTTATAAAATTAGTTTCCCTTCCCGAAACATGCAATATTTTTCTTAACAATTCCTTCATAAAAATAATTTTCTTATGCAATAATTTCATCTGATTTTTTTTTCAAACAAAGTTAAAAACTTTTCTTAGATTGACCACATGTTGTTTAAAATATGTCTACCAGAGCTAATGATTCATTTTAAAAAAAAGACGAAAAAAATATAATAAAAACCCAAAATAATCTGAAGCATTTTATTATTTTTGGTCGGCAAAGAGCTGATCTTAAATTAGAGCAGATTTGGTAGGCGTAAAGTGATCCAATTGCACTGAAAACGGCAATCAATTCTATTTGGATGTGTACTAACTCCCACAACTGTTTTCGATGTAATGACTATCGGATGTTCATGTGAAACTGATGACTTTGAAATAAACTTCCGGTTTTTCGTAATCGATTTCTAAATGGGCAGAAATTGAAAATAAATCATTATTCGTACTGTTGATCACCATGCATACGTTGAATGGGTCTTTCGTAAAGATGATATTAATTACTACTAACGCTTAGTAAAGAAACATAAAAATCCAAATTTTTCGTATGCAAGTTTCAGAAAATTCTGACTGAAAATGGTCCCACGCATTTTGTAAATGTTTTTATTGATCGATCTGTGATCATTGAATCGAAAATATCGAAAATCCAGAAACTGGCAAAAATTTTCGGTATTTGAGTAGCCAACAGTTCGTTAACAAAACGTTTTGTAATGTCAACAATTGTCCTTGATACAAAGGATCATTGCAAATCTCTCTATTCGGTGGCGTTTCAATATTTTCTTCTCAATAAAAGAGTAAATACGCTCGGAAAGAATAGAAAAACAAATTTTCCCGAAAACAACTTTGGTTCTTTGCTTTTCTTTTCAATTTACTTTTTTTAAGAGACTTTCATAGTGTCTTTATAAGATATAAAGGAAGAAAAATTTTTTGACAAGAATTCTAGAAGAAGAAAGAACGTGCATTGCTCCGCCTTTGAGATGATTTTAAGTCTTACAAAAGAAGAGACGACTGGGAAGGCAGGGTATTGTGTTAAAGAATGGACAAGGGGCACCACTAATCGCATTCGATGTCAATACAAAAGGACACAAAATCAGTCAACTGTAATGTGTCTGCTACAAATGGAACGGGCGAATCCTTTCATCGTAATACGGGGATTATACAGTACCTTATAACAAAATGTGTCCAGAATTTGTACAACGTGATGATTAAATTTTTCCGCTGATCTGGCGATGTGATAAAACTGCCAAAGATAAATTCTACTATCAGCACTCGTCGTTTGTCTTCGGGGTTTTTAGTCTTTTATGTTTCTGGTTTTCTCTCTTCTTCATGGCACTCTCTCCTCGGTACCTATTAATCCCCATCAGACCCTTGTTGATCTTACATAGTCCTTATGTCGTGATCTTGCACAATTTCCCAAGATAAATGAAATTTTTATGAAACCATTTAAGCATTAAATACGGTCAATAACAAAATTTTTAAGAGCTGATTTATCATTTTTCTTAAATAAACAGAAGCAAAAAATACGAAAAATTCTTAAGCAAAAATGTTAAAAACTATTTTAGCCGAAAATATGGAAAATATTTTTTTATCTGAAATTGTTCGGTTCGATGTATCTGTCTGAGTTAAATGAATTTTTTTTATTTTTGTGTAATTTGTTAAACTAAACTTCTTAGGACATATTTCTGAGATTATTAGATAAAAAAATTGAAGTCCTAGACAACTAAATCGAGCACCTACTTTTCAATATATACGAGGTCTGTTCAAAAAGTATCGCCAATTTTTTTTTCCAACATTTTTCCCAATCTTCGAAGCACTTCAAAAAATCATTTTTAGTGATCTTGTTCAGCTCCTCCTTCGACGCCGTCTTTATCTCCTCAATCGTAGCGTAGCGTCATCCTTTCATGGGGCTCTTCAGTTTCGGAAACAAGAAAAAGTCATAGAGTGCCAGATCTGGGGAATACGGTAGCTGCGGCATTATTAGTGTGTTCTTTTTGGCCGAAGCAGGGGCGTTTTCATGGTGCAAAAGCCAATTTTTGTTCTTTCACAAATCCGGACGTTTCTGGCGCATAACTTGCAGGTAATATTCATTATTGACAGTTCTACCCTGTGGCAAGACCGCGCTTCTGCAATCGAAGAAAACTGTAAGCAAAACCTTCACATTCGACCGAATTTGGCGCGCTTTTTTCGGTCTTGGCTCGTGCGGCAGCTTCCATTGGGATGATTGAGCTTTGGTTTCCACGTCATAACCATAAACCCATGATTCGCCATCAGTTATAACCCTCTAAAGCAAATTTGGGTCATCGCGGACAGAGTCCAACAGCTCCTTAGCAATGTTAATGCGATGCTGTTTTTGGTCGAAATTGAGCAATTTTGGTACAAATTTCTCGAAGAACCGTCTTACGCCCAAATGATTGGTAAAAATCGAATGGCACGAGCCATTCGATATGTTTAAGTCCTCAGCAACTTCTCTAATGGTGATTTGACGATTGGCCAATACTATTTTCTTCACTTCATCAATGTTTTCGTCTGTTGTTGACGTGTTCGGGCGTCCGGCACGCTTTTCGTCGATCACATTTTCTCGGCCCTCTGAGAACATTTTGTACCATCAATAAACGTTGCTTTGGTCCAAGGTAGCTGCACCATATGCCACAATCAATATTCGGAATGCGTCCGCGCAATTAATTTTGTTTTTCACACAAAATTTAATACAGATTCTTTGATCCATTTTTTGGAATGGACAAAAATTGAAGACGATCCAAAACACGTGCAAGCAAAGCAGCTGTCAAAAATTAACTGAACATTCAAAATGGCCTACGTAAGAGATATGAGTACCATAATATACGTAGCCTGCGGAAATTAAAAATTCGCGATAGTTTTTGAACAGACCTCGTACATTTACTTCCTCTCCTCTTCCTTGCAAACATATTTTTATTTTACTCGTAATTTTCACCGAAGACAAATCTAAGGCGGCAACTATTGCCAGAAAAGGTTTCTAGGCAGCTATTGTGGCCATTAATGTGGCCATAATCGACATCATGTTTGCCATAAGCAGAATTTCCGAAACACACATATTTAGGCGAAATATATCGCTTCACCGAACCGATTATATCTACGGCTTGGGAGTAATAATCTCTTGTGGAGGTAGGTAATAATCTTCTTCTATTAACTCCTACTTAGTAGGAGAAGTAAGCTCAAGCAAACTGAGATAGTCCGAGTTATGGACTCCTCACTTGATGCCACTTTATTGTATTACCTTATACGTTGCGTTGGTATTCCAGCTGGTACAGCACGGCGGCTGGAGGCGGCAGTAAACTGTTGCAATCGGCTGGCTAGTTAGTTGGATCTATGTTAATTGAAACGGGACGTACAGTCATATTTGAGTATATTAAAATGCTCAAATTCTTCTTCTCTTCAAAAATCTTCATGTCGGAGAATTCGCCTTTTACTATATTGCGTCCCTACTTATGGACGGTTCTTTTATCATTAACACACATTCTTTCACTAACAGTTTATATTATGATTGGATATCAATGCTACATAAATATATCGACCGAACCCAGCATCTTCAGGAAGAATGAACCTGACCCGCTCCTATAAAGGAAACTTTTCTTGCAAGAGCTTAATAAGATGAAAAATGACATGCTACTATTTACGGATGCGGGCGTAAACGACGATGGTTATCGTTTCTGTGAGGCGGAAAACGGTATTTTTCCTATTAGGGCATCGTCCTATTATGTCTACCTTGGGCCATCAGTGTTTCCATTGATATTGCAGTCACATTTAATGCCCATCTGAGAAAAATGTATAAAAACATTTTTATTTATACTGATTTGCTCTCTGCAATCAATTCTATTTGGGGGTATAAATAGCAACCCCATCCTAGACCTCATTCACCGGCTTTTGTTTAAAAGTAAAAATGTAGCTCTGAGGTATTTTCGAAAATTAGCGGGCAGACTTGCTGAGCATATGACTTGCTGGTCATACACACCATGACTCAGCTGCTCACCAAGTGGCAAACTGAGAGATAATGTGGCAAACGCAGAGATAAAGCCGGACTGAAGACCTGGCTTTCCAGCGACACATTTTTCCCAAAACAATTAAATCACACTTTTCGGAATATAATCGAGAAAAAAAATCCGAACTTCTGGATAAAAAAATCGTGTAGGATTAGAATTTGTTATACTGCGCTTACAGGCGGCTTCCTATTGTATTTAATAATCTTCAATCGCCCATTTGCCAAAACTATGGATTTGCCCTTACAAGTTGACATATCACTAGGGACTGCCACCTAATATTTGATTTTTTCTCTGGTAGGATTCCTCCTATGTTAGTAAATACTTCTTGACCCTTCCACATTATTACCAAGCTCTCTTTATTAACTGCTAAGCCACCTAAGCCTTGATAGCAAAATATAAACTAAACTCTCATTTCTACATAACTAACTGTTACATCTTATAAACTGTAATTAAGTTTTGCCAATTTGTCCACGTATGTTATATAAACATCTGACGATCACTTGTGGTCTTCAATATGGTGGTGCTGAAGCAGCATCCCCTGGTATATGTTCATCTATGTTACCTTTTTGAAAGATAGTATTCTATTTTTTTTTAAATTAAGCCACTCTTTTTTCTATATAAAAAAAGCTAACATTTAAAATAGTTCCTCCTTTCTCCTTATATAAGGGGGATTTTTATGCCCAATAAACCATCCCTCCTAGGTTTCAGCATATAGGCAATTATGACAATATTTTTCTTAAATTTCTTAGGTATTTTCTAATCTTATCAATGATATACCCAGTGCATAAAGTTGTCCTATTCAATAGTTATTCCACTTTAAATTTCTGATTTTTTCCAAAATTTTTACATATTGTATCATCCATTAAAGCTAATATATATGTCTCCACAAGTAAACATTTTTGGTACTGATATCTTGAGAGCCCAATTTTACTCTTATAATCACAAGAAACCTTTATTATTTTTCGGGGCATTCTACACTAAAAAATTCAAATACAATTTACTTAAATCCTTAAGAAGCTATATTCCTTAACGTCACAAAATAGCTTCAGTTAGTGCAATCACAAGAGTTAAGCGTAGATTACACTATGCTAATCATGTAATACACGATTTTCATATATAAATGGCTTGCTGTCGAATCGTTTAATTCTGCAAATAGCTCATCGGTACATTATACTGTTCGAGTGATTGCACAATGCTTGCGCGTGCACGAGCTATTTTTGCTTGTGGCAAACATGAAGAAGAGGAATTAAGCAAACCTAATATATACGAGTACATGATCTAATCGTGTGTGCTTGTAAATACATTTCATTTGTCAGTTTCAATTTTTACTCTGTACCTGCATATTCATTTATTCGTATATTTCATATATAATAAATTTTCTTTAACTTATGACTTTAATATTTATTATTTAAAATATAAAGTTATGAATTAATTGTAGAAATAAAATATAAAAAAAATGTTTACTAAAATAAATTAAGCGAATTCAAATAATCGAAATAAATAAATAAATATGAAAACGTCAGAACAGCAGTGACCAACTAGAGAATTCACCAATAAAAAATGCATATACAAAAATATATTTGAACATATTGTTCTACTGTCGAAGCTCAACAAAATTTATTTCATCCTTATTTCCATATCATCAAATCCTACCTCTCCGAAAGATATTTTCAACTAATTGAAAATGACAAATTTGAACGATATATTTCGTATTCTTTCCGGTGTTCCTTAGGGTAGCATTTTTGACCCTCTCCTATGTAATATGTAACATATACCAACGATATTCATTCTAACGACAATATCCTAATAGCTATATATGCCGTTAACACGTTACAAGAACTAAAATATTACCCCCCCCACCATTTACAAAACTATATTGATTCCCTATAAAACTGGTTCGGAAAGTGGAGAGTAAGAGTAAACGTAAAAAAAGTGTTTATATTACTTCTACTCTTTAGCAAAAACTATCCCTTTCCAAATTTATTAATGGCAATATACACGAAAAACTGAAAAGAACTACAAAAAACTTTTAGATAAACGATCGAAAATGACAGTTGACAGAAAATAATTTCTGTACAATATGGTAATCAGACCCATATGAACATACGGAATAGAACTTTGGAGGTTAACCAAGCATTTCAATTCCATTCGAGTCCAATCTCTCCAATCGAAAATTCTCCGAGCAATTGTCGATGGTTCCTATTGTGTGCGTAATAATGCGATCGGTCGTGGCCTCAATATTCCTTATGTTCGTGAATTGTCTGTTAGTCGTTACAAAAAATTTTATAGTTAACTGTCATTTCATAGTAGTCCTCTTGTAAAACAGCTGCCCTCACTTTCCCTCCCCGAAAACGTAGATAGACGCTTGAAAAAAATTTCCTAACTTTATAAAATTAAGCCCTAAGTAAATCTCACGATTTAGATAACCATCAATGGATGTTTACTCGTATCTTATGTATCATCTTATTGTTTCTCAATTTCAAAAAATCTGATGGTTATTGTAAAATAGTTTTACAACAGAAAAATATATTGCAATTTCTTTTTGTTCGAGAATCGCAATTAATTATTTTTGCAGATGTGCATTCAAGTGATTACACTATTACCGGACTGCTTGCGTTATAGACAAAATTTATTTGCCTCGAACCTGAACAATCCATACACACCGTGAAACAAGCAAAAAAGGGTAAATTTCACCTTTAAATCATGCATTACACGCACACTGTAACTAAGCCTAATAAATGAAAAAAGTGTTCGCATTACATTTACTCTTCAATCTCTCACCATATTCGATTACCTTAATACCACCAACGACAGTAAATACAAAAAAAGTATTGGTTTCTTTTTATTAAATTTTTGCTCAATCTCTGGACTCCTTCAGAATCTTCATTTTTATTTATTTAAGAACATAAAACCAAAACCAAATAATTCAACAACAACAAAAAATAAACTAAAGAAGAACCTTGCAGGTGATCCGTTATGATAATATGTTATGGTGGCGCCAGCTTAATCTGAATAAATAGAAAATCCTTTTACAAATAATGGACAACAGTCAGAAGCTATTTGAAGAGAATATTTTATGATCAATTTGTAGTCAGTGAGTCAAGGCAAATTTCTACAGTAAATAGTCCTCAGACACGAAGGATTTAATATTGTTTGCTTATTTTTGCCTTTGTTGTTATTTATTTATGATTGAAATTTTTTACGTCAATAATTTCTTTTCTAGCTATATGAGGATTTGCAAAATAAAAACACTTATTTTATTCTATTAAGTAACCTAGATGAATCCACTATTGGACCTATATTATTAATACTAAATTTATTTCACTATAGGAAAAAGATCCTCCGGCTACGTTTATTAGAATTATTTTTTGTTAATGACTTTTTTAAGTATAGTTTTTATATTTGCCAAAAAATATCTAAAAACTTTCTATATCCACCCATATTGTTGTGGTATAGAAGCACTTCTAATCCTAGCCTTTTGTAATAACATTTAATTTTTATAATAAAATTATTTGAAGCATTTGTAGATGTTAATTTCTTAAACTATCTAAAATATATTTCAATGGACAATTTTTCAGCACTTTTCAATTTTTGTAAAAAAAAAACCTTAAAATGACAAATAAATCTGAAAAAAAAATTGGTTGAATGAGGGAAAAGGTGTGATAGGAAGGGGAAATTTTCGGAATGTGTGGATACAATGTCCTAGAGGATGCAAAAACTGAACCAGAAAGTTCCATTGGAAGAACCAATTTGCTTTACTTGGAGACACTTCCAGATGGGAGAGAATAACAAAAAAGGATGACAAAGTCAGATATTGCGTAGTAGGTATAAGGAAATGAATGTGGAGCAGAACAAAAAAATATAACTTAATCGGTAATATAAAAAATTCGTAAAAAAAATAAAAATTATAGATAGGACTGTTTACTGTAGTGATTAAGAGCTCCTATGGTAGCCTAGTCCAATTGTTCCAATAATTCTTATCTAACTGTTTTAATGTAAAATAAACGTTTTAGCCCTTTTGTTAAATTCTCTAATTTATAAAAGTTTATACCAAATAAATGGTTTTCAGATAACTTATGGTAAGCCTAACAAACCTCCTTCTTTAATTTTATTTTCAAGGTAAATTCAAATAAAAAATAGTTTGAAAATAAAAATCCTTAAAAAATTATCAGAGCATTATCTCCTTTAAATAAATATTCAAAATATCCTCCAAATAAATTCAATTTCTATCAGTTTTATTAAAATCTACCAAAAATCCTGTAATTGTTCTGACATTCCATCTTTTTAGAAAATTGCTTACGTATATCTTAAAAAGGATCATATTTTTCAAGTCATTATTAGTAGCGTTTTTTAAAGGCAAATCATACGAAAATTAAAAAAAAAAACTCAAATTCAAACTAAAAATTAAAGCCAGCATTCCTTTTATCCCGCACGCGAAACGATGCAACGATGATGAGTTCTGAGGGCAAACGATCCTCCTAAAAATAACCGGCATCCGCCCTGGGTCTCCTATTACTCTAAATGGAACTAATAACTTATCGTGAAAATGATCTGATTTTATGGTCTCTGCATAAGGCAAACAGAACATATTTTTTGATGTTTGAGTTTTTTCCTGTTTAAATAGTGCGGAATGTAAAAGTGCAGAACACCACCATGTCCACCACAAGACCAGTAATCAGCAACAAAAAAAATAAAAAAATGAAACAAAAATAGAATTTAAATCAGTTTAGACCACAAAACGTACGTATATGCGTTTATATCCTTGCAAAGTGTCAATTGATTTAGAGCTTCTCAAATATCCTTTCGGTTTGCGCAAAGAATTAAATACTCTTCAAAAAGGAAAAATGTACAACCTGAGAAAAATACCAAAAAATATACACGCTTCCAGAGGGTGAATGGTGAATTTTATAATAAATGACGTCGTTGAATTGAAAACACGTGTTTTGTAAAAGGAAACCTTAACGGTTTTTGTGTAGGTACATTCTAGGATTAACCGGAGTACATGACCGGGCCTAATGCCAGGGACCAATGTGCAAAAACTAAAAATGCACACAAGTGGCTGGTATTGGACGTGAGCGTTGGTTTGTAGGTTGCTGCCATTTAATGGTCTGTTGTTGAAGTAGATTTGAGAATCTATAGTGCAGAGTATCGTCTTTAAAGTGAAAGACCTAAGAAATATCACAAAAAATGAACAGACAACTAACGGAGGCATCTTCTAAAGTACAAGGACCACATGTGTTTGATGTTCTCTTATCCGAAAAGTGTAGATTTTTTTACATAAACAATCGATCATAACTGAAAATAAGACACAGCAGGTAATATCCTCTAAAGGATGTCTTCCATCATCATTGTTGCCACGATGTGTCTATAGGTTTTTGGTAATCGACAATTGGCCATTGATACTTTGTAGATTCCAGAACCTTTATAAGTAAAAAAATTACTTTTGTTGGCACATTTAAAAAATAAACATCGTTAATTGAACATGACTTCCAGAATATGAAAAATTTCCACACTTTCTGAACGATTAGTACTCATAATTTTCAATTAAATAAATGTGCCCCTTCTTCAAATTCAAATTTCATCAAATTTAATTAGGTCCCGAACATTCATTCTAATTGAGCTTCACTCTTTCTAATCTCATAAAATTACTTTACTGAACCCAATTTTAGCTAAGGTTTGTGCAAAATGAATCCCTTTTCATACTGAAAAATCACAAGAACTGATTTTTTACTAACTCGCGGAAATTTCCACCAACTTTTCCACTGAAAATTTCTACTGAAAATATCTACTGAAAATTTCTACTGAAAATTTCTACTGAAAATTTCTACTGAAAATTTCTACTGAAAATTTCTGCTGAAAATTTCTACTGGAAATTTCTACTGGAAATTTCTACTGGAAATTTCTACTGGAAATTTCTACTGGAAATTTCTACTGGAAATTTCTACTGGAAATTTCTACTGGAAATTTCTACTGGAAATTTCTACTGAAAATTTCTACTGAAAATTTCTACTGAAAATTTCTACGGAAAATTTCTACTGAAAATTTCTACTGAAAATTTCTACTGAAAATTTCTACTGAAAATTTCTACTGAAAATTTCTACTGAAAATTTCTACTGAAAATTTCTACTGAAAATTTCTACTGAAAATTTCTACTGAAAATTTCTACTGAAAATTTCTACTGAAAATTTCTACTGAAAATTTCTACTGAAAATTTCTACTGAAAATTTTTATTGAAAATTTTTATTGAAAATTTTTATTGAAAATTTTTATTGAAAATTTTTATTGAAAATTTTTATTGAAAATTTTTATTGAAAATTTTTATTGAAAATTTTTATTGAAAATTTTTATTGAAAATTTTTATTGAAAATTTTTATTGAAAATTTTTATTGAAAATTTTTATTGAAAATTTTTATTGAAAATTTTTATTAAAAATTTTTATTGAAAATTTTTATTGAAAATTTTTATGGAAAATTTTTATTGAAAATTTTTATTGAAAATTTTTATTGAAAATTTTTATTGAAAATTTTTATTGAAAATTTTTATTAAAAATTTTTATTGAAAATTTTTATTGAAAATTTTTATTGACAATTTTTATTGAAAATTTATTATGAAAATTTTTACGGAAAGATTTTACGTAAAATTCTTACTGGTAATTTTAGTGGCAATTTTTAGTGGTAATTTTTGCTGACAATTTTTACTGGTAATTTTTACTGGCAGTTTTTACTGGCAATTTTTACTGACAAATTTTTCTGCCAAATTCTACTGAACATTTTTATGAGCAATTTTTATGCAAAATTTATACTGAACATTTTTGTGTAAAAATTTTACTGATTCTTTAGTGGCACTTTTTACTTGTAATTTTTACTGGCAATTTTTACTCGCAGTTTTTATTAGCAGTTTTTACTAACAACTTTTACTGGCAATTTTAGCTGTCAATTTTTACTGAAAATTTTGACTAAAAATTTTTATTGGCAATTTTGATGAAATTTTTATTAAAATTTTGACCAATAATTTATTCTAAAAATTTTTACTGAAAGATTTTATGGAAAATTGTTACTGGCAGTTTTTAGTGGCTAATTTTACTAGCAATTTTTACAGGCAATTTTTAAAAAAATTTTATTTTTATTGAAAATTTTTATCGAAAGTTAAAACAATGCAATGAAAACTTAATTTACAAATAACGACAGCGCACTTGATAAAAATATTGTACTACACAAAAATACATTCGATTCAGTCATATTTAGTCAGGAATTAAATTGTCTGCCACACGAAACAATGCCCTGTAGTAAAATTCTCATTTTTCATTCTTTCGAATAAAGATTCTGGATCTTCTCCAGAAGGAATTGTTTGTCAGTCTTTTGAATATTTTATGCCCACGTTTTCAATTACTATGAAGGCAGATAAACTATAACAATATACAACCATTAAATAGATAAATTATATATTTAATGGTTATATACTTTTATATCTGAATAATTTTCGAAATAAATCCTCAAGAGTGCAATTTCTCCTTACCATACCTAGTACGCAAAGGTATAAAATATTCAATTTCATTCAAGAATGCTGTTTTATTGATTCAAAATTTTATGAAAATATTTACCAAGACATTAGGTAATAAAACAAAAATTATTACGTTAATGAAATAATCGATTTTGTTATCATAAAAGTAATTTTAAACGCCCATCGGTCAGTTCAGGTAATTTATTATGGAATATATTTTTTAATAAGGGAATCTGTCGTCTGGATATGCTTTATAGTGAGTGGCTTAAAAAAAATATTAAAGACTTTTAAAATTTTGAAGCAAAAAAAGGAAAATATTATCTTATTAATTCACAAGTGTTTGAACAGGACAAATTGAGGTTTTTTTCAATATTTTCACCCCTTTTTAAATCAAAGTAATTTCGCTTTACTTGAATATAAGAATATATAAAAATCCTTTGCGATCGTATAGTTTTTATTAAATCAATTTGTAAGGCGTGTTGAGAGTTGATCGACAAATAACTCTGATGGTCTGATGGCCATTTCCTAATGGAAGACTTATTATACAATATAAGCGACTACTCTCTTATTATATACCAGAATACCCTCATTTATAAATTATTTTGATGTAATCACGTACCATTTTTTAAGTGCAAAGAGAATATTTTACCAAACACCTACCTCACATATGCGCGTAAGATTACTGCCAATGTACGATCAACAAACTTTCCGAAAATGAAATGTAAAGTGTAGTCAAGGGTCTGTGCCTACAACTGCAGAGTACGTAGTGTGTAGCATCAACAAAGTGCCCTGTAATGAAAATTTGCGAAAATTGTACACGTTTCGAAATTAACGTTTAAGTAAACACCCGAAGTACCACGAGTATGTGTACGGATCAGATATGGATCAGACAGATGCTTCTCCCAAGACAGTCCCGAAATTAAAATTTCCTATATTGTGTGCTTTACACAGTTTAGTTCTGCGTTGAAGACAGGTCCAGTGCTGGCGCTCGGAGGAAAAGAGTCATCCCCAACCATTTCCGATAATTCGGTAGGCATGGACACGATCGACAGCCGATACCAATCCACTTACGTATGGATCGCGCGTAAAGTAATTAAAGGTTTTCATAAAACTGTTACCTCCTCCAATGTTAACCAACACTAAATTTAAAAAAAAAGCTAGTTGCATAGCACTAAAAGGTGGAAGAAAAAATTTTGAAGTGTTGGAAGTGTTGGGATGGGCGGCGCACCTCTTCAGTCTGGCTGATACTAATTTGAAATCCGTTTTCTGGTCCATCAGAATTTTTTTGCAGTTTTTCAAATCGCGTGTATGAATAAAATTTTCTTGTTATTTTTTTTTAATTCTTAGAACCGAAAATTGATAAGAAAATGGAGCAAAGGAGCACCCAAGGTCCCAACTTGTAGTCTTATCATTGTAATTTTTCGATCGTACCTTAGGTGAGATTTTTTTTTAATATGAAATTCTAGTTAAGATAAATGGGAATAGGCTGCCATTGATATATTTAAATATTAGTAATTTTTAAGGGAAAATTATAACATTGATTATTGTCATAAAATTATAATAACGTACTCTTTGGCAGTTTTATAGAAGTTGGCCATATTTCTTTTATTTAAACTTACAATTCCTCAGATATGCCGGATGGTCATTAGTTAGATGGTCATACAAATAATATTCATAATATTTCTACTGTATGTAAGGTAACTACCCCCACTTACTTATAAAGAGGTACTTCTTTGTGAAAGATTCAACTATGATCACCACTAGAAGTGCCTGCGGGCCGAGCAAACCCGCGGGTGTGAGCTGTCCTTGCGGAGCCTGGAATTTACAATGTTTCTAATGAGATGAATTAAAAAATTAATGCCATTAATGGATCGTTAATGTTAAGGAGTTGGATGAGACCTCATTGTTAAGATGGAATTGACGAATGGATCGTTTAATGATTTTATGTTTAGAAGAAGCAGGCAAGTATTCGAGGATGTAATAGAAGATTGATCAACTATCTCGATAAAGGGAAGACGATAGCAAATAATTTCTATGCAACATTATTGGATCGCTGATCAAAAAGGGTGTTTCCATTATGGCCAATGTGCCTTTATTCAGATCTGTCTACAAAAAGCTATTATCTGTTCACAAAATTGAAGAGATGCTTCCTAAGGAAGAGATTAGCTTTATTAAAGAATCAAATAAAATTTTCTGACAAAAATATAAGTTTTGGATCCGGTATTATTATTATGAATAGTGAAGATAACAAAGTTGATCTTCATCTACTACCAACTAATCCTTAACCTTTTATACTGTTTTTATTTTTAAATTTATGAATTTTATTGTATTCTTTAAAAGAAACGCAAGGGTGGACTTTTGGGTGAAAGATCAAATTATGATCAATACCAGATAAAATTTTTGATACAAAAAGTGGTACCATGGATATCGGGTGCCTCATGGCGGTTGGTTACACCGTTCCCGACCAAGGTGAGGTGTCTTATAACTGATAACTCGTGCCTGTGGTTGATACCTAGTGAAGGATGCTAGTAAACATCCGGGTTACTATCACAGAACACGTTTAGTGTTGGCAGTGCTATCAACAATTCGAGTAACTAGCTTGGAGCCGGTTACTTACTAGAGCTTCCTACTGCTGGATGTATTTGGTTCAGTTAACCAAAGGGGGATATGATAAAATTTTTTAGATTTGTATAAAGGGTTCTACTAAAAATTGATAATTTTAGGCACTACCCAAGTAACGCACTCGGAACCCACTCAATAAGTGGGTCAATGAGTTCCGTTTTTGTTACGTCTGACGGCCCGTTCTTTTAGCGACAAAGAACGAACAGTTTCTTAACCCATCTTGAACAAATTCGTAATTAGATGACGGAACATAGTGCCGTCAGAGTGCCGTCAAATAGCTTAATTTTCGTAACTTGTGTTACTTGGGTAGAGTCTTTTACAGTGAAACCCCACTTTTATGTGCGCGGAATTCACGTTTTCCCGTTTTATTTTAGTACATTTCGTATCCGGTTTTACGTTTTTATTTCCCCCATTTTACGTTTGAAATATTTAAAATTTATTTGAGCGAAAAAAAAATGAGCTAAAATTTACAATATTTAAAATTAATACGAGGAAGCAGAAGGATTTACTGCATCAAATGAATGGATAGATCTTTTCAAGAAGAGGCACCCTGTATTGTATGGATCGGTTTGTGGGGAGTCTGATTTGGAGATCGCTGAAGATAGGAAGCAGACGGATCTTCATACTTCAATTGCTCCCAGTGATATTTTTAATGTTGATGAAACAGGACTGTTGATCCTTTCAAGAGTGAAAGTTGTCGCGGAAGGAAATTAAGTAAAAACAGCCTCACTTTTTTTTTGATTACAAATTCAGATGGCCGTGAGAAGTTTGCCCCGTTAGTAGTCGAAAAACCAAAAAATCTAGATGCTTTGATCAGAGTTAAGAAAATAAAAATTATCTTATTCCTAGATAGATGCCCTGCCAACAAACTTATTACACTGGGGAATATAAAATTAGCCTTTTTCCCTCTAAACTGTACTAGTGAATTGCAGCCATTGGTTTTGGGAATAATCTGTGCTTTTATGTTAAGACATCTGTTAAGACATCTATTTTACATTACACTGTTAAGACATGGGGTGAAATTGAAGTAATGAT
This sequence comes from Atherix ibis, assembly GCA_958298945.1. Classification (NCBI taxonomy): domain Eukaryota; kingdom Metazoa; phylum Arthropoda; class Insecta; order Diptera; family Athericidae; genus Atherix; species Atherix ibis. The sequence continues at coordinate 78,275,713 of OY282606.1, read as the reverse complement.
GAATAAAAAGTTTGCTTTCGAAAAGCAGGAATTGTTAAGGAACAAAAAGATGAAATACACATAGAAGATATTAGCGATGAGAGCCTCGGCGTAGCTGGGCCAGTAACACTATCAGAAGATATTGCGGGGCACAATGCTGTTGATCGTTAGGGAATAATTTCTACCGAACCTTTACAAAATTACAGGGACTTCGTCATTAACGTGATGACATCTGAAGTTATGAATATCGATAATATAGTGAATTATCTGTTGAAGAAGAGCTAAACTTAATCCATCCAATTCCAACAAAATAAGATGCTATGAGGCATATTGAGAGCCTTCAAAACTACTTTACTACTCGTAGCATTGAAAACGAACAATACAAAAAAACGTACTGAACCACATTTCGTGATTTTCTAAATAAAAAATAATTTTAAATTTTTAATTTTTTTTTCTAATTTTCAATCAAAGTTTCCCTTTAATTACGTTTTTTTTATCAGTCCCTTCAAAACCGTAAAAACGGGGTTTCACTATAGTTTTATTTCGAATTTTAGATTTTAGTGCAAATGAGAATTTTTAGCTCGAAACTTGGTTTAACAAACTGCAATTGGCTTTCTACCTTAGACGAGGTACTTTAAATACGTCTAGAAAATCTCTTTACGCTTAGTTGGCGGAGGTATCTTTTATGGATAAAGTATGACTGAATAGTAGACATGAGAATGTATAAATTGTTAAATCATCTAGTTGTGTTTTGCGCTAAAGCCATTTGCCTATTTGAGCGTTTAATAAGTCAGCAGACAGCGTTAACCCTTTCGTGTTCGCGAATTTCTTCCTCTATATTGTTATCGGCTTTGACCCCAAACCAGTTTTGATTGGTCTTGTCTTCGACGCCGACGCTGCCATCATATACTGTATTTTACCTTTATTTATGTGCAGCCCAATATTTTTCGCCGCCAGCTCAATGTCTGTGAAGGCCTCTTATAAAAGCTCTTTCTGGATAGAGCTTATGAGGATGGTATCTCTCATGCGTACCCCTGAGCTACATATCACTTTTTCCAGCGCCAGGTTAAAGAGAACTCACAGAAGTGCGTCTTCTTGCCGGAGACCATTGTGAATGTTAAATGGCTCTGAAAGTGATTCAGCTGATTTTACCCTTCCTCCCACACTTAGCCAGTTTAATCATTTTTTTGGTAATGCGGAACTCCCTCGTGCATGTGTAGAGTTTTACCTTACACTGACTAGGGGGGAGGAAGGGTCAAATCAGCTGAGATCAGTGAATATGGTCAACAGATGGTGGATTTGTTGACCATATTCACTGATTTATTGTAGATTTCTCTGGAGTGAAGCCTCTCTGACAGGAATTAATAATTTTTTGAATGAATGGGATTATTCTGCCTAGGAAGATAGCAAAGAATCAGTAACGTAATAAGTCCTTTAATTTGGCCCGTGGATCTATATCGAAATAAGTCGGCACTCAGACTCATATGGACTTACGAACTAAAATGTTGGATACATTCGGCCACTTTGAACCCTTTGTAGAAAAATTAATTACTAAAACCGTTATTTTAAATACTCATATAAGCATCGTTTGGACCTCGTTTTGGACTCCTGGCTCATTATTGCATGTTCCAGCGAATCTTCGCATAACAAAAGTTATTATAAATGTTGTTGCACATACAATAACCATTTTTTCTTGGATTGATCATTAAAAGAGCGGATTTTGTGATTGGCCGCCATTTTAAATATTTTTTTAAAAATGTTCATATTTTTATCAAATTTATTATCAAGCAATTAAGTTTTAACCCAATTTTTTTGAAGATTTTAACTCTTGTTTTAAAAATAATCTACTGTCATTGTGGGAAGAAAATTTTCTAATTTTTGATAGATACGAAAATGTTTTTCTTATCAATAATGTTATTCTTTCGTATTTATCTTTTTTGTTTAAATAAAAATTGTCGCGGCTAAAATAAATTTCACAAGCTTTAGTTTGACTGATAACATTGCCCGGAAAGATTTCGAATCGATTGATTATCAAAAATGTCATTGACTTTAGGCAAACAAATTTTTTTTTCTTTAAATTGAGCATATAAATAGAAAAAATCAGAACATTTAATGAATTTGTTTTTTCCTCTGACAAAAATATCTAATGAGGTACACAATACAATAAATAAAAGAAAGTTTCTTATCACATACTCAACCTAGTCCTCCCCCCTTTAAGTTGTTATCATTTTTTGGCCTCACTTTTCAATGCTTGCCGGTTTATTGAATACCTTTTCGGCTTTGTGCATTTTTTACCTGTAATAATTTATTATCATTTTTTGTAAATTTAATTGAGGAAAATTTTTGATTAAATCGATTGATAATAATTCGAAATTTTGATTGTTTGTTTTATTACTTTTATTTATTATAGATAGTAAGTGCCCCCCATTCATGTTAAAATAGTGTACAAGTGAGTGGATGGAGTGGTTTTTGAAGTGTTTTCTTTGGAATATTTTTAAAGATCCTCGTTTTTTCTTTTTATAGCATTTTGTTTTCAATTATTTACCTCCAAAAGTTGGTTAGCAACAAAAATTGTTTTTTGTTTTTCTTATTTTATGGAAAATTTCGAGGTAAGACTCGTTGATGACATTCGATTTTGATGAGTTGCCTTATTTTATAGATATTTTATGGCGAATATCTATTTTTATAAATGTTTTTGGTGTATGTTTTTAGTAATAATAAAATTATTTGTGATAATGCATTTTTGAACAAATAAATAACAAATTATCCGTCGTTAACTTGATAAATAAGTAAACAATATTAATAATTTTCTTGTCTTATAATCCCATCTTTACTGATAATGAAAATTCTTCAATTTTTGCATTCATATCAAGGGTCTGTCTAGACATTTTAGTAAAAATAGCCCTAAACTCTTGGCGGTCAATTAAATGAGATTAACTGTTTTTTTCCTCACATACTCAGGTTTTTGTTAAGCTAGTGAAGGTTAGCAGTTGTTAATATAAAAAAATAGTCTAATTGGTGCAAGATTTTTATATAAGGAAATAAATTCATATACAAGCTGGTGTTCCTCAATTTAGTATTTTTGGTCCTATACTATACGGTATTTATGCTTAGAAAAATTGGAATATTTGCTTATAGAAATTTTTCAATAAATAATTTAATCAAAAATATACAAAGTCAACAGATTGAGTAGTCCAGTTAAGATATTATTTTAGATGATCCGATCCGGTTACAATCTGATTTAAAAGGAAATGTGTAAAATAATTCGATTTTTTGACTTGTAGTAGATTTTTTTTTCATTTTTATTTATCATGCGTTTATCTAAGATCAGTCCTATGTACCAAACTTTGATGTATTGTGGTATGCCACTGCCATGAAGATATATGGGAGGACATGGTTCATGGCAGAGAGTAAAAGTCATGTGGGTAGATTTACATTCTTTACCTTTTATTCTCCACCTAGTAGGCAAATTCTGTAGGGTTTGGATTTGGAGAATTTCGGAAGCATTTTGGGGATTTTCGTTAGATGCAAGGTAGGCCTTATCATAGGCTCGTATAGCAAAGAAGGTATTAGGCCAGATTGAGATGTCGGATATATAAATATTGTACAGGATGGGTCTGAGTAAGCTACCCTGTGGAACACCAGGTAATATCGGGAAGATATTGGAGAGTTCGTTGAATTCGTTAATTTGGAAGTGTCTATCGAAAAGGAATAATTTTAGGACTAGGAAATCGTAGAAGGAAGAATCCTGTTGAGTTTCCAAAGTAAGCCCGTGTGTCAAACTCCGTCAAAAGGTTGATTTGCATCAAGAAACACACCTGGACAGTACTCTTTTCTATCTTAAGAGGATGCAATGAAATCGACAACCCGATGACACTGACCGGAAACCGAGTTGATGATTAGAAATTAAATTGGAGGATTCGAGGAGGGGATGTAAACGGCGGAGTACTATTTTTTCAAAGATTTTTTGAAAGGACTTTAAAGAGACTTATTGGTCTGCAGGAAGTGGGGCGGTTTATTGGTTTATTGCGTTTAGGGATCATTTTTATAATGGCAAATTTCCAGAGGTCTATTGCCAATGAGCTCTTGCTTTGCATTTTACTATAATTAGTCGATCAATTGTTATTGGATTATTTGTTTGGTTTTGTGGGTGTTCCGTATTTACACTTTTATGTGAAGAGGATATAACGTTTTGTGACAAACATGTAAAATTATGTGTTTTTGAGTTTTGTCAGAAGTCTAAATGATTGTCAATATATTGTTTAAATAACTCCCAGTCGATTGATACATTAATTAGTCTTGGAGCATTGACTTTTAGAGTAGGTTAGGAATCGGAGACTACAAGGTGTGTTCAAAAAGTATCACGAATTTTGTGTTTTTTCAAAAATTATTTATTTATTCATTAATATCTACTTTGTCCCCTTCAAAGTAATCCCCACCATATATTATACACTTATGCCAAAAATTTTTCCAATCCTCGAAGCACTTCAAAAAATCATTTTTTGTGATCTTGTTCAGCTCCTCCTTCGATGCCGTCTTTATCTCCTCAATCGTAGCGTAACGTTGTCCTTTCATGGGGCTCTTCAGTTTCGGGAACAAGAAAAAGTCACAGGGAGCCAGATCTGGGGAATACGGTGGCTGCGGCATTATTAGTGTATTGTTTTTAGCCAAAAATTCGCGCACAAATAACGATGCGTGAGCAGGGTGCAAAAGCCAATTGTTGTTCTTCCACAAATCCGGGCGTTTCTGGCGAATTGCTTCGTGCAACTTGCGCATAACTTCCAGGTAATATTTCTTATTGACCGTTCTACACTGTGGCACGAACTCATGATGCATCATGCCCCTGCAATCGAAGAAAACTGTAAGCAAAACCTTCACCGGCATGCTTTTCGTCGTTCACATCTTCTTGGCCCTCTGAGAACATTTTGTACCACCGATAAACGTTGCTTCGGTCCAAGGTAGCTTCACCATATGCCACAGTCAACATTTGGAATGCGTCCGCGCAATTAATTTTGTTTTTCACATAAAATTTGATACAGATTCTTGGATCTATTTTTTGGAATGGGCAAAAATCGAAGACGAGCCAAAACACGTGCAAGCAAAGCAGCTGTCAAAAATTAACTGAACATTCAAAATGGCCGAACTTATCGGCATAAGTGCGAGATATGAGTACCAACATAACGCTACAAAAAATCGAGAATCGAATATATGTAACCCGCGGAAATTCAAAATTGGCGATACTTTTTGAACAGACCTCGTAGTACAAACAGAACTATGATAGGAATTAAGATCTAGGAGGAAATTAATATGTATGCTGGAGAAATTCATAGGACTAATTATAAAATAATCTAGTATATCGGAAAGCTATCTGAAATTTTAAATAGATAACTTAAAAGTTCGAATCATTCTTAGAAGCAAAATTCTCGAAGAAAACATTAGAAATTTTAAGGAAAAAATTGACTATTTAAGTTTTTTGAGTATCATTGTCTGTTTAATACAAAATTTGATCTAATTACAATCGGTGACTTATTATTTTAAGCAATCCTTTTCATTAGAGATCGTTTAGAGTAGATACCTCGAAGCTTATCTCTTTTAAAAGGGAAAATTTTTCAAACTTAAAATATTAAAAATTAGACACAGATTTTTACTGTATTATTAAGAATATATGGTAAAAGTAAAAAGTCCCTGGAATTTAGAAAAAGCTTTAATTCCTCACACATTTTTCGACATCTCTCAGATAGAATCTGTTCTTCTTCCGTTAAAATAATTTGTTCGTTTCCATTTAAAAAAAAACCCACCATTCAATTTCGTACTCGACTTAACGACAATCTCCAAAAATTTAATCGTAAAAGTATAAAAAACTCGTTACCCCATATTTGGTTCGAAAATCTGGAGAATTGTTTGTTTTGTAAAGAGTTTGCGCTGCTATTAAAAATCAATTTTTTTAGAGTGACTGGCAATCGAATGTAAATAACGTTAATTTTATAGTGAAAAGAAGGAAAACGTATCTTGTTGGGCGGTAAGTGGAGCAATTTTGTTGTTGATTTTGATTCCGATTTAGTCGAATCTGATTAAGTGCAATAGCAGAAGAAGCAAAAGAAATTTTTTTTGGAAAAGATCAAAAAAGAGAGTTTTTGGGAAGGAAAAATTTAAAAAGCAAAGGGGAAGTGAAGCCAGTCCAGATTTATCGCAAATTTACTCTTTAATTATTTACACGTTAAGAGATTCGAATATCTGCTATTATCGTTGTTAACTCAAAGAAGATGGCGTCTGGCAACAGGAACGAACGTTGGCAGATTGTACACGATTGGTCACCACACAAATCACAGACCAACGGGGCCTCAGTAATCAATCTAAAGATTGTTAAATTCGAAAAATCAGACACGAAAACTCCGTTTGTAAGATCGATTGGTGCTGATGGTAATTGGGAATGGCGAGGATCGTGTCGCGTTAATATCGTGCCAATGGACGAGCACAGTGCGACTATAATCGGAAGAATCTAATCAGAGCCATAAATTTCGCGGATTGTGCGAGTGTATAATTTTTGTCGGAAGATAATTTTTGTTTTAGAAGAAAAAAAATAATTTTGAGTGGTTCCCCCCTTGTTTTGGTATCTCTTGATCTGTTATGTTAGGCCCGTCTTCCATGACTCCTTCCACTCGAAGCTCCTCTAAACTCTCAGATTGGTTTATCCAAGTGTGTGGTAAACGCTTCCGATCTTCTGTGTATGTGGTGATTGTAAAATTTTAAAATGATTTTGAGATTCTTCCTCTTTAAAGTGATGACCATCGGAGAAAAATACTTGTTGTTGTTCATTTTTATTAAGTGAGCTTGTAAGGAATGACTTAGCGTTAATCTTGGTGGGATCTCTCTACAATTATCCGCTTCTGTGGTATAAAAATGGGGCATCATTCATAAACTAACAGAGTTTGTTTTTCACAAAGAATGATCGATTCTCGGACACACTGAGATCATCAATTAAGTGTGTTCGAATGATGAACGGCAGCTTCAAGCAAAATCAAGCCCAAGCATTTCGGCACCTTTCACCTTTCGATTGTAGATTTTATTTTGTTGAACAATACTCGTATTTCTGAATGGGGATCTGAACATAACTTTTATGGTGTATTAGTAATGAAAGAGAAGTTTTTTGGTTAAAAAGCTCGTTAGTGCATACAATTTCACATGAAAAAGAAATTTAATTGCTAGTTGGGAGTTCCGAAATTTAACTGAGAACAAGATTTTTTCAATTTTTTATCAAGAGTCCTAATAATGATGGATGATTTTGTTATACAGAATTTTTTAGTTGTGCTTCAAACACTTGATCTCATTTAAAAAGAGAATTTTTACCTTGAAATTAGGCTAAAATATCTGCGATTTGTAAAGATACTTTTAGTGAGTCAAAAAAATTTTGTCGAACCCGGCCTATAAAATTCTCTTAATTTTTTTTGTTTATTTATATGTAAGCTAAGGTCTCTGAAAAAAAAGCCAGTAGTCGTTCTGTAGCGCCAAGACCATGAGGCCATTTGGCTACTTTATGTTACGTGTGGTTTGCTATTTCGAGGTGGTCGATAGTTAGTTGGACGGAGCAATTGGAAGTGGTGATATTTTTTAGAACCTATTCTAAAAGCGAAGACTTGGGAACGGAGCGTTTGGTCTACAATAGAAGAAGTCATATTAAAAAAGAAATTCTGGGTTAAGTGTCATTCATTTAAAATATGGGGACTGGTGAGTTGAGCGGTTGCCCCATATACAACCAACAAAATATGGGGATGGTTGCTGAAGAGGAAATCATGGGTACCGCATTTCAACATTTTGTTAATTCAGCAATTCGAACTCTGAGAAGTTTCTTTACCCACAATTTTGGAATGGTTTTTGATTAGATTGATTTTACGATGTTTACCAATGTGTGGAAAGAAATTTTCCCAGGCTGTTTGTCTACGCATGGTTAAGTGCAATCTTATTAAAATACTGGATCAGTTTAAATTTTGGTGGAAGCAGTGCAGTGGTGAATCTCTCCTACCAGGTGATCAGCGAGAAGCTGCAAGCACGATCTGTTAAATTTGTAGTTCAACTTAATCCCAAATTATTAATTGTTGCTGATAGCTAACTTTATCTTAAAGTAAGTAGTTATAGCCTCTTTCTTAAATAATAAATATTAAGACCATTGTGAAAGTTTACTCTGACCACAAATTACCAATTGATAGAAATAGCCACATTTAATCTCAAAATCTATAAATACAGTCATTTTTCGGTATAGAAAGTATTGTTCTGGTTAGCTTTGACCCCAACTAAATGCTAGTAAGCTTATAATTCATAGTATTAGCTATTTTGTTGACAAATTTGAACCTAACAGAATTAAGATTACAAATTTAACCACTTTTTTTATCATAAATTTGGCGTGACTGTAACAACTGTCATCCAAAAAATTTGGTCATACCTAAGTGAATTATCTCGACGAAAAAATTATTGAAGTTTATTTAAAAATGACTTTAATAAGAAATGACGAAATATCACAATCGATCGTTTTTGTATTTTTCTGATCAACAAAACTGAAGTTATTCCAAGGACCATCAAGGTTTGTTCCATTATTCTGCGCGGAGTCAGCCCTATTTATCTGAAAGATATTTCCCTATTTTGTTATTTCTTGCTCTATTCCACCATGAAATATTTAGACTCATTTTTTAGATGAATAATTACTAAATTGGATAAATTTTGAGGTGCTTAGACTTTGATTAATGAGGATCGAAAAGATTGTGAAACCAAGAAAAATGTTCGCTTTGATAAGCGGGAAAATGAAAATATGAACTCACAGTGGTTTTGTTATTGGGTTCTTTTTCCAAACAATATTGATTCAGAAAGTAACGAAAATAATCGTCGACTATCTGCCACTTCGGGGATTCACATTTCAAGTCATACTCGTAGAACAATAAACACTCCGCTAGAGTCGGCAGGTGTTTATTTGAACAGTGCAAGATGAATGCTTCTATTTCGGATTGCTTTTATGCTAAGAACGAACCCGTAACATCAACTGTTGTCCTATTTAATATGAAGGGAAATGGAAGAAATACCTGAGATTGATTCTCACTTCGGACACTGCCGTTTAGAATCTATTTTGATAGATTCGAGTTGATTTGAGATTCTAACCAAACGCCCTATTCTCGGCTAATTGATCGTTGGACGGAACCTATTGAAATGGGTCTGATTTAAAATGATCAGACAGAAGAATTGGTCAATAAACGAAACGATTTCATAAGAAATGTCAGTCAATTTTATTTCTGTTTACAATCAATTTGCAGGCGGATGGATTTTTGGCCTCTTGCCATCACGTACCTGCAATGGGCAACGATACCTGTGGACCTGTGAGCGATTGAACATTTTACTGTCGGCTGTCTGATTTTCATGGTCTATTTTCAGTTTTATTAATTCTGTTTTCATTCAACATTTAACACAAAAAAACAACAAAAATTTTATTTTTGTTGAATTCTCCTAACTAACAAAGTGTAAAATTATGAATTTTAAAAATAACAATAAACACCGGGAGTCGATAGCAACGCTTGCACTTGACCTAATTTGCCGGAGGGATATTGGCATGTTATGTTTAGGATTCTTTTAAATCACAAAATTTTACTATTGACAATATCGATATTTTTATTATTTTCATCATATTTTAAAATTTTATAATGATTTCTTATAACATGTGGGCCGAAATGTTTAGGGTTTTATACGCTAGAACAGGTTAAAAGCTTTGATGCAAACTAAAACCAAATTATTCAATAATTGCTTACAAGATTTTTTGCATGAGCAATTATTTCGTAAAATTTTAATAGATTTCCATTCAGCAGGACTATAAAGTATTGCACAAAGACCCAATGGGAAATCCAAGCAAAAATCTAATACGGGCAAACAAATTTTATATAAACTATAAATATTTGTTTTTGTATTTTTTCAATTTTTAGCATAAAAACATTAAAAAGATATTTTTTCTTTTGGCGCCAAAAATTTTAAATAAGGAAAGATCGTTTAAGTTAAATAAGTAATAAAAGATCCCAAAGGGAAGAAAATAACATCGGACCCAGTTCACAAATAAATCTTGTGAGGTTTAGACTAAGGTAAGACTATTTTGTATTTGGAAAAAATTTCACGGTTTCAAAGTGGATTTGATTATATGTGAAATTTTCAACTGATAACTTTCTAATTGGAGGTCTGACCTAATAACAAAGAAATCTCGTGTAGCCATTTTGACCTGAAAGTGTAGCCACGTGCCAAACTTGTTTTGTGTTGCAATAATTTTCACGTTCTCAAAATGGATTTTTTTTTGCATATAACTTTCTAATTGGAGGTCTGACCTAATAACAAAATATATCTTATCTCGCCAGTCCAGTCTGACCTAGTTTCAAGTTAAAGGTATAATCACGTGTCGGGTTTTTTTTGTCTTGGAACAAATTTTCACGGTCTCAAAATGGATTTGCATCCAAAAAACATTTTAATTGAATATCTGACCTAATACAAAAATAATCTTGTCTCGCCAGTCTGACCTAATTTTATGTTGAAGGTGTATGCATGTATCAAACTTGTGTTGTGTTTATAAAAATGTTCACGGTCGCAAAATGGATTTGCTTGCATATAATTTCAAATTGGAAGTCTGACCTAATAATAAAAAATATCTTATATCGCCAGTCCAGTCTGACCTAGTTTCAAGTTGAAGGTATAATTGCGTGTCGCGTTTATTTTATGTTGTAATACATTTTTACGGTCTCAAAAAGGATTTATTTGCATATAACTTTCTAACTGGATGTCTGACCTAATAACAAAAAAAAACTTATCTTGCCAGTCTGACCTAATTTCAAGTTGAAGGTGTATGGACGTATCGAACTTGTTCTATGTTTGTAAAAATTATCACGGTTTTAAAGTGGATTTGTTTGTATATAACTTTTAAATTGGAGGTCTGACTTAATAATAAAAAATATCTTATATCGCCAGTCATATCTGATCTAGTTTCAAGTTGAATCTGTAGTCACGTGTCGAGTTCGTTTTGCGTTGGAATAATTTTCACAGTCTCAAAAGGATTTGTTTGCATATAACTTTCCAATTGGAAGTCTAACCTAATAACAAAAAAATCTTATCTCGCCAGTCCGACCTAATTTCAAGTTGAAGGTGTATGCACGTATCGAACTTGTTTTCTGATTGTAAAAATCTTCACGGACACAAAATGGATTTGCTTGCATATAACTTTCTAATAGTAGGTCTGACCTAATAAGATAGAAATCTTGTCTAGTTATTCTGACCTATTTTGAAGCTGAAGGTGTAGACACGTGCCAAGATTGGTTTGTGTTGGAATAATTTTCACGGCCTCAAAATGGATTTTTTTCCAAATAACTTCTTTAATTGAAGATCTGACCTAATACAAAAATAATCTTGTCTCGCCAGTCGGACCTAATTTTATGTTGAAGGTGGCTCACGTATCGTATTTGGTTTGTTCTGGAAAAAATTTTAATGGTCTCAAAAGAATTTGTTTCCATATAACTTTCCAATTGGAGGTCTGACCTAAAAATAAAAAAATCTTGTCTCGCCAGTCTGACCTAATTTTAAGTGGAAGGTGTATGCACGTATCGAACTTGTTTGTAAAAATTATCACGGTCACAAAATGGATTTTTTTGCAAATAACTTCTTTAATTGAAGATCTGACCTAATAGCAAAAAAATATGAAATGTTTCCAATATTGTTGTTATAATACACAATTTCAATTTTCAAACATTTTGAACTGTAAATATTTTTTCAAAAATTCTGCAGAATTTTTTGTTTTGGTTGAATCCAGGAGCAATTATTTGCCAAACATTTTTGACAAAAGGCTACAGACTATCCTTCACTTTTTAACAAAAAATAAAACGAATTATTTATTATTGTTATTTTTTATGAATTTTCTTAAACTAGTATTTACATAAACACTTTTCAAACAATCTGAAGTAAATTTTGTTAGCTCTTGAAAGAGCTGTTTTTAGTTAAAGTATGTTTATCCTGTCACTCTTTCTTCGGTTTTTTTAAATTTTTGTGTCAAAAGGACGCTTATGACAAATATTAAAAATTTCACTTCAGGATCTATATTGAAAATTGGAACATTAAAATGAATTATTTTTTGAGCTTAATTCCAATATTTTCTTTGGGTTTTTAGTTTAATTCCCATTCCTTTAAAATAATTGTTTGTCTTGAAATTTTCCAATAATTTTTTATTTTCTCTACTGAAATTTATATATTATTTTTTACTGATAATTTCGCAAAAAATACTTTTGGAAACTAGTCAGTTGATCTTTATATTTTTCTTTAGGTTATCAAATAAACTTTTAGCAATTTTGCAAACATGAATAAATTTCCTTAAAATTTTTTTATTAAAATGTTTCGGGACGCAAATTTCAAAATAGTCACTGAAAACAGTGGTAAATTTTGTAATAGCCCATGTTTTAATAGTATTTACAGTACGATAATTCCTATAATGTCATTATCTATATATATACGTGTGTATGTGATTATTGATAACCAAAAGATCACTTTCTAATTAATAAACCGAATAAAAACCCATATAAGAAGCTCATGTACCCTCAGTGGAGGATGGACTTTTATATATCAAATACGAGTAAACAGATTAAAGATGAAATTATACATTGTGAAGAGTAAATTTTTTTAAATTACAGTCGTTACGTCTGGAGAATCGTCCATCACAGCTTTCCTCTATCATATTTTGTAATTAATCAATTTCGGTTTTGTAAAGATTTTATAAATTACGGATCGACGCGGTGTTATTATCTCGTTCAGTTTTGTTCCTCATCCATTAATGATGGTAAAATAAAATTTAAAAAAAAACGAAAATGCCAAGTGAGAATGGAAGCTGTAGCCAGAAATTGATACGATAGACTTCAGGTCAGAAAATTCCCCACTGGTCTGATATAAGGCGTTATACAGTCAACGCCATGCCAAGTGTTTGTGGTCATTAATCGGGGCTGGATAATTGTGCGAATTTCTCGTTGGTATCCATCCACTAGACTATAATTAATAAAAATCAAATTAGTTTTAAGATTTTCGAAAAATTCGCTAATTCGATGCTGGCATAAGTGTCACGATCTCTTGGTGATCGGATCGGATCGTCTGTCTGGTGATCAACTGGCAATAAACGTTGGCTAAATCATAAATGGCGAATAGAGTGTGGATTCATCGACTAATTACACTTTACGAAAGTCCTATTCAAATGCATTTACCATCGTTGCAATTGCTGATCGTATCAGTCGAGGATCTTTTATACCTTTCTAAGCTTGTAAAAAAAACGCATTAATTTAATTTGTTTCTTTGAACTTTTTCTTATATCCCTTACCTCTGGGCTGCATCCAAACCATTTGTCAGACATTATTCAGGTTGAAGTTGTCAATTTCTTTTTATTTCTCACATTAGAGAGATTAATCACAATCCTTGTCAGTTGATTTGATTTTTCTTGAATGATAATCCTTAAATTTGTTTTAATAAATTTCAGGAATTATAAAAGAATAGCTAAATATCAATTTTTTCCTCTTTTTTAGGTAAATTCTTTAAAGATGTAAATATTGATAGTATTTTTTGTTTCTTTTTGGAACATGAAAATTTTTTTGCGTTTTTCTTACAATTTATTAGAAAATTTCTACAATTAATATTTAAGGTCAGATCCAAAAGTAAATTTAAAACTCTGGTAGAAAATTTTCTTTCTCGAAAAATTATTTTAATTAGCAATTGTGCTCTCCTATTTGTACACGTCCGGACTACCGTTCCCTCCGGAATGATAATATCACGCTATGAAAGTTCCTTGCTAAAGTTACCAAAAATAATACTGTCAGTAAACGATATTTTTCTCTCTCAAAAAAGGATGATTTAAGGACTAAAAACTTATTTTCATTAAAGGATTGCTTTTTAAATTGACTAGTATTATGTGCCTGAATCTAAGCGGAAATACACGAAAATCTGTATTTACGTTTATTGGATTTGCATCGCTTTAAAGTTGTGTCGATAGGAGAATTTTTGTTAGGTCTAAGAATTTTGTGCCAACAAAATATGTTAATTTACGTTAAGGTATAAGAAAATTATCTTTTCTTTTGTAGAATTCTTCATATTGTTCTTTAAAAAATGCTCAACTTACGTTGACTCAATTTACGTCATTTCCAAATTACGTTTTTATGCGAAATTTTCTTTTCGAGTTAAACCTTAGTTCGACTATCGATTATTTATCAACAGTAAAGAATTTTATGCCTCAATTTACGTAGATTTTCCCATTTTGTGCTTGAAATATTCTCGACTTACGTTGACTCGATTTGCTGTATTTCAAAATTACATTTTTATGAGAATTTCAGTTTATTTGAACTTATTTTGATTTCAGTATGAAATAATTTTTGTTTCAATTTACGCTTAAATCTTCACTTTATGTTTGAAAAGTTCCCAATTTGCGTTGAGACGATTTGTGTCATTTCAAAATTTTACGCTTTTATGAGAATTTTTGTTTATTTTTTCAGTCAAATGAACTTTTTATACCGATTATGTCTCCAAAGTAGATGATTTTATATCTTAATTAATGCCGTAATTCTCCATTTTATGCTAGAAAATTTCTCGACTTACGTTGACTCATTTTTTAAAAGAATTTCTATTTCTTTTCAGTTGAAATCAGTTTGACTCCGATTATTTGTGAAAAGAGGAGAGTTTTGTTTCCCAGTTTACGCTAAATTCTTCAATTTGTTTTAGAAAAGTTTTCGATTTACGTTGACTCGATTTACGATGCTTTAATATAATTTTTTTACTGTAAAATTTTTTTTTTTTTTATTTTAGCTCCAAATATGTATGAAAAGAAGAAAATTTTGTATCCCAACTTACGCTGAATTCTTTATTTTATATTTGAAAAGTTCCCGATTTGCTTTGACTCAAGTTGCGGCCCTTAAAAAAAAATAAAGAGAATTTCTGATTTCTTTTCAGTCAAAAAAAATTTGACTCCAATTATGTGTCAAAAGAACATAATTTTATATCTCAATTATCGTTGAAGTCTTCATTTCGTGTTTGACAAGTTCCTCTATTTACATTGACTCTATTTGCGATATTTCAAAATTACTTTTTTGTGAGAATTTTGTTTTTCCGATTATGTGTCAAAAGAAGAAAAATTTATGTCTCTATATACACAGAATTCTTCATTTGTGCTTGAAAAGATCTCGATTTGTATAGACTCGAGTTACAACATTTGAAAATCGCGTTCTTATGAGAATTTATTTTTTTTTAATCGAAGTCAATTGAATTCCGATTATTTTTTTAAAAAAGAATTTATTGCCACAAGTTTGGCTAAATTCCCCATTTTGTGTTTGAAAAGACCTCAAGTTCCGTGGACTCGAGTTGCGACATTTCAAAATTAAGTTTTTATGAGAAATTTTGTTCTGTTCCAGTTGAACTTTAGTTCGTTTCCAATTATGGGTCAAAAGAAGAAAATTTTATGTCTCAATTTATGGTAAATTCTCCGTTTTGTGTTCGAAAAGTTCCCGATTTGCGTTAACTCGGCTGGCGGCATTTTTAAAATCATATTTATGACACAGCAGTTTTGTTCTTTTTAGTTAAAATAAGTTTAATTCAGCTTTTTTTGCATTGATTCCAAGTCGTATCCTTAACTGAGTTTCACTTACTTGGTCAAATTCAGCGTTCCTTTTGAAGAAAAAATTCGATTGTTATTTGATAACAAAAACTGTTATTTATATAGTTTTATCCTCTTTAAAATATACGCTTTTAAAGTATAAATTTTGCATTTAAACTTTTTTTTAGTTAGATTTGGTTATCTTTACCACCACAGCTTCCAAAAATTTAGAATTTTTTACCTTACAAAAATTTTAATTTCTTTGTAATAAAATAACTAATTTTTTGCTAATCGTTCATTAAGATTTAAAATCTTAGTAAAAATTAAATCATTAAGATTTTGAAAAACTTAATTTAATTTTAAAAATTGTGGAATTAAGAGACTGATCTATTTTTGCAAATATTCGAGATTGCTGTCGACCACATATGTAGTGAATAAGATAACAATGAAAATGGGCATTGAAATGTTTAAATAATTTCGAATTATGTTGGTATTTGTTTGATATAATCTAAAAATGCAATTTGAGTTCTTAACTATACATTTTTTATGAATATGAAATAAAAAAAGGCTTTTCAAAATATCGATCTTAAAAAAACAGTAAAAATTAACCTCAAAAAATAACAAAAATGTTAAAAAGATTAAAACAATAAATCTACTTACGCTCGTTTTTAGGTCTAAGATGATTTCTGAACGCTACTTACGCTATTAAAGGTAACTGAATACAATCTCGAACCGAGTTCAGTCTTAAACACAAAGAATCTCATTAAGAATTGTTCAATTAAAAGTAACGCCTTCAAAATGAACGTTTCTTAATGATTATTTTTATGTTTTCATGAGTCCTTAATTCAAAAGTCTTTAAACTACATTCAGAAATCTGTACTGGAAACGGCAGTAACAAAAACCATAAAAAACAATCAAAATCTAAGCAAAAGAAAAAAAAGAAACTGAAAGTTAAAAAATTTATATTTATTTATGTACGTGCGCAACCTTATTAATCATTAGAAGCCAGGTTATTAGGCGTCAAGCATTCATAAAAATGGTAGGAAAGAGATTCTTCGACATTTTAGGCGCACGCAAAACTCATTTCCAATAGAAGAGAAAACGAACGGTCATTTTTTTCTAAAAGAAAGGAATTTTTCTTAAACACGGTAACGCCTCTCTGTCTGGTTACAATCCTTTGTGTCTGCTACTCGGTGGAGCATATTTCAATGGAGTCTCTTAACGATGATGGGTGGGAGGTAACATTAACGCACTCACACAGCCTACCTACTTCAGTTAACTTAAAAAATATGTAAAGGGTAAAAAATTGCAATTAATTCTCTAGAATTGATCAATGAATCCGATTGAAAAGCAAGTCCTCCCAAGTCTTCTCATAAAAGTGGTAGCTTCCAAAAAAAATGGTGTCTAAAACGATACCTTCACGTGTTAAAACTTGCACCAAATTTAGATTTTTTCAACAAAAAAATTTAATAGAAGAAAAAAAAAACAAATGAAAATTAACAAAATTTAGTATGAAATCTGTTGTTAAATGAGAACCAACAAAACTGAGAGCCATAAAAGGTGATTTGAAAAGAAAAAAAAAACTGAGAAGAGCAAAAGGATGAATAAATCCCGAAAGCGGATGAAAATTTATCTGCCCAAACAGAACCAGTAAGAGTAAAAGGAGCAACAGACAACAAATCATAATTTCGAGGTCTTAATGAAAGGTTTGGGTTGCCGCGTCGATAATCTGAGAAAACGACGAGCTAACAGCTCT
Source organism: Atherix ibis (assembly GCA_958298945.1). Classification (NCBI taxonomy): domain Eukaryota; kingdom Metazoa; phylum Arthropoda; class Insecta; order Diptera; family Athericidae; genus Atherix; species Atherix ibis. The sequence goes on along the minus strand of OY282606.1, from coordinate 78,258,362 downwards.
GGGACCAGAAAAGCCATAGGTTCCTATAGATCTTGTCTGCTGAGAAGGAAGCTACAAATACTAGTAATATAATAAAATAAAAACACATACAGAAAAAAATATAATCATTCAATAGAAGTAAAAAATTACGATACCTGAAGATGAAAAGCTGCTGGTGCTCTTCTCTGACAATCCGTGTATTCCCATTCGCAAAATACAGAACAAAAACGATTACAGTGGATACGGTCTACTTAAAGACTCACGTGGAATGTCCGATTGGTCAGAAAAAAATCCTTTTATGGCGTGTGCAGTGGCGAAAAACCATTTAGTGATCATCGAAAAGTAAAAAGCATTTTTAAATTTATCTTAAACAATCAACGAAAATACCTCCCCGCTTTGTGGAGAGAATTCGTAACCAATTTTATTTCAGTTTTTTTCTCTTACATTTTTTTATATCTTTCCATTTTGTTGATAATTTGTAAAACCATAATAAAACTTTTGTTAAACATAACATAAAAAAAATTATCAACAATTGGTTCAGGTTAAACGGAAATAGTTAGAAAAATTTGACTAAGGCAAATTGCTTTAGTCAAAATTTTTGTAAGATTGTACTAGTTTCGAATAATTTCTTAAGGAACCCATACCAACTATAGCACAGGATGCTCTAAGCAATATTAAGACCCATAAGTAGGAAATAGTTAAAAAATTTAACTAAAGCGAATTGTTTTAGTCGAAATTTTTTAAACTAGGCTTTCTCTTAGATAATTTTGAAAGGAAATCGTAAAAAGAAGCTTATTTTGCATATTATAAAAAGTGCAAAAGAGTATTTAGACGTATGCGTGAGGAAAGTTTATAAAAAAAAACGAAAATAGTTGAAGAAAATTGATTTAGTCAAAATCAGTTTTGTCTCGGATAATTACTGAAGGAACTCATACGAATAAGGTTTTTTGCATATAATTTTTTTTATTGTTTCCAATTACAGGATGGGATTCTCTAAGCAGTAGTTGGACCCAAAATTGAGCATAGATTTTTCTGATGCCTAGACGTCTGGTGATATCATAGAGCAATATGAGTAGCATAATTATGCTCAACAAACGTTTCAAGAAAGATCTTATTTATCCATACGGACTTAGTACCATACAAGGATAACGAATATCCTAGTCCAGTAATGGCGAACCTATGACTTAATGCTTCAACTTTCCTTAAACTAAAAAAATATATATATTTTAATAAAAATTTCCAAAGACTACGTTGGCATATTCAAGATATTTTTTTTTTAACAATTACTTCAAAGTGAAAATAATAAAATCAAATAAATAAATACAGAAGAAACTGCCGTTGGACTTAATCCTAATCGAAAAAGGTCGAAAACCCATCCGTCTATATCTTCATAAAGCCTGAATCAGAATTATTTAAAATAATCTTTGCTTCAATAATTAACCCCTCCTATCATAAATAACTCTAACTCGAAAAGAAATACATCCTCCTTATCGCTAATAATTTCAACATTAGAGACAGATCCTTCCTCCACTTCCAAACTGTCCTTCCACATCCAAATTAGAAGACGTGATTGGGAGCAGCGTTGAAAATATCTATATTCGTAAATAAGTTTAAGAAGGCTTTTACTGACCCATCTACCTACCGACAACTTTTTTCCGAACAACTATACGGGCACTTCTTTTCACGGATGCGGCGGTCGGACTTAATACAACTTCATTTGCAGAAGACAATGTAACCAAAATCCCCGATCTGCATTGTGGAGTCTTTTTGTATAAAACAGCTCATTATTATGGCGAGCTGTGATCTACAAAAGCGGCTGTTGGTATTACTTTTGGTTATATCAATCAACGCTATCAACGGCCCATTAGATGATCCTATTCTCAACGAGATTCGATATAGCCTACTCAACAACAGGAGTGACGAGTTGCGTTGGATTCCGGGTTATGGGGGAATCATGGAAAATAAACGTGCTGTTTAATTAGCGGGAGAAACACTCCGTCGTCCTGTCCTCACTGCTATCCCTAATATACCTCGACTATTAAAAGAATGGCAAACAATATCCTCAGCCATATGTTGAAACCCAAACTGGACTAACAGTGAAAGCTTTTTACCATCGCATTGGCCAACTACCAACATACAAGTCTACTCAACGTTCTTACCGGAATTCTGGGCACAAAAACTGCTCAGCATTTGGATAGGTCTCAACCATAACTTACTATTTGGAAACCACACTCATCCTATCTGTCAATCCTGAGGCATTTTATTAACTTAACACACATTCTGAGCGAATATCAGCAAACTAAGAATTTCTAGCCAAGCAGAGTTCTTCCCATTATGGAGCTCTTACGAGAATCATTCAATAAGTACTTAGCCTACAAAAGAAAAACGAAAATTTTGGAAAGGTGGCAACTTATTTTTCCACATAATCTCCTTCAAGCTCGATACACTTGGCCCAGCGATGCTCTAACTTTTTGAACCCGTCCAAAAAATACATTTTCTCGAGGGAAGCAAAATAGGCCTCCGTGGCGACGATGACCTCCTCATTCGACCCAAATCTATTCCCGGCGAGTGATTATTTCAGGTTTGGAAACAAAAAGTAGTCACAGGGGGCCAAATCTGGAGAGTACGGTGGATGGGGCAGCAATTCGTAGCGCATTTCGACCAATTTGGCCATGGCGACGGCGGAGGTGTGAGCCGGCGCGTTGTCGTGTTGGAACAGCACTTTTTTCTTCGCAAAGCGGGGCTGCTTTTTCTTCAATTCGACGTCAAATCGGCCCAATAAGTCAGCATAGTAGCGCCCCGTGATTGTTTTACCTTCTCGAGGTAATCGATGTGGATCACACCTTGTGAATCCAAGAAAACGGTGGCCATCACCTTTCCGGCCTTCTTCGGAGCACGTTCGCCGGGTGAAGTCCACTGTTTCGACTGTTCCTTGGTCTCTGGTGTGTACCAGTGAATCCATGTTTCGTCGACGGCGCACCCATCGCGCCGACAGCTTTCTCATGCCCAGTTCTTCGTGTAGAATATGATGCACCGTTCCTACTGCGATGCCCACAGTCTCAGCTATCTCGTCAACCTTCAATCGACGGTCTGCCAACACGAGATCGTGGACTTTTTTAACGTTTTCCTCCGTAGCAGCCGTTTTCGGGGCATCTGGGCGTGGCTCATCAAAAACCGACGTGCGGCCACGAACAAAGTCGTTGAACCAATTCTTGACGGTCGCCATCGAAGGAGAAGAGTCACCATACACAGCATCCAAGCGATCTTTGATTTCGCTGCGCGTTTTCCCTTCCAAAAACAAGAATCTAATCACCGAACAATATTGTTCTTTTTCCATTTTTGTGCAACCGACCGACACGCTCGCTTTTAAAGGCTCTCAAAACAAAACTAATGAAGGGAATCAACTGATCTTTGACAGTAGGATACTAAAATATTATACTGCACGATGGTAAATTACTTTTGTTACAGCAGTTCCATCGGGCGGTGAGGCTTAGTACTTGTTGAATGACCCTCGTAGATCCAACCATGTCATTGCCAAATCCACTTTTTAACATGATCAAAACATAAGTTAAGTAACTCAAATTGTTCCAACCTACTAAAAACAAACCACCTTCGTTAAGAAAACTGGTAACCATCACTCTCACGATACTTGCAGTCGTCAAATTGATTCACGATCGTGGTTCTATGAAAATGGCTCCTGGCTCTTATCTAAAGGACCTTACATACAAGCAAAGCAACAATAGAAATTGAAATGGAAAATATATACAATATTTTTCAATAATTACAATTTTGCTTACTTATTAAAGAAATGCCTGTCACCGCAGTACCGTGTGGTTATGAAACAGCCAAAACAGTACTTATAAATGGCAAGATTTCTTATGATTACGCATTGGTTGTTTTCATTCGTATAATAATTTAAATTATTAGTAAAAGCGAATATCTTCCAGAAAATATGTCTCCTCCTGTCTAATATTTTTTGGGTTCGAATCTAAGTTGGGTTCGGAGAGACCAGGGCTAATGACACCTTTGGTTCAGAATGCACACCAGAATGTCACTTCGCGGATACAATGGCTTTTGGATAGGCACTTGTGTTTTTAGAGCGAGCTCAATATTCAGTAATTTTTTTGGTGACTTATTTATCGAGCGAGAATTATCCTTTTAAAATCGAAACGTGGATACGGTAAAAGCCTCCCTTTTTGTAGACATTTTTTAAAATTTTAACATCGGTTCCACAATCTACACTGTAAAACCGCAGACCTAATACTAACCAAATACTATTTTCGATGAGACATTTGTTTGACAGCTGTCAAATGACAAAGCTGTACTTTCCGTACTACAAAATGCATAATGCTCACAAAGTAGAGGGTGATTTTTATGTTCTAGGTCAATTTTGTTGGGTCACCATTTTAGTTTGGATGACATTTGGCTGTTGGCATTTAACAATGGTAGAGAGTGGTCGATAACAATTTATTCTAATTGTTCAATTGTGAATATGTTACGTGCCTTGTTCAATTGTGAATATGTTACGTGCCTTTTTTTGGTTATAATCATATGCTGAGCAAGTCAATAATTTTGAAAATATGCATACACTGGGAGAAGAAAGCGAAGACTAGGCGACAATTAGGTCAATGTACACCTAAAAAGACTGATGCAGTGAGGCAGAGCGTTGCTGAATGTCCGGGTATATCTCATCGATGCCGTACACACGAATCATGTTTGTTAAAAATTGGAAATAAATATTTGCTATTTTACCCGTATAAAATTCAATTGACACAATATCTCCAGGAAAATGATTATGAACGGCGACGAGACTGAAGTGCTCGAGTTTTACAGCTCGGTATAGATGACCACCGTTTTTGGTGAAAGTCATTATGAACGATGAAGCACACTTCGACTTGGCTGGCGTTTTTAATAAAAAGAATAGCCGCTATTGGGGCACTGAAAACCCTCAACTGATACACCAAAATCTACAACACTCTCGTAAAGTAACTGTATGGTTCGTCATTTGGGCCGGCCGCATCATTTTGAGGATGCTACAGGTAATACTATAACAGTTACTGATGACAGCTATCGGGACATGTTGGAAAGCTTTCTTCTACCCGAATTGGCTTAATTAGGCCTACAGAACATGTGGTGCTAACAAGACGATGCCACATCACACACCGCTCGTGCTGCGCTGCAAATTTTGAGAGACAGTTTTCCCATCTGAATAATGTCAAAAAGTGGTAATATCGATTTCTCGGTATGGGAGTTCTACAACTAGAAAGAACGAAGTTGTTGAAATAACACCAGAAGTCTGCGAAAATGTTATGAAAAATGTGCATAAAAGAAGTCACCTTTGCGCCACTTCCAAAGGTGTCCTTTTGATCGAAATTATATTCCATACATAATGCCAAAGACTATATAATCAATCAATAAATATATGTAAATTATAAAATTGTATTTCATTGAAAAGTTATTTTTAAAAAAAACTTCGACCTGAAACATACAACGCACCCTGTATTAACCAAAAAATAAACAAAAAGTCTCGCATTAAATATGTATTGTCAATAAAAGTTTTACTTTTTATATATTTTATTCATGTAAAATCTTAATAAAGTGTTATTCTCATTATAATAACAAATATTGTGCAATTATCGAGATTAAATCAAAATATATAATATGCAATTTTACTTTCTTATATTAAACATAATTATGTCTGACCTGCTGTCAAATTTTACAACAACAAAAGATTAATATAATCTGACCCGAACATAAAAAATGTTCGCCGTCACTGTCTAGCGACAGAGAGCTTAAAATGACTAATGGAAGGATGCCATTGATGACAAAAACTTTACAATTTCGGGTTAGAGGATATCAGTTCAAGTACGCCAAATAAAAAGTTTTCCTTTTCATGGTTTGGAACTTAGATTAAAGAATACCTGGATAGGCCCTGACCGTATATGTATACGCAATTTTGTGTCGGAATTCCTGGTTTTGCTATCCCGTTGTTGCCATTTCTCGCCGCTTTGCATAGCTTTGTTTAGATTTTTTTATGTAGACATGACACCCACTGCTATCTAGTTGTCGTAATACAAATTTATTGAATCGCAAAACCATAATTTATATTCATTTTAATTCAGTTATTGGAAACAAAAATACAATTTAAACACAACAATTGGCAATTTTTATATTTTGTACAAACTTTTGATATGAAATGGAATTCTATTTTAGGTTTTTATTCATTTCGTAAATATCATTCAAACATAAAGCGCCTCAGTATTGTTGACTTGCGGAGGGTTTGAAAACTTTAATTCTCCATGAAAGGGGAGACTTAAGGGATAGCTTTGTCATTTGTGAAGTTGTTATTGTGTGAGAAAGGAAAGTGAAGTTTAAAGTGTAATTTTAATATATTTTGAAGTATTTACGAAAAAGTAAGTATTTTTATAAATAGTTATATTATTAATAAAACTTAATACGAATTTTTTATTCCACAAAATGAAGTGTTTCGTTAATAAATGCTTCTCATACGAAGAAATGAGGAAACCGGGAATTTCTTTCTTTCGGTAAGTTGACGTCTTTATTTTTGCTTAATAAAATAAGAAATACTTTATTTGTGATGTGCGTAAATGCCTTTTAGTGATTTATTTTATTTAAAAAGTTGTCAAAAAGTGAAAAGTTCGGCATTGAATAAATATAAACAAATCCGATGTTGACAGTTCAATGTTTACCATAAAATAGTACAGTGCCGGTGTATATAAAGTGTGTGTAAGAAAGTTTAAGGGACCGAATTTTTTTAATAGTGCAAAAAATACGTGAATTTATATTAATTCTTAATTGTAAAAGTAAATGTTACGATCGTATATTTATATGTTAACTTTACAGGTTCCCACAAAATAAATTGTTGTGGGAAAAGTGGATTGTGGCAGCAGCATCCGGTATTCCCAAGAATAAATAATATACAGTGAAATAAATAAAATGAAAATACATAATAAATAAATAAATATTTAAAAATAAAATACTGTGTTTTATTGCATATTTACAAAACTAATTCCATCAAACAACAAGACCCGCAATATTAAAAAATCTGCTTCTTTACGAATAAATGATATCACATTTAAAAATGGTTTTAAACGAACCGCTTCAATCGCATACTGAACTTTTAATTTGGCCCCCAATGATTTACGCCATTTCTGTTGTATTGCATATGTGTGCGTTCTACGAATGTATTGCAACAAAAATCCGCCAGAATTTGTTCATAGATGTCAAATTAAAACGCATTAAAATTGTATGGTGATTTATCGAACAAACTTTTCTATAGCGATGAGAGTCTAATTTATTGCTCGGTAATTACGTCAATAAGCAAAATTATCGTATATGTGGCTCTAAAAATCCACAAGTGATTGTGGATAAGTCATTTTATCCGCGAAATATGACTGTCTGTTGTGAAATTTCATCCGAAGGTCCGAAAACGAAGCATTAGATCATCTATTCTGAGTCCTATTATCGTACGATAACTAAGTTCTTGTATCCGCGAAATATGACTGTCTAGTCCGAAGGTGTCATTTACTTTAAAGTGAAGAAGAAGACATGGTTACCGTCAATTTTAAGTATGATAACCGATTTTTTTGCTGCCTAAACTTAAAGATTTTAATCTGGATTATATGTGATTTTAACAATATCATACCACAAGCCAGACAAGAGAACAAACTTTAGATTTTTTACACGAAAAGTTTCCAGAACGTGTCATTTCGAGTCGCTTAGCCTCAAGATCATGCGCTTTGACACCATTTGACTTTTTTCTTATAAGATTAAAAAACCGTTTTTACGCAGACAATCTTCCAATTTTATCAAGTAATGACCGAATTATAGCCAAAAATATATGAAAATTTCATAAAAAGTTATCTGAACTGGATGGAGTCCTGCAAGAAATCTTGGACTTATGTTATATTTAATGCATAATGACAATGTCTAAGTAACATAACGAAATAAAAATTAAATCAAAATTTTTTAAATGTATTTTATTTAATTTTACTTTTCAAAAAACAAATTGGATAACCACTACTATGTGGGATGTGTGCAAAAATTTTGTCCAAACAGCAGGAATACTTCCGTCGAACCGTCAAAATTTTATTCCCTCACCTATTAAATCTTTCCTGAGAGAATGACTGAAATCATTGTCCTCGTAGCTTATGTACCTCAAATTATCGATCAAATACCGATCAGTCCAACACGGCTTGTGTACAAACATTTTGACTGAGAAACAGCATCCTTGAATGGAACACTTTAACGTAACGTAAGTTGAGATCGAATCGATTCCATTGAAATTCGTTGGAAAATTTTCGGTAGCTTGAATAAATCCAACCACCGCCACCATTGATCATTGTCTAACCCTTACGGTGTAATTTAAATAACAAATTGCATATGCCAACCCTTTCTTTACTGTCTTGATTTACTTCAACGTAACTTCGGTTGCTTCTTGCCTGCCTGTGTTTGCCTGCCATCGCGGTAATATTTGCATTTGGTTAGCGGCGCTTCATCTTTCCTGTATTTACTCTTTAACAACCGACACCGATAGCTACTTTGTTGGTAAGAATAAGAAAATATTTTCGGTTAACGATTCGCAATTATAAAAGTTAAAATTCTGAATGGCATTCTGGCTTCTAACATTTTAGAATCTTCATGCAATTATATAGGAAGGTAGATGGGCCACGAACTGGGATCACGAAGGAGGATCACACGGCATGAAGACACTTTCTCACCAAACTTTAATTTCACCGAAGAGAAGAATGGCACGGCAGCAGATCAAGTGGCCATGAATAAACATTTTCAGAGTATCACTTTTCGATTGACTTAAGGCAATAGTAGCCCTTGGCTTCCCAAATATTGGACAATAGACGATATTCCCAAGTGAGCGCTGATTACTACCAAACTAAACCAAGCCCTATAATCGATGGTGTCGCAAGGATCACGTTTTTCGCACTGGCGTACAGGTGTCATCACGTCCACCAAAACTACTGAACTCGTCCAGCAAAAGGTGTAGTTAAGCGGTCAATTTTGGACGCGAATTTTAACACAATATAACAACGGATAATTATCGAGTGCCCACTTTAATGTGAAAACAGTTTTTTTTATTTAGATTTTTGCACAAGCAAAATATTTTGTCGCAAATCAAACATCCAACGGCGGATACTCCTGTACAAAAAAAACTGACAATCGTGCTCATAAAACGCACGGGGTTGATTGTAGAAGCGAGGATCAGCAAATACGTAAGAACGGACAAATTTTCTTTTCGATTTATTGAATTAAAAATAAGAGCAATTTTGCTTTTGTAATTTATCCTTATTGCTAATGGTGGTTATCACATCCTTTATTCGTACAAAATAGGTTTTTCTATTCTTTGTTGATCTGCTCCCCAATACATTCCCGTTGATTATTTTTTTTTTTTAAATTCCCAAAATTATGATTACGTATTGTAATTTTTCTTTATTTTTGTATTTTCGATGGTGATTAAATGGCAAATTGGTCAAATATTTGAGCAGCTTTAGATAATTTCGACTTTGATTATAAAAGTTTGGTGGAAAAAAAAACTACACCGTGTGAAGATGTTCTGTTTAAATCAGGATCAGTCTGTAAAAATAATAGGTTGTCTTTTTAATTTAGACGAATGGAACGGAAGTTTTATGTATATTCAAAAAATGGGTAATTAGAGACTATTATTAGTTCAATTTTTGACGAAATAGATTTTAAAATATTATTTGTAAATGGAACATAATTAAAATGTCCCACTTTTTTCATAATTTACTATTTTCCTAAAATAATAAATCAAAATTTATCACTGGAAATATTTTAATTAAAAATTTACTGCTTTATCAATTTAAAAAAAAAAAATAATTGGCAAAAATTAATACAAAAAAAAATTTAAAAAAATTGCAATAACACAGCCTAGCATGCAACATTAATAACAAAATAACTAACAAACTATTAGCAATTCTAGAGTATTTTTTCTTTAAGTTACAAAAACAAATATTATATTTAATAAAAAAAGGTACATAAAAAAATATCACAAAAAAAGGTAAACACAGCCAACAAATTTTACCAATAAAAGTCATACCTTACTAGTACTACTTACTACTTAGTCTTAGTACGAGTTAATAACTACCATAAAATCAAAAGAAAATCATAATTAATTAAGTATTTTCAAGCGATTGTGACATAAAAACATGCACTAAAGAATCCCACCCACAATCGGCGATCTGATTTATACGATTTTGATTCCAATCGATTCCGTAAACGAACTCAGTATGATGACGAACTATTTCAATTGCTTCGAAACTTTTTTGAAAATCCCAAATTCTATAATTGGTAGAAGGAAGGTTATTTCAATTAAATTAAAAAATAAGACAAGAAATTATTTTATAAAAAATATTAGCAAGTTTTCAGCAAACAAACATAATTATGAAATAGCAAAAATTCACTAAAATATTTGCCAAAATTATGGTTGTTGCATTTACTATGAATGCGTACGGGTTGAAGTATAAGATATACAAGGAATAATAAATTTAAGCTCACCTTGTGGTGAAATCATACGCAGCCGAGACAAGAACACTTGGTGAAAATGGAGAGAACTTTATTCGTCGTATGGCGAATTCGCAGTCGATTAGTTCGAAGATTGGACTCTGGAAATTGCGTATGTCCCAACCTTAAAAAAAGAAAAATATAAGAAAAGATAATTTTCAATTAATAATAATAAAGAATATGGCAACAAATTATTTCATAAAAATTATTAACAAAAATATTAGCAAGTTTATAGTGAAATCACACGCTGCCGAGACAAGAACACTTGGTGAAAATGGAGAGAACTTTCTGGTATAAATTTTATTACGCTGCGATAAGTTAAGAGTTCAACTAATTTTTAACTATTTTTCCTTTTTTAACCGAATTAATTAAATTACTCCGTTATCCTTGGAAGGAGCAAAACTAGAAAATGATCTGGTCTACTATGCAATTGTAGACAAATAAAAGACAAAATACCTTTAAGTATTGCACGTTGTAAAAACGTCCAAAATTTTATAATGCAAACGAAATACCTACGAACAGTTAGCGAAAAGTGGCATAACTGCTTATGTTTCGGGTATAAACCTTTAATTGACACGAAATATGGGTGGAGGAACTAACTAATTCGTGAATGCGACAGAATTTTATTTTTCAAATTATTATTGGGAACGGTAAAAATAAAAATTGGAAGTTTTTTTCGAAATTTCAATTTTTTTGTTAGATATAAAAATATGTACCCTTGCGTTTTTTGTGTTTCTGGCCGAAACCAGACAGATAAAGGAGTTTATTACAAAACTGAGCTGAGTTAGAATAATTACTACTCGTTTTTTGAAAGAATAACAAAAAGGAGAAAGAATAAAAACAAATTTAACTATTTTTTCACACACAAAATTTTTTCTTTCTCTCTCTCTCTACCTCGTATTAGACCGTCCGACGCTCCAGTCGCTATCAAATTGCAATCGTGTTTTGACCAATCACAGGTAAGAACTTCGCCGGAATGCACTGAAACACCTTTTACCGGTTTCAATGGATTTTCGAGGCTATTCCAAAGTTTCAAATAACCGTCCGAACCAACACTTGCGAAAATATGCGGTATATGCGGTGAGAATCTAGCATTAAATAGAAGTTCTGATCCGTTCGTATATGTAACTATCGAACTGATACGATTAGGATCCCACAGTTTTATCGAACAATCCCAACTGGCACTAAGAAACTTCCGATCAAATCGCGCTTCACACCAATCAACACTGTAAACTTCACTTCCATGTTCATGAAAACATTGCACTGGCTTTCCATTGAAATCGCTTTCGGCTGTGGCTAAGTTCCACAGCTGTAATGAGCCATCACCAGAAGCTGACAGACCGATGTGCTCATCTTGCTCGGACCATACCTGAGTAATGGGTGAAAAAAGTAATTTTAATAATTTAAGAGATAACGACTACTTCAAATATAATTGATTATTTACCACATCAAATAGCCCATCTGACCATTCGAAACGTTTCACTTCACTTATATCGTCACTACCTCCTAATTCCAAAAGGTAGAGTGTTCCCCCACCCGCTAAACCGAAAAGTTGACTGGACGCGACCAACAAACGGTTAGCGTCGAACGGGGAGAATCTGACGTTGTACCCGTGACGATTCGATGTCAAATAAGTTGGCATCGTTGCTGGAAAGAAATAGAAAATCATTCAATTTATAATCAAAACTGGTCCTTTACTTCCGTTGCTATAGAAAAAAAATGCATTTGGTGGTCCAGCAAGTTATTGCGGTTTTCTTTTGCCATGTTTAATTTTATTATTTCAATAAACGAGAAAACGCGACTCTAGTACAGAAAAATTTAGGGTGCTATTTATAGTATGCTTAAAGGAACGAATTTGGGTTCCGATCCGAACACTCCACTAACCAGCCATGCTATCGAGTCGTCGATTTCATTGCATTCTCTTTAGAAAGAAAATAGTACTGTCCCGTTGTGTTTCTTGATATGTCAAGCTTTCTGATTACTTTTCTTACTCTAGAAATACAAGAGCATCCTTCGTTCCACCTATTTCCTAGTCTTAAAATCATTCCTTTCCAACCAACACTTCCAACTATACGAATCCAATGAACTGTCCAATATCTCTCCGATATTGGCTGGTGTTCCACAGGGAAGCATTTTTGGACCCATCATCTACAACATTTATATATTCGATATCCTAATCCACCCCAACACCTTATTTGCTAGATACGCCCAGAATACGGCCTGCCGTGCATCTTGGAAAAATTCCCATCAAGTTTCCGAAATTCTCCAAACTCAAATCCAAACTCCTGCAGAATTGTTTTAGAAAATGGAGAATAAAATTAAATGAACAATTTTTTTGGCATATTATTATTTTTATTAAAAAATATTTTGGTTCAATTATTTAAGCCTTTTTTAAATATGCACCAGTGTTGGGTCCGAGTCATCATATGAAAAGGGCCGGGGTTCTTTTTCGTTGTTATCAAATGGCCTTAGCTTTTGTATTGCTTCAGATATTTACGTTTCTATACAATTATTGCGGCAAATAATAATTGCCACATCTTTTATGATCATACATGAAGCCACCTGATCACAATTTTCGAACAAATTTAATTTAGACCGACTGAATAAGGCTCTGGTCCATTGCCAGCAGCTGTGCGCGGATTTCTTCCTCCATGTTATTATCGGCTGCCACCCTTAAGCCCAAATGGGAAAATAATTTAACTCCTTTAGAGCTATAATCTTTATGCGACTAATACTCATTGGGCTTATCTTCGCCACCAACGCTGTCAAAATGTCCTTTGTTTTCCCTTCATTTATGTGTAGCCCAAGATTTTTTACCGCTGGCTCAATTTTAATGAAGGCCTCTCGTACAGCTCATTCTAATTGACACATAATATCGATGTCATCGGCGTATGCTAAGAGTTGGGCTGGCATAATAAGGATAGTTACCCTCATGCTGATCCCTGAGTCTCGGATAACTTTTTAGCGCTTGGTTAAAGGGAGCATACGAAAGTGCGTCTCCTCGAAGGAATACATTATGGATGTTTAATGATTGTGAAGCGGATTCAGCTGCTTTTACTCTTGCTCTTATACTAGTCTTAGTCAGCCTAGTCAGTCTAATCAATTTTTTTGGGATGACGAATTCTCCCATGGATGTGTAAGGTCTTACCCCAAGTATGCTATCATAAGCGTCGTTAACGTCGAATATCCAAGACACTCTAAGCCAGACCAGTTTGCCAAAATGAAGGCGTCACCCTGTAATTCATATATCACTCGAAGAGCACATTATGTAATGTTATTTAACGTGGCATAACTATCGTTAGACATTATACCACGATCTACCTACGACCATAGGAATTAAGATATGCTCAATCAACGCGCAAAACAGAACTGACAAGTAATGGAATTCATCAGCTCAGCAGTTGCACGCATCTCAATCAATAATCCTGCTCGCTCAAATCCAACGCATTCTTCTTTTATTTCTTGCTTGGGCCACTTCACGCATTGAACATTCTCTCAGGATCTTCCGTCTCAACCACCAGGCCGCTACCTCGTCACTCCACATATATATTGCAACTAGCTGGTTCCGCCTACAACCTGCTCCATCCATCATAGCTAGATCAATTTGCTAACAGTTAGTAACCAGTTACAAGCTAGTTACCCTAATTGTTCGTAGCAAGGCTTACCTAAACCCCTACTACCATCTGAACTGATAGTACCCATGAGTCCGCTATCACTCAGCACCAGACCTAAGACTGTACTTGCGATATAGATGACAACCGCAACTACCCACATTTCAGCCAAACGGCTCCTCACCTCGGCCTGGTACATCCGACGAACCACCATGAGTCTCCCGACCTATGTAGTGCCAGTTATTATTTTATGGAGTAACTGGTGGTACTCTTTACTCTAAGAGCTAAATCATAAAGCTACAGTATGGAAGTTTGTAATTTCCTAGCACTGCTAGGCCAGCTCAGGACCGCTGGTTCGTTATGATCTGTATCCTATTTCTGATATCGATCCTGCACAGTGATACACCGAAAAGTGTCCCGCTATGCGGGAAGTTGAAGAATACACAGTAAAAAGAGGGGATCTTTGTGGAATTCCATTTTCTGTTATGCGAAAGAACAAGAAAAATCGTCCGGACGAATCCTGGAGTGAAGCCTAGCTGGTACGCCTCCCACCGTTATCTTACCTGACTGGTGAAGCCTCTCACCACTATCTTATCTGACTAATAAGATAGCGGTGAATGGTAGTCAGCAATGTAATATCTTATTTAGCTTGACCGAAATATTTTTGGTGTGAAATCGTTCTTCGGGTCACTAAAGTGTAGCTTTATTGAACTTTGATTCTCTTAAATAATTCTTTGCAAGATATTCGTCTCTTTAAATATGGAAATTAGAGAATTTGGCATAATTACGATGTTTAAAATGCTAACATTGCCGAAATTATGCTGCCTATAATATATCATGACAAATTAATAAAGGTCCTCTTGCACCTTCATTAAATTGACTGATATATCTTTGGCTCTTTTCCGGAAATCCACATGGTAAACGTGTAAGAGAAGAGGATGTGTTGAACAAAAACAAATTAGAATCGACAGAGGAAACCTATGAACTGAGAAATTTAATGAGCCCTTGTTGACGAGGCTCAAACTCACAATGGGTTGTTTTATCATTGAATGCAATTCGGGTCTAACAAATGACTGGTGGTTGTTTTTGCATAATTAGCCTATTTACCGCTTTCATCCACCAAGTTTTTCAGATTTTTTAGAATTCTAACTTAATTTGCTCACCAACTAAATGTCAAATAATACCTTGAGTCATTTATAGAAAATAGGAAAAAACTTCTTTACTTTTATAGTTCAGGGTCCGGACTTCATATATAGTTTGGATACTTAAATTTTATTATATTTTCACCTCATTACAAATAACTTTTTGTGCGGATCATTAAATTGTCCCAATTTACAAAATATCAAGTTTTTACTAAAGCGTTCCGCAACAGCATTTTAGTAACGTAGCCCTTCTTCAACTATTTATTATAGAGACCATTTCTTCAAAACTAAACATTTATTACAATCTCTTAATTAACGGAATTAAGATATTGAAAATTACAATTTTCATAAAAGGGCTTATTGACAAATGAAAATAGAAAAATTTAAAACTATTTTTAATATAACAAAGTCCATAGAAGAAGTAAACAACAAGCTAGCGACCGTGCAGTATGGAACGTGGTAGCATCGAAAAGTATTGAATAATAATCCAATTTAAGGAGTATTTCATGCTATTGGAAAATTTAGTGCAATTTGCGTTTAAATTATTACGCAAATAAAAACTGCAACGAAATAGACAAATTCAAAGAAAATTAATGCCTATATGTATTGACGTTACGTTTAAAAACTTGTAATACACGAAAATTTCCCATATTTAATAAAAATAAAATAAAATAAGATGCTTACGGGAAAATAAGGTGCAATAAAAAAGAAACGAATTCTAAAAATCGATTTAAAGCGAAACCATAGTTTAACAGAGACAATCAATGAACTTGACACATAAATCGTACACGCAACTTGGGGGAAAACGTTCACAACGGACAAGCGGGAATAATACAACCAAAAGCTTACAGTATTTTCTACTTTTCTTCATAGGGGACAATGGAAACTTTGTACTTTGGAATAGAAAAACTGCATTTTAACCCATACTGGACATTTCAAAGGCTCACAGTCCATATTAGACATTCAAACACTCAAAGCGAGAACAACATGATTTTGGGAGTAGTGACCTCAATAGAGGCGCCTGGAATAGGTTGTCCAGAAAATAATTTTGTTTTTTCCCAATAGAGGACTTAATTGTCTTTTTTCAGTATAGAAAGTCGTTTTTGATTGATACACTTTTAAATATGGAAAGTGAAAAACAGCATTTTCGGCATACTTTACTTTTTTACTATAGAAAAAGTAAAAACGCTGTTCAAGCAAGAAAAAAATTATCCGATGTGTATGGAGAAGATGTGTTAAGTGAGCGCCAGTGCCAAAACTGGTTTGCAAAATTTCGATCCGGCAATTTTTATCTCAAAGATGCACCAATTGAAGCTGATGAAGACACAAAAAACTCGTGAGATCGCTGAGACATTAAATTTATCGAATACGATCGTTCAAAATCATTTGAAACGGCTAGGTTTTATCTCAAAGCTCGACATATGGGTTTCTCATCTTCTTACGGATAAAAATTTGTGCCGTCGCATTGACATTTTTGATTTGCTTCTCAAACGCCAAAAAATTGATCCATTTTTGAAGCGTATCATCACTGGCGACGCGAAATGGGTTGTCCACAACAATGTTAAGCACAAAAGATCCTGGAGTAGAAAAGATTCATTAAAAAAAAGGTTATGCTATCTGTTTGGTGGGATTTGAAAGGAATCGTTTATTTTAAGCTTCTACCGAGCTGAAAATAAACGATTCCAATTCGGCTGAAAAGTTTATAAGGTTGACGTCTAGATGGCGCCTCTTGCAAAAATTATCACAAAGCACCATCCTTCAAATGATTCCTGCCAAAATTTGACAGCAATCGGTCGATTGGTTCGTGAGATATAGCATTTTGAGTGAAGCAACTTTTGTTATTGAAAAAAAAATGGATAAAGACGAATTTCGTGGATAAAGACGAAAAAATACAGTGGAAACCAAAGCATGGTTTGACAAACATTATCCGGACTCTGCTCCAGCTATTTCAACTGTGGAATATTGGTTTGGTCAATTTCGAACTAGTCGTACGACCGTAAAGTGAAGTTGAGCGAGATAGCTGAGACTCTGAAGATATCGAAAGAGCGTGTTGGACATATCGTGCATGAATATTTGGGCATGCGAAAGCTGTGTGCAAAGTGGGTGCCGCGTGAGCGCACTGTGGACCAAAAACAACAACGTGTTGATGATTCTGAGCAGTGTTTGGAGCTGTTCAAGCGCAATAAACCCGAATTTTTGTGTCGATATGTGACCATGGCTCCGTCACTACACTCCAGAGTCCAATCGGCAGTCGGCAGCGTGGAGAGCGAGCGACGAACCGAATCCAAAGCGTGGAAAGACGCAACAGTCGGCTGGCAAGGTGATGGCGTCAGTATTTTGGGATGCGCATGGTATAATATTCATTAACTATCTCCAGAAGGGACAGACGATCAACAGCGACTATTATATAGCTTTATTGGATCGTTTGAAGAAAGAAATCGCTAAGAAACGGCCTCATTTGAAGAAGAAAAAAGTGTTGTTTCACCAAGACAAGAAGAAGAGAAAAGTGTTGTTTCACCAAGAAAAAAGTGTTGTTTCACCGTGTCACAAGTCGATGAAAACGATGGTCAAACTCAATGAATTGGGCTACGAATTGCTTCCCCATCCATCGTATTCTCCAGATCTGGCCCACAGCGACTTTTTCCTGTTTGCAGACCTCAAGAGAATGCTTGCTGGCAAGAAATTTAAGACCGATGATGAAGTGATTGCCGAAACTGAAGCCTATTTTGAGGCAAAACCGAAAGAATACTATAAAAATGGTAGCGAAAAGTTGGAAGATCGCTTTAATCGCTGTATCGCACTCAAAGGGAACTATGTTGAATAATAAAAATAAATTTTGCAAAAAAAAATATTTTTACTGTGTTAGCTTATAAACTTTTCAGCCGAACTGTTACAACGATGAATTCTGAAGTGTACTGTCATCAGTTGGACAAATCGAATGATTCACTTAATGAAAAAAGGACAGAATTGGTTAATAGGAAAGGTATAGAGTTCCAACAGGATTTCTTGCGTTAAGGATTCTCGAAATATATCAACTTTTCATCGCCTGTCACTATCCGATGAAGGAACGACTTTCTTATTTGCCTGGCGAGACATCTTCCTATTGTTCAATTCATGCGGCACCCATTTTCCGATCTTTTCAATTTTCCTTATATCACGCAGACGTTTGGAAATGGCTGGTTGAGTAACACCCAATTGCTCCGCGAGCATTTTTTACGATTGGGTATTGTATTTGTCCTAAAGAGCCTGCAATTGTTGGTCCTCAACTTTCCTAGGCCGATTTTCACGCTTTTTGTCCCACAAGTCAAAATTGCCGTTTCCGATAAAGCACTGTCACCATAGGGCCTCCAAGGGCATTCGATGCGATTTGGTAGTAGATTTCTTCAAATTGAAGTAGAAAAGCAGAGCTTCCCACATATGTCCTTTTTCCGGCACAAAACTAGACTGATTACCAAAGGAAAAAAGTATGTTGTTGTACGAAATTGCTGACAATGTGCACTGATTAATGTTAACAGATGTCAAACTCATAAGAAAAAGTATCGTGTGCTCATGGTAGCTTAAAACGCTCACTCACGCCATCTATGACCAAACAGATTTAAACTTATACTTTGGTATTTTAAGTCCAAAATCAGGCATTTCTTTAACACATTCAACACTTTTAAGATGCCTATTTTCGATAAACTCTAACTAGAAATTATTTATGAAATAATAAAGAAAAGAAAATATTAGAAAAAAAATTAGTCTAAAAATATTTCGGTTTAAAAAGTGCAAGAACTTTTAGACTTTCTTGAAACTACAAATGTTAACGTGGATGATGTCACGACAGCCAGTTATACAAGTTCACAGCTGAATCGGCTCAAAAACTGTTACCTACACTAATTCTTTTTCCTGCTCCTTTGCGATTGTTATATTTTCTATAATTAGAATTTTGCAGAAAATCCATAAAGGTAAAACTTTTTTTAAAAATAAAAATATGCAGAAATAATTTTTTAGGTTTTCCTACACGATTTTTTTTTATTTTATGGAAAGTTGATCGAAAATTTCTAAAAATAAAAATACTATTTTTTTTACTACAATATAATAAATAGCATAGAAAAATGACAATAAAAGGAAAATAAAATATGCTACGAAAATCATCCAATTTTTTTGAAAATGTTGCTATGACAAAGTTCACAATGATGTCAAGTTAATTGCAATGTCACGGCTCCCAATTTACCCTCGGCTTCCCGAATTTAATTGAAAATTCCATTAATGCCAAATAAAATAAAATAGAACTAAAAACTAAAAATGAAAAGTAAAATGTCAAAAGTAAAATCGAAAATATTAGAAGAAGAAAATTTGTTATGAAAACGTCAAGAAGAAACGCAATTCTCGGAACCATCGAATCTGTTCTATAAGAAGGAACATAACAATTGTTGATAACTTGGATGGAAAACATTCGTATTATCGTATTGATTATTGGTGCACAATTTAAATCCATTTAGTTGGGACTGTGAAGCCTTGTACGTGCAGAGGGTATAAAAGCTCTTGTCTATTGGCGAAGTCGACACATTTCTGGTGGATCTCGTGAATCGCGAACACTATAGATTTGCTTTTTGAATTACAATCGAACGAATTTTATTATTTTTTGTTATATTTCGAGTGAGAATTAAGTGAAAAGTAAAAAAAAAACTTGAACAAACTTAAAACATCGCAAAAATGGTTGTATCCGTAAAAGTTTTCAAAAAAACTACCCCAAACGGAAAAGTCACCTTCTATTTGGGTCGTCGCGACTTTATTGACCATTTGGACTATTGTGATCCGATCGACGGTGTAGTCGTTGTTGATCCTGATTACCTCAAGGGGCGGAAAGTTTTCGGACAACTAATCACCATCTACCGATATGGCCGCGAAGAAGATGAAGTTATGGGCGTCAAATTTTCCAAGGAGCTCATCGTTCAAAAGGAGCAAATTGTACCAATGGTAAACCAGAAAATGGAGATGACCCCAACGCAGGAGAAGCTTGTCCGCAAATTGGGCCAGAACGCTTTCCCATTCACCTTCCAGTTCCCAGTCAACTCGCCCAGCTCTGTAACACTCCAAGCTGGCGAGGATGACACCGGCAAGCCACTTGGTGTCGAATATGTTATCCGAGCTTACGTTGGCGAGAACGAAGACGATCGCCAGCATAAGCGTAGCCAGGTCAGCTTGACTATTAAGAAGCTGCAGTACGCTCCGGCAACACGCGGACGCCGTTTGCCTAGCTCTCTAGTCAGCAAGGGATTTACCTTCTCGCAGGGCAAGATCAATCTCGAGGTAACACTCGACCGGGAGATCTATTACCATGGCGAAAAAGTAGCGGCCACCATTCAAATAACAAATAACTCCCGTAAAACTGTGAAGAACATCAAGTGCTACGTGGTCCAGCACTGCGAAGTCACTATGGTCAATGCACAGTTCAGCAAACATGTCTCATCCCTAGAGACAAGGGAGGGTTGCCCGATTACTCCTGGAGCCAATTTGAACAAGACTTTCTATCTAGTCCCATTGGCATCTAGCAACAAGGATCGGCGAGGTCTATTTCTAACCATCCTACAACATCGCCCAAGGGCGCATTTTTTCCTCTATTATAATTGTTTCATTTTCTTTCTGTAATATTATTTTAAAGGTATCGCATTGGATGGTCACTTGAAAGATGAAGATGTCAACTTGGCCTCATCCACTATGGTCCAAGAAGGCAAATCCACAGCTGATGCTATGGGTTGCGTCATCTCATATTCGGTTCGTGTTAAAGTGTGCTGCGGAACTTTGGGCGGTGAATTGGTAACCGATGTGCCATTCAAATTGATGAATCCAGCACCAGGTAAGTCCGATTTAAATCTGGCTAGTTCTTAAAAAGTGTAGCCTTAAAAATAAACACTAAATTGGAGGGTGAAAAGCATCTTAGAAAAGTGTTCATAAAATTGTTAAAAATCAATTCAGAAATTTTGAATAAATAACGTTTGTAAGAAAATGAAAATTCACAATCATATTCACGACAGGACTCTTTTGACTTCTAGCCTAAATAAAAAAAAACAATAGGAAAAATTAAAAATAGAGATAAAACGATTTTCGAAAATGCGATAAATAAAAAGGAGCGAAATTAATTTCATTTGCCCAAAACTACCAATTTTTACAAAATTATTTCAAAAAATTAATAATCTGGCAACTCTGCACTTGACAATTCTCTCAATCGCACCAGAAGTGTGAGTGAGATCACTATATTAAAAGAACAGCTCACCGACCTTGGCTCAGGGGCGTCGTTTATTTATGTTATTGGTGCTAATTTTTATTGCGCTGCACCACTATTGACGTTTCAAGGCAACAAATTGAAAAGAAGCCATTGTTTTGTTAATTTTATTTAGTAAATTGGATCGTTCTTTTCGATTTTAATAGTTTTCTTTCTGTACAGGAACTGTTGAAAAGCAACGTGTCAATGCCATGAAGAAAATGAAATCGATTGAACAGCATCGATACGATAAATCACACTATGCCGACGATGATGATAATATCGTCTTTGAAGATTTCGCCAAAATGCGTATGAGCGCCGCCGAATAAACAAGCCGAAACAAGTCATTTTCGTAGTTCATCAAAATTCGATTACGTTTGTTAAATACAAAATTATTAACAACATATTCGAATTCGAAAAAAATAAGGTAATTGAGATTATTAGTATTATTGTTTTATTTCACTTTTGTTTATGTAGAATATTTATTTCTATTTAAATTACATTACGTTGGTTGCCCTGCCCTTTCCGTCTCCATTGAAAATACCATCACTTTTTGTCTATGTCCCCTAAATACTTCGTAATATCATTTTTCCATTGGCGTAATTTCATTTACTAACAGGATTACTGACTTTTACATTTTCTGTTCTATTATTAATATTAATTAAGGTCTTTTCCATTTTAAAAATGTTTGTTTTTCTTCTATTCTTTTCCAATCGACCACTTTCTGGATTTGCAACCCAACAGAGACACCAGAAGTGATATGAATGTGATTTAAAAAACAAATAGAGAACAAATTATTCAATTAATTATAGACCAAATTACGTAAACATGGAAAAAAAATATTATTTTTTCCGGAAGGACAATCAATTTAAAAAACAATTTTTTTTTTATCAAAAAATTTTTGAAGAAAATTTTTGATTAATTGGTTTTGTTAGTTCTTATATTCATTTAAATTAATTATTGTTCTCTTTTAAATATATTTAACAAACAATTAAAAAAGAATATAAAATATAAACATTTTAAAGATTCTAAAGAAAACATTATTTATTCAAGTAAAAAAGCTATAAAAAAAATGTATTTAATAATTTAGGAAAAAACGTTAAAAAATGTTTTTTTTTTGTTTGAAAATGATAGAAATTTTTATAGAATTATAATTTCGATCAATATTTCTAATCATTTTGGAATGAAAAATATCAATTTTCAAAGATATATTAAAGCAAATATTCCAACAACAAAAATAATTGTATTTATTTATTATTTATTTTTTTTAAAAAATCACTAAATTTTTGTTTTGAAAAAATTCAAATTAGAAAAAAAAACTATTTAAACAAATAAAACTTCTGTTTTAATGACGAATAATAAATGAATTTTATTTTAATCAAAGAATGCAAAATTGTCTTTAATTCAATTTGCTCCCCCGTCCTCTCCCACTTGAATTTTTTTTTGCTAATAAATTTTAATTTAATTTAATTCTAATTGTTTTTTGTTGTTTTCTTTTGTAAATAACTTTTAGTGAATTTTATAACAAATTCTCCTATATCAATATTTCTTGAGATTTTATTTTAAAATGTTGCTTCCTTAATGGCAGTGCCATACCACAACACACCTGAAGCTGGGTAATTAGACCCTAAGTTGGAACTCACATACAAGACTTAAAAGACAATAACTTAAAAGACGATACCTACAACTACTTCCACTTCAAGACACATGTTCTAAACTTACTATAGACAGCAAAGTACTTTTATAAAGGGTTTTCGAATAAGAGTGATATGATTTCTTTTTTAAAAAAAACATACTAATTGTTAAGAAAATTTTAATGTTTTTTATTTAATGTGAAGTACAATCGATACAATTAAGTTCTGAATAAAACGTCATTCAAATGGTCTCCATGACTTCTTTTGTAGGAAAGAATTCGATGAACCCAATTTTCAGACACTTTTTCCACTAAATCAAGTCGTATGTCATGAATAGCACGTTCAATATTGACTTCTAAAGCTTGAAGAGAGTCCGGTTTATTGCTAAAGACCAATGACTTCAAATAACCCCACAAGAAATAGTCGAATGGTGTTAAATCACAACTTCTTGAAGGCCATTCAATGTCACAATTTCTTGAAATAATCGAATCCCCAAACTTTTATCGCAATAGTTCGATTGTTGCACGTGCTGTGTAGCCCGTGTAAATATAATTTGAGGATTTTCTTCGCACCAGAATCGACAGTTTTGTTTATTTACCGCACCACTCAGATGCAAGTGAGCGTACGAAAAGTTGCAATTGGAGAACGATTATTTTGATAATAAAATTAAATAATTGTAAACGTTGTTCGCGTATATTTCTCTATGATGAAATTGTAAACATTGCTGAATACAATGAAAAAAAAGACAGATCATGACATATTTCAAATGGTCGAAACGTGACTTGGAAATCATATCACTCTTATTGGAAAACCCTATACAATGCTCTACTGAAACCCATCTGGACTTACGGACTAGAACTCTGGGACTCTACTAAGCCTCTCAATTTTCATCGAATTCAATCCCTTCAAACAAAAATACTACGTACAATTATCGGCATGTTCCCAATTACTATTATTCATCGTGATCTTGAAGTCCCATTTGTTGGCGATGTGGTTGTGTCACGTTATAAACAGTTTCATTTCAGTATCTCCAATCATACTAATCCCCTTATTCAAGAACTATTCTCCACTTCCTTTCCTGGAAACACCCATCGAAGACTTAAGCGTCACTGGTCGGGTGATTTACTAAAATACTAAATCTTAACATAAGTACACGCAAGTTGGCGAAGCTTTAATGGATGTTTACTCCCCAAAACCATTCATGTTAATTATTACTATTATATAAATCTGCTTCCTACTATGTGTAAATGTAGATATCTGTAAAAAAAAATTCATAAAAAGTTTGGTGGAAGAGATTTATTGATTTAAAATATACAACATTTTTTTTTAAATTGTCTAATTTTCTCTCTAAAATTACTAATTTTCTTATTAAAAATTCATAATTTTTTTATAAAAATATTTATCAATTCTTTGATAAAATATTCTTAATTTTTCCAATCCAAATTTTTTTTGATGAAAATATTACTTTTCAAAAGATTTTCCTTTGCGATGTTAAGAATAAGGAAATTGCTTTAATTGTGGAAGAGATTGATTGATTTAGGTATGAACGAAAAGCCCAGAAAGTCGAGGAACGGGCATACACGTATACAAGTGGATCGAAGAAACTTATGAATTGTACACATATCAATGTATGTGTATACTGGATACTGGA
The DNA here is from genome assembly GCA_958298945.1 of Atherix ibis. Taxonomy (NCBI): domain Eukaryota; kingdom Metazoa; phylum Arthropoda; class Insecta; order Diptera; family Athericidae; genus Atherix; species Atherix ibis. The sequence continues at coordinate 78,233,541 of OY282606.1, read as the reverse complement.
CATAGCCTTGGCATAACCAATTGGGGTAAAAATATTTTCAAAATCATTTTCCAACATGATAACGAGCCATAGCTCGCGATATAAAATTAAAATCAACAAACCACCACTTCTTCGACCCCCCCCCCCCCGCAGAATTAGCCAACATAATTCACAGAATTTAATAATACATATATAGAGCCTGGTTTGGGCTTAGTTTTATTTAACAAAAAATATTGTAGTTGTAAAGGACTTTGGTCAATAGGGTTGCCATGGAATAGAAAAACATAAAAAATTATTAGATTAAAAATATTTTACAAACAAGCTCTCATATTCAATTAAAAGACATGTAGATATCTGTAAAACAGTTCGCAAATAAAATAAACAAAAACTAAGGAATATTTACGAAAATCAATGAAATTTGCCTATACTAAATAGGTCTGACTGTCAAATTGCATATACAATCAGCGTATGGGAAAAATATATAAGCACGGACAAGAACCATCGACTTTCTGTTCTGTTCCCATTTTTCGTGCTAATCGCCATCATAGGTAATGAACGATTTCTCCTTCCACCAACAGATGGCACAGAGTACTGTTCAGAGTCCGTTCTACTTCGATGTGACTAGCTAGGCAATGAACCGTTTCATATTGGATTTTGATAGAAAAATTAAATTTTCTTATTGGATATCGAATCGAATATTTTCATACAAAAAAAATTCCAATTTAACTGAACTAAATTCGTAGTTTTTTTTATTAAAACTAATTTTTTGTTAAAATATGCTTAGTTTTTTTTTGGAATTTAATTTTTGCGTGTTTTTTTTATTAAAATAGTTTTTATTTCTCTGTTAAAATATTCCCAATTTATTTAGTTTATTAATTCTTAATTTTCTTACTAAAATACTTTGCATTTTTTATATTAAAATTTTAAAATTTTTTGTATTAAAATGCTTTTAAGTTTTTCAGATTCAAATATTCCCAATATTTTTCATTAAATGTTTTTAATTTTGAAAATAATCCAAATTTTCGTAATTTTTCCATATAAAATTTATTTTTAAGTTTTTTTTTTTAATATTCTTAGTTTCTAAGAATTTTTTTTCATTTGAATATTTCGAATTTCTTTGTTTAAATATTCCTAAATTTATTTTCAGATTATAATATTACTAAATTTTTGACTTAATTAATTTCTAATTTTCTTATTAAGACGTTTCGAATTTTTTAATTAAAGTATTCCAGTTTTTTTGGTACTAAAATAATAGTTTATAAAAAACTAAATCCTTTATTATTACGCTAGATGGCTGTAGTGATATAGACGAGTATCTCGTCAAGTATTGATCAAGCAAGTTCAGACTTGTGCTCGTTGGAATAGCGACAATCCGCAATAATAAAAAAATTCTTTTACAGTTTTTTGATTGCCGATTCCATTATAAAAGAGACCAACGCAATGGCTGTACTTTGAAAGCTTGGTTTCTTGGTAAGGATTTTGTGAGCTTCTCGTTGTATTTAAGAGGATATTTAGGGATGAACTCTATACTACTTATTACTAAAATCCCTCACCAATAAGGCAATTATTTTTTTGAAAATTTGGATTCTTAATCGATTCAAAGCTATGATCCTTCCTAAGATATTTGAGGATAAGTAATCCAGACGATTAATCATTATCGAAATCATGGTGTGATATGCCAGTCATTTTATTATTTAATTATCATTTGAACATAGTTGCCAATGGGGAGATTTCTTTTTAAGATGAGGAAGATCCTGCCTACAGGAGTTGTACTTGCTACAGAAAAAACTCGGCAAATCTTTGACATATTTGGCATATTTTCCATTGAAATCTAAAGTAAAACCGTTTCGTCAGTGCTTAAGCCCCCCATCAGATGTATTTGAGGGACCTTCTATAATATTAGGTTGGGAGATAGATTACTTTTTCGTTAGATGGCTAGAGTGGAAAAGATGGAAGTTAACAGAGAGAAAATTCGGTATATTTTACAACTTTGCTTTGATAAAGGCGAAAATAAAGCCAAGCGGCTGAAATTATGAATGGTGTTTATGGTCCCAATACTATCACAGCAAATAACGCGCAAGTAGCGTTGTTTGCTGTGACAGTATTGGGACCACAAACACCATTCATCATTTACATATCTCAAAGACCTGTCGTCGAAAATGACTATAAAATCATGTAAGTTCTCAAAGTAGACCGGAATGTAAGCAGTCGTAGCATCTTCCAGGACCATAAAACAGTTTAAGTCATCTGCGTAAAGCTAAATTCAAAAAGAAGGTGCCACCCGAATTGATGCATAAAACATGATGGATCGAATTTCCGTCTACGAAGCCTTCGCCAAACGGAACGAAATCGACCCATTTCTTAAATTTGGCCGCTTAAAATAAGCGGCCAAATTGGATAACAGAAGAGGAGTTTTATTCTATCAGGATAACGCCAGGCCACACATGGTTATAGTGACTCGCCAGAAATTCCGGGAGACAAAGAAGTTTTGATACATCTACCATCTAGTCCGGACCTTATACCAAGCGATGACCATTTTTTTTTATCGCAAAACTTCCATAGTAATAAGAAATTGGCACCAAGAGAAGATTGTGAAAATATGGAAGCTTAGTCGAGTTTTTCGCTATTAGGGACCTGCGCCCTATGAGACAAGCGTTATAGATCTATAAGGTAGGCATTACGAAGTTACCTTTAAAATACTACCAAATTATTACACAAAACGGTTAATATTTTAACCAAATCGGACAATCCGAACAATGTTAAATAAAGTTTTAAATTTGTTGTCCAGAAATAATGGACTTCTTTTTCCCCAAACAAATATTTGGAATTACTTTTATTAAAATATTTTTCAAATTATAATATTTCTGATTTTCTGTTTAAATATTTCTAATATTTTAAGTAAAGAAAAACATAATTTCTATTAAAATATTACTAATTTTTTAGTAGAAATATTCGTAAATTGTTTTGATTAAAATATACAACATTTTTTTTAAAATTGTCTAATTTTCTCTCTAAAATTCCTAATTTTTTTATTTAAAATTCCTAATTTCTTTTAAAAATATTTATTATTTCTTTGATAAAATATTCTTAATTTTTCCAAACCAAATTTTTCTAACTTTTCATATTAACGTTTTCGTAACTTTTTGATGAAAATATTACTTTTCAAAAGATTTTCCTTTGCGATGTTAAGAATAAGGAAATTGCTTAAATTTTTCTGCATTTGAATATTATAAGAAAAGAATGCGAATAGAAGATGTAATATATTTTCATATAAAAACATACAAGATTGTAAAGTAACAACTTTATTTTTTATGTTGTTGGACTTTATTTACGTGAAATAAAGCCAAAAGTTGTTGTTCTGTGTGGCTTCTGGCCCAATTTTTTTTAACACACATATGGGCCAGATTAGATTGTTTAAGTTTAAATCAAAAAAGCTCTCACTTGTTTTTCAGTTTCAAAGAAATATGGTCCAATGGCACTTTTATATCCAAATACGAGTAGATACGATATACAATAGCTTCTTCAAAGTCACTTGTGGATTTTCAGAGCCTCATATATGGTAATTTTGCTAATTGTCATATCCACCAAGCGGGAAATGAGTTTCATCGCTGAAGGCTTGTTCTCCTCTTGACGTGCTAAACGGCAAAATCAGCATTTTTGTAGAATATTTTTTCAATTTAAACGCATTGATTGATAGTTAAACATTCCTTAATGTAAAATAGCAAATTTTATGTATCCTTAATAATACATTTCCGTACTTTAAAAAGGATAACTTTCTAGTACAGTTAAAAATTATATTACTTAGTATCGCAATCAATATTCTGATTGACAAGATTATTGTACAGTATAGTCGCAAATAGATTGCCCTGTGGAACCCCATCTTATACAGAAGATATTTAAAATTATTCGATATTTTTTTTATACTGGATATATAGTCAAACTTTTATTTAAAATATTGATATGGATCATAATATCAGGCTGAAAGTGAAGAATTGAAAGGTCGAGTCCTCATATATGCTTGACAGCTGTCAAATAGATAGGGCTGTTCTTTCCAAACTACTCAATGCATCATCTGATATTTCTATACGTTATTATTTAATTTTTTTGCATTTTTAATATTTTCCTTAGAGTAATAAGTATGAAAATTTAAATTCTGTTAAAAAAAGGAGTGCTTCGAATTGCCTCGATTTTTAATTTTAAGCAAGAAAATTAAGCTGGTCAATTATACTAGAAAGTGCCAGTTGGAGGCCTAATAAAAATATGTGTCAAGTGTTGCAATCATCTCTAAAAACTTATCTTGTATACAATTTAAATAATAATTAATAATTTTAAGATGTTTCTATAAAAGCAGGTTCAATTAATAGCAAAGAGTTCCAAACCGATTAAGATTTTATTCCTAAAAAAATTGCCGGTGACTTTTGTTGGTATCTACGGAAAGTTGACTATACGAGGTCTGTTCAAAAAGTATCGTGAATTTTGAATTTCCGCGGGTTACGTATTTTCAATTTTCGATATTTTAATGGCACTATGTTGGTACTCATGTCTCTCACTTATGCCTACAAGTTCGGCTATATTGAATGTTCCGTTAATTTTTGACAGCTGCTTTGCTTGCACGTCTTCGATTTTTGCCCATTCCATTAAATGGATCAAAGAATCTGTTTCGGGAACAAAAAGAAGTAACAGGGGGCCAGATCTGGAGAATAAGGTGGCTGCAGCATTATTAGTGTATGGTTTTTGGCCAAAAATTCGCGCACAAGCAACTATGCGTGAGCAGGGGCGTTAACATGGTGCAAAAGCCAATTTTTGTTCTTCCAAAAATCCGGGCGTTTCCGGCAGATTGCTTCGCGCAACTTGCGCATAACTTGCAGGTAATATTGACCGTTGTTGAGTTCTTGCCTTATTGACCATTCATGATACACCACGCCCCTGCAATCGAAAAAACTGTAAGCTAAACCTTCACATTCGACCGAATTTGGCGCGCTTTTTTAGTCTTGGCTCGTGCGGCAGCTTCCATTGCGATGATTGAGCTTTGGTTTCCACGTCATAACCATAAACCCATGATTCGTCACCAGTTATGATCCTCTGGAGCAAATTTGGGTCGTCGCGAACAGAGTCTAACAGCTCCTTAGAAATGTTAATGCGATGCTGTTTTTGGTCAAAAATGGGCAAAAATCGAAGACGAGCCAAAACACGTGCAAGCAAAGCAGCTGTCAAAAATTAACTGAACATTAAAAATGGCCGAACTTATCGGCATAAATGAGAGACATAAGTACCAACATAACGCAACAAAAAAATCGAAAATCAAATTTACGTTACCCGTGAAAATTCAAAATTCGCGATACTTTTTGAATAGACCAAGTATAAATAATCGTACGTCACTGAACGAAAAGTTGATTATATAAATAATCATACGTCAGTGAATTTATATAAATAACAACAATTACGATAGTAGTTCAGGTGTGCTAATGTATGAAGGCCACGTGGTTTAGATTCGAAAAGTTACGAACATCAAAAAGTCTACGTATTATAAGCAATATTGTCCAAAACGCCATAAATGCGACGAACACAGAAAAATGGACGATATTATAATACGAAACAAGCAAAATTAGTTTTTTATTTCTCTTTCATTTTCGAAATAAAAATAATAATTATGATTAGGGGGGGTTTAGGTTTTATTTTCAATAATATCACTACAAATATAAAAAGCACTTTTGCTGAGGTATTAAGAAAAAACACTTCACGTTAATAAGAGCACTAATAAACTAACTATTGACCTTAAAAAGGTCTGTGGTATATTATAAAATATTGAAGATATTTTTAAGGGAAAAAAACTATGCACAATTTTTTTTTTATTATTCATTAATATCTAGAAGTCGAGTTGTAGATGCAATACGGCCCCGTTTACCAGATAGACAAACCTAGCTCTTTATTCTTAAAGAGAAGTGTTTCCATTTTTATATGGTATAAGAAAATATTTCTAAAAATTTAAAAAAAGAGTTAAAAACAAATTAAAATACTTACAATTTTTTGAATATTTTCCTTTTGGATGAATAATTTTGATGCTGTTTATTTTGTTGCACAAATCACAAAGTACTCGTTAAAATCAGAACCGATTGGGAAAATTGAACAAAAATACTGTCACAAGTAATTTTATTTTTTTCAAAAAAAAAAGAAAACTTTACTACAATTAAACTAAAAACTAAAATAAAATAAAATTATCTAAATCAAAAAATTTATTTAAACGCATTCATCTATCAACCACACACGACTAATGAAAATATTCAAATTAACACCAAAAAAGATCAATTTTTCCAATAGAAACTACGAAATTTCAGAAGCAAAATTACTAAAAAACTATTTAAGAAACTTTCCAAAAAGCACTAAGGAAGTGAATATTAAAAATAATATTTTTTTTTGTTAAAGTTAGGATTAAAAATTAATGATTAAAAATTTATTCGTTCGAATCACTGAAAAGCTAACGTTTTTAACTTGAATTCTCTTTAGTGAGTGATCGAGTATCAATGGAACCTGCGATTAGGAACCTCCTGAATATGTCGAAGACTTCATCATTGAATGTGTTTTAAAAATCAAAAATTTTATTTTAAAGAAGGGGTAAGGGGAAATTTACGAAACTAGCTCATCTTTAAAGAAAGAAACAAAAAGGACGAACGGAAATATTCCCCCTATCCAATCTAAGGGTTGGAAGATATATAAACAAAAAACTAACCTGGATAAGGTAAATATGCATTTTCTTGAAGGATAGGTAATCCGTCCCCTTTGACTAATAGAATATTTCAATACTTTTGTTATCCTTTGATGATGTTTTTTTAGTACAATTTACGGTAGAAAGGAGGAGGGAGACACTAGGTTTTTAGTACAATTTCAGATTGGGAGGAGCTTCAATCATAGCCAATAGGAGAATACTCCTTTTAGCATAGAAATTGGGAAAACAAACGAAGATGACAAAATTTCTCATACAACTATATCTGTCCTTTTTGCCAATATTATATTATGTGAGTCCTCATTCCCTTATGATTTCTTTTATGTTTTTTATATAAATATAAAATGAAAACGGACCTTATAAGCTCACAACATCAGTACACCTTTTATGTAAATAGAAACGATCGTATAAATTTTTTTTCATTTTACAAAACAGTCCAGTTGTCAGTTGTAATTTGCGTCTAATAAAAACGATTATTATTAAAGGACTTCTTCGGCCGTTGCAGATAATCTTATGACCGTTATTGGACTGTTCATGACCGTTAGAAACTGATTATTACGTTTTTTTGTTTATAGTCGATTATTACGTTTGAGTTGTAAAATATTCGCATTAAAATAGTAACGGAAACGGACGGTTAAACAATCTCAATTAAATATAGAGTAAAGAAAATATCTACCATATAAGATTCAGGACATAAAATTAAGGAACTTATTATATAATCAAATCAAAATCGTTATAATGGAAACGAATTTTGTTTAAATAATTAAGGTAAGTGGTTTTATTAAAATTTCTTTAAATAAAATGAGTTTTTTTATTCATATAATTATCCTTAAACTTAAAGGCTAAGTTAAGTTATAGCCTAGATTTTAGATAAGAATTATTTCTTAACAATTAATGGTAAGTTTTGTGAATATTTTGAGTGAAAAATTGAAAAATTTATTAAAAAATACACTGTACACATTTATGTTTTTTAATGGAGGATTAATTTTTTAGGAGGCGAAAACTATTATGGTACTCGTATTAAAGACAATTTGTTGAGAAGATAAATATTTTGGGTATTGGACGGGATGAGGAAGGTTTCAAAATTTGAATATGAAAAAAAATAATTTTCTGCATGTTAAGTTCCACAAAAGTATGTTCAGTGACGACCATACTCAGAGAGCACATATTTCAGCTGGGCATGCTTGATGCTAGCTTTCTGGAAAGATTGTGAGGGTAATCGAAATTATTGCTGATATGTACTCTTTACACCCACCATAGGAAGAAAAAAAGTTATGTCAAAAACATAAAAGAAAGAAGTGAAAGAAAAAAAAATTATACAAAAAAATTAAAAGAAAAAAGGAAATAAACTCCAAGAGAGAGAGGAATAGGGAATGGAAGGAAAGGTAAAAAAAAATCGAAAAACCAAAACAAAATAATTATTTTTAAAGAAAAAGAAAAATAACAAGAAAGGGAAAAGTAACATTCTCAAAAGAAACCAAAAAAAAATAATAGAAAGAGGAGAAGAAAAAAAAAGGATGAAGCCAACCGTCTACTGGGTTGCTAGAGCCTTAGATGGACATACTCTACCTGGTCTGTTCCCAATTCCGCCCTATGGCACTCCGTGGCCAAAATATATTTATAGTTCCCCTTTTTTGAACAACTAGGATCTCTCTTACCTTATCCTAAGATCTAGGCTCGAACTTATAACCGGATAACTGTGAGGACGAGAAACCTTGATTAAAAATATCAAATTAGTTAGATGTGATTTTGGTTTGGATGGCATTTGTCTGTTGGCATTTGATAGTCGTACAGATAACAATTTATTATAGAGCATCTAAGGTAAAGCCAATATTTGTCGTTTTATCTGGCTTATGGTACCATATTGAAATCTTCAAGTTTAGACCAAAAAATATCAGGCCTAACAACACCTTTTGTTCAGTTTAGACCAAGAGACCAGGCCTAACAACACCTTTTGTTCAGAATGCACACCAGAATGTCACTTCGCGGATATAATGGCTTCTGGAAAATCATGTGTGTTTGTCAGAGCTTCATATTGAGCAATTTTTCTTGTTGACTTATTTACCGAGCAAGAATTATGACGACCACTATATCTCCTTTTAAAGCAAACTGTGGCTTTGCTTTAAAAGGAGATATAGTGGTAAAGAGTGGTCGATAACATTTTATTACGGAGCATCTAACACTTATTAAAATATTTTATTTAAATAATTGTCCACGCGGAGAAAATTACGTTAGTTTTTCGGGGTTAATCATATGCCGAGCAAGTCAACCATTCAGCATGTAATGAATAATTTTGAAAATATGTATACACTGGGAGAAGAAGCGAAGAATGGGCGATAATTAGGCCAATGTACACCTGAAAAGACTGATGCAGTGAGGTAACTCTCATCGACATGGTGCAAAGGAATTGGGAATATCTCTATCATGTTTGTTTAAAATTGTAAAGTAAAAATTTTGTTGCTTTTTTACCCGTAAAAAAATTCAGCCTGCGAGACTAGAGTGCTCAAGTTTAACAGCTCTGTATAGACGACCACCACTTTTGACAACAAATTATTATGAGTGACGAAGAACACTTCGACTTGGCTGGATTTGTTAATAAATATAATAGCCACTATTGGGGTACTGAAAACCCTCAACTGGTACACCAAAGACCGCTACATTCTCGTAGAGTAACTGTATGGTGCGGCATTTGAGCCAGCGTCATTATGGGGCCATCTTTCTTTAAGGATGCTGGAGGTAATGCTGCAACAGTTACTGGTGACCGCTATCGGGATATGTTGGAAAACTTTCTTCTACCCGAATTGGATAAATTAGGCATATAGAAACATGTGGTTCCAATATAACGATTCCACATCACGCACCGCTCGTGCTGCGATGCCACTTTATAGAAACAATTTTTCCGGCCGAATTTTGTCAAAAAGTAGTGATATCGACTGGCCACCACGATCTCCTGATTTAAATCCTCCCGATTTTTTCATATGCGGCTACTTGAAGGAAAACCTATACACTAATAAACCTATCATCATTTCCGTTATTTGGAATGGGCTCTGACTATTGGCGTAGTTTTCGAGGCGGCTGTGGTGTTAATGATGGCTATCAGCTGGGGTTGCAGTCTGTGGTGTGAGCATTGGCAACTGTCGCATACTTCCCGTTAATCTCCATGATTTTCTTATTTTAATCCATCGTAATGACTTTAATCAAATCGGAAAATCAAAAAAATAATCAAAATCAGAGTTAAATCGGAAAATTTATAGCCAATAGACTCACGTATTTCTTAGAACAAAACAAATGTAGAGAGCGTGATGTAGAAAATGTCGCCATATCGTATCTTCAATGAATCGATAGTCTTACAAGATGAATGGGTATCCTGCTAGAAATAGATATAGTCCTAGTTCATACTTTTCATATACAGAAAATAATCGTTAAGCATGGTTATGAGAGTACCGGGCTCATTTCAAAAGAAACAGCAACCGACTATGTTGCCTGCTTGAAACCACACCATACAGTGCATTTTTTTGATTTAATGGTATTTCCAAAGTCGCTTATTGATATGCCTCACTTCAAAAGTGATAATTTTACTTGTTAGTAAGACTATTTGAGCAATTTTACATTCCGGGAGTTGGACACTTTTTTTTATGTAAATTTGTAAAGTTTTGCTTTAGCGTGAAACTATCTATGATAAAATGGTAAACTATATTGAATGAAAAACATTAACAAACTTTGACAGGTGACAGCCGGTTTGACAGATTATCCTATCGAGAGTCCCATAAAAACAACACGCGATGTGACTTGTTAAAAAAGAAATAGTGACCCTGTCACCTGACAAACCTTATCATATCTTATTCTTGTTTTAATCTTTTTAACTATTTTATATAGACTGTGGGACCGCTACATATTTTTTAAGAGAGCTTTTCGGAAAACTTAAAATTTTAGATTCTAATAAAACGAATGGTCCATAAGCATTTCAGCAAACTATGAACTTAATAAGAACAAGGAAGATCCAAAACATGAATAATAAAAGACCATCTAAAGATATAAGCTATCATAAAATTGATAGCTTATATCTTTTTCTTTCGTTACTAAATGTGGCGAAATTTCAGTACAAAGGTAAAGGCTCAAAGCGCGATTATTCGCATTATTCAACTTCTCAGTGGGGCACACCAGACTTCCCCGGTGGACTCTATTCTTAATGAAACTTATTGAAGTTCTCTCATACATTACCTCTATAAGTCCCGATTGCTTCCCAAATTATCCTTTTAATTGTAAAAATATAATTGGCGCTCCACTTTCCTGAGTAGGGAAACCATGGTAGGAACCAGCGTTTAGACTGTCTACGTCACTTAATAGAAAAAAAAGGCCAGAACCAATCTATCCATCTACAGGAAACTTCATCTTTTTTGGAATATTATGATTTCCAGTGTTAAATCCTAGCTGCAAAAAGCTTTGGTCAATCAGGACTGCAGTTGAAAATCTGCCTCAAACATTTCGAAATCATTATTTTTAGTGACAGTCTGTTATGGTAGCCTTAACCGTAATTTCGGAGATTTGTTCATTGCCGAAAGTTGAGTTGGTTTTGTCGCAATTGGCAACAATATCGATAAAAAATTCCGTAATTCGACTGATCCTTCCTTGAGCTTACAGCAAAAATCTAGTCAGGTAGGCAGTCGAAGTCATGACAATAACCTATAGAATATAGGACATTCTCGCAAAGACTTCTGTTTATTTAAGTGAACCTTAGTAAAATTATAAAATTTAAAATTATATTTGTTGAACAAAATTGGAGTTTGATAATCGATTGTGATTGCAAATAATAATTTGTTATTTTAATTGATATGTTTTATCATGGCTGGTCTAGTAGCAGTTACATCGTAATCGATTAAAATAAAATTTTGCAGAAACAGAAAAAAATTATGTCAAAAGAATTATGTAATTTCTCAACCAAAATAAATAATATTGTATTTTTATACTCTCCCTTAGCATTTCCGATTCCTTTTCCTCCAAGCCTTAAATTTAATTTTCTTATTTTTTTCGATTGGTAATTTCTCACCCTCCTTTGAGTGAATTAATACCCTTTGGATGCTTCAAGTAAATGTTTTCTTCTCCTGGCATGATTTTTTTTCTCTCAATGCTAATTCGAACCTGTCTACCCCTCACCCCTCCCGTCGTCATCGCAACGTTAGCTAACAAACATGTCAACAGTATTGTCATAATTGGCCGTACTTCTCTGGAACTTCACTTTCACTAACTTCTATTTTTTACCTTCCTCCTCCTGTTTCTGCCACCCAAAAATCTCTTAAAAATTTCTAAATTTTTCCTAACATAATAAGTCTTGCAATTTTGGTGGCTTATTCGGGATCTCAACTCTGCGGTAGATCGTCGGTGGATCGTCGTTGGATTGTCGGTGAATCGTCGGTGGATTGTCGGTGGATCGTCGGTGAATTATCGGTAAATCATCTGTGGATCATCTGTGGATCGTCGATGGATCGTCAGGGGATCGTCGGTGGATCGTCAGTGGATCGTCAGGGCATCGTCGGTGGATCGTTGGTAGATCGTCGGTGTATCGTCTCCCCTGAATTCCAGGCTCTCTACTATTATTTAAAAATTTCCAAATCTGCTAATTAAATGGAATTTAACATCTTTGGCAATGTGTAGACACATTGAATGCATTTAATTAAATGGCATTTAACATATTTTTTCCACATTGGCTAAACATAGGCAAAACATTCTACTCAACAACCACTCCGAAATTCTGGGCAAAGAAACCAGATTCGGATTAGTCATACCGTACTTGCCCACACTAATCTCTTCAATGACCAATCTTGTTCATCAGTGTTCAACTCACTATTCCCCATATTTCAAAGACGGATCATTCAACCGAAAATTTCTTTTCAAGTAGGACCCCTTCCATTTTGAGCGTGTAAACTCTTCAATTCCTTTTCTGAACCGTCTTTTTAATCTTCTCGTATATTTAAACATATATTAAAATTTCCCTACAAATAACTATTGACCAGCTTTTCTGATGCATGGTGGGATGTTTTTTTATACCACTTCGAAAATTAATATAATTTTAAAAAAATTAGACTTCCAAAAAACCAATTAAAAACACCAATTAATTAGGTAATTATAAGTTTTTTGATATTTTTTTTCATATTTTTTTTTTCAATTTTATGTTCTTATTTATTAAAAAATAACAATTTGTAACATTAAAACAAATAAATTTTCTATGCAAACCTGGTTATCTAATTGTTACAATGGTAACCCACATGGAGCATGAAGCGACAAATGTCCACATGGTCGTGGCAGTATACAATAGCTGCTGGCTCTTATCTGAGAGACTCTCACTCATATGTACATGCATACAAACATGCATAAATACAACATTAACAGTCGAAAAATTATCTTAACTACAAAATATCATTAGAGAAAATCAAATTTATTTAAAAAAAATTCTACAATAAAAAAAATATCAAATAGAAAAAAAATCAGTTTTTAATTGAATACAATTTTTAATTAAATACACAGAAAAAAAATTATTTATTTTTGATATTTCTTCCCAACATAGTGTCGAACGCCCCACTTGATATTAGCTTGCGGATCAGTTTTCACGTACGTGAACACCGGCCCAGTTGTTCGTGATCGATCATCTTTTCCACCAGCTGCTGCTGCTGCCCTCAATCGATCTTTGCATGAAATAATTTTATCAGAAATTAACAAGAAAACGATCATTTTTAAGGCACAAAAAGAGGGGAGAGTGTCCAAAGAGAAACTTTTATAAAAATTACATTAATTATGTGTGATAATAATACCTGCTCTTAAGGGATGACCAGTGGCGTAAAAACGTGCTGTCGAGATAGACAGGAAGAGACACACCATTGCCATGATTAGGAGACGTACCGACAACACAGTTGCCTTTCCGTAAATGTTCATCGTCAATTAATCAACAATAATTTTTATTCACAAACGATTTTATTTAGTGTTAACCGAATAAATAGTAGTACTTAATCTTTGGATCAATTAAATTGACTGCCCTACTAATCTGTGAAAAAGCTTCTTTTATATCGACAATACAACACCATTAAATAAATTCAAATTCATCAACATGGAAATTTTCAAATGAACTCTCTTCTTTGGAAGGGTTTTTAAATTTGTTTCTTTTTATATTTTTAATATTTCCCTCCAGTTATTAACACATATTTTCGTCCAACTGTTTTCTTTCTTCTCAAACTGTTATAGTAATAATGGTGCGTGGACATTAATAGTAAAGTGCGATAGAATTTAATTCTATTATGATTTGTTGTGTCCGAATCATGACATTAATGTATTTTCTTTCATGTCAATATGCGATTTCATGCCTGATCAAGTGTAGCCTAATCAAAAAATCTCTTTTTCCCCTTCATTCCTCCTACAAAAAAAAAGAAATTAAAAAAACCATCCACCTGAACTGAACTGAACCAAAAGAACTACAATCAAATCCATTTTAACACAATCTCTTAGAGGAGGAAAAAAACATTTTTTTTTTGCTTTAGCTTTTATTTATTTATGATTAAATTGATTTACTGGTTTTTTGTCAAAATTCTCAGTAAACTATTTTTGATGTTTTCATCCAAAGTTGATTGATTTTCTTTCGATGAGTGAGTGCTTAAGATTTTCTCCTCCCCAGAATGACTTTCTTCATATTATTTCTCAATCCGATTTTGTTATTTATTCACACTTTCATTTTCTTTTCTTAGATATTTATAATTTTTTCACTAATCATGATTTATTTATATATTCACAACAAAATAAAAATAAAACTAGTCAAGTATCTACTTTAGCGATTTTATACATTATTCATAAGTAAGCAAATACGATAGTGGAGATCGAATCCAAATGCATATGTTCGAGAGGAGCTAAGCCTGCGGTGAATTTATCCGATTTCTAATAAGAGATTTTCAATTGTTTATTTTTTCTCTACTCTTTTTAAAAACAATTATCTTTTTGAGGAAATTCCCAAATAAAAAGTAAATAATCGGCTTAATTATAAAAGTGTAACAAAAACAAATAGGCATGGATTCCTAGGCGATATAAAAAAACTAAGGTCTGAAAGGAGCAACCATACTGTGAAAATTTAGGGGAAAAACCTTTTTAAAAAGCCAACAACTTTTTCCTATATATTTTTTTTCATAATTCAGCTTCGATTAGTCAATGCTAAGAAGTATTGATTAATTGACTAATTGCACGCTTGTTGTAAGATGGACAAAGATTTCTATGAGTAATTACACAAAACTGTACTAATTTACATAAAATCATAATAAAAAGACACAATAATTGACGTAACTGACAGAAAGGATTACGATAACTTCTTAAAGTTTTTCTTTTTGTTTAAGGTTTTTACATTGAGTAATTGGCAAATGACTTTGTTGGTAAAAAACGGAAGCGTAATTTAGTTGTTAAAATCATGTTGAAACGACCTCAATAATCGCCTTTTAAACAAATTGTATAAAAACTTATTGATAAATTAATACTTTGAATTTCTGCGTACTACTTCCAATCAATACTGATTGGAATTGGTTTTATTTTGACATACAACAAAAAAATAGAAACAAAATACCAAAAAAAATAGATTAATTAAAAATTATGTAATTTCGATCAATACAGAAGAGATTTGTTTAATTAGTATTTCCTGTTTTAGTAAATTCGTAGAAATTTAATTACAAGATCCAGCATAAACAAATATAAGCTAATATTTTAATAGTTTAATTACTTATATTTGGAGAAAAAAATGAAAAAAAAAATTTTAATATGAAAAGTAAAATAAAAAAATAAAAAATAAAAACCGGCTAGAATTTTCTTATTTCCTTAAAAGAGATTAACAGATATTAAGGATAATAAATGCATAATTTTAATGAATGTTAATTTTTTAACATCATCTTTGCATCTACTTCATTTTGCTCATTTTCTTCATCTTCTTTAAGGTACGACTCTACTCATATCAGCATAAGTTATGCAAAGTTTCAACATCAGTTTCATCTTCTTCATCATCTTCATTATCTACTTCGTCTTATAAAACATGCAAAGCTTCCATGCTATAATTGCCTTTTCTTCATCTTCTTGCTTTCCTCCCCTTTAACTATCTTTCGTACACCATGCATGAAGCACGCAAACATTTAATCTATCCATCCGAACAATTCCTGGGGTGAGCGGTCTCAACCAGCATACCGCTCTCTTATCTCTCCACACATATTTTTTTAACTACCTAGTCCTGCCTCTAACCAGCTCCATCCAACATAGGTAAGACTATTTGCTCACAGTAAGTAATCAGTTACAATCTAGTTACTCTAACTGTTGGTAGCAAGTCCTAAATCTCTACTATCATCTGCAGTGATAGTACCCGGGGTCCTGCTAACCCTTAGCACTAGGCCTAAATCTGTACCTGCGATAAGGTGACTACCATGGGGTTTGCGACGACCATGGTACCAGTTTTTACTTCTAAAGCGCATCTGGTGGATACACTCACTCTTAAAGAACTTCAGTTAGGAAACTGGTAAATTCCTGGTACTGCTAGGCCGGCACAGGACCGCGAGTCGCCATACCCGTTGGCTCTTCTAGTATTGATCATAGTTTGATCGTTCTCCCATAAGAGGCCCTCTGTGCGGGAATACCTATTGTTAGACATAATACCACGGATCGCCTACGATCATTGCGATTAGAATATGACCAATCAGCTCAAAACAGCCGGCGCTTGTAATGGATTTCGCCAGCCCAGCTGACTAGATGCAGATGATTGCATACAGCACGCTTAAATCCAACTTTCAATTTCAATTTACTGCCTAGATTACCTCACACAATAGAACAGTTAGTTTGGTTACCTTCCTATGAAAGGTTAACACCCTTTAAAAAAATCTCTTTCAACCCACAGCTCTCAGCTAGTCTGGTACATCGTTATCTTTAGGTCATTTTTCGTTTTCAATCAAAAAATCTGCCTTCATTCTACGCCAAATGTTTTCAGTATGCCTGCTCTAGCATACCATCTTTATTAAAGTTCCATCGTGTACCATGTATGAAGCAATCAAAAAAGTCAAATGGTATGCGATCTCAACTTCCAGCCATTGCTAACAGTCAGTAAAAAGTTATAAGCTCAGTAATAGAACGCAGGATAACAGGTATCCCTAATTTCTAGTCCTAAAATTGTACCCGTAATATAGGCATTAAACTGTAGACACCACTTTTCAGCCAACGATACCTCCTCTCTCTGATCAGTCACAGTATGTTTTAATACCGTGGTACACCTGCTGCCCGTGATACCAGTTTTGTTTAAAGAGTACTTGCTCGGTTCTCTCACTCAAAGAGCCACAGTAAGGAACCTTGTAAATTCCTAGGAATTGCCAGATCGGCTCAAAAATACTAACCATATTATCGAAGCCGTGGTACACCTGCTGCCCGTGATACCAGTTTTGTTTAAAGAGTACTTGCTCGGTTCTCTCACTCAAAGAGCCACAGTAAGGAACCTTGTAAATTCCTAGGAATTGCCAGATCGGCTCAAAAATACTAACTGATGTACAAACACTAGTCTTGCCAGTCCTCGTGTATTTTCCGAAAACTTGGGCCCTTGCCAAAAAAATTGCGAATTGCTGTCCGCATTTGAGAGGAGGATCATTCGAAAAACTTTTAGCCCCCTAAGTAAGAATGAACTAATCCGGAGTCTATTTAATGATGAGATTATGAAACGTTATCTCGACTGCCTAGTTCTCGATAAAATTAACCTCAATAGACTGCGGTGGACTGGCCACTTATTCCGTATGGGTAAGGAAGATCGTACTCTGAAAGTCTACAGTGATCCCAGAAAACGAAAAGGGCCCCAAAGATAGTAGACAGGACGCTCAAAGCAAGCTTGGAGTGTGACACTGGAAATCCGCGGTGCGCAGTCGGGTCGTCTGGAGTTCTTTGATTCTCGGTTGGAGCACCGTAGATAATGATAAATCACATTGAGCTTTTATGAAAAGAGCTCGATAGAAAATTAATGATAAAATGTCCTTTTACAAAATACAAAATTGATGGCAACTCGAAAAAACAAGAACATCTTTAAAAAAACCCACCAGGATGGCGTAGCTATCCGACGACGTGGAAGCTTGTACTGCACGTCCAGGATGGACTCACGCAAGAGCTGTGTGAAGGGGAAATCCATAGTATTGCCAGAAAGCGGTAGGTGATGCCAGTCTCGTTCCTTATCTGTCACACTTGGTATGTATATTTAGAAGATCTTAAAATTATTGCTTACTGCACCAAAACCTCTTAAACATAACAAAAGGATTAAATAAAACCAAAATTGAATTATATCCAAATATTATTGAAGAGAAATTGTTGCAGTTTTTATCAACTTACATGGCTTTTCGTAATAAAAACCTAAGCAGTGACTTTTTTTTTTTTTTTGTTACTCAAACTTGTTGCATAATAAAAATTTTAAAAAAAATTCGTATAAATAATAAATAATTAACAAATAAAAATCTTTTAAAAAATCATGAATTATGAGAAATTAGTCAAGGAAAATATCGAACATTATTTTTCCGCTTTTAAGCTACAATGAATATTATTAATAAAAATATCTACACAAAAAAATTATTGATAAATTATTGTACTATGAAATGGTAAAGAGAAAGCAGAATTTTATTATTTATACAAATCAATATATTTACTCAAGGGGGAGTTGGCGGGATGGTAAAAAAAATGGTTACAAGAAATTTCCTTCTTGACTATAACTTCTCCCCCTATGGATAAGAGTGGCAATTACGAATTAATTTACTTTTCATACTTGTCCACACTATCATTGTTACAAATTAAGATATTTTGTATTATCTTTAATAAATTTTTTTTTTGCAAATTCTGTTGTTAATTGTTTTTACGTTTTCTAGTTTTTTAATTTTTTTTAAAAATAATTTCTTCTTATTTTGATCTAATTTTTTCCAGCAAATCGAATAGTTAGTGAATAGATCAGTTGACTAGGAAAGTTTATGTATCCGTGAAAAATCGCGAAATCTCACTTTTGTGCCCAATCATTTGTAACATTCAAATTTCTATACACTGCATGATCATGATCAGTTTTACGCTAAATTATACTGCACCAGCGATCGATTCTACTTTCTGAACAATTTTTTTGTTTTCCATATTGACTTTTCGAAAACAGATAAATTTCCTTCCTTCTAAGATTTAACGATATATAAATTAATTGAAAAACGACAACTTAATTTAGTTTATTTACAAAGTTCGTTTGATTAACATCGATTGAAAAGCTTCGTTCCGTTTTCTATCCTAACGTATCGTAAACGTGTCATCAAGTATCAAAACGTATCGTGTCATATTCATCTTTCTGCTACAGCAATAAAAAATGTTAAAAATTTACTTCATTTTTATAATATTTGCGGTGATCGATAATAACCTATCATCTAGTGAAGAGACAAATAATGTGCATTTAATATTAAAGAATATCAATTATGTGCCCAGTAAAAGGCAAACGGACAATGGATTCGATATTTTGGATTTTAGCGTTTATTTACCAAGAAGTGCGTTACTAGATTCGAAAGATCAACATGCTACCTTAACAGCATCGTTCGATGATAAACGTGTCCGAAAGGGTAGTAAACGGCCACGATTGCAACCGCTCACAATGCCATACATACGGAACACAATCCAGGAAGCACGACTGAAAAATATTCCATCAACCGATTCGCTGCCACATTTTGAGGCCTTGACTAGTTTTAATCCGTCCAAGTCTAAATCACCATTTACATTGTCGAATGTGCGAACTACAAAGAAGAAGCCTACCGAGGAGAATAATTTCAATCGTAATGTCCTAAATATCAAATCGGTAATGTATACAAATGTAGAGCCGCCAACCTTGAATGGCTACAAGGACTCGGAGATTCGGCCAACTAAACCGACCAGTTTCGATGATCAAGCGAAGAAAGTCGAAGCGTACTTTACAACTAAATCAACTCCAGATGATTTTCCGCACTTCGAAGCTTTGACTGCCACTCGACCTCATATCGAAGAATTAATTTCGTTCAATGAAAAGCCTCAGGCTGGCTTAAGGACATTCCAACCGTCCACATTTGAACCAATAACGACCCCAATTACAAAGTTGCAATATCAATCGCCCAAATATACCAAAATAAGTACATACCCAACGAAAAAGGGTGTTATTAGACCGCATATAACCGTTTTGAATTACACCGCCGAAAGGGACTTGACTGCTCTACGTCCAGTTCAATCGAGCCGATTCGAATCCGACATTATACCAACATCAAGACCAGTTACGGGGTCGAATCAATTTCCACGATTTGAAGCGTTGACAGCTTCGAAAGATGACCAAAATAGTTACTTCAATAAAGACAACGAACCAACTTCAGAGGAGCACAACAGCGAGGAGGCATCACCCTACGAAGGGCTCATCCATAATTCGCCACCGAAAAAAGAAGTCCTATTCAACAGTGTCGTATACCATCCAGATCGGTATACCGGAGCTATTTACACAAAGACTCTCAAAAATCACAGTCCAGTAAAAAGTTACGAGTACCACGTCAAGGATACATCCGAGAAACCTCATCACAGCCCAGCTTCAATAACGCTACCTGCTTTCTATATTCACGTTGCTAATGACCATCGTCGAACAGCACGAATGGATACTCAAGCATCCGTAAGAAGGGATACTACAATTAAACCACTTCCCTATCAAGGTGTCTTCAAAACGATTTCCTCCTACGTAACGAATCGAACGGACGAGGATGAAGGTGCTAACAAAAGAGTTATCCAGCGTGAACCTACAACACCCTCGCCAGCAGAGAAAGCTGTCAACGATGAAATTCAGTATTTTCAGTGAGTATAAGTACCACCAGTCATCCTTGACACAATACTTCAAACTTTTCAATACTCAAATTGGAATCTTTTTTCTTGATTACTTAAATTCCAATAAATTTAGGGACATTTTCATTGGACAAAACTCGCCGCATGAACTTGAGTTCGGACACATTGTGGATGGACCACTTGGTTCGGAGGAACGATTTGAACGGAAGGATATGAAAGGGAATCGCCACCAAGGAAAAGTACTAATCTACAAAGAGTGTCTTTAAAAAATTGTTTTCTTTTTAAAATTTTTTGTTAAGAATAACAAATAGGATTCTTCGATTATTTTCGATTTTTTTTTTGGTGGGGTTTCCTGTGTTGTGACTTAGGCTCACCTTAAAAATAGATATAGGATTTCCTTCTTTACTCTTTAACTAATCACTCGTCTATTGTTCTTTTGTTTTTTTTTCAATTTTTCCCTTCTTTTTAAACGCAATCTTTCCTCATAGAAAAATTCAATTCTTTTTCTTCTATTTTCATATTTTTTGCGCAACTTTTCTCACTGAATAACTTTCATCTCTAATCTATGTGCTTTGACCATCTCTCATCTAAACTTGCTACACTTTCCAATTATAATTTGGTGGTATTACATGCAAATTACTAACAGATATGCTAATGTGGGTGGAAGTGGATCTTATAGTGCTGGAGTTAAAAAAGGCAATAAAATGCATGATATTGAAACGCACGAAAGAGCCGTTAAGGATAAGGGACTTTTTCAGAAACGGGTTGGCTAACAACAAAAATCTCATTTAACAATAAAAGAATTATTTTTGTGTTTTGTTTTTTTTTTTTGTTAAGAAAACTTTCATCATTGCTAATTCGATAAAATTATTCATTTTAGGTCAGGTGGACTGACAAACGAGGTGGCTATGGTGAACACTATTGGGACTTAGGACATAACAATCAGAGTACGTGATTTGTCTTGCCAATTATTTTTGTACTTATTTGTATTTTTAAAATGAAATTCATATACTCTTTTTTTGCAAAAAAAAAATGATATTATTATAATTAAAGGATTTGCTGTTATTTATTAAAGAAAATTGTGTTTTTAGAATTAAGTAATCTGTCGTTATTAGAGGTAATTTTATATTGTTTGGAAATTTATAATATATTTAATACTCACGTAGAGGGTCTGCTTTGAATAAAATTTGTTTTAAGCTCCGAAATCAGCGAAAATTTAGTGCAATTTGTAATTTCTGATTTTTTTATTCTCATCTCATAACCATCATCGAGTGGAAGGTATTTTTACCTTTAAAACAAACAATGAAAATATTTTAAGTGCCCAAAAGTTGCTGAAAACTTATCTGAACATGTTATTTCGAATGCAAATTTCCTCGAGTTTAAATATGACTTAGGACCAATCTGTCATCAAATAACATTTAGCGTTATGACACTTAAAATAATAACAAACAGAAATCAAATTCAGTCAGTCAAGGTTATTGCAACTTATTTTACTGTGGAAGCTTGGGTCCTTGATAAGGATTTATGAACTTTTTGTTTAAGATAATATTTAGGGATGAAGCCTACTTTACTTATTACTTAAATACTTCACCGATAAGGCAATCAAAGAACCATGGAAATAAAGACCTTCTGCTAATAAAAATGTAAATTTTTCCACTAATGTTCAAAAATAATTTTAAAATTCCGAAACTTTCGCCATTTCTAAAATTGTACGAGAATATTTCAAAAACAAAGTAGAAATCTGACAAAAATCTGCGTATGACGTAAATAATATTGCTTAGTTTTGTGGAAGGTTTTCTTGCTGTGCTATGATTTTTGATAAGGTAGGAGCATAATTCCAACGACAACTGTAAACGGCATATAGTTGTAGCTGTCAAAATCTGAAAATCTTCGCAATTTTATGGTATTGAACCAAATTCCGGTGACGGACGACAACTGTAAACTGTTTTTTACCATCCAATTAGATCTTATTTTAATTTTGTAGCTATCGTTGAAGTACTGCCACATATTACAATGTTTTGTGATGTGGCAGTATCGTTGAAATTGAAATCAAAGTCAAGATAAATGCATATGTGAGGTTAAGTGAACTTAAAAATTGAATTCAGCTTAAAATATAAATAATAAACTGATCAAATGTCATTTCCTTACTCATTGCAGTTATCATCTGTAAAGTTTATAGTCCTACCTACACATATAGTGTATAGATAGGACCACAAATTTGACAGATGATAGCTGGTGGCTGTCAAAGCAGCTGTCTTCTGCCAAATTTTTCTAATGACTTTTACTCAACATATTCTGTTATTTTTTTATAGATAGACTCACGATAGAACAATGCTTTTAAATTATCCAAATTTACTTCGAAAATAAATTGTCAATTTGCGAAACATAAAATTGATATTCTTTTAAAAAAAAATTGTTATATGTGATAAGGTTCATTTTTGGCTCGATGGTTTTGTTAATAAGTAAAATTGTCAATTTTGAGGTGAGATAACTCCACAAGAGACTTTGGCGGCATCGATATGTCTACAAATATGTACTGTTTGGTGAATACAAATTTGCCCTACAAATAATATCTTTAACGATTCATAGACAAATAGACTGGTTCGAAAGTAGAAAATTTCGTTCCATACATTGGCCTAACATCGAAAAGTTAGTCTACTCCACAACCAATCCGAAATTATTGTCAGATTTTGCATTGGGCAAATCGCACTTATCCATGATGTCCTTTTTGGTAACCAACCTTGTTCTTTATAATATTCCGTTCGACTCACCTTTCCACATATTTTACATAAATTCCACTTAACCCAGAATTTTTTTCCCCCAATAAGACTGGTCGGTGGTCATTTTTCTAGATTTGTTCGGAAAATCGGGCATATAGGGGGCTTTTCAATAGGTACATTTAAGCTATGATAGCCTGTTACTTTGATGTTATGCAAAAAAGTACATTTTTGGCTGAATGGCTACATAAACAAGCAACATTTTTAAATCTGGAACGAAAAGCAATCACAACCGTTTTAGCACCTTCCTTTTTATCCGGAAAAACTCACTCTCTAGTGTGGATATTTAACGGTAAATTAGATATTTAACGGTAAATTAGGGCTGGCGCTTCAGTAATTCTTGATGGCGACAGCTATCGAGAAGTAATAAAAAAATTTTCAAATGGACCATATGAATTTGAACAATATCTGGTTTTAACAGAACAAACAATCCCCTCCCTCCTCCCCAAATGACGTACCTGAGCTGACTTAGCGGTGCCTAGGAATTTACAAGGTTCACAGAGCAGGGTACAGACCAAAAGTACTCTAATAAAAAAATTAGGTACCACGGGAATCGAGGGGCTCCATAGAAATAGTAGATTCTATGGTCGGTTATGGTGAGGTGGTTTGGTATTTACGTGGTGGCTGTGGTTGAAACCTATATCGCGGGTATGATCTGCGGATCGCGGGTGGGAGATAACTGGCAATTATCTCGGGCGCTGTCACTGCTAATGACAGTAGAGGTTTAGGTAGTCCTCGCCACCAACAGTTGGAGTAGTCAGCTTGTAACAGATTACTGACTGTTAACTGCCAGTAATGGTGGTGCGTTGATTGAGTGTAACTCAATCTCTATGATCGTAGGCGACTTGTGGTTTTCAGTTTATAGACAAATAAGTCACGTTAAATAATATATTATTACCCCACGGCAGTTGAAACAAGGGACTATTTCCAGAGAGTTATTTTCGAGACATTTTGATGTCAGCTGGCCGCTAAGATAGTTCGATTTAACACCCTTCGACTTTTTTCTATGGGACTACGTTAAATCAATGGTCTATGCGAATAAACAGGGACTACTTTATGAGCTGGATAACAACATCATTCAAAACATCGGTGAGATACAGACTGATTTATACAGAAGAGTAATCCTAAATTGGCCATCTCGCATGGATCACCTTCTACAAACGAAGTCGTGATCCCATTTACAGAACGATATTATTTTTAAATAACAATTCCATTGGATATTATTTAATCTGCAATAAAACTATCTGCCCGTAGCTCACATATAAATTAAAAACCCCTTTTGTACTCGTAGCTTTAGTCCTGCCCTCTGTAGTGTCTTGAAAATTGGATAGATTGGTTCAGTTGCCTCAAAAACAGACCAAGTTGCCATATTCCAGAAAAGCTTTTAATCACTAATGGTAAGAAATTCTCTTTCGATTTTTTTACCACATTTTGACCTTTTTTAAAAAAATTTTATCCTCCCGATACAAAGATATAAGAATTTTTCTACATCAAAAAGATCCTACTCGTAAAATGACATAATGGATAAGTAAATAATTTTTTCCCCTATTTTGGTTACATGAATATTGGATAGTGAATAATATAAAAGGATCCCATATGATGACGGTACCATTGCTACTTATCAGTTATATGAAAATCGAAAATAAAAATGGTTTTAATGGAATATAAAAATCTACAAAACTCCTAGAAGGTGCACGTAGCTGTTTTAAAAGCTTTTTGCCTCCCTCAGAAGTAAAATAAAATAAATTGAAAGAAAATGCTTTCAACTTTAAGTCTGGATACTAATTAACGACTTTGGAAATTGACAATACTTTTTGTTCGTCCCTCTGGGTTCTGACTTTAGGAAAATTAAACTTTTTTTTCTTCAATAAGTACATAATTAAGTTTTGATCTCAAAAAAACTTTCTTTTCCGTTATCTTCCCAAATATTTTCTAATAGTACCACTCACTGC
This sequence comes from Atherix ibis, assembly GCA_958298945.1. Lineage (NCBI taxonomy): Eukaryota > Metazoa > Arthropoda > Insecta > Diptera > Athericidae > Atherix > Atherix ibis. The sequence continues at coordinate 78,208,276 of OY282606.1, read as the reverse complement.
AAATTTTTCTCTTTTCATAATAATAGGAAATAATCTGTATTATGTAGTGGATTTTTAACTGATCGATTATTTTATTATATAAGCGCACAAAAGGCAATAGCTGCAAATTTTGACATCAATTCTGAAACTGCACACATCAAATATTATGTAACGTGAAATAAACAACACTGTTGGAAGAGGTAGGAAATTTCTTCCTTCCGGTTGTTATGATGTGATCTTCATGAAAATTTTATTACCCAAACTAACAACGAAACTCAGGTTCAATTTTCAAGTGCGCTTAACTCTTAGTGAGGACTTACAATTTAGTATGTGTACGATTATGTCTCAAAAATATTTTCTACTCTCTAGTTGTTATTTTCTTCTTTATTTTTATTATATTATTACATTTGCACTTTCCTCAATTATATAAATCACAGGTGAGTTGAATTTAAAAAGTTAAACATGCTGTATTGAATATGGTAACGTTGGTAGTACATATTTTTAGTAGCAGTACATTGAGCGCTTTTCTTTACTTTTATTGTCGGAGACGACAGCGACAATAAGAGGAGCAACTGGAGACAAAAAAGTTGCTCAAACCAAAACACTAACAATCAAAACTTGAGCTACAATTACAGACAATTCCAAAGATTAAGTAAAAGGCTAAGAGCAGCGCATTATCATAAAAACATTATTCACGTAAAATAACGTTTTGTGAATTATTGAATACTTCGGGTTTTTTCTCTCATACTTAAAAGTGGTACAACATTTTTCGAGTAGTTTCGACAACATTTGATTACCTTTCCTTATTCAAAAGAAAGCGAAATGTTAAGCGACAGAAATTAAATTGGAGTAATAGAAATTTTGAAAATTTACAATCCTACTTAAGGCTGGCAAAATTTCACGGTCACGTCTTCAAAATCTGGACAGTTGAAAACAGTTGACACCAATTACCAGGGCAATTTTTTTTTAAATAACATAAAAATAAAGTGAAACAATTAAAAACAAAAGAAAACGTTAAAAAAATTAACAAAATTTTTAAAATTTAATAGTGATTTCCAAAATAAAGAAAAACTTTAGAAAAGCATTTATTTCTTCAAAAAAATATTTATAATTATTGTAAAAGTAATATTTTAGCAAAATTTCTTAGAAAGTTTAAGAAAAATATTGTCTTAACAAAAAAAGAAAACAGGTACACTTTTTTATTACTCTTACAATTAGAGTGCATTGAAATTGCTTTTACTTTATTGATTCTCTTACCTATGATTTAATATGTTAAATTATAAGATAATGGAAAATTTTGACAGCATAACTAATCTACATAATAATCATTATTGGGATTTAACTGATTTATTAATGAGCATTTCACAATGTAATTGCGTTCATAATTGGAGAAATTTTATAAGCGCAGTAAGTGTACGTTGCTCATATAGGAAAAGTCTAAAAATAAAATACTCAAGAAAATTGTTCTTGTACGGGGTTTGAATATTTTCGTATTTATTTTTCTACTTGTAAACTTTAAAATTAATTTTATGAAAAGATTTTTAATTCGTGTTAGACAATAATAATTAATATATAGAATTTCAGATCAACATAAGGGATCAACCCGAACGTAATAACATTATCCCATGCCAACCGAGTTCATATGATACCAAAACAATAGTCAGTAGAAAGACCAGTTCTGGTGCAGATGGAAAAAATTGAGATTTGACAATGACACCAATATTTAAAGATAATCAGCAAATCACATTTCAATTCAAACGATGAGATGAAGTCGTCAAACATTAGGTATCTATCGCCATGCGTCAAACAATAAATATAAACTATCAATGATTACCTATAAACGGTCAACGATTAACAATTAACGATCAACTAGCAACTATCAACTATCAACCATCCACCAATCATCACCCATCAACAATCAATCATTAAGCATCAAATATCAATGATCAACGATAAACCTGGAACAATTAATAATCAACCTTCAAGTATCAAATATCAACGATCAACAATCAACTACTAACCCACTTATGATCAGCGATCTTTCATTAATTATCAATGATCAATGACAAATATTTAACTATCAACTATCAATAAACAACCATCAAACATCAAACATCAATTATTAACGATCAACCATGAACGATCAACCATCAAGGATTAACGATCAACAATCAGCGTTCAACAATCAACCGTCAAACATAAATCGTCAAGCGTGCCAAGTTTAGCACTTCAACGAAGTTGACCATGGTAACTACTTTGAATAGCATAACATTGATTTTTAACTAAAATCTGTCTAATAAAGAAAAATGGTTTTTAGGACCTGTAATCATTATAATAATACTGTAGCGAATCAAGATACGAGGGTCGTTCAATAAGTCCTTAGAAAAAGATGGAAAAAAACTGTTTTTTAAAAAAAATTTTTTGATTTTTCAACATAATCTCCTTTTAGCTCTATACACTTTTCCAACCGTTCTTCCAAAATTTTTATCCCGTCCAAAAAATAGGATTTCGGAAGTTCTGCAAAATACTCATCCGTTTGAGCAATGACGTCCTCGTTGGAAGTGAACCGTCGTCCGCCAAGCCATTTCTTCAGATTGGGGAAAAGAAAATAGTCACTCGGGGCCAAATCTGGTGAATAAGCGGGATGCTGCAACAATTCCATTCTCAATTCCACAATTTTGGCCATGGAAACAGCGCAGTTGTGCACACGCGCATTGTCCTGATGCAAGAGGATTTTTTTCTTCTTCAGATGGGGGCGTTTCTCTTTGATTTCCTCGCTCAACCGTTGCAATAACGACGCGTAATACGCTCCTGTTATTGTTTTTCCTTTTTCCAAGTAGTCGATAAAACTGATGCCCTGCGAATCCCAAAAGACCGTGGCCATCACCTTGCCGGCCGATGGCACAGTTTTTGCCTTCTTCGGAGCCCGTTCACCCTTGAAAGTCCACTGTTATGACTGTCTCTTCGTTTCTGGAGTGTAGTAGTGTATCCAGGTTTCGTCCACAGTGACATATCGACGAAGGAATTCGGCAGGATTGCGATGAAAGAGTGCCAACATAGCCTCAGAGTCCACTACACGATTGCGCTTATTTTCACAGACAATTTTTCATGCAAAATTGAAGCGACTGTACCTTGTGATATAACCGTGGCCTCAACTAATTTGCGCACTTTAATTCGCCGATCGTTCAAAATCAGATCGTGGATTTTATCGATGATTTCAGGAGTACACACCTCAACTGGGCGTCCTGAACGATGTTCATCTTTTGTGGATTAACGGCCACGTTTAAATTCATTCACACAATTGTAAACCGTCGCAAACACAGGTGCAGATATGCCATGAACTGCATCCAACTCGGCTTTGATTTCTTTCGGGCTTAAGCCTTTCAAATGGAGATATTTGATGACAGCCCTAAACTCGCTTTTTTCCATTGTTATGCACAAATAAATGTCGTTAACTTTAATCGAGGATAGAAATTGACCTACGATATGGATCGAGCTGAAATTTTGACAGCTTTCCTGTCGATAATGCTACTTACAAAAAAAGTAAGTAGCATTATCGACAGGAAAGCTGTCAAAATTTCAGCTCGATCCATAGCGTAGGTCAATTTCTATCGTCGATTAAAGTTAACGATCTTTACCGACACTACGAGTGCAATTTCTCGGATTTTCTAAGGACTTATTGAACGACCCTCGTATATAATGTTTTATGAAATATTAAAATTTCGAATCTTCGGCCCTCTTTACACGGCGCTATTTTACGTCCTTCTTTGCTTGCTTGCTACCGTGTTCGCCACCTTGGCAAAAATTACGTTATGCTTTCTGCGCTACTACTTCCGAAGCAATAGCATCAAACATTAACCAACTATCATCAACAGTCAACGATCAATCATCAACGATCAATGATCATTTATTACCAATCAGTGATCAACCATTGACTATTAATGATCAATAGCATCAAGTATCAATTATTGACGCTTAGGTCTAAATCATTAACCATCGATGATGAACTATCAACCAGCAACCATCAACAATCAACCATCGATGATAGACCATCAACAATCACCAATCAACCATCAACAATAAACCATCAATAATCAACGATCAAACATCAACAATCAACGATCAACCATCAACAACTAACTATCGGTGATCAGCGAGCAACCATCCACAACTAACTATCGGTGATCAACGAACAACCATCAATAACTAATTATCGGTGATCAACGATCAACAATCAACGATCAACCACCAACAATTAACGATCAACCATCAACCATCAAAGATTAATGATCAACTATTAACTATCGACCATCAATCGTCAACCAGCAACGATGAACGATCATCCATCAATGATCAATAATCACCCACCAACGATCAATAATAATCAAATAACGAAAGTTATGTTTATAATAGTTTGCTACTAGAAGAGGTATAAAATTCCTTTTATTGTACATTTTTTTTAAAAAACTACGGCTATTATATTACTCGTAACTTCATAAAGAATTTTCTGTAAAGATGTTATTAGTTTTTGGAGTCGTGAAAGGTAATTTACCGATTCCAATTTCTTTTGATAGCGAAAATCGAGATTCTTTTTATTACTAGCAACTAATAATATTATAAATAAAATTTGGATAAATTGAACCTGATAAAAATTCACTATTAATTAATACCAAAAATGACTATCTATAAGGACAAGGAATATATGACAGGATCTGACCCGAACCAATTTATTACTCGTAAATATCAATTTTTTTAATTATGTTAATCTTTACATAATTTATTGTGTGGATACGTCCTGTCCATTGGAGACGATTCTGATTGTTCAATTCACAGTCGTAATTGTGAAAAAGGGAACCAATCTTTTATAATATTTTAACTACGAAAGCTTTAAAAAATGACTTACATTTGTATAAAAAGAACATTGATTTAAATTCTTTAAAAGATCTCCATAGACTTTGAAAAGCGACTTCTACTTCTCAATGCCAGCATATATTGCAGTACAAAAAATACTCCGATTATATGCATTATGTCCTTAAATAATTTCTTGTATTTTCGGGAATGCAATTTTATTTTTATAGGCACTCATTTTTATATAACCAATTAGACTGTGGAAGTTTCTCTCCGTAAATTAATTCCATAAAATTGATTTTTTTCAATGGCATCTTAAATTTAAATTTATTCCTTAGATAATCAGTACATGGATTAATGCGTTGGGTCGGCAACGCGCAAATAATAAGACTCGGAAGAGTTTCGTTCCAGTTTGTTTTAAAATTAAAAGAAAATCTTTCTAGAAAATTAACATAAAAAAGAACGATTGTCCATTTGTTTAGAGAACCCATAAGGAAAAGCAACAGGATAAATCACAGATAACATTGCCCACCGGATATAAGTACGAAAGGACATAGGATGAGCATAGTAGCATATACAAAATACTCGAAGACACCGGAATTGTAGGCAAAACATTTTCACACGATCCACTGAAGTGACTCGTCCAAAAACAATAATTTCTTGTGTACGTGTGTATGTGTGGTTTTTTATTCGTTTTATCTTTTCTACTATGGTCAATATTCCGGTCAAACCGGTTAGTGATTTTATAATTTTGCATATTTAATTTAAAAGTCCGAAGCGTCGAATAACCAGTGGTATCCTTTCTAATGGACTTCACCATTGCCATAAAGACAATCTATACACGAGTACACGACAGAAGAATTTCGATGGGAAAAAAGGGTGCTAGCTCATCACATTTTCATACATCGGGGACTTATCTGATGAATGGTCTTCAGATGACCCCTTTTACTTCCGCATAAAAAAACCGGTTCTGGACATTCACTTTTGATTGAGTGACCCTTACTTCTTTCGAAATTATTCAAAACTCTTCTTCTGCATATACGAAATACCTGAAGATAAACTTATTTACAATATTGTGATGGTCCTGGTTTAATTCAATTTAATATTTTTCACTAACAAGTAACTGAGTATACAATAGAAGATCAGAAATTAAAGAAAATTCTACCAAATATCAAATAGAAAGAAAAAACGGAGGGCCGATTTAATTACAGAATTATTTTATGCAAGAAAATTCACACAAAATATTTGAATCGAGATTGTGTAAAATTTTATGAGATGTCATTAGGATGACTTGAGTCCAGTTAATTGTAAATGCAAATGTATTCAAAAGCCAACACAACAGATATCCACTACAGGACATAGGCGACCCTTCATTTAATTCATCTCTAGGAAAGTAACATTAATGACAGTGTATACAAATGCAGGCACACATCCATATAGTCACATATGCCCACATTACAGGAAGCTGAATTTCTACGATCCTCTTATATACTGCACCCTTCTTCTAGGCCAGCATTTAACTTCTCCGTACATTGCACCTTGAAGAAAACGGCAGACACAATAGACAGAGGTCATCAGAAAACTTGTTTTTCGAGCAATCTTATATGTTATCCTTCTGCGGATTTTTAATGTTTTTTTTTTAACCCTTCTCCTCATTAGAAGTTTTGCAGACAACAAGATCTATGAAAATAGTAGAGCGAATGTAATGAGGGAAGAAAACATTTAGCCAAAACTGGAATGGCCAGTTTTCGTGGGAAAATATATAAGAATTTACTATCTTTAACTGTACTATTATGCCAGAAGCCAAAAAGGACATTATCATGGACGATACTCAGAATAATCACGATATTGTTTACGGAAGAACATCACAAACACTTGGCCAAACCAAATCAAAAAAGGACAAAAGGGTTCAAATTCTAACTAATCCGCTACTATTAATGTTACGATAGAAATCGCTCCTGATCTGTCTGTGGTCTACTCCTTAACTAAATCGCCGATCATAGTTTAAGTCACGTACGAAATAAATAATATAAAATAGATTTAACTGTTACTCATTTGTTTTGTTTAGAATTATTTTATATTATACACTCGAATTAATGAACTATTTGGGTTGTAGAAATACCAGATAAATAAGTATTGATGCAAAAACACTTTGTAAAAAAAATCCACAGCCAATCGGTGAGTATGCGTAGAATTTTTGTAATTTCCCACATCATACTTAAGTCGAGAAAAAACTGAAATTTTCTTTAAATATTTATAAAACTTCTAGACAGGATATATTCCTCTGCCCCATAATTACCCCGTTCGGCATTTTATAGGTCTTAGATACCTACCCTATGGTAATCAGATCATTTTATCAAGTGCGCTGTACTTTTTTAAATATTTTGTTTTTTTTATTTTTTTAAAAATAAATTCTTATTAACTATCAAGGACTTTTTTTGAACACATAATCATATAAAATCATAGGAGTTTTTGCGAGCATTTATAATATTAATATTGCATTGAAGATTCATGAGGTATAAAAGAAAATTATATAATACTGCGGACTTTCCTCGGTACAAATTTAAACCTCGTCTAGTTGCTGCATGGCCCAGCATAACATTTATTTAGAGAATATTTTTGTATTAAAAACTGTTTATTTTGTATTTTGATGTGCCGGTTGTTTGTACAAAAAAAAAAATGTTGCAAAATATCATATATTGTCCAACGATGACACTGACGTTTAATGGCCCAGTCTAGACATTGGTTTATGCTGTTTGGCGATTAACGGCGAGATCAGTTCCAAAATGTAATTGAAATCACCTTTGCCAAGACGGTAAAAATTGCTATACAGTTTCTTCTCGAAGTTATCACCGCCACAAAGTTCCGGCAATAACTTTCCGTATCCACCGTCCTCACTGCGATTTCCCCAGCCAGGAATTGCCACGAATTTCCGCTATTGTCCAAAATTAGCCATATCACTGCGACAGCTGCTCCCATTGCTGCATTTTGTTTTCGTTGCTGCATTCCTGTGAATTATCCCATTTTTCATTTTTTAATATATTGTATTTATTATTTTCTTTTATGTTGTTTAAATTGGACTGAAAAACGCAAAAAAAAACACAATGCAAAATCGTTTAAAAAAACAAAAGAAATGTCAAATGTCAAATAGATAAGAAAAAAATCGTAGTCCGAACAAATTCTGACTGTGCGAACTTTAATCGAGCTCACGTGTCTGACTGGGCGAACTTTGATCGAAAGCTCGAGCCCGTGATCGAGACGTTTCTTCTTCCCTCCGAAGATCCGAACAAAAATGTTCGAACCGAAGTAATTATTCGTTTATTACTCGAATGGTCTAACCGTAGCTTAATTCATATGATAAATGACCGCACTTAAAACCAATTTCCAAAGGTGACCTTATAACCACAGACAATTAACTCCTCCGAAACCTTTACCGAAAACATCGCTCAAACAAAATTAGATAAAATCAACAAATTTACAAATTTTTATTAAAAAGTTTTTTTGGAAATATAAAATTTAAATATTTTTTCCTACAACCGAATAAGCAGTCAGTCAGTTACGAAATATAACAAATCGGCGTCGCCTAGTAATCGAACCCATCGAATACATTTCAAAATGCAAGACTCCACGTAATTTTAAATGCAACTAAATCTGATCTGTCTAGACCTCTGTGCAAAACTATTCCAATTTACGTTTAACAACAGTAATTAGATGAAGTTTTTTTTTAAATAAAGAAGAGTTTATGATCGGCGACGGACTTTTTAAAATAAAAAAAAAATAAAAAACGAAAGTCTATTAAAAAGCAAATAATCGAAATTTGTCTTTATGTTAAAAAAAAAAAGTGCAAAGTGTAAACGAAACTATTGAAATTGAAACTGAATCGAAACTCTAAGAATATGTAAGGTGGTAAAGGTGGTAAAGGTGACCTTATTTGTCATTTGGAAATTCAAATCGAAAAAAACATACTGCGACCAACTCACTGTCGAGTCAGCTAATTTCAAATTCAGTTTCGCAATTATAAAACGGAATTTTAACCTTTACGCTCTAATCTGAACTACCTAAAATTCGAGTTCATTTAATTGAAGAGTAATTTTCCGAAAGTTGGCGAAATCCTCTGGCAAATTTCCATTCAATCATAATGCATGCGCAAATTATGTCTTAAGTTTTATGAAAGTTTTCTAAGACCTAAAACACGAATTTTTGCATGCAAATTGATTTTGTCAGAACAAGCGGAACCATATCAATTTGAGGTTTTTTTTTGTTGTTGTTGTTAACTTCTGAACAATACTATCTCGAAACAAATCTGACCAGAGACTTCAATCAAGACAATTTTAATATTTTTAATTCTTTAAATACACCTCAAATGCATACATATTTACCTCGGATGGGATTTTTCTATTAAAGACTGAAATCTTTTCTTAAGCCAAGTTTAGATCCGTTTGAAATTGCACAAGTCTACAAGTAATGTCTGTGTAACAATTACAATTTTATGGGCAATAGTCGCTGGTGTAAACTTTCAAAGTAATACGAGAATGAAAATTTATACGTTAAGGTACGGTGTGTGGAACGGTATGGTAAGTAAGCCGCTTGATAATTGTTGGTATTTGGTGTTATTTGAGCTGAAACTAAGTGCAGTTCAGGTGATATGTTACTCGATCTTGTATAGGTGCATGTGTATATGATTAAGCCGAAAAGCTGCTACCAACAAACGAACCAATCTCTAAGACTGTTAGAGTCTAGACTCAGATAATGGGCGAGGCTGCATACTGAACTAGATACTGAATACAGGCAGACACTTACTCAAATGGCAACCAGATCTTGTAAATGGGAACAGAATTAGGCCACAACTTACGGCAAACCAAACCAAATACTAACCGGAAAAGAAAAACTAAACAACTTGAAAGTAAAAACTTTTACCCCCAAAACAACCTTGACTTGAAATCAATTCGAAATGTTCATCGAATGGACGGGCGTATTGCGATTGTTTTTTTTTTAAATATCAGTTAAGTCCAGCTACAGGGAAAAAAATTGTTTTTTTCTTGTGGCTATTGTTGTTGGCTACTTTGCCGACTAATGTGGCAGTTACTGATAATACCTACTAATATGGCGGTGCTACTAATGCTAAGATGATTTTCTTACGAAGAGAAATAAGCCCAACAACAACAACAAAATACCGAATAAAGTATGAATCTTTTTTAACAAATCAATTTACGATTTATGCATTATTGCTAAATTTAGAAGAAAAAAACACACAAGCATAAGCACACCTAAAAATCGTTGCAAGAACGATTTTTTTTCATATTCAAAATAAACTGAAAATGAATTCAGTACACCGGCAAATATGTACAAAGTACATTAAAAAGGAAATCAAAATTATTATATTTGACTATCAAAGAAAAAAATAAATAATAATAATAAATCAATGAACAAATCTCCTGAGGCTATCGAAAATTCTTGATTCCGGGTATTCGAACATTTAAAGTTCATTCTGGTACGTGTACTACTTATGGTCCACCTTAATTTGTTGAAGGTCACTTGTCCAATCCGAATTATTCAAATTGAGCACACAACAAATCAGTATATAAACTTGGACAATGGATCATAGTTCAAACAGTGCTCAACATCAGCAAAAATGTCTACGATTACACAATTTTCGACAAAACTACGTGTTCGAGTTCACCGCGAAAACAGTTTAGCACAAATAATTACAAGCATTGATATTTGGCAAATGGGCTCTCGTTCTGGTGGGCTTGTACAATACTGCAAATGCCGTAAGGTCGAAAATTGTATGTTCTTCTTTGAATTCGTTTTTCACCTAGTTTTGACGACAAAAATGTTATAGTTTCTTATGACCTCTTACGCCGACGACCATCAAACTGTTCATCTTTCAATAAAATTATTCTGATGATTATTCGAAAAGGTAATCTTGTAAATATTATTCAAAAAAATATCCAAGCCTGAAGATGTAATCAATTTTGATAACAATTCGAAAAACTAGAGTGTAAATTGAAAATCTTTTCATCAATTGGCTCGAATTGAATTAGTAAAAATTAGCCACAAAACAAATTGACCTTTAAAAAGTGACATTTTATTATATCTGATCAAATGGGGTCATTTTATTGAAAAAATGGTTACGGCTTTTGGTTATGGGCACTAAAAAAAATTTATTTTTTTACTATGTATTTTTGATTTTTTTTAAGTACCTAAAATTATGACCAATATTCCCGCAAGATTCATATAATAACGAGGACTCAATAAAATAGGCATAACATAAAAAAGAGTTTGTTGAACATAAAAAAGCAATAAACACAAATACAGAACAATATAGAAGAGAATAGTAGCTATAGATCAGTAATGAATATCTTTAAAAAATCAGATGAAAGATGAAGTAAAAAAATAGAGCTTTCTTTTATCGCTACTATCTACCCCGTTATGTAGGTTCCAAAAATGCTGTACGTATAACAATTATGCACAGGACGATGGAATGCACCGATGAATAACACAATATCAATGCTATGTTATCTACAGAATGGTTCTAACTATTTTTGAAGCGCCTTTAGATGGAGAAGCTCTCTTTTTCCTCACTAAATAAATTAGATTTCTTGACAATTCGGACGCTTTCGACTGTGTATGGCAAGGGGGATTGCTTTGGAAGCTGCAGCAAATTTTACCATCCGGTTATTTCCACATCCTTAAATCCTATCTGTCAGTCCGATATTTGCAGTTGGCTAAAACATTAAGTATTTTGACGTTTATTGTAACTGCGCCGGTGTCCCTCAGGGAAGTATCCTAAGTCCAATCCTTTAGACCATTTACACCCACGATATTCCTTGCCATGTTATAAAAATGTTTTCAGACCCGCTATCCAATTCTTAGAAGCCAGGTTAAAAAAGTGGAAAAAGGAGGTAAATTAGCAAAAATGTGCTCATGTTACTTTTGCACTCTGCCATATTCAACAAAATCGAGCGTGGGTTATCTTGGATTTATAATTTATAAACGGCTATTTTAGGACCCTCACACGAAATTAAAAATTAATGCTTATTTTATATTTGAGACATATTTCCTCAAACGATTAAGATTTCTAATTTCCATAAAATCCAAACTCTTCAATTCCGAACGTGTCGAACAATTGTCAATGCTCTGTTTTGTGCCAGCAACAGTATTTATTATTCCTAATAATTTCGATCAGCTTTAGAGGCTACATTCGTTCGTGAACTGTGCAAATACCATTATAAAAAATTTCATTCGCATCAATTCTACCATCCTAACTCTGTAACAAAACAATTATTCACTCCCACTCATCCGGTAGATTTTTTAAAACGATGAAATAAATTGAAAAAACATCGATGAGTGTTTCCCTTTACATTGATCGGTGTGTCTTCATGTCCTAGTAATTTCATTTCAAAAAAATCTTGTTACAAAAAAAATATAAAAAATTTAAAAAAAATAATAAAATTTTTTTGAGTTAGGTGACCTTTTATTAAAAGATAACCGATAGTGAATTGAACATCACACGATGGGCAGATGGGGCGAGCGTGGTTTCCGAATAGGAGATTATGTGTGAAAGTAGAATGGCCTATCCGAAATCTGAACAGTTTTCGTTCCCAAAATTTTGGTAAGGGTGTCGAACAGACTGGCTGGGCAATGTTTCGAAATAAGCCTTTTACTACTTGTCTAGTTAGTATGCCTACGAGTTCTTTTAAGACCTGAAACACTCTCTTGTTAAGCAGGTTATAACGAATATTCACTCAATGAGCTATGAAAGGCTTTCGAGACAACATGGTTGTCAATGAAAATTATGATATTTCGATGATTGGAAATAGTTTTTCGTAAATTTATTAGTTTAAAAGCATTTTTATGGTAAAAAAAATCTTATTTATTTATTTACAAATAGCAATTTTTATACGATTTGGCTCATAAAAATCATCCTTGAGGCTAGAATTGGGATAAGATTATTATTTCATCCAAAAGATAAAGTGATTTTATACAATTAATAAAATTTTCATAAGAAACTAACAAAAGTCGGTATCTTAATATAATTTGAAAAAACTGATTTCTATTTGAATTCATTATTTTTTTTTTAATAAACTGTGAGAAAATGTTTTCCAATTTTTTTGTGATATTCAACTGCATTATAATAACGAGATTTTTCAAACACGATGACCACAGTAAACCTGAGGTATATACGAGAGAAGTAAAATTCATCGATGCTACTCTAAGATTCGGAAATCTTGGGGGTTATAAATTTAAAAGCGTCGATGTATGTTTTTGGAAAAGTACGGTAATTTTCTTACAAGTCCATTACTGGGGATAACACTATAATGCATATAATAAGGGCATCGACGATCGTTTGAAGTGTCTGCCTATTTCAGTTCATATCAGTGTTGAGTATAGGTTCAATCGCATTAGTGCAATGTTATTTATCGTGGCATACCTGTCATTAATATTCATACCACGAGACGCCTACGACCCTAGGAATTGAGACACGCCCAATCAATGCGCAAAACAGCCAACTAGTAGTTGCACGCATATCATCTCAACCCTAGCGCTAAACCAACGCATTATCAACCCAGCTCGCTTCATTCCAACGTATTCTTCTTTGATCTCCTGCTTGGGCTACTTCATGCATGGAACAGTCTCTCAGAATCCCTCGTTTCTCGAACTTCTTTTATAATCCTCTGAAAATCTGTTTCCGACATGGCAAGATGGTCTTAAAACCGTCTGTGCCATTCACCGCCATTAACCATCTTTTTTATTTAATGCATGAAGCAGGCAAACATTTAGTCTTTCCATCCGTATAATTCCCGGAGTGAGCGGCATAAACAAATAGACCGCTCCCTCATCACTCCACGCACATTTTGTGAAACTACCTGATCCCGCACCTAACTAGCTCCATCTATCACAGGCAGGCCCATTTGCCCACAGTCAGTAACCAGTTACAAGCTAGTTACCCTAACTGTTGATGGCAAAGCCTACCCAAATCTCTACTACAATCTCCAGTGATAGTACCCAGGATACCACCATCTCTCAGCACCAGTCCTAAGACGATATATTTGGCAACCACAGCCACCCACATTTCAGCTTACCTCGGCCGCGCACGGCGAACAAACCACCGTGAGGTTCCCGACCCCGTGGTACCAGTTTTTATTATTTAAAAAGTATCTGGTGGGTACTTTTCACTCTAAAGAGCTATAGTAAGGAAACTTGAATTTCATGGCACTGCTAGACCAGCTCAGAGGTTCAATATCAATCGTTTATCAATGTACATATTCCCAATAATACAACGGACAATATTCCCAATAATATGGATGGGAAGAGATGGTCCTCGGCGAAGAGTAAAAGTGATATAAATACTTTTTGGTTCGTATACCTTTATTCTACACTTTCTGAGCCAGTTTTCAAAGGACCCAGTATGTTTTGTAGATAATAGGGGGTATTATTTGGGATTTTATGATGCAATAGGATGGTAAAACCATCAGCAATGGATATGAATACTATACTATAAAGGGCACAGAAAGCTACCCTATGGGATCTCTTGAAAATAGTATTTGCGGAGGTAGGATTTGGTGACCAGCAAATAAGCGAGGAGTAGCATTTTTTTCGAGTTTACAGAGTAGGCTAGATCGAATGAATTGGATATAATATATATAAATATGCTTGGACAATACTCTATCTGCTGAAGCGAAAATGTATAACACGATTCAGTTCCAAATCCAAACTGCTACTGTGAAGAATTGGATGTAAGCGGTGGATGATAAGTTTTTCGAGGGCTTTTGCTAGGAGTTCTGTATGAATAGTTAATGAGAATTTCTCAAAGCAAAAACAAATGTGAGGTGGAAAGATACTATTTTAATTATACGCAATTGAAACTACGATTTTTTTAAAAACTTCACTTATTTTTTAACTACAACAGTAGTTCCATCAGCAGTACAACTTTATATTTAACTAAGTAATAATATTTTACCTTTTCGATTAGTTCGCACTGGCTTACTTTATAAAACCTTATCAATTTTCTTGCAATTAAATTTTTTTTTTAAATACTGTGCAAAATAAAACTATTGCGTTAGGACTTCATGTACGTAGGGCAGGAGTAGTTTCATTTCAAACTTCAACCACACACGAAATCGTCTACCGCAAAAAGTAGCCAACCACAAACCATTAGCAACTCTTGACGAATATTCGATAATTGTTGACGTAAGAACTAGTTCGGCACCACCTTCAAACAGGCTCTGCAAACGGGATTTTTTTTTTCTAACTAAAAATCAATCCAATTTGAACAAAATTAATAGTTCAGAAAATTGTACAAACGATTTTTATTTGGAAATTTTTAATTACGAAAAATGTTTCCAATTAAATAATTTTTATTAACCTTCTCGAATCTAATCAAATTGGCACTTTTAATATTAGTTCGACCTTCTCCTCTTTATGCGAATTAATTTCTTCCCAATAAGTTCAATATCTCCCTTGCAGCTTCACTAGTCGACTATGGTAACTTTTATAAATATTTTCAACTATGAAATTTGCAAATACGAGTATGATTTGGAAATAGTAATGTTTTTAACTAACGAGTTTAATAAGCAACGCATGGCTACAGTAGAAAGTAGGAAGGATTTTGATTGCTTTTAAAATACAGGTGAGGAAATTTTTTAATAAACGAAGTCTTATTTATTATCACAAAACTGGGAATTGAGTTGTTTTAGGAGAGGAAATATTAATGAGTTTATTTGTTGGCATTATTGGGAAATATGCGTCTGCTTTTTAAAGTGACTGATTCCGCAATTTAAGGACAGGACTGTACCACTAATTTTAAATGATTTAATAAAAGTATTATAAAAACCGGGCCTAAAAATTCAAAAAAAATGTATATACTCATTAGGATAATTTTAATTTTTATTGATAATCTTATCAGCATAATTTTAGTCAACACATTCGATAAGTTTTAATTTTTTTAAAAAATAATTTACAGATATCTACAGACGGAACTATCCATTCCCTCATCCATGAGTCTTCCCCATAAGGCAATCACTCCTCTACTAGAATCGTCAAATTTAATTACTAATAATCAGTTTGCTTTCTGCGCCGAATACTCCACTACCCAGCAGTGTCATCGAGTTGTCGATTTCATTGCATCCTCCATAGAAAGAAAAGAGTACTGTCCCGATGTGTTTCTTGATATAAGTCAAGCTTTTGATAGAGTTTGGCACCCGGGTCTACTTTGGAAACTCAAGAGGTTCCGTCCTTCCACCTATTTCCTAATCCTAAGATCATTCCTTTCCAACCGACACTTCCAAGTAAATGAATCCAACGAACTGTCTAATATCTCTCCGATATTGGCTGACGTTCCTCAGGGTAGCATACTTGGACCCATCCTCTACAACATATACACATCCGATATCCCAATCTGCCCTAATCCCTTCTTTGCTACATACGCCGATGATACGGCCCGCCTTGCATCCAGCAAAAATCCCCAACATGCTTCCGAAACTCTCCAAATCCAAATCCAAACCCTCCAGAACTGCTTTACTAGGTGGAGAATAAAAGTCAATGAACGTAAATCTATCCAGGTAACTTTCACTCTCCGGCGTGAGACATGCCCTCCCATATACCTTAATGGCAGTACCATACCACAACACACCGAAGCTCGGTACCTAGGACTGAACCAAGACAAACGCTGGACATGGAACTTACATACAAGACTTAAAAGACAAGAACTTAAAATACGATACTTAAAACTACTTCGACTTCTAGACAAACGTTCCAAACTTACTATAGACAGCAAAGTACTGTTATACAATACCTTACTGAAACCCATATGGACATACGGACTAGAACTCTGGGGATCTACTAAGCCTTCTAATTCCCGTCCAATCCAATCCCTTCAATCAAAAATACTCCGTACAATTGTCGTTGCCCCCTTTTATGTTCGCAATACTGTTATTCATCGTGATCTTAAAGTCCCATTTGTTTTTGATGTGGCAGTATCTCGCTATAAAAAGTTCCGTTCCCGTGTCCTCAATCATAATAATCCTCTTGTTCAAGAACTATCCTCCATTTCCTTCCCTAGAAATACCCATCGAAGACTTAAGCGTCACTGGTCGCGTGATTTACTAACATACTGGGGCCTAACAGAAACACACGCTTGCAGGAGGAACTTCATTGGATGTTTACTCCCCACAACCTTTCAAGTTAATTAATACTATCGCTTATTACTATGTTGTAGTTGTAAATATCTAAAAAATAAAATAAAAAAAAGATATCTACACATATTTACGCGTGATTTCTTTTTCGGTAACTAACAAGTAGATGTAGTTTTATATAATATTAAATATTCTAGCATTCGAAATATGAATTATTTAAATTTCATATAGAGACGATTTAACAATCTTTTATAAGTAATGACATTTTCTAGAGACCTCAACCTTCGCACTATTTTCGTGACAAGCCGATGTTTTAACAGGGACACTTTAACGGGAAAGTGCTTGGATGGAGTAATCACAGCCATCGATGATTCTCTCCCTGTCGTGATTATTATAAGAGATTGAAAGGTCACGAAGCCATTGCCTGTTAAGACGTTATCAGGTGTTTATTGCGAGGGTAGTTGAGGATAGCTCTTTAACAAGAGGATTATAATGATTACTTAGATGGGAATAAAATGTTTTTGCAATGGATTACAGGCAGTTCATGGACAAAAGGAACAGTTCGGTCAGGGTGAATAACAAAATTACGCACATGATAAAGGGTATTGACGATTTTACGTAAGATTCCAGATAGTAGTGATTGGATTCGAGTGGAGGTGAAATGCTTCGTCGAACCCCAAAGTACAAGTTCGTACGTCCAGATTGGCTTCAGTACTGTATGGTAAAGTAGGAATTTTCTGTCGATTTTTAGCTTTGATGTACTGCCTAAGAATCGTATCAGCTGATTGTATCGTCCGTTAAATTCAGTTCTTTTGTGTTAAAGTAAAGATATGTTTGATTCAAGTTAAATTTTTATTATTATTAATAGAAAACACTGTAAGCTATGAAACAATCTTACGAAGCGGTCAAGTAAGCAATGAAAGCAATCAAATTTAAAATTTTTGCTTTTATTTTTTAATTATTTTCTTATTTGAGCGGTGTGCTTCGTGTTTTGGTGGAATAATGTTGCCATTCAAGGTTATGGAAGAATATTATTATGTCCAACTAGAGAAAACTGCCATGGAAATTGAACTAAAAGTTAACATCGATAAGACCAAGGCGTTAGTGGTATCCAGAAATGACTGAACAGCAGGACAAAACCTTAAAATTGGTAAGGACAACATAGAAAGAGTAGAAAGCTTTGTTTATCTAGGAGACAAACTACAGTGCCTTAGATGGGTCTACCAGGGAAGCCACGAAACCGTTGCTGTGATGCAATCCGAAAAGACGCTTGCGTGTTACTAGAAGAACAAGTGTGGAAGTTGGCAGCAGAAGATCGGCCAGCGTGAACAAGGAAAATTGAGGAGGCGAAGGCCCGAAAGCAGACAGAAGAAGAAGAAAAAGAAGAAGAAGATGGTTCTTGACGAATAGTGAAAGCAACATGAACGCATTTTTATTCGTTCACTTTAACATTTCACTTTTTGAACTATTTTTGTAGGGAGTAAATATGGGTTTGCAGGACAGTGGATGCTATGATAGAATTTTGAGAGGATTGATGGTGAGCTACGATGGCAGTATCTTATTGTTGGTTGGACTATCATGAGTGAAGACGTTGCATAATAATTGAGGGATATCTTCTCAACCTCCTGAAAGGAGGTAGGATTATAAGGAAGTATGGGATAGGATTGTAAAGATGTACAGAGTAGCTTCCAGTAAAGCACAGAATGCCATAATCGATCAAAAGCCTGAGCTATATCCAAAAATATGTCTGGGCAGTACGTTTTGTGCTCAAGAGAGGATGCAATCAAGTCACCCACGCGAAGATGGTACATTTTGTAATCAAGTTGGTAGTTATAATTTAATTGGTTTTTATTATTATCAATCATACATTTGATTTGCAGTAATTTTAATACCTTTAATATTAGTTTGATTTGCTTCTCGTTTAGCTGAAACTAATCGGACTCCTTTTGATTTTGCTGAAGGTGAATCAGAATTAGTTTTAGCATTTAATGTAGAATATAGAAGAGAAGGATTTACTTAAATTTTTGCGCATGTGGCAAAAAAGTTGTTTGGACGGATTGGAATATCGGCGGTATAAATATTGTAGAGGATGGGGCCAAGCATATTTGTCTACGGAACATCAGCGATTACCGGAGAGATATTCGAGAGTTTGTTAGCTTCATTTACTTGGACAAAATACCTGTTTGTTAGAAATGATTTTAGTATAATGTAATGCTGTAAGACAATAGAAAAAAATTTTAGATAAAAAGTAGACAATTCGCCTTTTCTTAATAAATACCACAACGAAAAGTTATACCCTGAAAAAAGAGTCGGTTTTTCTAAATAATAATAAGATTACTTTTTCTAATTTCAAAAATTAGATAGTATTATGCCATTTTGTCCAATTAAATTTAAATGCAAGTGTGTACATATGCAAATATGTACACATAATCGAATAGTAAATTTTTCTGTTTACTTTCACTTTCCATAAAAACCCCTCATACGAAGAAAAATTATACAAACACTTAATTTTAGTCAATCAAAAAAAATATAAAAAATAGACTTTGAACAATTTAATTTGGGTAATAAATTATTATAATTTAATATGGCATTAAACGGACATTATATTAATGAATATTTTCTACATGACCAAATATTGAAGAGATTTTTGTACCCACTTTCTAACAACATATTATAGAAAAAACTATTCAAAATACTTGCAAAACTGCTAATATTTTATTATTAATCAAATTTAATCTACTTTTTCAAGTGTTTTATAAATTTTTATTAAATAATTACAATATAAAAAAAAAATATTTATGGAATCATTTTCTTTTTATAGAAAATATTAATAAATATATTATAATATAATTAATAAGGAAATTAGATACACAACAACTCGTAAGAGTATAGAAAATTCTCTCATGGTATAAGTGTCAGTTGCATGTCTTTTACTTATAAGATGTTTGGCTCTTAAAAAAAATTGAAATCCTAATTAAAAACGTAAGTACTCAATTGAATAGTATATGAGAAAATATTCGAAGAAATATTATTTTAATTTAATAATAATAATAGGAATAAAAGTGTAAAAAAATCTAACATACGATATTGTTGAGGAAAAAATTGGATTATCTAATATGCCAAAAGAGGAACTAATAATGATCCCATATCTCAAAGAGAAAGTACTACAAAATATGCAAAAATTACGATCAACAATTATGTAATTTTCAATTGTATTTTTTCAAATAATATATAAATGAATAAAAATAAATGACAGTGGTGGTGTCATTTTAAAATTTTGGTTTCTGGAATTTACTTAAAAAAACCATATAAAGATTAAAACGAAACTTTATTTAAAAAAAAAAACGTTGACTATAATTGGAGATCGTGAACATTTTACAAACCACATAGCAACTGGAACAGAAAACGCGTCTCTGGACTCAGCAAAGTTTAAAGATCGAAATCTTTAAGCATTAACCAAATACCACCGCCTCAAAATTGAAATTCAAATGCGCTCGCAACGCAACAGCATCAACTACAGCAGTTGAAGGAATTCTTCGACGGAACATTCGATGCTGTCACAGAAAACAACCCTCTACCACCTCATCAAAACCGAACTATGCCAAATCGAAACATCTCCACTGACCCTTTTGGTGAGAAAGAAATTGCAACTGCTTTCGGGAAACTGTAGTACAAGAAGTCTCCAAGCCCTGATAATTTCACTTTTGAGCTTATCAAATACAGTTTGGACATCTTTCTGAATGCGTTTCTGGTATCTATTATTTAAAGAACGGTTGGAAATGAGTCATCGTTACAATTCCAAAGAAGGGAGATCTTATTAACACAATTGAGAAGGTATTGGACGTCATCATACTCGAGCACATCTCTGCAACAATCGAAAAATCTCTTCGAACCGATCAAGCTAAGTTTAGGCCGAACAGATCCTGTGTCGACTATATCAATACGCTGAGGATTATTGTTGAATAGTCTGTTGAATGAAGGTTCCCTCTTTACTTGCTCAATATCGATTTCGAACAAGCTTTTGATACTATCCACAGAACCGCTATCTAGAACGCATTACAGGATTTTGATATACCAGAAACATTATTACACCGCATGTAGTAAGCCTTACAGAGACACTGCATGTAATAATTTCGTGGCAATAATAGCGCCAAATTCAACACCACCAAAGGAATATGCCAAGGTACTGTCCTCTTACCTTCACTCTTTTGTCTATTCAGGATAGTTTGTTGAAGCACATCGAAGCCGATATCAACTACACTCATCATATCTGCCTGGTTGCGCCAACACTTAACAGAAACTGATTTTTTCACGCAGGAAGGGTCCGACTAAACGTTAATAGAACTAAGACTAAATTAATGCGAATTGTATCCAGAAACCAGAACGCTCTAATGCTCAACATTGACGGATATCTCGTCCCGTATCAACAAACCGTAAGTCGATCGAGTGTGGCAATCCCATAATATACCAAAAAGCACTAAACTGAATATATTTAATGTGAACATGAAATCAGTTATGCGCACCTGAACCAGATGACTCCAAGTCTTCAAGAATAGCAAATACTTTACTTAGCAATGTACACATATGCTTACAATCGATTGACCGGGAACCCATAGATTAGAATTCAAGGATTCTGCCAAGTTTTCTAACTCCCGGCATATTCAATCCATTTTCACAGTATTACACATCTTGATCTCAAACTTCCCTTCGTGAATGAATTTACTGTTTCTCGTTATAAAAAGTTCTATGCTCGTTAACCATATTATCCCAAATGTCTTGTAAAAGAATTATCCTTAGTGATGCTTCTGTGAGGAATTGGGACGGCAATGGTCACGAGCCTTATTAAGCGAGTTGAAAGTTAGTCTAGTTCAATCCCAATAATTGAAATAGGACGAAGAGTGAGTATCAGCTCTCCCTTTTTTATACTTTTCAAAAACTTACTGATATCTTGATAAGTGGTTAAATCGACTTTTTTGAAGCTTTAGGAGATGAAATTGACAAATTTATTCCATTATTATTATCAGATACTAAACAGAATCTCTTTTAAGTTGGATTAGCTCATCCATCTAATAGAAAATGATATCTCAAATTATATAAAATTCCGAAAAAATATTGAAATAATCGCTCTATTATTTCTAAGCAAATCATCACTCTACACACTATCATTACTCAACACATATTCTGTGCAACTTCCTGGTCCCGTACCTAACCAGCTTCACAGGTAGGTTCATTTGCTCGCAGTCAGTACCCAGTTACAAGCTAGTTACCCTAACTGTTGATGACAAAACGTCTACTATCATCTGCAGTGATACCAACCGGGATTCTGGCATTCCTCAACACAAGTCCTAAGACTATACCTGCGGAGTAGGTGATAAACACAGCTACCCATGTATCAGTCAAAAGGCTCCTCATCTCGGCCGGGCACAGCAGACGAACCACCCTGGAGCTTCCGATCCCAGTGGTGCCAGTTATTCTTTTATAGAGTAACTGGTCGTACTTTTCACTCTAAGAACTATAGTACGGAAAATTATAGTTTCCTGGTACTGCTAGACCAGCTCAGGACCGCGGGTTCACCAAGACCTTCAGATCTATGCTCAAAAGTGTCCCACTGTGCGTTACGAAAAATGGAACAGCAAAGTTTTGATCAAATATGTACCGTAAAATTTAATGTCAAGCTTGATTAATCCATGATTTTGATTTGCGAAAAGTTGTAGCGAACCTGCTTGGCCATCTTTCTTATCAGTACGTTCCCAGTAGTATCTATCATTTTTGGAGGGACGAGAAGCGGTAGAAATAGAAATTTAGTCAAGGAGGCCTTCAACATCGCAAACTGATGAAAATGCCAAACAAGCGAGGGCACTCGTATGGTCAGCCTACCGATTAACAAGTTTTTATAAAGAAGATCTTGAAAAACTTAGAAAAAGGGATACTGCCGCTACTGGGATAATCCACCATTACAACGGCCCCTGTCCCCAGTTGCCTCCATCAACGAGTTCTTATTGGAAAACCCGATTCTTGTGGTTTCTCAGCCTTCCTTTTCACCTGATCTCAGTCCGTTAAACCTTTTTTTGTTCACCAAGATCAAAAACTAAAAGGATCTTCTCAAACGGATATCATATTGCTACTGTTGATAAAATTCAAAGAAGTGAAGGCTGTTCCAGTTGAAATCTTCTAGTACTCCTATGAAGAGTGGAAATATCGCCTGCGCCGAAATATAGCTGTCCAACAGAACAACTCTGATGGAGATAATATTAATGCACAAAAATAAAATAAAATTTATGCCAAACCTCATATGCTTCTTCAGTAGGTCCCCAAATGCACATAAATTATTATAGACGACTACTTAAAGGATAAAATGTTTCAAGTTCTTGATTACCCCGTAGAATCACTAGATTTGAATTCCATTATTTGAGAGTCTAAAGCGACGTGGAACTGGTAAACGCTTCCATAAACAAAGACGTACTATATTTATTGATACCATCCAAATACGCTTAAGTTATTAAAAATAGTCAAGAATATTGTGTGCTCACATTTTTGTTATAATAAAGACATTATTATTTTGGAAAATATATTAATTAATTCCCATTACATAGATAAGTAGTTAGTTGTGAAATCATTAAGAGAAAAGTCACGTACGAAGTCATATTTAAATAGACTTTTTTGCTCTAGTCTAAGCCATTTTTATTTATTTTCACAAATATTTTTCCAAAGCTTATTAATTATTTAAAAAAAAGCACTGTTAATCCTGAGTAACTCTAAATAAAACATAAATTAACTTAGGCACTTAGCTAAATAGAATGTTTTCAAAAAAAGAATTCCTATTCAGTACCTATAAATCGGTCGTTTTTTTCTTTTTAAATAACGTAAAACACTTTTTTCTGAACCAGAAATTAAAACTGAATAAATAACAAGAAGAAAGTGTTAAAAATTCCTATTAAATTGTATCAATAAAAACATTATTTATTATTTATAAGTAGAGTCCATGAAATTCACTTTTAACAATAATTATTTATAGTAATTAGAGAAACTTTTTTAAGACCTCAAACGGTTAAAAACTAAAAAAAATAAATTCCGACTAGTGCCCAATTATTATAATTGCAATTAACAGAAGGTGAGATAATAAAATAGATCGTAAATAATTTTTTTTTTGTGGGATGGAAAAAGGTGGGATGTAGTTTGAGGAAAACTTAAAAAAAGGCCATTAAACAAACAGACCACAATATTGAAATACTGAACTAATTTTAGATGAGATAAATTTGAAAAATTTTAGTAACAAAAATTATAGGATAATTGCTATAATTTTTAAAAGTGCTGAAAAGTAAATTTGTACTCGTATGTTGGTAAATTTCCGTCTAATAAACGAATATTTTTTTTTGTTAGCTATTTTTTGTTTTCATTTAATAACAATTTATTCCAATAGTAATTCGAAGGAATTGTTAGTCAGAGTAAATACTGTCTTTTATCGTCTTTCTTATGCATGGAAGTGCAAAAATGTTAGAAAATCGATTGTGTTGAATATTTGTAATCGTAAACTTTTGAATAAATGAAAATCTCTTACATTTGTGTAGGTGTCAAAGCCAATATGTGTAGATGTAATTTCTGCAATGCAAAACTCGTACGAACACTTTCCTTCTGTTTACAAGAAAACAAAATCAAAAGAAATAACCCAAAATGATGAATACCATATATCCTATTTGTCGACAGGGTGGAGAGAATGCTTATGTGATTGAAGGAAAATAAAAACACAAATACAAATTTCAGCTATTGGTGTAGGCTCCAACTTCGAAATGGGCTTGGGCATGGGCATGGGCACAGGTATAGGTATGGTGTAGCCTTCACGTACAGTCTTTGCCGAAATAAGAAAACCACAACTGAAAAACAAGAACAAAACCGTAAACAAATACTCAAAGCAAAAACTAAAGAGCAAGATTCAAGTTCCGAAAGCTAAATCTACCGATTTGGAATTGTCCAAAGCCCATGGAAGCAATTGGAGTGGCGGAATTACTTACTCTACCTCTTATGTTGGAGTATAGGATGCAATAAAATGTTACGTACACGACTAGATTATAGTGTCTTTTTTGTTTTTGTTATTCAATTTTTCTTTAATCCGTCTCTCTCCCTTTTTAATTTTATACAGAGCCCCACTCTTTTGGTCATGCACAGAAAGTGTACCCCATTCCGCGATGGTGTTGGGTGCAATAACAAAAAGTCTTCTGGTATATAAAACGCATATCCGAACGTTGGATCTTAGCGAGTCATCACTTAATATTGGCTGTGATCAGTGAATGTTACTATAAATCGTGAAAAAGTTGTTTAAAAATTCAATATTTTTAACGGGAACTAAATAAATTTACTTTTCTAAAAAAAAATCCCAACTCAGTCAATGTTTGTTTGTTGAATATTCATAGTTGGAATTTTTTTTATTTAAAAACAAGTAATAATCGTTATTAAAAAAAATACTTCTAGTAGTTAGAAACGAACTGATAAAAATTTGTTTTTATACAAATTCATTTGGTGGATTATAAAAGAACTGAAAGGAAAATAGAATGCGTGCGTTCCAAATAGCAGCGATATTTTGTGTCGGCCTTGTTGGATTATGTGTTGCGCAACAGGCAGTCGACCCAGCCTATCTGCAACAATATTACCAGCAAATAGCAGCACAGGCTGGACAGAGAGCTGCGGCAGCTCACAGTGGCGGTCATGATGCCACACCTATTTTCGAATCGAATGCAGATGCTTCCCAACAGTATTTAGCACACGCACAACAAATCAGAGCAAAGGATAACGGACAGGAACAGGTATGAATGAGGAAGGGAAAATATTTTCCCCCACCACTCTCATGTGAATATAAGGGACCCCTTCCCAAACTGTGATCCCTACGATTAATCCTTTATTTACTCCTGTAGGCCAGAGCTCAGCAGCCGTCACCTCAGCACACACAGGCCTATGTAGCACCGGCAGTCCGACAGTATTTGCAGCAGCCACAACAGGTAAGTTGATGCGTGAAGCGCGGACTATTCAAATATTTTTTTTAGTTCAATTTTTCGTATTATTTTTTGTTGTTGTGTGAAATCGATTTGATTTAAAATGAAAATATTTTTTAAAAAAAGACGAAAAGAAAATTCTTACTTGATCATCGCGATCACCTCTTGTGACGATAGAAACGGTGGCCATTGCGTGTGAACACACAAACTATTCGTGCAGAAATAACGAAAGTGTTCCACAAAAAATTAGGCGCTTTTCCAATCGCCATTCATTGCAGATCAAATTGATTTAAATTAAATCGTGTGCGATTATGAATTATTTATAGTTTTGGTGAATCAAAGTGAATTTTTCGATTAGTTGTTTTTTTCACATTAAGGTGAAATTCTTTATAAGAAACAATACTGTTTATCACCAATCAATTGAAGTGGAATGAAAAAAACACTTTCAACTTTATTAAATTCGGTTTTTGTGCAATTATTATCGATTTAAGTTTTATATAAAAATGTGATTCAAATTATTGATAATCTTCGGAATTTTAATGAGGAATTTTACTAATAAAATTACCATGAAATTTTGCTTGTTAAATTCAATTCAACTTTTCTGCTATTCAAATTTTCATTTCCAAAAAGTCCATTGGAAGTAAAAAGAATGATTTGCACAGATTTTAGTTCATATATTAATTAAATCCTTTTTTGAAACGAAAACTTTTCAAACTTTAACAAAAATTTGTGAAATTGCAACTAATTTTTTTTTAAATTAATAATAATGAATTCCTATTTATTTCTAAAAAAAATGCCCTATTTTATTGAAAATGTTTTATTTTTCCAAATTTAGAGAATAGTAATTTTTTACTTTCTAGAAAATTTAAATATTTCTTTTTAATGGTTTTTGTAAAGATTTTTTTCAAGAAATAATTATTAATTTTTATCTATTTTTGCTTATCGAAAATAAGTATTCAAATTTGCAGTTTTTGGCAAAAATAAAAAATATTAACTATAATTTTCGAGTTGTGTCTGAAAATAATTTATAATTTGATTATACGTAATTTTTAATAATATTTATTTTTATCAAATTTAATATATAAAAATATTGGACTTCCACTATCAAATTTTTATTAAATAGTAATTATAAATCATAATAATTTACTTTTATTTCGTATTACTGTAAATTTATGTTTTTTTTAACATAAAAAGGCACCTCCCAATAGTAACCAAAAAAGAATCTAAACTTTTGATTAAATTTATCAATTATTAATAAAAATTTATGATTTTTTTAATAAATTTTTACAAATACTTTTACAAAACTTGATCTTATTTTTTTGGAATTCCTGTAAAAAAAATTTAAATATTTAAGATTTTTAATTTGATATCAAAGATTCCTTTTTTTTTTGCTTTTAAATAAAATTTTCTAAACAGTTTTTAATATTTTATTTTTAAAAAACAACAAATTTTCATAAATACGACGAATATTTTGATTAGTTTTTACTTAATAATGGGTAATAATTCTCCAAACAATAAAAAATAACACAAATAACATTTTAGTAAATGTGTAATTATTTCTTATACTAAAATGTAGCTAATAGACAACCTTTACCGAATATTATAAAAGATATGTTTAGAATTGCGAATTTATGTTGTCAAATATTGGACATAATTTGTATTCTTCTCAGAAAAAGTTAATATAAATTTATAATTTCAAATAAAAATATTTTTTTTATAGATTCGCTATGTGCAATCCGCACCTCAGCCACAGCCTCAGCCACAACCTCAGCAAATTGCATACAAACCAACACCAATCAAACAAGTCCATCGTGCCCCACCAGAATACCAACCACAAGGCAAAAAATTGAATCAGGAAGAGCCTGAGGAATACGATGTAAGTAGACAGTGGAATTTTACTATTTTCCAATTTCTTCCAATATCATGTTTTCGTTGATTTCTATACAACCATTTACGGTTGTGATAATTGATTGACTCAGATTGATCAGCGGATGGGTTAATTATCCGTTAAACCAATTGATCGGTCAAAAAACCTGTAACACTTGCTGCCATTTTACGAGTATTTTATTGTTAACACGAGTTCGCGTTATATGAATTTTTGCAATTTCATTTTTACTTTCTTTGTTTTGTTTTGTTTAAACGAATGCTCACCTTATGTAAAGTAAGAAAAGATTTTAAAAAAAAATGAAATGAAACAAGAAGCAAATTTAATTGACCACAAAAGTTTACTGTCTGAAGTAAATCTACTTTCTGCTCTAACAGTCAGTCCACTCTACTCTGACCATACTACGGTGTGTATGATTATAATGAATGACGTTAAACAGCTGTTATAGTTTTACCGTACAAACAACTGGATTCGCAGTTCATTGCATGCATGGTCATGGTTACGTTGAGATCATGCAAGAAATCTATCCAAATCTGAAATGAACTGGAATGCAATCAGGTGGAATGGAATCTTATTAAATGAAAAGCGATGTTAAACGATGATTCGTGCAGACAGAATTGAATCGTTTGCAGTTTGAATCAACTATCTTTAAATTGCGGTGTATATGTTTGTTGCAGAAGAGTAAGCGAATCATCATCACCGGAAGGAAATTGAATTGTGAAAGTGCAAGGTCAGTTAACTCAACTTTTCCCATGCAGCAATCGCTGTCAATTCCATTAATCGGGCAATAAGAAATTTAACAAGTTCGATGATAAATTCCACTTTTTCCACGGAAGTTTCTGCAACTAATTCAATATGCTTTACACAGCGTTTCACTATTAAATCTTCTGAAATTTTGTTTTTTTTTTATTTTGATTTATCATTACCAAAGGAAAAAGCTAAATTATAAAGCATACTATGAAGTTCCGCCAATTTGACTACATCTTATTAAAAAAGTAACTTCTATCTGAGTACCCCAGAAAAAACCAGATCATGTTTTAAAGAATTACTTAGACACTGTTACATAGAAAAATATTATAACTGATAATAAATCGAAAGTTTTCTGAGTAAAAATCTTCTTAAGGTATAAGACAGGGGCTGTTCGAAAAGTTCTCAGCCTGACAATAAAAAACGGTAATTATCATTTTTTCTTCGATGTCTTCTCTATATAAGTCGACACATTTATTCCAATATCGGTCCAAGGGGCATTATTCCTTATCTGTGATAGCTTTTCGAAGTTCTTTAGAATACTTGTTTCGCTAAAATTATTATTTTCAAGAATGGGTGGACCCAATTCTTTCGAATATAATCAATATATATCAGGAGTTTATATTTTTAACTTCTCAAATTCGAATTCTATTGAATTTTAAGCCCGGGTGACTTTTTTTTCGCCTTCAACATGAGTTCTCGCGTATTTTGATTCTCCCATCGTCTAGCATCAGTTGTACCTTATTAAATTATTTCAGAAGTTGTCACTATTTTTTGTACATTCTTCGCGTATGCTAATTCAAGGGTAGTACTAAAATTATCAAAAAAACAAATTCCTATCGATAGTAGCGCCAATTATTACAACGTAGAACGAGAACTTTTTAAACCGTCGTCATAAGAAATTATATAAATTATGCTAAACGTTAACCGAAAAAAATTAGGTGGCATAAAGAAATTATCCTTATTTCTTCTATTTGAAATCCTTCTGAAAGGACTTAAGACTATTTTTCCTATCATTTCTTTTGCAATTTTATTTTTCAACTTTATCTTAATAGGATTTTTTGTATTAAAAATTAGGATTTAAATAATAATTACTATTATTAAATTGACTAATACGGAACATGTAAACAAAAACTTTTTTTTTATGCTTTTATAAAACGTGTAAATTTCAATATCAAAACTCAAACCAACAAGATCCCTTATTTTTTGCAAAGTGGTAAATAAAATATTACTAATTAAATTTAGAATCCTAATAATTTTATTTCAAACAGAGCAACAAAATTTTATATTTTCACACAATAACAATATTAATTAAAGAGTGAATTTATCCTAAAAACTTATATTTATCCTAAAAACTTATATATTACACTAAAGGCTATAAATTTAGTTACTATAGGATGTCCCAAATAACCCGTAAGATTTGAATTTTCTTTTCATTATTGAGCAATATTTTAAAAGTAATTAGGGTTTGGAAGCCACAGTTCGCTATTATCGTACAAAATATGGTCGAAATAGTGATTTAACTAGAATTTTGAAGAGATTAATTAAAAAATTTAGGAAGACATGATCAATTAGTGATCTTAAGCACTCTAGACACCCTTTAACATAAAACATTGAAGCAGTTCGTGAGAGTGTTGCCGAGAGTCCGGGAACGTCAATTCGGTATTTCGAGAAGCTCTCTACAACGTATTCTCAATTGACTCAAGAACTGAATCATACTGATCACGCACAGCTAATGGAGTTTGTTGAATGGATTATGGAACAACAACAAGTGGATGCTGATTTTTCAAACAAAATTATCTTCAGCGATGGGGCTCTGCTTCATCTTGATGGCTTGGTTAACCGACAAAATTATCGCATTTGGAGTTCATAAAATTTATGAGCGATTGTTGAGCAATAATTGCATCTACAACGTGTTACTGTTTGGTGCGGATTTTATGCTCGAGGCATCATCGGACCTTTTTTCTTCAAAAATACAACTGGTCAGGCAATAACCGTTAATAGTGCGCGCTATCGGTATATGATAATCCCGCTTTTTATATCTAAATTGCAAGATATGGATGTGGAAGACATATGGTTTTTACAAACCGGAGCCACATGCCATACAGCCCAAGAAACAATCCAATTATTCCATGTTAAAATTAATTCTTGCGGGAATTCTCGGACACCCTTTAAAAGAACACAACCCTAAAGAAAATTTGAAATTTTCTTTTCAAGAAAATTGTTTAAAAAAACATAAAATTTTACTAGGACTTGCATGGCTTTTTTGATTATTACAGAAGTATCCATGAAAGTAAGTCAAAAATTTTAACTACTTTTCATAACATTCACCCTAAAACTCCCCTTACAAAGTAAAATGAACATTTCTGTAAAATTTGCCGATTCATTTCTTAGATCAAATCTATTCGGTTACGTTATTTAAGGTGAGAGGGATTATTTTTTGAAAATATTCCACGCTATGATGTGAAAAGGTCTTAATCTGGCTTAACTAAGTCATACAAGTTATATCATGTAATTGATATGCGATCTTGTAATATTAAATTTATGTCGCATGTCGAATGTGTACAAAGTATGAGATAAATACCACATATGAATGTGTATTCCTAGCCGTAACTACTTTTGTACGTGACGATAGTGAAGCTGCTAAAAAATGCGGCCAACGCCGTAATTTCAAAATGAAAATCGTTAATAGTCTTGACTTGAAATGAAATGAAATTTAATGAAAGTAAACATGAAAATATTAGTTGGATTTGTTACTCTTCTAGTAGCGTGTATTGCGGTCATACTTTTGTGCATTTTGTCATCGAAGAACTGAAACTGGTTCAAAGCACAACTTGGTGAAAGTTAATAAGATCAATTTTCGAAATTGCTTCACTGCCTACAGGCAAACTTGTTCAAACTATTGTGGACTTTAAATAAGCCCTTGTCCAGACTGTTCACATCCATAAAGGCTAGAGGGATTTATCTTCCCATCTCTATAAATATAGGATGTAACGTATGGAAATTATCCATAATAGCTGATGAAGGTTTTTATAATCACCCCGAAGGTCAGTAGCAATGCATCGAAAAGGTTAGTCAAATAATGATGTAACTTTGGAAAAGAAAAGAAAAACGTCCAAGGTTTCTATTTTAATATCACAATAAAAGGAATCAACAAATTGTGGGTGGATAATGATAAAAGCCATTTTATCTTCGCGTCCAATTTATTTTTGCTTCGAACAGTCCCATACTATCTCAACTCAGTGAGCTAATCGAGTGGTTCAATAAACCTTTCTACATGGCCACCGGATTATTTCGTAATTCTCGTATATGCGAAAGTGAAGTGATCCAAATGGTGTAACGTATAAGAAAGTAAGCTGATTTAAAAGATGAAGTAGCCTAACGAATCTGTAGTCATACACCGGCTTTTATTTATGGCCATAGAGAAAAATTTTCGTTAATAACTCTTTAAGTACTCGTACGATCAAAAAAGTCAACGCTATCGACTGCGGGGACGGACGTGAATATTTCAAGTACTTTTCATATCGTAATTGATTTTATATAATAATCCAGAAAAAGGCATTCCGATGCATTCAAATGAAATTCAGATCAACTTTTCAACTCAGTTTTATCTGTTAAAAAAAAAACTTTAATATTTATTCAAGTTTCTTTCCCCTTTTAATGATATCACTATGAAATTATTTGGATTCAATAAGAAATATTTTTCTTCTTCTTGAAAGCCAACTTCAATTTTTATATTAAAGGTAGATAGAAAATATAAAAAAAATATTATTGCTATTAATAATATTGGAGAATTATTCAATAGACGAATATAAATAAATGGTCAGTTATTATGTGGGACAAGAAATATCGCTTCGACTGGATACGTGCAATCAGAGTTAATGCTATAATTATTAAAAGAGTTAATAGTCGGTGGAGATTTTACATTTAATAATTTGTACAAAAATTATTAATTGGACAAGAAAAAAATTTGTTCAAAATGCAATCATTAATTCCAATTTTTAACAAAACGCATTTCTAGTCAATATTTTATTTTACAAAAGCATTTTAGGTGAACAATTTTATTATTTATTAAAAAATTAGATACCATTATTATTTAAAAATAACACCGTTAAAATACCATCCACGGCCTCGTTTGCTAGTAAGGTAGGTGGTGATCTGAGAAGTCAGATTTTGGATAGCCCTTCCGCATAAATCAGGATGAATCTAATCGGTGGCTTGAATGATGTTATTCTTCGGCTCGAAAAGTATTGTCAGTTAATTGGCATTTACCATTGATTTAACGTCGTCTAAGCCATTGATTTAACATAGCCTCATAGAAAAAAAGTGGAATTGTGTTAAATCGCACGATCTTGGCTGCCAGCTGACATCAGCTTGTATCGAAATAACGGGACGGGGAAAGTTGCCTCCTATCGGAACCGAATATTTTCAAAGTCCATATCGTCCAATTGAGGCCAAAATAATATGTTATCATCGGTCGATACTTTTCGGGCAAGCCTCATTTCAACAGCAGTACGGCTCCATGATGCCGGCCATTAAAAATCCACACCAGACAGTAAATTTTTCGGAATTCAAAGGAAACTTCTGGAACTTTTGTGGTTGTTGGTTATCCCAGATTCAACAAATTTGCTTGTTTACGTAGGCCCAAATTTGCTTGTTTTTATTCCAAATTTATCAAATGCGCTTCGGCACTGAAGATGATATTTTTTTTACAAAATCTCGTATTTGGCAAAATTGCAATCTCTTGACGCATTATTGAATCGTATTACTCCTTATAAATAAATGGTGATTATAGCAAATTACAAGCATATAAGAATGATAGCACTCTATTTAAAAAGATCTTTATTTAGTAAAATTTTTTTAAAAATAAATATTTTGAGCGTGGAACACTTTTTAACTTAAAAAATAATATAGACTTTTGCTTAGAGCCACAAGCAGTTATTCAATTAAGAGAAGAAATAACTTCTCCCGCAATTATTTTCAATAAAACTTACATGCTGCTATAACTATTTTTATCAATTAATAAATATTTTCATTAACCGGAAATCTATGAAAATATTTTGAAGGAGCATAAATAATTTTAATTATTATCCTTTTAAAACTTCCAAATAATTTCTTCTACATAAAGGATTTTTTGATTTATTAAATTTTTTATGCGCACATATTTAATTTTTTAACGTGAACTTATGAAAATTATTATTATTGAATCATAAAAAATGAAAATTAATAATAATGTAGGCTTCTACAAAATAGTTTAATCTAATATTAGGAATTTTTCCAAATGCCTAAACTAACTACTAAACTTTGTATTTAATTTTGAGAAAAAATTTATTTTTAATCAAAAGCAATATTCTTTAATCCGTTTAACTGATATAATAATAAATTTTATTATAAATTAAAGAAAGGGTGTTCCAAAATTCATGCAAGAAATAATGTTAATGAAATTGTTTCTCGGGCTGTATGGCATGTGGCTCCGTTTTGTTGAAACCACATGCACTTTCGAAGAAGAATGGTTCGATGATGCCTCCAGCCGAAAATCCGCACCAAACAGGAACAGGTTGTGGATGCTTTGTTGCTCAACAAGCACTCAGGGATTTTCTGAACTCCAAATATGATAATTTTGTCGTTTAATCAAGCCATCACGATCAAAATGAGCCTCATTGCTGAAGATAATTTTTTTTTAAATCACTTTTTATTGTTCCATAATCCATTCAACGAACTCTATTTGCTGTGCGTGATCAATAGGCTTCAGTTTTGACCTTCGTAGGCATGGAGATGCAAATCTTTCGTGAGAATATACTATATGGAGCTTCTCAAAATATCCAGATCATGACCACGGCGCCAAATTGATGTTCCTGGTCTCTGGGCAACACACTCATGAAG
Source organism: Atherix ibis (assembly GCA_958298945.1). NCBI lineage: Eukaryota > Metazoa > Arthropoda > Insecta > Diptera > Athericidae > Atherix > Atherix ibis. Next base: position 78,173,813 of record OY282606.1, on the reverse strand, counting down.
TGCCCCAATGTTTTGTGTTTAACGGCTTGTTTGAGGACGGCCAGAATATTTAAATTCACTTTTTTAATTAAACTCTTTATAGTTGATGAAGTTAAATCACTATTTCGGCAATATTTTGTACGAAAATTGCGAACTGTAGAAGAAAGCGCGTTGTTCTTTTGTCTGTTGCTCTTTTTTTTATAAACGTGAACTGTCACCTGCCACGATTGGCGCATAATTAAAATCTTATGTGTTCTTTGGGACACCCTATATAATCATTAAATATACTTTAAATTCGATAGTTTACTTTTTGGTTTAATGCCAATAAAATTGCTATCATTTTATGTAACATTTGTATAGAATTGTAAATAGTAAGCCATTTGGAGCCGCGATGTCCTAAGCGAACTTGTCGCAATTCTCCACGAATACGCCACATTAAAAGACAATGCGTGTAATGCCAGCAAATAATTTTTCAAAAGAAACTTAAGCTGTTTATTCAGTACTAACTTTAAACTTTCACAATTAATTCTTTATTTTCATGTTAAACTACTATAAAAATATTTCGTGGAAAACTTCTAACTTAAAAAATATTTTTTACAAAAAAAAATATGTTCACAATTAATAGTATTTTTGAAATTCTTTCAGTCAAACCCATCATACCAATTCGGTTTCGATGTTAAGGATGATGAATTCACCAATTACCAAAATCGTAAGGAAGTTCGTGATGGCAACGTGATCAAAGGAAGCTATTCCGTCGTTGATGCTGATGGATTTATCCGAACTGTCAAATACACAGCTGATCCCAAAGAAGGTTTCAAGGCCGAGGTTATTCGCGAGCCAACCGATATTGTTATTAAATTCCCAACCCCTGCACCACCACAGCAACAACTCCTGCAGCACGGACGACCAGCACCACAGCAACAACTCCTGCAGCACGCACGACCAGCACAACAACAATATTTGGCACAGGCTCCAAGCCCGGTACAATACAGACAATCAGAGAAATCCGCTCCACAGCCTCAGTACCAATACTAATAAAGTTAATTAGTTTTTCTTACTTTGGACCTTTAACATTAGTAAATTATTTGAAGAAAAAAACCAATAAAAAAAAGAAAAAATTTAAGAAAAATTAAAAACTATAAATTATACAAAAGATCGAGCGAAATAGTATTGTATAATTTGTGTATAAGAACAAAACAGAAATCATTTCAATTCTTCTAAACGAATTACTTAGACTCTCCTCCTCCTCCCCCCACTAATGTTATTGATTTTTTGCATACTGCTTTTTATTGTATTGTATAATTTTGTAATTATGTATTTATAGATTTTCAAATTAAGATTAGATGTTTTTTTTCTTTTTATTGTATATTGAAAAATAAATGAATTTCAAATAATCAACAATGCCGGTGAGTTTATCTTAAATCGATTTGCATTGATTGCATTCCTCTTACAATTATGAACACTATGGGTACGTGGTGGACTTACTGCCCAGCACAATTCCGCACAATATAAAAATGACTTTTTCCAATTAACCTTGTGCCTTGTTCGTGAAGCTGAAATAATTTTAACCAATCTACGTACATACATAATCACAATAAAATCCAAGGAAAATTTACTAAATTCACAATGCAACAAACACAATAAAGGTGGCCATATTGAAGCAAATAGAATGAAATGCATAGAAACTCTTTAAGAGCGTCGTGCAATTTTATGATTGATAATAAAATGAAAAGTACATTAAAATTTGCAATTAAACTCAGTGATTTTATAATATGTTAGATCTGTTGTTAAAATTAATTATTAATTAAATTGATTATAGTAAATGATTTGAAATTTTTGCAAAATAACATTCTATCGTTCGCCAAAATTGTACCATAGCGAAATGGGTGAAAATTCTGGTAGACCCACAAAAATGTTGTTTTTTTTTGCTTTAAAAACATTTTAATTAACACTTTCAAAGGTGGAAACTTATTTCGCTTGGAGAGATTTTTAAAAGTTAAATTCGAACAGGTTGAATATTCCTAGGAATGATTTCTTAGTTACAATAATTCTGGAAGATGAAAGGAAAGTGGCAGGCGTTTCAACTCTTCAAGGGGCTAGAGTCGTTAAGTATGATGAATCTACAAAGTACCATTTATTTTCCCCCATCTCCAAAACTATTTGTTGTAGTTAATTAAATTTATATCGCTTGATTGTAAATCATTTTGGCTTCACCATCTAAGTTATACTCTTAGATTTTTTCACGAAAACCCGTCATTTAGAGTAGCATGTAATATATTATAATATTATTACTTAATTCTCAATAAAAGAATTAAGTAATAATATTATAATATATATAAAGAGTGAATTACCGCTGGTGAGTGACCGTTGGTGAGTGAATGTGGGTGAGACACCGTTGGTAAATGACAGTTTGAGAGTGATCATTGGTAAATTACCGTTTGTGAATGGGCGTTTGTGTGGGACTGTTGGAGAGTGAACGTTGGTGAGTGAATGTTGGTGAGTGAACGTGAGTGAGAGAACGTTGGTGAGTAAGTGTTGGTGAATTACCGTTGATGAATGAATGTTGGTGAATGCTGTTTGTGAGTGAACCTTGGTGACAGAACGTTGGTGAGTTACTGTTGGTGAATGACAGTTGGTGAGTAGCCGTTGATGAATTACCGTTGGTAAGGGAATATTGATAAATTAAAAAGTAAGGGAATATCTTTTATTTTTATATATACGAGGGTCGTTCAATAAGTCCTTAGAAAAAGATGGAAAAAAACTGTTTTAAAAAAAAAAATTTTATTTTTCAACATCATCTCCCTCTATACATTTTTCCAACCGTTTTTCCAAAATTTTTATCCCGTCCAAAACATAGGATTTCGGAAGTTCTGTAAAATACTCATCCGTTTGAGCAATGACGTCCTCGTTGGAAGTGAACCGTCGTCCGCCAAGCCATTTCTTCAGATTGGGGAAAAGAAAATTGCCACTCGGGGCCAAATCTGGTGAATAAGCGGGATGCTGCAACAATTCCATTCTCAATTCCACAATTTTGGCCATGGAAACAGCGCAGGTGTGCACACGTGCATTGTCCTGATGCAAGAGGATTTTTTTCTTCTTCAGATGGGGGCGTTTCTCTTTGATTTCCTAGCTCAACCGTTGCAATAACGACGCGTAATACGCTCCTGTTATTGTTTTTCCTTTTTACAAGTAGTCGATAAAAATGATGCCCTGCGAATCCCAAAAGACCGTGGCCATCACCTTGCCGGCCGATGGCACAGTTTTTGCCTTCTTCGGAGCCCGTTCACCCTTGAAAATCCACTCTTCGTTTCTGGAGTGTAGTAGTGTATCCAGGTTTCTTCCACAGTGACATATCGACGAAGTGGTGTAGTAGTGTATCCAGGTTTCTTCCACTACACGATTACGCTTATTCTCCTCTGAGAGCAAACGCGGCACCCATCTTGCCGAAATTTTTTTCACAGACAATTTTTCATGCAAAATTGAAGCGACTGTACCTTGTGATATGCCCGTGGCCTCAACTAATTCGCGCACTTTAATTCGTCGATCGTTCAAAATCATATTGTGGATTTTGTCGATGATTTCAGGAGTAGACACCTCAACTGGGCGTCCTGAACGATGTTCATCTTTTGTGGATGAACGGCCACGTTTAAATTCATTCACCCAATTGTAAACCGTCGCAAACACAGGTGCAGATGTGCCATGAACTGCATCCAACTCGGCTTTGATTTCTTTCGGGCTTAAGCCTTTCAAATGGAGATGTTTGATGACAGCCCTAAACTCGCTTTTTTTCATTGTTATGCACAAATAAATGTCGTTAGCTTTAATCGACGATAGAAATTGACCTACGCTATGGATCGAGCTGAAATTTTGACAGCTATGGAAAGTCTTGTTAGAAAGGTTATTTTTTCTAAATTTCAGTAAGTAAATTTAGTTTAGTAATATTTAAATAAATAAATAATGATATGGTCTTTAAGTAGATAGAGACGACTAGTATTTTTTTACTCATAATTTTCATATTCACAACGATATTTTTGGTTTATTTTCTAAAAAAAAGTGCCAGTTTAGCCTAAGCTGTGTTCCTAGCAAGATGTCCCAATGTTCCAATTTTGATTATCATATAAAATCACAATATAAAAGACATAAAAGCAGAATTACTTCAAGAGATCATACTAGACACCCTCCTGTACTTATTATATATAAGAGACGTCCGACAAAATTATGCAATATTAATAGCTATATTTGCAGATGACACCGCAATAATGGGGGTAAATTCATCTATTGAAAGAGTAACTAAAAAACTGCAGAGGACATTAAATAAAGTTAACAACTGGACGAACCAATAAAGTCAGCGCACATAATATTTATCTAAGTTTGTGATGAAATAAAAAAGAGAACAGCTAAACATGATCAACGATTGCATTCACACGAAAATCCCGAGATGAAAATGTTTGTTGATGTGATCAACAAAGTACATCGTTTTAAAAGGACCAAACCTCATAAATTAGTAGAGTAGAAACTTTACTTTATCAAGTGTTTGTCCCAAAACAAGTCCTAAAATGTGTGATTAAATTTAAGGAAAGATAAGTCATCTGTCGATTTGAATTAAAATTGGTCATGGAACATTGCAGGGAGGTGTATAAAATAAAAAAAAATAAAAATTGAATATACTGTTTATAGGGAGGGTTCTTGTCGTCAGGAAAAGTATGGTCAGATAGGGCGAAGCAATACGAGTGACTAACGCTCTTCTCTACGGTAGCTTGCTCTATTGCCTCACCCTGTATGTCAAGACGTCCAAGGCATATCTACACAAAATTGAAGCAGCGATCAACTGTTGTATTAGGTTAGCCAGTGAAGCTCATCGCACTTCATCGATGGCTTCCTTGCAAGTTGAAACTGACCAAACTCCTTTGTTACATCTTCTCCTCAAAGTTAAGCGCCGATTCACCTATAAAAACCTCTGTTACTGTGAATATCCATTGTACTCCCATAAAAAACATATTGAACAATCCCGTTCGCAAAAGAGGCTCCTCCTCGCTCTCACTAATCTTGACCAAAAAGAAAAGCAATCCCAACATCTCACTTCGCAACATCTCAAATAACGGTCCAGACCCGTCATGTATGCCTTGGATGGGAACGGTGTTGAGAATATCGATTAACACGCTTAGATTGAAAAAGAAGGCAACTAATTCATTTTTTACCTAATATCTGTTGTTTTTTAATTGCCCACTGTTTTTTATAAGCTACAATACAAATAAAAAAATGTAATTTTATGAAATCAGAAGCAGAAATTAACCATGTACGCATTCCGCTATTAAATAAAATTCCGAGCATGTGCAAACTACTGCACATCAAGTGCGTATTTCTAAAATTAAACAATTTCATAATCGATTAATTATTTATCGAACATTTTTATTTATTTATTTACAACGTTTTCCCTTTTTTTCTATCAATTATGTTACAAAATTTCCAATTGAAAATAACTACCAGAGAGAGTGTATGATTATTTTTAAATAAGTGCTTCTAAAATGTTCCCGTACAAGACAACACTATAAGTGCGCATCTACACTATATGTACGCGTACTCGTATGTTGATTTTAAGTAAAAATTTAGTACATGATAAATTCAACAAAATTAGTACAAAATATAGTCAAAATGTGCGCGTACATTTATAAAAAAAAAACTAAACCAAGAAAATGTACAACCACAAAAATTGAAACTAGCAGCTCTTGATTCCAGAAATAAACAACTGTCTGTATGAAAAGATAGGCCCAGAGAACATAGTGGATGGAAAGAGATGACAATCATATTTAGAATGAACTAATTCCTCTTGAAAATCACTAACCAATTGGGTATTTTCCAATATCTATCAAAGTTAAAATTGGTTTCCAATTTGCTTGCCTCCTACACGAATTGAAAATTATTGCATAAAATTTAATATAATTCGTCCGTCAAAGTATTGAGAAAAGCCTGATATCGTCGTTTCCGGTGGCAAATTTATTGAAAATAGTTCCATTTTTTCTAGTCCCTTTTTTTATATAAATATATCTTATACTATACAAAGTGCATATAAATTCAAAAGGATTTTTGTACTGCTGGTTTGTTATGCTTCGTCAAACGGATACGCTTTTTATAAATATTACTCAAAATACATGTACATACTTAAGTCTTAGTCTTTAAAGATACTTCGTATTGGGACTATAAAAAATATGCATAGCATTGAGACTCAACGACAACTTGCTATTTTTTGAGGAAGCGGTCCTCGAAGATACAGGCATTAATGCTGTGTAATACAGTCATTGAGTACCTTCATATGATGGTTATCTTAGGGCTATCAAAATGGTAGTAGATATTCCACTTTGCACTCCCAATATTCAAAACACTCGTGGCTCATCAAGTAATCCCATTTTAAACAATTTTCAAAACAACCTACTTAACGTCAGGTTAGTTCCTTATCATGTTGGACCAATCAACTGGAAGGAGAAACCCCCAGTTTCCTAGTGTTTGCAACTATTCCTTAGTTACCGTATCTGCCAACTAAATGGAAAATAACATATTTATTAATTTGTAGACACACGGGCGAGAAAAGTAGTGAAAGGTTCATTTCAAAACATTTTCCAACCATTGACCAACTAGTCTACTAGACAACCTTACCAACATTTTGCACACGGAAACTGCTCTGAATTAGGATAATTTCGTTTTTGGAAATCAATCTCGCCCACTCTGTCCATTCTGTGACGTTCAACTAACTTCCGATTACCTTAAAATGGAAAATCATCTTATAAAATAGTTCTTTTCTAGTGATTAACTTTTAAATATCTCACTTCCCTTTCTAAGTTTTTTTTTTAATTTCTCTGAACAAACTAACATGCTTTACTAAATTTAGCCACTGGTCCACCCAAAAATTAAAAAAAAAACCGATTCCATCAAAGTCACGCACTAATAGGTCATTAAATGAGCTCAAGGTTGTGGAACTGCATCATGCCTCTTGGCTCGTGCCTTCAAGCAAATAAACAAAAAACACATGAAAAGAAAGAAAACACATCAAAGAGTTCTGATTTTTTGTAAATCTATTTTTAATTTTGTTTTATTAAAATATCATCTGAAAAAAAAATTAAAAACATTCTTTAGTCTTTTTACGCGAGTATTAATGTAGAAAATTATGAAAATATGATTGAACACTAACATTGAGAAAATTTCAATATTTAAAAATAATCGCAAATTTTTTTAGCTTTATGAAAGTCTTCTCTCGTATTAACAACCTGCCGAGATAGCCTTACTATTATCCATATCCAAAGCGATTATTACTTAGGATATGAATAATAATAAGAAGGAGTCTGTCCGAAAAGAATTTCATTTATTTTCGGGTAATGTTCATTCTATTTTTAAGTCGTTCGACCCAATAATCCTCTTCCCAAGTATATTACTCTATTAATTTAATTATATCAAACGTGTTTACGTCTAAATGTGAAGGAATACTAGTCCACCCTAAACTTGTGTTTTTGTAGTACATTACGAAAAATGAAACATGGAAATTTGGAGCAAAGAAGCAACATTAAACAAAAAGTTGCAACGATAAATAAGGTTCTTTACATCAGATCCGGACATCTTAATTTCTTATTAAGAACACAAGTTTTTCGTTACTATACAGTATCTTTGGAGGGCCGGGAAGAAGTGGACCTAGCTCAGGGAGAGCATTTTTTGTTTAGACAGAATGGAGATCGTTCACAATGTGTGCTTCTAGGATGAGATAGAAATTAAGTTTTTTTTTAAGAAGATATTGCAGCCACTTAAACACTGCTGATAAAAAAACTGAGGCTGTACTAGTGACTAGTAGGATAGCAAAGAGGTGCATTACTCTTACCATCGTTGACTGTTATATTATTGGGTTAGCAAGTAAGTGATTGCGGATTTTAAATTAGAAAAAAATTCAAAATTTTTACTTAAAAATATAACTTTATTCAATTAGGTATTGTCCGTTTTTATCGATGACAGCAAAAAACTGAATTAAATTTGATTTTACATCATCAGCGTCATAAAAAATTTTACCATTTAAAGAGTTCTGCATGGAACGAAATAAATGGTAATCTAAAGGCGTTAGGTCAGGGCTATATGGTGGATATGACAACACATCCCAACTTAATTTCAATAATTTTTAGCGAGTGACCAAAGATGAGCATTGCTCAGTCTGACGAGTTGTTGAACGTACACGGTGGAATTAATCGTTTGGTTTCTTGGTAAAAGTTCACAATGCAGAATTCCTTGATAATCTCACCAAACTGACAGCATAATCTTCTTTTGGTGGTTCTTCTCGTATCACCCACGATCGTTTCCGATCTTTTCGTCACCAGTTATCAGTCGTTTTTCAGAAATGGATCCGTTTCGTTGCGTTTTAGAAGCGAATCACAGATGCTAATGCGTTGCGTCAAATGATTTTTCTTAAGCTGATGAGGAATCCATAAAGCCAAGCTGTTTTCATTTTTTTTCAATGCATGTATGCGGTACATTGAGCTTCTCTGCAATCTCACGTGTTGTGCTATGTCGATCTGAATCGATAATGGCCTTGATATGGGTCTCATCAACTTCAACTGGACCGGCCCGATTTTTGTGCATTTTTTAGTAAAAATCACCAGAACGAAATTTAGCAAACCAATTTTGACACTGCCTTTCTTTCAAGGCTTCATTCTCATATACGGCACATAATTTCTTGTGTACCTACGATGCGTTCTTGCTTTTTCGGAAATAATACAATCAAATATGTCTAAAATGCACGTCTTGTCCTTCCATTTTTAAATTTGGATGAAAACAAAACTAAATAGCTAAACGATACAATTTTTTTCTAAATTAAAGGCGGAAGTCCAAACAACAAGAAAACAATATAGGTGAGGTTCTTTGAACACGTTGCCATAACAAAATCCGCAATCACATAGTTGCCAACCCAATATTTCGTAGCCTTCGGTTCGATACCTGTGCGTTCAGATAGACTCCTGGTTGAGTTTTGGCAAACATCTGAGAATCGCTGCTAAAAAGGCAAGTCAGGTCATACCTAATCACGGAGGCTTCTATCCACAATTATTAGCTCTATGATACCCTACGCTCTCCTTTTTTTGGACAGAAACTTCTATGATAATCGAGCTATTGGCAGATGAAAAAGCTAGAATATATCATCTACGACTGGAGAAAAATGACATCCATCGGCTCACTGTCAGCAGGGTGGAAAGAAATCAGTCAGTAGCGAGGCGGCAGCAACACTGCGATTTATTGTTTAAAGAAATTGGGCTTTATAGTGGTTCACTTCTGCATGGTCTTTTCCAGTAAAGAATGCGCAATATGCCTTCTTCCACTGACCACACTATTGTCCTTCAAATGAAAGAAAGAATGAGAGAAAGGCAGCCAGCAGCCTAAATAGGAAAATAGACTTGATGTCAGCTACTCTTCATGAAGAAATACCTGACGGTGGTCCAATGGGGAGCCATATTTGAGGAAAAAAGAAAATGGGTTTTACTGGGTAAATATTGGTTTACCCCTAAACATCGAAAAACAGACAATTGGATCCTCTCCAGTGTGCCAATGCCCTTGTCTCCCAGCTATCTTCATCAGTGAGTTCTTATCAGGAAAAGGTTCAGAACTTTACAGAACGTCATTTTCATACTGACGATAACATCCAAAGGAGTGTAGCCAAGGCGATTTCCCTACCTAGAATACAAACAACATCTCCGCCAATGTATAAAGATTAAATAAAATAATCCTTACTTTTCTGTAATACCTCCTATTTACGAAAATTCTTTTTGATTAAAATTATTGATCCTATTGCCAATTATATGATAAAGTTATTATTTCTATAAATTTTTTTTAAGATTCGGTATTATTAAATGCCATTGACGATCATGATTATTGCTAGTAGTCGACTTTTATGACCGGCGGGAAATATGGTATCCTAGGGCTGTTCTAGTATCCGACGCTGCATATTATGTGAAAAAAATCCAATTTGTCTTCTATGTTAATGACGATTCCATTAAATGCATTTACAATTAATCAAAATGATCTCCTGAGTGCCACTGTTTACATTAACATTTTCAACATGATCAAGCCGCAAATTGATTGAGAATACGTAAAATGAAACCGAGAATGGACGAATGATTTCAGAGATTTTTCATTATTAGTGAGCATTTTTCGAAAATGAATGAAAATTATGATCATGCGCAAATGGACAATTTAACGTGCCAACGAAACAGCCGCCAACAAGGTATCCAACAAAAAATAATAAAACGGATGCGCATGCATGTATGTACGCTTATTTTCGTATATAGCTCCACAGATCGCTTCTACTTGTACTCGTCGTAGATTCCCAGTTCGGAAAATTGCGCAAGAATCACGTGTGTATAGGATTATATGTAGTATGGTAAAAAGTGAATATTTTCAAGTAAATCGAAAAAATACCAAAAAAAGTTGGAAAATTTCCCGTTGAAAAAATGACGAAAACCAGAACAAACTGAAAAACATTACGACGTGTAATCAATTTCCGCGCGCCTATTGCATAAAGTGAAGACTACTCGTTGGTGGACTCACGGTTTGATGTGATGACTAAAGAAGCTTTCCCCGATTCCAGTTACTTTATGCAATTTTCGATGGCAATCTCTCTCGCTAAATGTCATCAGTCAGTCTAGTCGTGTTAGAACATCCATCCATCCACCCACTCGCATCAAATCTTCTTCGACAAGTGGTGGCCACATACGAATTTATAAGTAAATTTATGAGAGAACACAAAAACCAACAAATCCAACGACCAAAAGACGGAAGAAACCAAAAAAAAAAAAAATACCACAAGAAACATACGAATTACGAGTATAGTTTGTATATCTACAAGGTTAAATGTGAGTGAATCTTTTCGAAAACTGATAGTAATTTCTAAGTTTAGATTTAGTGAGTTGGTGATACAAGAAACTAAATGATTTGTTATAAAAAGCAAAAACAAAAAAACATAAATAAATAAATAAATAAAAATAAAAACAACAAATTCTCTCCTATTATAATAGTGCTTAAGGCAAATATTTTAAGTGTTGCGGGATATTTTTGTCTAATCTATACAAACAAACAAAAAAAAACAAATTTAAAAAAAAAGTTAAATTAAATTAAATTATATTAACTAAAACTAAAAGAAAGGCAGAAAAATTCCTATAGTCTAGGAAATTTTATTCTTACGCTTGAAATTATTGAATTTAATCAAAAGTATTTTAGTGGTTTTGTTGAAGTGTAATGAGATCGTCACATCGGCCTCTGTCTATTTACAAGTTGCCCTCACAATCAGCAACCAAAGCAAAGTCACACTACAAGAAGAAAGTGCGCTTCAAGGATGAGGTATTTAAGTGAAATTTTTTAAATATTTACTTATTAAATTATTCATAAATAAATTAATCACAGCTAAATGCATACAATTATGATAGAAATATTCATAAAAAGATAATAAAAATAAATTATTCTACAAAATGTTAAGTGAAAAATTACATCAATTCGAATGCAGAATAAAATGCAGCGTAAAAATGTACACAATTGCATATGTGATCTCATTAATAAAGATGATCTGACAATGAGAGTGGTTGGGGCTGGCTGGCTGGCTAGCTGGCTGCACTTTCATTCTACCCCCACACATAACATAACCTAAAATATTGTTGGCGGAAACCTTGAATCTAAAACGATGTTAAAATTGATAATTTTTCCATATGAAAATAAACTCTATTAATTTGTGTTTTATAATGTGACATAGATTCTTATTATAAACAAAGTGTTCGAATGATAAAAACTAAAATAATTTTATTATTTTTTGTAGTGTGCAAAATATATGCCAAGAATTTTAATCGTAATTTGAATGCTCATTGAAATTATTTGCATTAAAATTAAATCAAATATTTAACATTAGATTAATCTATCATACTTAGATAAAAGTTTCTCTAATTAGGGGATGAGATAAAATTTAGTTGCTCTAATATTTTTCTTTATCAACTAATATATTGTAGTACAGAGTTTTTTTTTAATAAGAGTTATATGTTGTTTTTTTTCAAATAAAACAAAAAAAGAATTGTTGCAGACCAAAAATTTATTATTTGATTTTGAAATATAATTGATGCAATTATGTTCTGAAAATAATATCTTTCAAATAATTTGCTTACAGAACCGAATACGGCTCCAGCTTTATTTCACGTATTTGGCATTCAATATTCAATTTTAATGCTTTAATAGTTGCTGATTATATGACATAGACCAATGTAACTTCAAATAACCCTACAAGAAGAAATACAAAGGTGTTAAATCACAACTTCTTGAAGGCTATTGCACATCTGCAATAGCCTTCACAACTTCTTGGCTACGTGCCACACACCTCAATAAATTGACTGTGTGGCACGTAGCTCCGTCTTGTTGAGACTACATGTTTCCTAAATCAATATCTTCTAATCCAGATCTCAAAAAGCTCATTATCAGCGATCTGCAGCACTCATTATTGACCGTACCGGCACCTGCTTTCTCATTTTGAAAAAAATAAGGACCGATGATGCCACCCTGTCGTAAACCACATCAAACAGTCATTTTACGAAATATAAAGCCTACTCGTGAATAATTTGTGGATTTAGCCCAGTATAGAAAATTTTGTTTATTTACCCTTCCAGAAAGATGAAAATGCGCCTCATCTGAGAAGATGATTTTCTTTGAAAAATCAGCATCATTTACAAGTTGTTCCAGAGCAAAATGAGAAAATTCACGGCGTTTACGATAGTCCAACGGCCTTAATTCTTGTATGATATGAATTTTCTAAAGATGTAACGATATTTTGTTGTGGCAGACAGTCCCAAATAATGACAACGCCTTGAAATCGACAAATTGACCTGAACGGCAACAATATTCTCGGCACTTCAGCCGGATCTCTGTTTTATTGGCACGCAAACATTGTGTAAAGAAAGGCAGCCAGCAGCCGAAATAGGAAAATAGACTTGATGTCAACTACTCTTCATGAAGAAATATCTGACGGTGGTCCAATAGGCAGCCATATTTGAGGAAAAAAGAAAATGGGTTTTAGTGGGTAAATATCGGTATATTTGCCCCTAAACAACGAAAAACAGACAATTGGATCCTCTCCAGTGTGCCAATGTCCCTTGTCTCCCGGCTATCTTCATCAGTGAGTTCTTATCAGGAAAAGGTTCAGAACTTTACAGAACGTCATTTTCATACTGACGATAACATCCAAAGGAGTGTAACCAAGGCGATATCCATACCTAGAGTACAAACAACACCTCCACCAATGTATAAAAATAAAATAAAATAATCCTTACTTTTCTGTAATACCTCCTATTTACGAAAATTCTTTTTGAATAAAATTATTGATCCTATTGCCAATTATATAATAAAGTTATTATTTCTATAATTTTTTTTAAGATTCGATATTATTAAATGCCATTGACGATCATGATTATTGCTAGTAGTCGACTCTTATTACAGGCGGGAAATATGGTATCTTAGGGCTGTTCTAGTATCCGACGCTGCATATTATGTGAAAAAATCCAATTTGTCTTCTATGTTAATGACGATTCCATTAAATGCATTTACAAGTAATCAAAATGATTTCCTGAGTGACACTGTTTACATTAACATTTTCAACATGATCAAGCCGCAAATTGATTGAGAAAACGTAAAATGAAACCGAGAATGGACGAATGATTCCAGAGATTTTTTATTATTAGTGAGCATTTTTCGAAAATGAATGAAAATTATGATCATGCGCAAATGGACAATTTAACGTGCCAACGATACAGCCGCCAACAAGGATCTCTGTTTTATTGGCACGCAAACATTATGTAAAGAAAGATGATATTCAAAACTTGCCACAGTTCGGCGAATAGCGAGCTTATGATCAGTTCAACAAATATTGGAAAAAGTGCACGATAAGTTGCAATAAAAGAACGATTATTTTGATAAAAAATTGGATAACTTTCAAGCGTTGTTGAGGCATGTAACTTTCTACGAATAAGTTGCAACCCTCATTGATCATAATGAAAGATTTTAGCATTACAAATATGGCCGCACGGTTTTATTTATAATGCTAAGACATCATTCCTATTGAAAACCACCTTATATGGAAATAGCCGGGTATAAAGTCTAGACTTTTTTTTCACAAAATTAGACTAACTAATCCGACGTACACATCGTTTTATTTACCATAAAATGATGTCAATTGGAACGTGTCACAAATTAATTTTTATTTAATTTTTTTAATTCAAAAATTCTATAAATTTGTGATTTTTATCACTAAAAGTTCAAACCAATATATTAAAATAAAAATTAAAATTAATGAGCCTTCGACCTATGGCAATACTCTCTAATATATTGTACAATAAATATTTTCTCTATGGACTAGCATACGAACACAGTAAGACCCAGCTTAACACTGCTCCGCTTAACACTATTTCAGTATTACGTGGTAGTATTGGGATTCTGAGAAAACTAATTAAACCTATTTTTTTAACTATTTTATTTCATTGTTTTACATTAATGTTGATAAATTGGACCCTCTCTGGAAGAGAATGCCAAAGCGTACATTTTTATCTCGTAAGGGAAAGCGACTACCAGGATTTAAATGTGCAAATGATCATTTAGGCGATAAAGCTAATGGAGATTTTAAATTAAAGCCACTCCTTGTTTACCATTCCAAAAAAAAAAATTTCATAGTAATACACATTTTTTTATTGGGAGCCAAATTAAAAATTTTGGATTACTTTGAAAAATTTTCGAATTGGTTTACCGAACATTTTTGCCCATCTCTTAAATGCTACTGCGAATTAAAAAACTAGAACCGAAATAAAGAGTTTTTGAATAAGAACTTGAAAACTTTTCTTTAAAATATCTCGTAAACCATTTGAGATATATCAAAACTTTTCATCGATTTAACATAGCCCCACAGAAAAAAGTCTGGAGGTGTTAAATCACAAGATCTCGGCGGCCAATCGACAGGACCTTTTCTCGATATAACACGTTCACCAAACTTGGACTTCAATAAGTCGATTGTTTCTTCCGTTGTGTGGGATGTGGCACCGTCTTCTTGAAACCACATATCACTGATGTCCAGCCCATGCAATTAATCGAAGAAATAACGCTGCAACATGTCTCTGTAGCGTTCACCATTGACTGTAACGTGACGGTCATTTTCGTCAACGAAGAAAAATGGCCCAATGACGCCACCGGCATGAAAACCGCACCATACAGTCACTTTTTGTGGATGAAGTGGTGTTTCATAAAGCACATGCGGGTTTGCAGCATTTCAATAACGCATGTTTTATTTGTTGACGGAGCCAT
This sequence comes from Atherix ibis, assembly GCA_958298945.1. NCBI lineage: Eukaryota > Metazoa > Arthropoda > Insecta > Diptera > Athericidae > Atherix > Atherix ibis. Next base: position 78,158,498 of record OY282606.1, on the reverse strand, counting down.
TCAACCAAAAATGCGCTTCATCACTGAAGATTATTTTACGATGAAAGTCGTCATTTTCGGAAAACTTCTTTAGAGCCCAATCTGAAAACGTGCGTCGCCTCATATGGTCAAGTGGCTTTAGTTCTTGAGTTAACTTGATCTTAAGTTAACTCAAGAATTTAAGATCAAGTTAACTCAAGAACTAAAGTAAGAAATCAAAAGTATCAAGTTCCTATTGAAAAACCCGATACAACTTCGTTAATCCAACCAATGTATTAAGGCGTAATATCGAATTTTAAAGCTCATTATCTGCGGCGGACATTACGACAACTGATTTATTGTGTAACACTAATAGAGACGACATGGAGATATTTACAAAAATAACAATATTATCGATGCTGCAAATAACATCAATCCTTCTTAGAATGAGATGGCTGAGAAATGTTTGAAAGGACTATGAAAAAATGTATGGCCGTAGTTAAGCAAGGATATTGACACAAGAAACTCCATTGTTGATGTCGACGAAATTTTCAAGCTTGTTAATGAAACAGAGTCAGCTAATAGAAATGCGCACGTTACGGAAGAATAATTATAAGTTCTAACTGGTGAAAGTCTTCCCAAAGTTGGTCTAAAAGAATTAGTAGAACAACAAGGAACTGTCAACTTACTTTTGTATAAAAAAAAGCTTAGCCACTTTAACGGAAATTATGATCAGTTAACAAAAAATTATTTAAACTTTGATAGAAGTTCAAAGGCCAGACGCAGTGTTATTGATGCGATGTCTTGCTATCGATAACTGCTTCCTGAACAGAAGCGGAAAATTCAAGCAAAGTTTGATGAAATCTGCACAAAAAAAAAACGATGTCAAATAAGAAAGAACCTTTCTCATCACAAACATAACTGCTTTGCTCGAACTTTTTTTGATTTAATCTCGAACTTTTTTAGCCCGAATTAAAATTTAAGTATTAAAAAAAGTATTTAACTATAAGTGTTGTTTAATGAAATTAAAAAAAATGGTAAGTTTTCTTATTCTCTGTTCTGTTTCAATTATCCCCATTATTTATATCTTCAGATAACCTCGGTTAACGCTGTTTTGATAATCTCGTTTAACGCAATGGGACTTATTGGAACGTATTCCAGAGGTTTTATTGTATTTTAGATATAAAGGTCTAAATCAAGGCGTCAACAAATTCGCACAATCTTGGAAGCCAATTGATATTGTCGTTAAATCGTGTCTTTAATAAATTGATAGTTTCGACAGATATGTATATGAACAGTAGCGCCATCGTGACAGAACCACTTGTTACCCGGGTCTATATCTTCGAGTTTTTAAAAAAAAAAAAAAGCTATTCATTACTTGTCATGCTAGTTTAAACGTCATTTTTTGAAAGAAATAGAGACCTATAGATGCTGCCGGGATGCAAGCTATACCAAACGGTATACTTTCGTAGATGTAACGCTGCCTCCAATATTTTTTGTCGATTTGTCTCAATTTGAAAGTGAAAATGTTAGCAAAACTGTTAACCCAAAAAATAAATGGCTTTAAATACAATTTTATCCAAAAAAAAGAATTTTACGTTTTGTAGATTGATACCTTAATTTATAAGTGAAATTGGATAATTCTGAAACCCGAATCCATCCATGATGGAATGACAAACCATAGTGGCTTAGACAAATGACAGCTGATTTGACATATAACCCAATCGAAAGTTCTATCACATTTAAAAAAAATCACCACATACATATTCTAATGTGAATTTAAAAGAACAAAAAAATTGTGTTCGAAGGCTTCAACTGAATTCGCCCTCATTTCCTCAGTCACACTCCTTTGTATATTATCGATAGTATCAAAGTGTGGTCCTTTCAAGTGGTTCTTGGTATTGAGGAACAAAAAAGCTTTTTTCCAACATAAACTATTGATGGAGATGGTCTTTTGACAGGGAGCAGTTTCATAATAGAGCATCCAAGTATCTGCAATGTTCGAACTGATGCGAAAAATCCATTTTCTGAGGTCAGACCTTACATGAGCCATTTCTAGTTCCACATTTGCATCAATTTTCGATGTTGATGGTCTCCCTTAACGAGATTCATCCTTCACTGCTTCTTAGCACTCCAAAAATTCTTAATGCATTTTTTATATATGTTCCCAATAGGCTCTGAACAACTTTTCATAAGTCCAACTTAGGGATTCACCAAATTTAACATAAAATTTAATGGCTCATCGTTTCTCCAAATTTCACTGTTCCATTTTCCAATACCCACTACAGGGTCCCGTAAGTATTGTACGAGGTTGAAACTTATACTAGTTGCCTTGGACAGACTATCGTAGAAGCAATGTAGAGGAGAATTCCGTAATTTCCCCTCTACGTAGCTTGTACGACACCTCGTAAATCGATCTTATTTAGAGTGAAAAGAAATGATGATTAGGTTGAGTCTTACCCGTATGTTTACTATTTTGAAATCACAATATAAAATTTGAACTACAACATTTAATACAATACAATATATGAAATAGTTGAGTGACTGGACCTTTATTGGCGCCACTTAGAGTAAAAGAAAAATTTGGACAACACAAAATAAACAGAGTTAAAATTTTCAAGGCCTTATAATAGAGGAAAATATCTTCTATGTCATTTACATTAATATACGTGTAGTTTTGTCATTAAAATAGTTTAATTTTTGAGATCTTAAAAAATCCTAGCTTAATTCAAATTTGAAACTCTTCCTCCCGTTTTATCGCCGATAAAAAAGTAAATCTTAAATGTAAATATTAAAAATTTTGAAAATAATATTACTTCTTTTCACAGAAGAAGTGAAAATAAAAGTTAATTTCTTCTGTGAGATATAAAAAAAAAACAAATAGATTTCAGTCTCTAAATTTGAAAATACTTCTGCCCGAATAAAAAATTTTGTAAAAGAAAAATTAAATATTTTTCCTGTAATTTTATTTGAAATTCTATACCATTCTCAGTAAATTACAAAATTTTAAATTAAAATCAAAAGGGAGGAATTTTTACTTTTCGAGAAATTTTTAATATTTGTAAGACAAAAAGTCTAATTGTAATAAGGAAATTCGTTTTGTCCACTTGATGAAAACAATGTGTCATAGTTTCAACATTTTTCATTTGGTTTTTTCTTATTATTTGTCATATTTCCACCGTAGAGAGTGGTTGTTACAAAATTTATTTTCGTTGTCAAGTAATGATGATCTACCTGCGCAAGTACCTTTACAGCTTTTGACATAGTGTGTCTGTCAGTCGTCTTGTGAAATGATTCCATCATTTTCAAAGTCCCATTACGAATGATAAAGAACCGAGTTTCTACGGACACGGTAATAAATAGTAAATTTTACTAAATATGTATTGATATTGTAATATTTTTTTTAAAATACACTCAAAGAAAATGTTGTTGAAAATATTTTTGTAATTCATGATAAAATATGTACACATACATTTAATTCGTATTATAGAAAATATCATACTGAAATATTTTGAATCGACTAATTTTTAACGAAAATCATGAATTCTGAGTTCGGAAATAAAAATATTGTCGAAAATATACTTGGCCCTACGAAAATTTTTAATATTCTTTATTTAGTAGGTATTTTTAATTGCGAAAAACTGGAATATTCTTGTAGCTATTCCATTTTCACTAGACAAATAAATTTTAACGTCTACCAAAAATAATAAAGAACAATTCACAAAAGAACTCTCAGCGTCGGAAATTAAATGACAATCGACCAAAATTGACATTTGTCAATATTGTGCGATCGTTGCACGAACTTTTTGGTTTGTGCGGATGCATAGAAACGGCAAGCTGTATGATTATTGGGTTGGTGCAAAAGTTATGACGGTTTTTAATGATCCCAGGTAAAAAATTTTTTTCTTCAGAAATGATGAATAGCATTTTCTTTTAAATGATTGTTTTATATAAAGGATGCTTTCCCTCAACTTTCTATTCAGTTTTGGCCTGGCCAGAGTACAGTGAAGAGCTCTTGTATTGTTTCAAATATCGGCCGATAAAGTGCATTTACGTTTATGAATTCCGTAAAGACAATACCGCGGGGTGGCAACCAAAAACATTTGCGAAGTGTATGGAACAGATGTCATCAAAGTTCGGCAGGCACAAAGATGGTTTACAAAATTCCGATCTGGGTATTTTTTACTAATTGATAAACCACGTACCGGGCGGCCATTGAAGTCTGATGAGGACAAGTTAAATGTCATAATTGACACCAATCCACGTCTTACCACCAGGGAGATCGCGTCGATGATGGGAGTCAACCATACAACCGTATTAAGGCATTTGAAGCGTATGGGGATGGTTTCGCGGTACGAAGTTTGGATACCTCATCAATTGTCGGCTGTCAATTTATTGGATCGTGTTTCAACGTGCGTTGCTTTGAGTGCGAGACAAAAACATGAACCTTTTTTGCATCGTTTACTAACGGGAGATGAGAAATTGGTCGTGTACAACAACGTGACAAGAAATATACATTGGGCTATACCTGGACAAGCCCCATTAACAACTTCGAAAGCCGAAGTACATCAAAAAAAAGTTATGCTTTGTGTTTGGTGGGATTGTAAGGGTATTGTGTATTTTGAAGTCTTGGAATGCAATCAGAAAATTACAGCAAAACGATATTGTCAGCAATTATCCAAATTGAACATCGTCCTTCAAAAGGATAGGCCAGAATTGGTAAACAGAAATGGGGTAGTGTTCCATCACGACAACGCGCGACCACATGTGGCTATGATGACCCAACACAATCTGAATTGGGATGTTATCAAGCATCCATCGTATTCTCCAGATCTTGCTCCTTCCGATTTTCATTTATTTCGATCACTGCAAAATTTTTTAAATGACAAAAAATTTGATAAAATAGAGCAAGTAAAAACATCCCTTTCTACATATTTCGCATCAAAATCTAAGGAATTTTACACTAATGGTATTAATAAGTTGATAGAAAGATGGGAGGAGGTTATAAGAACGGATGGAAATTATATAATTGATTAAATAAATAATAGAAATTTAAAAAAAATTTTTAATTGTATATGTAAAAAAACGTTATTACTTGTACAATATATGTACTAACCGGTTTGTATGCTGGTTCGTGAAATACCCTTTTACCCAGGTTCATGCATTGCACAAATCGTGTGATATGATGTACGAAATAGTCCGTGTTTTTTTTTTAAATTGAATGAGTCCGTGTTTTTTTTTTAAATTGAATCTTAGCTTTAGACTACCATACAATAGAACTCGGTTCCCTCTTTTGTCTTTCACTCCTCAACTGAATCACTTTCGATTCCCTCTATGACAAGTGGCCTGCGCATGCCCACCCTACCATACCATCTTATGCCCTCTGCACATGACGCTTATTTTCATGCTTGTCTGCCTGCTGGATTCATTGCTTGCTTTCAAGATAGCTATGGCGCTGGATTTTGCGATGGTTTTTATGCGTGCACCACACGATGCTTGCTATAAAGTTGGATTTCTAGCTGGTTTTGATGCCTGTACAGTGACAGTTCAATTGCTTACAATAATGGACAGCAACGCGATTATATCAAAAGTTATTTGTTAATGGCAGCGAATATCCATTATTGCGTATTTAATAATTTGTGAAAGAATACGAAGATAGAGAAATAAGCACTTAACAATTTTTTAGGTTGTGGGGCTGATAGTGGTTATTACGGCGTGACCAGCTGGAAAAATACCGACAACAACGAATAAAGACACTTAAATGCAGATATTATGTGTATATCCAAAATGTAAATAAACGTATGTGCCATTTGCTTATAGAGCCCACGTAACAAGATAATGTTTTCTTATTGATTCATTTTAAAACTAACAGGAAAATAAGAACGAAAAATAGAACCGGTTCTAATTTCGAAATACAACTAGAAAATAAATAGCGTAATAAGCAGTGACGTCATTTTTAGCACCGCAGCCAGCACGGTAGCAAGCAAGAAAACAAGCACGCAAATAAACGTCGTGTGAAGCGGGCTTTTCAATTGTTTTTTGACCAGTTTCATCCACCACAGGTACAACCGTTAGCTAATGACCAGTTACAAACTAGTTACCCTAACTGTTGGGACCAACTCCTTCCTTTAACATACTATCATCTGCAGTGATAGCATCCGGGATAAATGGCATTCCTCACCATCAGTCCTAAGACTATACCCGAGACGTACGTATTAAAACAGAGCTACCACATTTCTGTCAAAGGCAAATCATCTCTCTTACCAAGCTAGGACCGCGGGTTTACCAAGACCCATTGGCCACTTCTGATATTGATCCCTATTTGGTCGTTCTCTCAGAAGAGACTCCTCTTGGCATCTGAGTGCTTTGGTCGCACGCTAACCGACTTTTTTTTACACCGAACTTGACACTTTTGGACTTTTTCTTTTTGAGTTACGGATAAGACAATTCAACATCCGCTAAGTAATGGACAAATAACAGCCCAAAATATATGAAAAATTCTTAAAAAATAGCATCAAAGGCATCGAGTCCTAATCAAAATTTTAAATCGGTTTTAATCGAAATCTGAATTAAGAGTGTGTTTTATTTAAATTTACTTTCCGAAGTACCAATTGGAGAAGCCTTTATAATTTCCTGATATTTTTATATACCTGATAAATAGCCAAAAAAAATAACTAACAATTTCAGGGCAAACTGTAATAAGTAGATGTTCGATTTGGATTAAAAATGAGATTACAAATTAAATTGTAAATAATTAATACAAACGTTCGTCTCAGAGGAGTTGTAATTATTCTTTTTTTATCAAATGGGATGGAATAATATAACAGACAGCGTTTGAGCTATAGGAGTATCTGAATTTGAAAGAGCGCATCTAATTTATGGTGTATTAAATAAATCTTAATAAAAAGATGACTTTTTCTTAAAAATCAATAAATATTCATTAAAATCGAATAATAACTGGCCTGACTCAGTGACGCTAAGCCCTCTAGGTAGCAGAGTAGCCCTCTAGGGAGCACAGTCGATAGCGTGCTGGACTACCAGGCCAGAGGGTCGTGGGTTCGAATCCCATTTGCAGCAGTATGGTCCCTACGCTAATCCTCACCACTAGACTGTCATTTCAGACCGCCTGAGCAGATGGATGCAATAGCGTCTGGCGAGGTCTGCGGTCCGTTAACAACAAAACAAACAAACAGGTAGCACAGGCGACAGCGTGCTGGACTACAAGCATAGAGGGTCGTGGGTTCGAATCCCATTTGCAGCATCATGGTCCCCTACGCTAAATTACCTCACCGCTTTACTTTCTATTCTTCTTTATCTTTTCCTTATTCTTTATCCTTCCCTTTCGGCCCATCAGACCGCCTGAGCAGATGGATGCAATAGCGTCTGGCGAGGTCTGGTGGCCCGTTAACAAACTAACAAACAAACATCAGTGACGCTAGAACGTCTGCTTCTAGTACACAGCGGTCTTGAGTGCGAATCCAGCTAATAGCATTGGCGAGATGCCCTTTAGCTTTTGCTAACTTACCTGAGTTGTCGTGAAACTAATAATACACATTTAAGTAAAAATATTACTAAAAATTACATTTAAAAAAATTGTGTTGAATTTTACAAATCAACATAAACTAATAAATTCAGTTCTTATTACATTTTGGGTTTGTATATTCCCATTTTTTATTTTGTTGTTATTTTCCTATAAGTTTTGTTCCACAAAATCATTAAGGATTTCTAATTTATCGAATCTGGCTATGTGTTGTGAAAAATTTCTGTAAGTCGGTCAAGTTAGAGGAGCCAAATAAATTGTCTAAAAATAAATCTTTCTATCTAAATCAATGATTATATCGACGTGTATTTATATTAGCAGCATGTTGATTCTTGAAAATCCACTACTATCTGGTGGTGAGGTGGGGTAGATACATACATAGTACTTCGATTAATGAACGTCACACCACCAAATGCCAGACTTTCAGTATGCATCATAGCCCCATCGTCATGCTAATGATCTCATTGACTTTGTTTTGTTATTTTTGTTACCAATTCAGTTGATTTTCTGTCTAAATGTTTTGCAAAATAAAAATTTTTGCGTATATTTTTAAATATATTACAAAGTAGAGAAAATTCTTAAAAATTCATGACTAATTAACATTATTTTAGTTATTTATAGGTAGGAGAATATACTTAAATATAGTTTTAATGTCAAAAACAAATATTGACATTCTGAAGGTCGTCAAAATCGTTCAAAAAAAAAATACGATGATTATTTTAGAAATAGTAAAAAATTGGCATTTTCCTAGTGAAATTTAACAATTTTCTTATAAAACTATATAGATTTAATTAAAAGTGGAAAATAACAGATCAAATTAGAATTAAAATATTAACTTTTCTGTGGATTTTTTAAAAGTAAACAAGCTTAGGCCACCTTTCGTGGATGTTTAGATATAAGGTTTTATATTCATAGAAACATAGAAAAATCAGGCTTATATGCAAAACATTAGCAAAATAATCTTTCTTTTTTTAAAACAAATTTTAAATAATTAGACTTCTAAGTTGAAATTTAGAAGAATTAAACGTAAACATGAAATTTTTAGTGCTTTCATTAGCGATCTGAATATCAAATACTATTTTTCTATGTTATTTAATATTATAGTTATTTTTTTTTTAAATATATTCTAATAACGAAAGTATTTGTTTTTTATAAAATTAATTAAAAATATTGTATCTTTATCTTAAAATTAAAAATATATAGTAACAAGGTGTATAGTGGCGTAAATTTATTTAAGGATAAATTGAAATCTACAAGACTTCATGGATATAAAATAGTATATCTGGAAAACATAATAAGAAGAGAACAAATAATTTTAGTAATCTTCATTAAGGTAGATAATAATAAATAAAACTGTGAAATCTGCTAAAAAAATATCGCAAGTACCCGAACAGATAAAATAGGTAGAATTAGTTCCATTGGTCGAAAATCCCTTTCGCATGGCCAGAAAGAAAATAAAAATCGAATCGGTATTTAATTTCCCAACATTAAAACCGGGACATTATTCAATTATGAACGGAATTATTATATATTAATATATAAATAGTTTGATAAAACATATTGACGCAAAATTGTCAGCTAAACAATTTAGTTGTTAAGATAAAGTAGAAATAAATTTGGCAAAAAAAAAATACAAAAAACATTATAGCTCTACAAATGTGTTTAAATTGCTTATATCAACAAACAAAAAAAGAATATAGCAGAAAATCTGCGCCAACTCCGCAATTATTGCTGCATTAACGCTAACGCGAATGAAAACAACTAGTCACAGCACAGCTACTGCATTGCTAATACCGTACGTGCATACAAGCGTATATGAACGTTGCTTTTGTACAATACTTTTTCGAAACGGACACCGCATTGGCGCTGCGTTGCTAACCACGCACGTTCGTGAGCACACTTGTGATGAGTTTCCGTGCGAACGTGAAAATTAATGCACCGCTAACGTTTGAGCGCACCAGTTAAGTGTTGAATATCTAGCACGTGCGTTTAATAACTAACACGTGCGTTCAATACATAACGTGGCGTTCTGTTCATACTTTTCTTAAATAATTCACAAATTTATGGTATGAATTATATATGATGTCGTGTCTTTTGCTAAATATACTTTGTTATGGTCTACCATTTTGTGAAGTCGTATGAAATCCTTTGGTATTGGATGGGAATAGGAAGGTATTAAAATTTGGCATGTGAAATGAACGTTGGCTAGTGACGAGAGCACCTTACCTTGCTAAGCATGCGTGCCGCTTTCTTTATGCGGTGATTACGGGGAGGTTCGAAGTGTGTGCAAAGTTGTGCTCTCATCCCCACCGTAACCAGAAAATCATCATGCCAAAAACATTTAGGGGAAAATGGAGGCACCTGAAGTTGTTAACAGGCAAAGGGAGGAGAATAGAAAATGAGAAGGGAAGGTATACAAATTGTGAAGGACAAAAGAAAATTTAAAAAAATTTAAATTACTATAAAATAAAATAAAATAAAGAAAAATAAAAATAAAAAAAAATAAAAACCAAGAAAAACCCAAAAAGAAATGAGAGAAAGGGTAAAGCCGATCTAGACGTTGACAGAAGACAGTTGTTACCTCTGTCCCCAAATCCTTCTTTAGCACTCCTTGACGGAATAATTTTGGAGCACTCTTATTATTGTGACGATGATCTCTTCTACTACATCAATACAGTGAAGCGCTAATGTCGGAAAACTGAATAAAACAAAAAGAGATTATTTAAAATACATCATAATATATATTTTTAATACAAAATGAATAAACAGGCAAAAATACCACCTTGATCAAAAAGTTCCCGAAACGATGGGAGTGTGGCGCTCCCATCGTTCCGATTTGAGTTCTGTTTTTTTGTATTATGTTGGTACATCTGTTGTTAATAGTCCCTCTAAATCTTAGTGACATAGCTTGAAATTTGCAAAAGTTACGTAGCCAAGAGTACATCTATCTCTGTGTGTGTAGTTGGCGATTTTTTACAATTTAAGAAATGGATTTAAATTTGCAACAACGAACTTGTATTAAATTTTGCGTAAAAAACAGATTTATTGGTGCGCAAACGTTGAAAATATTGGAAGTGTTTCGGCAACGATTCTCTAAAGAAAACGGTCGTTACCAGTGGCACGAGCGGTTCAAAAGTGGTCGTGAGTGAACCCGATCCCACATTCATCAAAAGGATCATTACTGGAGACAAGACGACATGCAATCCAGACAACAGGCAAGTGAATGGCGTTCACCAAATGAGCCGAGACCAAAAAAAACACGTCGTTTTCAGTCAAAAAAGAAGGCAATGCTCACAGTTTTCATGGATTACAACGGTGTAGTGCATCATGAATTTTTGCCAGAAGGCCGGATAGTAAACAAAGAGTATTATTTGGGCGTTATGAGACGTTTTCATGAATCAATTCGCCGAAAGAGACCAGAATTGTGGGCAGAAAACTCGTGGATTTTGCACCATGATAACGCACCGTCACACAGTGCCATCATTATTCGTAATGTTTTGATGAAAAATGCAACAAATACCATCCAACAACCACCGAATTCACCTGATTTGGCTCCCTGTGCCTTCTTTCTGTTCAATCGAGTTAAAAAACCATTACGGGGAACGCGTTTCAACAGCCGAGAGGAAGTAATGGAACAATCGCAGAAAGCACTGATGGACAAACCGAAAACCGAATATAAAAAATGTTTCGAGGATTGGATCAAGCGCTGGCATAAGTGTGTTAAAGTCGATGGGGATTGCTTTGAACGGGACAATATATTGTAGATTCAGATGAATAAACTTGTATTTTTAATTTTCTGAATAAATTCCGGTAACTTTCTGAAGGTGGTATTACTTCTGTTTAAGCTAATTATAAATTTTTGTTACATTTCAAAATTTTTGTTTCTTTAAAAAAACTTCCAGGTTCACAAAAGCATAAAGAAAAAAATATTTTTGCTTTAATTAAATTATTTAATTTCCTAATTCGGGCAGTTCCGATTTCATGCTCTTTCTTATTTTAATTTGAAATAAATTTATTTTTATATAGAATTTCAAATTCTTTGAACAATTTTCAATTATTTCAAGTTTTAAATTTATTAACTATTAATATTGGTATTTCGTATTATAATCTGATTCGCATACCATATATTTATATTTATTACAAATAATTGCTTATTAATTTTACGCCTAGTTCAATTTATATTTATATATTGTGAAGATGCCTGCATTTATTCTAATTAATAATATAATTGTTTTATTTTTTAAATTTCGACTACAAATCGATTTCATTAATCTTTTAGAAATCAGTTTTTATTTGAATTGTAAGAGATAAATGAATTCTCATTGATATTTTCTATAATTTTTTTCACGCTACCAGTTAAATTTTCCACAAATCAAAATTATTTTTCAAACAAAAGTATATAAAAAAATTGCATAGACTAGTTGGAAATACAATATTTTCACGCATAAGGATACGGAAGTTAATAATTTTTTTTTCAAATGCTCTTTGCACTTGTTCTAATCACATTCTTCGTCATTTCTCCAGCAAGTCGCAGCCACACCTAATTGTCTCCAGAGCCAAACATTCAATTCCTCATGTAAACTCACTCGCTTCATGATGCCGGGTCACTCGTATTCTTCTCGTACACCTTCGTATCGTATGATCGTAAGATCGATTTGGTAGTTGATTCGAAGAAGCGTCGTCGAATCATGGAATTTTCTGGAAGTAGTGCTGCCAGAGGCACCAAAGCTGAACGAAAACTCCATGCATAGTCTTGCTGATTTGTGCGCAGCATATTTAAGTTTTAGGTAACGAACAAATCAAGAATACTATCGCCCCTTCGTACTCCCAGCTTGTTTGAAGAGAGGATTCTGTGTTGTCGAAAATTGTGCTGTTGTTGTAGGATAGCAAGAAATCCAGCATTATATGGTGTATGGACAATTTTCTTCAATTTCTTTTATAATAATTTTTATTCGTGTACTTTTTTCTTTTTCTTTCTATATAAGCAATGATATTGAACGAAATAATAGTCAATATATTTTATCTTATTCGAGAGGATCAGTATTTCTTTATCTATTTTGTTTTTATTATTTTTGAATAGTACGTTTATTATTTTACTTTATTTATTTCGTTGAAAATTTGTTGTTATTATTCATTTGTCCATGTTAATGCTTTTTTTAAGTTTTTTCGGTCTGATTTGTTTTATGTTTTTTTTAGTTTCAATTTTTTTTACAGTTTCAAAACTAGTCAATTTTTTTTTTTCTATTGACATTAACTTATTTTTTAAGAATCCTTTTTGAATATTATAATTTAAAAATAATTACACGATTATTAACATTATTTTTTCGGTAAACTGATCAACCACAAAACTTAACTAGACAACGCCAAAATTTGGACGGCCCTCCTCAACTCCCTCGCTCTGCAGAACAACACCCCAGTTTCACGGCCTAACACAGAATGCCCAAATGACTGTCTCGTCATGCCGCTCATGACTTAAGTTTCTTAGGTACGATCGTACCATGCTGTCTATGACATCATTTTTGTGCACACCGCACGATCGTACGACTGGTTTCGTCAGTCATTCGACGAAAAGTCATCAAATTATGGAATAAAACTCAATGGATAGTCTTGCTGATTTGTGCGCCATCTATTTAAATTTTAGGTAACGAACAAATAAACAATACTATCGTCAAGGCTACCATAACAAGATTTCAGATTGCTCAATATTTTTTCTGATTTTGGTTTTTGGAAAAAAATTTTTGAAAGTTATCTGATATTTTATACTAAAAGTCTACATATATAATTGCCAATTTTAATTTTCAATTCGTAGTTTCCATACTAATATGAACTGGAACTTTTTTTAAAGTCTAGAAATTAGTTTGTTCAATTATAAATTTTAATTACAGTGTCTGCTATGTTAGCTTTGTTAATAGTATAAATGTACCTATAAATATTTTCTATTAAAATTAAACTATACAAATTAATGTCATATGTTCTATAAAAAATTCTAAATAAAATGTTTATAACATTATTCCCGATTCAGTATATTTTTCTGAACTGTTCCGTTAACTGAGAAAAATATCTAAATACTTTCTTTCTGACTATTAAAAATTCTTTAAGATAAAAGCAAATGAAGCGTATACCTTATGTAAACAAGAATAAAAATACATTAAAGTGTCATTTGCCAGCGATTATTATGTGAAATATTTGAAATTCGCAAATGTATGTACAGCTTGTCTGTCAATTGTTTTTTTTTATTTATTTTTTTATTTTCATATGGAATGTGACATTTTGTTAAATATTGATTATTCACTCTCTAACTATACATGAATTGATTCATAGATAAAACGGCGATTCTTTGTTTTTTTTTAGAAATTAACCTTTATGAGTATAACCTTCAATTTTTGGTTTTTATAATTTTTTATAATTTTTGCTTGCGATTAGAAAATATTTTTAAGAATAACAATTCAATAAAATTAAATTTACAATTTTAATTAAATTACAGTATACCTTTAGTCTATTAACGAATCAAAGTCTACCACATTTACTTCAATTTGAATGGGTAAAAAGAAATATTTACTAAATTCATTAGCAAATAATTTTTATATTATTTGTTAATGAATTTTAATTTCAATTTAATAATTTTACAAAAATTAATTTAACTATACTGAATCTACGAGTATATGCTGAACAGATGAATTTTATAATTTCAAATATATTACATATTTCATTTTTAATCAGCAATTACTGTAATATTTTTTCTTCTAACAACTTCAAATTCTTAGTATTTTTTCATAGGAGACCCTACATTAAAAACGTAAGATAAGTTTATATAAAATAACGGTGACTGACCTAAGGAATGTCAGTCATATTGACCGATATGATTTTTCCTGATTAAATGCATTTAATTCTAGTGATTTATTTTGATTACACTTCTGGTTATATTTTACTATTTTAACAGTAAAAATTATTTTTTTTAAGTGATCCATTATTTACAGGACGAAAACTATGAATTACTTTTTAAAATTATAGCTATTTACTTTTTCCGTTTTAATTTATGTCCTGTGGATATGAACAAGGTCATTCTCATATTTATTTTTGTTATTCAATTATTACCCATACTCTGTTGCTTTTTGTATTAATAAAAAAAAATATAAGTAAAGCTAATTTTTAATTATGAGGGCAAAAAGTATAGTAAGTAAAACTAAAATTCCTGAATTCGCAAAATTTTTTCTTGAAATAAAAACCGTGTGCTAACGCAGATTTGGGATCAATCCTAATCCTGAGAGGTTTTTTTGCCGAATATATAGGCCGGAAAGTATTTTAAAAGATAATGTCTTGCTGGAAAGCCAGAATTCAGAGCCTGGTTTCACTTGATCTGTGATTTTGCCACTTGGTAAGCAGTTGAGGCGTATCGGGTATGGCCGTCAATGTTGGTCGTTGGAGTGTAGATTTTCCAAACAATTCTGACAGCTCATTTCTCAAAATACCCGCATGCCCAAGAAATCATCGAAGTGTGATATGTTTATTGTTAAACGTCTAACAAGGAGTCACTCTTTATGCCCACCAAGGGTTTGATTCAAGAAAGCGAATCAGTATAAACAAAAATATTGTAAAATCAATTGCAACTCTAATGGCCTAAAGTTCGACATAATAGGTTGCTACCCCTAAGCTGGATATATCAAATTGGGTCAGAAACGGTATAACAAAATATTGTCCAAAAAATAGGACAAATATTGGTCGCGGAAACAGTGAAAAAGGTCTCTTTGAGTGATGCGTCCAAATTTAATACCAACAATGGGAGTTTTCTATCGGCATACTAGCGAGTATTTTGGTACTTTGAAACATGAAGGGAGTACTATGGTTTAGGGATGCTTCAGAAGACTCTATAATAACTATAGTTGGCCTATAAGGACATATTGAAGATGATCCTGGGAAACAATTTCGTCTTTTCACTTCAACCACACTTCGCATCTGGGTACGTACTACCACAGTTGCCATATTTTCAGCAATCCAGATTTTTCAGCAATCGAATATTGATGAAATAAGTTTTACTCGAAAGATAAAGGCAAGAAATCTAACAAGACAACCAGACCTCTGGGTGAAAATTCTTGAAAAATGGAATGAAATTACTTCACAAAGACTGGAAAAATTACTTGAAAGAATGCCAAGGATTTGGGAAACAGTTATTCAGGCAAAAGATGGTTTGTTATATTTCCAAAAATAAGTTAAAAAAGTAGAAAAATTGTTTTGTTATTGATGATATGAAAAAAACAAGAAATACTAGGTCTGTTAGTATTATTTATTTTTCATGAATATATATTTTGTCCCCTTCAAAGTAATCCCCACCAGATATTATACACGTATGCCAACGTTTTTTCCAATCCTCGAAGCACTTCAAAAAATAATTTTTTGTGATCTTGTTCAGCTCCTCCTTCGATGCCGTCTTTATCGCCTCAATCGTAGCGTAGCGTTGTCCTTTCATGGGGCTCTCCCAGATCTTGGGAATACGGTGGCTGCGTCATTATTAGTGTATTGTTTTTGGTCAAAAATTCGCGCACAAGCAAACGATGCGTGAGCAGGGGCGTTATTATGGTGCAAAAGCCAATTTTTGTTCTTCCACAAATACGGGCGTTTTTGGCTGATTGCTTCGCGCAACTTGCGCATAACTTGCAGGTAATATTCCTTATTGACAGTTCTACCCTGTGAAAAGAACTCATGATGCACCACGCCTCTGCAATCGAAGAAAACTATAAGCAAAACAGTCTTGGCTCGTGCGGCATCTTCCATTGGGATGATTGAGCTTTGGTTTCCACGTCATAACCATAAACCTATGATTCGTCACCAGTTATGACCCTCTGGAGCAAATTTGGGTCATCGCGGAGAGAGTACAACAGCTCCTTAGCAATGTTAATGCGATGCTGTTTTTGGTGGAAATTGAGGCAAAAATCGAAGACGAGCCAAAACACGTGCAAGCAAAGCAACTGTCAAAAATTAACTGAACATTCAAAATGGCCGAACTTGGCGGCATAAGTCAGAGACATGAGTACCTACATAACGCTATAAAAAATCGAAAATCGAATATACGTAACCCGCGAAAAATTCGCGATACTTTTTGAACATACCTCGTATTACAATACTAATCAAAGTAAAACTACAAACTGCTAGCAAAACTATTTTTTGTTGTAATTGTAAGATCTCTGAGACAAAACACAGATGTCATTATGTAGCTCTACGACCTACGTATGGGTTAGCAGTACCATCTTGCCTATAGTTAGTTGGAGGAAGCAATTACAATTTTTTGCAGCATGTTAGTTACTTTTGGTATCTGGGAAACGAGATACTGAATATTTACAAATCAATTCTGTGTTAAGTGACATTTATATGAGAAATGGTGAGTTGAACGCCGCAGGAACGGCATGTAGGATAACATGCAGGAACGGCATGTAAGTGTGGTATGCCCAATGAGAATTTTGAGAAGTTTCCTCGTCCAGAACTTTGGAATAGTTGTTGAGTAAACTGGTAATAAATCTTCCACTGTTGGTGCATTCGATGTATAGCAAATGATGTTAAATGGTATTTGGATAGTAGTGGATACAGGATGGTGGAGAGCCCGAATTATCTCATTGAGCACCGGATTATTTGGTGAACCATGAAAAGTCCCATGCTTCAATATTGTCGGTAAAAATATTTGGGAACATTAACTACAATATAAACTCCAGTCCTAGTTGTCTACAGTTTCCCAAGTAAACAGGAATTGATGTTTGGTAGGATTCTACACTTATCTCCATGATAGTCACCGTCAAACCGCTGGATGACCCCAAAGCATATTGTCTGTTCATCGACAGCAGCGTCTGTGAATAAAAGTGTGGAATCACTCAATACATTCACCAATTCATGGAAAAGTATCTTATAGATGGATGGATTGGTGTTTGTCTTCTTACTAAGTATTGCAAACACCCTCAAATCCGCTTTCAACGATGGTGACCGGGTGTGACAGGAAATTTAGGAAAATAACCGAAATAGTGAACGGATCTCTGTTCTTATAAAATTAATTTTATAAAACAAGAAAATGAAATCATTTAATTAAGGACGACCGCTCGTTTAAAAGACTGAACGTGGGCATAACTATTTAAAAAAATCTTTCCAAACACGAGTTCATAAAATTATTTTCTAGACTATTAAATTAAAATAAAAATGTCAACAAAAAATATATATTTGCTATCAAATGAAGTATTTGTCATGTAAATATTTAAATAATATTTCAACCAAAGTAATTTTTTTATTTTACAATTATTGTCGACTCCGGGACAAAAATTTACTTTGATTTACATCATTTTGACAGTTTTTTATTTTTCAACAAACTCGTCGATTTTAATTCAACAAAATTTAATCTACAATATATATATATAAATGAATGTTTGTCTGTCAATATGCGACCTATAGACTCCTTAACACCTCAACGGATTATCATAAAAATTTTTATATAAGGGTTTTAGGGTATGGGGAGTGTTTCTTGCTTTAACTAGTCACCAAAATATATGTTTTTCGTTTCTTTGCATTTTTTCCAGCGATTTTTTGTTTCCTTGCATTTTTTAATTTAAGAAATTACGTTTGTTTGTATTTTAAACATTTGTTTCTCTCAGGTATAATTCAGGTATAAATGATGCCCCCCAATTTGTCTTTTGCTTTTTAGCGACTTCAGTGTACAGTGCGCCTTGTCTTCCAATTACACTCAACTACCAAGAACAATCGCTAAGTACTGCTGAATTGAATTTAGAAAATGCTTGCTTTGCCCATGGTCTACTATACGTTACTTGCTCCAGAGTAGGAACACCAAAAAATATTGATACCCACTTGTATTGGAATAAAGTCATTTTTAAAGAAAAATAAAAACCCATATGCTTTATTTATTGTGAGGCAAAACAGCGCGTGCCGGGTCTTAGCTTGCTAAAAATAAAAGTAAGATTTTTATAAGAAAAGATTTCGTTTTATAAATCAAAAACACATTTGTACGTTATACAATATATTTTTAAATAATTTTCCAAATACTTATGCTGGCATTAAAATTTAGTATATTTTCTAAGTAATTTTAGAAAAGTAAATTCATATTTAGATTTTCTGTATGTTTTCTAGATCAAAATGATTTTATTCGAGAAATTTGGTAAAACTTAAAAGATTCTTAAGAAAATGGTGAAAAATACCATTCGCCCCAAATTTAGATCAGATAATTTTCTACGTAATTTATCCATCGTAAAATGCAAAAGAAAATTATACTTTATCTAGCGAAAATAAAAAAAATTTATATTTTGCAGCTTTTGCATATCCGCCTCTCCATTTTAATTATACTAAAAAATTTCATTTTTTTTCTTCATATTTAAACTGAAAGTAATAATAATTAAAAGAAGAATTTATGAAAGTATATAAAAATTTCCACATATGAGAATATGTTGTTTTTCTTCAAATTTATTTGTTAATAATTCTGTTGTCGATAAATTATTTCAGTTTCCGTCAGAATTTTTTGACTAAATGAAATTTTATTATTTTCCCACTCATAAGTGTTGGAATTTACATGCGTACGAAAATTTCATGCAGCTTGTCTAATAAATCATATTTTTACTAAAATTCAAAGAAAATCTTTTTCCACAAAAAAATTTATGCATTTTCATCAGTAAGGATAATTAGAAATTAAATTGTTCAGAAAAACCAGTTTTGGTTTATTTTGGAAAAAGAAAATGAAAATTCAATTAAACAGAATTAAAGTTTCTTAAAACCTGAAATCTAGCTTTCCCTTACTGTTTTTTGAATAAAATTATTTGAAACGATTTGTTTTTATATTCTATAAATAATATAAGTAATTATAATTTGAAATAATATAAAAATATGTACCCCCTTCCTCTATAATTAATTTATAATATATTTTGTAGTAAAAATAAACTATATTAAAATATGATAAAAATAAAAAGGCTATGAAAAGAGACGGTGTAAGTGACGGATTATCCATTTTGTGGCTTGGAAATTATAGTCCTTTTTAATTTAACAGTTTGTAAATATATATATCTTTCAAGGTAATGTTTGTATAGTCTTAAATTTGCCATTTTACAATATAAATCGTGTTATTACCATACAATGCGTTAAAATTGTATAAACTTTTTATAAAAAAGTGGTAATTCTCCGATAGCCACACTTATTGGTTTTACAAACAAAAGAAGAAGTCCTTGTATCTGCGAAAAGTGACTGTCTGGTGTGAATTTTGGTCTGAAGGTATCAATGGCGCATATTTCTTTGAAAATAAAAAATTAGACCGTTACTGTCAATTCTGACTACTACGGCAGAATAATAAGCCACTTTTATTTTTACTTGAACTTAAAGATTTTAGTCTTGATCATATGTGATTATAGCAAAATGGTGCCACCCAGCAAATACAATACGACCTATTTTCAGTTTATTGCGCAAAAGTTGCCAAGACGCATAATTTCGAGATTCAGTGAAAATTTAAAGTGTTTTTTATAAACTTCACTTTCAAAAATACAAATTAGCTAAATTTTTATATGCTCTCTAGTAGACTTTTCTAGAAATCAAACTTTGTTACGACTATATTTTTTAAATACAATATATTTTTTTATATAAGAATATATTCTTTTAAGCCATTTTGTGGCAATATTTGTAGTGAAAAAAATTTAATTCCTAGCGCCACGAAAACTACAGCCATTAGCGACAACTACTGGGTATCTCTCACCTATATCACTAGCTGGATTCGAAATCAAGACAACTACATACTAGTCGCAGATGTTCCAGTGTCCCTGAATGGATTGGATTATTTGTTAACGGGTCACTAGACCTTGCTAGACACTCTCATGGGCCGAAAGGAAAGAATAACGGCTAAGAAAATGAAAGTAGAATAGAACGTAAAGGGATGAGGTAAATAGCATAAACCATGCAGCGTGGGATTTGAACCCACGATTCCTTGGATGGTAGTCCACCACACAATCGACTGTGCTACCTTGTGTCACTGAATCTTTCTTTCTTTCTCTCTTTGCTGAGGGACTCGGGACATGCGTCAGACACCCTCGGTATCCATCTGCCCAAACAGTTCAGCAAATCCCGTGCATTTAATAGTCAATTTACTTCTTTACTCATTTTTGTGTTTTCGATCACTTTTTTTATGAAACTATTTTTATAGTAAAATATTTTTATGGTTATCATAATTCTTAAGTTTGCCCATTCTATCGTGACGTGCTTGTAATCGTCAATTGTGTTGTAAGTGCAGAATATCTTGCTATTGCAGATGATATTCCATGCTCTAATTTTGTTCCGAGTTATTATTTGATGTGTAGAAAAGTTGGTTTCTATTATTATAGCCCTGATTTGTTCGTTACCTTAATTTTAAATAGGTGGCGCACAAATCAGCGGGACCACGCATGAAGTTTTTGGGAGGTGTCGATGCCTCTAACAACAGTGGAAGTGTGACGGCGCAAGGTCTGGCATCACATCCCATCTAAGCCCTAGTATTTTTTGACGGGTGATCAAACTTGTACAGTGTGGACCATAAAAAAGTTGCATTTTAAAAAGTAAATTTTAAAAAAAATAATAAATATTTTTTCAAATTTCCGGTTTTATTAGAAAGATTGAACCTTGAAATTTAATAATAAAACACAACATCATTCCCAGAAAACTGGGAAATATTGAGAACTTTTGAAAACCGAATAATCAGCCGAAATTCTGATGTCAATCATTCCCCGTAAACTGGAAAATATTGAGAACTTTCGGAAACCGTTGGATTATATTCTGTGGGGAGCTGTTAAGGATAAATGTTACGCAAGCAATCCAGAGACAATTGAGGCCTTGAAACACGAAATCAAAGTTGCCATCTAAGAGATACAGGCCCAGACAATCGAAAATGTACTGAAAAATTGGGTCGAGAGAATGGGGTACTGTAAGGCCGGAAATTTGAAAAAATATGCACTAGTTTTTTTAATTTACTTTTTAAAATGCAACTTTTAAATTTGCAACCGCTAGATAGACCACCATGTATGTGGTTTTGCGTTGTCGGGATGGAACACAACTCCTTTACGATTATCGAGCTCCGGACGTTTCTGGATGATGGATTCGTGCAAACTGTGCAATTCCTGACAGTACATCTCTGACTTGATTGTTTGGTTCCTTGGTAGAAGCTCAAAAAATACGACAATTTCAAAATCCCAACATACTGAGAGCATAACTTTCCTCTGATGAATGTTTACTTTCGCTGTTGTTTGAGCCGAATCATCACGCCGGGCTCAAGGCCGTTTACACACCACATTAATTTAAACAATCTACTTCTCATCATCAGTTATCATTCGGTTTAAAAAAGGATTGTTTTCCTTAAGTGTAATGAGCATGTCGCAGATGTTTGTGCATGCCATCAAATGTTCTTCTTTAAGCTCATGAGGATCCCAAATATCAATTATTGGCTTTATTTTGTCGTCGTCAACGTTGGTTTTCTTTTCTGACCGAGGAGCATCATTGAGATCAAAGTCTGCACTACCACTCTTGTATACTTACGGAAGTAATACAATAAAATATGGTGAAAAAGCAATGTTTGGTCTTCCATCTTCAACTTATTATAAAATCCGTGAATGAATTTTTTTTAAAACTAAAGCTTAAACTATCGGCAGTTAAGTGACATATTAAAAAATATGGACCTTAAGTACTTCCAAAAATGAAGAAACGCCATCAGTTACGAAAATGCCTGACTTTACTGATAATCCAATAATAAAACAAACAAGTTTTCTTGAAATTTTTTTTAATATCAGAAATCATAAATTTGCATAAGAGATTTTACTGAACTTAATAAGGACTAGTCCTATCAGTTCACTTAACTAATAACTAATACTTTTTCTATATTATTATTGATTCTCAACTTTTGAATATTTTCAAGACTTTTGGTTAATAATCTTGATCTTATAGAAACGAGTATTTTATTTTGGATATTTTATTCACCTCCATCTATCATCTTAGTTATAAACTAAAGGGCAAACAGTTGATCAACTAGAAACGAAGACAAACTAACCAACTCATTATATGATATTGAAAATGAAAGCAAATAAAATTATAAATACTTGGCTTGATTATTTATGAAAAAAATATGCATAAAAATTACTTTCGATTAGTGAGATACTCGTAGATATTTAATAGTAAATAAGAAGCACATCATTAGATGATAGATAATAAGTCATGCATTGCATTTGTTGGATGAAATGATCATCAACGGAATATGAGAAAATGAATCGAGATAACACGCAAAAGGTACACACACACAGTCCTATAAGTAAAAAGGTGATATTTTTATATGAAAATTTTACGCTATACTCTGTATTCTATCTATTCATACAGTTTATGGTATATTATTTCAGTACTTGTAAATAATTGAATGTCAGTACATCTGTGCGCAGCAAAAGTACTTACTAAGTACACTAAACTGAAAACTTGGACGACGACGACAACGATGACGAAACCGACTACATTTTTACCCTATTCTGTTCTAAAGATGATACTACTCGTAGAACCGACAGACTATCAAAATGATCGAGTAAATAAATCACATTCTTCTCTATTGCAAACTTCTTCTGCACTTGTTCAAGTAACCTACTGAGAATATTAGAATTCTAATCTCGAATAGTCAAAAGGAAGAACGCAAAAGGAAGAGGGCATAAACTACATATAATCTACTACCAAAATATACAGATTGGATAAATATAGTAGATATACGAGTATGTAGGATTGGATGGTAGAAGCCAAAAATGAAAACAAAAAAAAATAAAGTAAAATAGAATAAAAGCCAGACTACATTTTGCTTCTGTATTACAAAATAGCATCTTAAATTAGTACTTGGGCAGCATTCAGTTTGAACATATCGGTTTTTGGTTGATTAAAAACGACGATCAACGGGGCGGTATAGTATCGTTGTTGCTTAAAAGTTCAATTCATTTATCGAAATTGATTCGCTATCGAACGGCCATACATACAAGAAAGTCCTCGTCATCAGCTAAGACAATTTTAGAGTGTTTGTTTGGAAAAGATTTATTTTGGATAATAAGAGAAAAAGTATTAAGATCAAAACTAACAACGAAAAACGAAAGAAGAACAAAACAGCGAAATAAGGCCTTCTCATATTAAGAGAGTGAAGAAGAAAGAGAAAACCAAAATCAAAAAAGAGTGAAGAGAAATATTGAAAATTTTTCCAAAATTAGTAACAAGTTTTCCATTAGACACACAGTGTTGTGTGTTTATTATTTTGTTAAGTGTTTTTGCTGAATTAACGAAACGAACTAAGAAATTCTCTAAATATTTGAGAATAATTCAACCAAAAAGTTTTTATTTTTGTGAATAAATATTTAATTATTTACAAAAGGTCTACGACTTAAAGAGAAACAATATTTTAGAAGAAAAAAAGTAGTAATTTAAAAAAAAATTCTAAATTTTTGAGTGTAAAAATTTCATAACAATTATATTGTAATTAATTTTTACAATTACCTATACCAAATAGTAGATAATCATTAATTCATTTAATATTTTGTTAAAGATTCATTAAGTAAAATCTACCATATTTTTTTTGCAATCAAATACTTTTTTGTCTTTGTTTACTATCGTTTTGTATAAAATAAAAGGGGCATAATGAGCCCCAAATTGCATGAATTCGCGGTTGTCCTTCAACGTGATGGACAGGGTACACCATGGGGAATTCGTCTCGTCGGTGGAAGTGATTTGGATACTCCTTTAATAATTACAAAGGTGAATTAAAATTAAATAAAATTATTGTAAATTGTATGCAGAGTTTTTTGGTAATTGTTTTGTTTGTTTTTTTTTTAATCATTTGAATATATGTCAAGAATTTTGAAGATTTCTTGACCTAAATACAAGTCCATTTACCTATTATTTTGTGGGGATTTTTTAGAGCATCGCGGACATACACGTACTTGTGCATATTTAGTGTGCATATGCAATTTTCTAGATTTATGTTTTTAATTTTTGTTTTTATTTAATCTGCATTGAAATTGTGCATAAATTTGTTCAGATTTTATTTCATGTTCCTTAGACCCTTGAAAAGTATTTTCATTTTCATTTACAATAACATAAAATAAATTTATTAATAAGGGCCAGGGTTGATTGTATTTTGTGTATGATCATTTTTTTTTGTATTTTAATTTAGTGATAAAAAACATTGTTTGAAGTTATTTTCATTATAAATTTTTTGAGGATTTATACAAATTAGAATATTTTATTTTTAATCATTTTTAAATTTTAAAAAATTATCTTGAAAAGAAAAATTTTAACAAAATGTAAAAGAATTTTATGTTTTATATAAAAATTTTATGATTGAAGCTTCGAAATGGTTTTTAGATTTTTTGGTTTTTGTAATATGGCCTTTAATTCTATTTTTTAATTATGCAATAAAGTATATTCAAGCATTTGTCGATTATTTGTAATTTTTATTGCATTTCAAGTTTAGATATTTTTTTAGATAATCCAGTAATAGTATATATGTTCAGTCCTAAAATTTCTATAAAAATTATATACCCTAAATTGCTATAAAAAATTATTGTGTATTATCTAAAAATTGCTAGAAGTAAACTTTAATAGACTATATTTTTATACTCTATTATTTTTAGTTTAATTATTTAATTAAATAATTATTTTATTGCCAAAATTTGATCAAACAAAATTTTTTTTGGTATAATTTCGAATTTTTAAATTTTAAATAAAAAATTTTTTTTGGTATAATTTCGATATTATTTTTATTTTATTAGATTTATTATATAATTATTGTAATATTAGTTCAGATGAATAACAATTTATAAATAATTAGAAATAAGTTTTTTTTAAATATAGAAATTTCACTAATCGATTTATTTTTAAAAAATGCATCTCAAAAACGTGTTAGTAAAATGTTTGGTAAGTGACAGGAACAGGACAACAGGGATTTCTATATTAATCTCTCGATAAAAGTGTTGATTATATCATAATCTTATATTATATATATCTTTGCTAGATTATTTCATCATTTTTTTAAATAAAATAAAAAATTTCCTTAAGAAAATCTATTTTTAATTAACACTTTCAAAACTGTTATTATAAAATGTCTTTTGGATTTTTTTAGAAAAAAAAAGTTATACAAAAGGATTTAGCATCTTTGCCTATAATTTTTTTTATTAAAATCATAATTCTACAATTTTTTATCTATTTTTAAGATTAGTTTAAATCTTCATATTTTCTGTTTTGTTATATCAAATCATCTAAAATATTGTGAATCGAAATCGGATTATTTCCACCTCAACTTAATGATAGTATATTTGTTAATTTACTATTTTTGCTATAATTAGATAACAACTAATTTATATTGAAAAGAGATGGGCTAACTATTTTTAAACAATGGTCATTTCTAATGGTACTATAAAACATAAAGACAAAAATCCCCCCAAAAAATATCTGTAATTGTTGGAAAGGGATTTCTCTAATAGTTTTCGAAAAACAACAATTCTAGAACTACCAATTAAAGGTCAAGGTCAACTAAGGTAACAATTGTCTCATATTAATTTCACATTAGGTGTACAGAAACTTAAACCAAAAAATACATTAAAGCTAGAGTATTAGACTTGTGGTCATACGGCAGCATGGAACGTAAAGCGTATGTACCTTATGACACTACGTGACAGAGTTGTCATATTTTCATACGGCAAAGGACGATCTCATGAATGTATATGGCGCAGCATATTACACTGCCATGTATAAAAAAATCACCCATTTTTCATATGTGCTCTCAGATGCCGTCATTTCATATGGCAGCCAAACTTAATACAAAATACATTATTTTCGCATGGTAACAAATGACACATACTCTACGCATAGCTTGTAAAATATGATAAGCAAACCAAAAAACACTCGCATCCAGAAAAAATGGCATAAATATCGCGTTGTGCCATGCAGTCTAATGGTAGCTTTAGCTAATTTTCTTGTAAGATTCCATTTTAGTTAGTTTGTTTGTATATATGATCCGTAAGTCATGTTCCAAGACAAGACCAATTAGCACTATTCACATACTCATAGAAGATTATAGCTTCGAAAGAGTTAAATTATTTTCATATTTAGAGTCAAGGGTTGCAGACGACAACAACATGGATAAAGATATCCGCCTACATCTGATGGAAGCCAACAGAGTCTATTTCGGTCAGCCTTAATTTTTTCGCTCGAAAGTTCGGTCCATAACACCGAAACTACTGCTGTACAAGATACTAGTATTGCCAATCCTCATGTATTCTTCGAAAACTTGGCTACTCAAGAACTCATACCCATGTTTGAGAAAAGGATCAATTGAAGAATTTTTTGCCTCTTATATTAGGATTAACGATTCCAGAGCCTATTTAACAACGATATTCTGGAGTTTTACTGCTCGAGATCCTGTCCAGAAAGTCTATAGTAGCTCCATTTATAGTCCCAAAAAACGAGGTTATACAGGATGCCAAAAAACATGCTGGAAGTATCGAACGCTAAGCCGGGACGTCTGCAGTTCTTTGCTTCAGCAGGGCTAGACCGGACTCCTGGTTGTCGCGGTGTTGATGATGAAGCCTCGTTCCAACGGGCCATTTTGCAACTTCATATGTCTTGTGAATAATTATCAATGCTAAACTGTTAGAGAATTGGTAGTTTTTTTAAGGAAATTTTATAAAAGAAACTTAGAAAAGGTATTGAGGAATCTAGAAGCTCCACAATAGACGGAATATCATTCGAAAAGAAACTTTGAATATGGTGTTAATTACTAAGTATATATTGTATAGTTAACTGAATACCGTAGGATTGGCAGACAGGACGAGTATAGCCAATCATGATTTTGAGTAGTTTGCGTGCCCAGAATTTTAGTAGAGCTGTTCAGTAATCTTGTTTTAAGGGTTGTTTGTAGAGAAGTCTCTGTATAAGAACAGTTTGTGTGCCTATTAGACCAGTTTGTGTTATATCTAAAGGTATAGTTAGCCATTTTGATAGCAGACGAGGTATATTAGAGATAACTGCAGGCTCTCGACTTTTTTAAGCGAAAACTAAATATCAAAATCTATTTTCAATAATTTTATGCAACAATAAATCTTACTATTTAAAAATCAACATTTTTCTTAAAGAAAAGAAACTCCCTTATTTGTTAAGATATATTTACAAATTAATCTGTAAAGTTCCCGAGCTTATCAGAATATTTTTTCAATGCTAAGCTATTTTTAATTGATACTATCACTTCCGCAAAAATAAAAAAATTATCTTAATTGCATACATTTATAAAAGTTTCTTTAACAAAACATAAATATAGCAAATGATTTACGTAAAAATTATTTTTATCTATTGTAATTCGATTGATCTAGTTAAGATATTAAAAAACAACGCGCAATACTAAGCATTACTAAAAATAACAAACATCAAAAAATTCATTCGATTACAATTAGTATCAGGCATACAAAAAGAATTGAAAATAAATTTAGTGCATTACGACACTAAAGAAATTTCTACAATCCTTCGATACACAAGAAGAAATAACGATTCTATTATTTTTAAAGTAAGCTTTTTAATTAACAACATGAACTTAGAATAATTGAAGACTAAAATAAATTTTTCGATTTGATTTCAGTGTGCAAAAAACACCTGTGTGATAATGATTCATTAGCAAAGTTACGTTGATTCGTTTAAAAATTGGGACAGAAGACTCAGAATTTCTCTAGAATTATAACTCGCTAGTTGGGATAAAGATTATCTAAATAAAATACCCAAAAAAGATACTAGAATTAAATATGCAGAAAAATATCGTCTCTCTACAATAGAGGATAGTTTTAATTTTTCTCGGTTCTTCTTACCTTATTTACAGACATTCTTAAATTCCAAAATTTATGCATAGTTACTTGTGAAAACTGTTTAATATCTTTCAATATGAATTCTGCAAAAAGAAGAATTTTCCTAACTTCCTACTAGCAATTGAATGAAAATCTATTTCGGTGAATATTATTCGTACATTCGAAATTGAATGGAAACAAAATAAAATTAGGACACCAAATATACACGCAGAACTACAGGTTTTTGCATCCAAAGTATAAATGGTATTTCCTTCACTAATGGAAAATTTAAAAATCAATATGTGCCTATTTACACTACCACACAAAATATGTTCATATAATAATATAACTAACTAATAATATTTTTTTTTGGTTTATGTAAAATTTTCTTTTAAGTCGGAAGTTTAATGTAAGCAAACAAAAAATCTGAATACATAAACTAGAACTTCCAAGCAAACACAAATAATCACCATTTGGCTACAAATCTTATACGAGTAAATTAGTATCATAGTACCTACCTCATAATCGCATATATTCAAAAGAATAAAATCTTAAGAATTTAGTTTTAAATAAATATTTGGACAAATATTTGAAAATGTATGTAAACAAGTTTCTTTTTATTAAAGAAAAATATAAATTTCAAGAAACTAATACTAATATTTATGTAATAAGAAAAAAAATCCAAAGAATGCTTCAAAAAAAATTACAATTTTTTGTTTTAAACATTTTTAGAAGGATTTTCATTCATAAAGTTTTGAGGGAAAATTAGAAACTGGTCCAAAGAAAAAGAAACAATATTTCAATGTCTATAAATTTACTTCTATTTTTAAGTTCCATTCAAGGACCTCTACACAAATTTACATCTAATATACGAGGTGTGACATATAAGTGATGAGACTGACTTCAGTAAGACCTATTTAAATGGACTTGCTCTCCTCACTCCATTTACATTAATCTTTCCTCGTCAGAGAGCAATCCTATAAAGCACGATAAGTGAAGTTTCGTTTTTGTTATACGTTACAGAAAGTTAAACAGCGATATTTGGAACAACGATGTTATAAAATTCCGCGACTTTCAGAAAAACTCCGATGGAATTAAAAAAAAACTTATTCAAAGCTAAGAGCAAATTTATTTATCCACGATTAAACTAAAACCAATAAAAATAATAATAATAATAATATATAGGGAGTATAAAAAGAGGCACATAATCTCAAAATCACTTCAACCAATAAGGTCTTTTGTGGTGAGTAGCCCAAACTCATATAATAGTAATATTGAGACTTTGAGCGAACCTCAATATCATATTGGTTGGTAGCCGGAAAATGTTGTAGGGATCAGGGAATCCCAAACCAAGATGCCGAAATCTGTGTAGATGCTCCGACGTTTCATCCTCTTCGGAGCAAAAACGACAGATTGTTGTGTCAGATTTGCCCATATTATTAAGATGATATCTTAACAGACAATGGGCAGTGAGTAGCCTTAGATCTGGTTTGTGAAGTATAAGGACATCTGTCGCCTTTTTTTAGAAAAGGCGATAAATTTTTTAGAGTGACTCATGTCTGGGGAATTATTCCCGTATTTCTAGAGCTCTATAATGGATCCCAGATAGCCCTTTGGATAGCCACAGAAGGGTTCTGGTCCAATGAATAGTATAGGGTTTTCCAGAGTGATATGATTTCTAAGTGACGTTCCGACCATTGTAATATGTCATGATCTATCTTTTTTTTTCATTGTATTCAGTAATGTTTACAATTTTATCATGGACCACCAATAACGTCGTGAATTTGCTGATTTTGTCTAAGAATAACTTGAAAACGATAACGATTTTTTTTAAGAAAATCATCTTCTCCGATGAGGCTCACTTTCATCTGAGTGGTGCGGTAAATAAACAAAACTGTCGATTCTGGTGTGAAGAAAATCCACAAATTATTCATGAACACCCATTACATTCACCTAAATTGACAGTTTGGTGTGGTTTTTGGTCTGGTGGAATCATCGATTCGTACTTCTTTCGAAATGAAGTTGGTAACACCGTTACTGTCAATGGAGAGCGATATAGATCGATGATAACCAAATTTTTATAGCCGAAATTGAAAGAAGTTGAACTTGACAACATCTGGTTCGAACAAGACGGGGCTAAGTGCCACACAGCACGTGCAACAACCAAATTATTGCGAGAAAAGTTTGTAGATTCGATTATTTCAAGAAATTGTGACATTGAATGGGCTCCAAGAAGTTGTGATTTAACACCATTCGACTATTTCTTGTGAGGTTATTTGAAGTCATTGGTCTTTAGCAATAAACCAGACTTTCTTCAAGCTTTAGAAGTCAATATTAAACGTGCTATTCATGACATACGACTTGATGTAGTTGGAAAAAGTGCTCGAAAATTGGGTTCATCGAATTCGTTCCTGCAAAAGAAGTCGTGGAGGCCATTTGAATGACGTTTTATTCAGAACTTAATTGTATCGATTGTACCTCACATTAAATAAAAATATTTGAATTTCCTTAACAATTAGTGTGTTTTTTTTTGTTGAAAAAAAATCATATCACTCTTATTCGAAAACCCTATATTAGCTCTCCTTTTGGCATGTTTGTATGCTAGTTCGTCACCCTCAATACCCTCATGATCTGCCATCCATAACAAAGTTACTTTATGGTATCTGGCCATTTGATTTAGGACCGTGACGATATCCAAAAGTAGCTTGGATTGGAAATCAGATGAGAGAAGAGCTTTCAATGCAGCTTGGCTGTTTGAGAAAATGTAGATCTTTACGTTACGTAGGTTCCTTCTGATACGCTCTCTCTCATCTGATTTCCAATCCAAGCTACTTTTGGATATCGTCACGGTCCGACTATACCCACCCCAACACCCGCATCCGACTACTTTTGGATATCGTAATCCAAGCTACTTTTGGATATCGTAATAAGATCCGACTATACCCACCCCAACACCCGCATCCGTTATAGAACCGTCTGTGTAAAAGATGAGGGCGTTTTCTTCGAGTGAAGGCTCTCCCTCTTTGCAAGTTAAGAGCTCCGTGAGAACTAATTTGGAGGACTGGTCTAAATTAGGTTTCTTCGGCATTGCGTCTGAGAGATAGTTTGTTTCCTGGAATTCGTTTATGTTCAATACAACCTTCAGATGTCCAAACAAGTCGACCGGCTGAGAGCCCCTTTAGCCGCTTGCCTTTAAATATGCAAATGCAAAGATAGCAGGTCTAAATGAGCTTCAATAGCTGTCACGCGGCATGTTCTTAGGGCATCTTTAATACCCAAGCATGCCAGTCTTTGCACTTTACGAAGGGTTCCTTGAGCAGTACGTTGTTCAGCCTTAGGATACCAAACGAGGGCCGCATAGATGATGATGGGTCTAACTATTGCCAGATATGATCATTTTTGGTTGGAGACGCCAGGTTTTACCGAAGACCCTATGACAAGACTAAATGGCTCTAGTTGCTCTACCAGTAATACTGGTAAGGTGTAAGTTCTTTGGTCCAGAAATACCCCTAGATATATGACCTGTCTAGAGAACTCAAGTTCAGTTCCATTCATCTTAACCTTGGTGAGAATTATCTTATGCTTCTTAGTGAATAGAACTAAGACCATTTTGTGAGGGTTTATATTGAGATCTGCTTCTTGACACAAAGTGTGCACTAGATTTAGGACCCTCTGCATTCTACCAAATTCAGACCTAATATTCTTGTACCGCACTTCGCAAATACTTGGAAGGAAACAACTGCTCAGAATCAGTTGAATTAAAAATATTTAATTGATCATTCATAATTATTGCAACACTGATCTAAATTTTATATTAATAAGTCTAGTAAAAAAAATTCATTATAAATAAAAAATTACTTCAAGTTTCTATTTTGTTTCTTCCTTTTCTTTCCTTTTTTAGTTTATTTACACGCAGGCGTAGGTGAGGTTATTTCCCTGCGTCATCAAATTTTGTGTTAAGTTTTTTTAGATGCGCAAGTTCGAAATTTATCAGAGTCCAAATTGGTCATACCGTACTTACACATAATTACCTATTCGGTAGCTAACATTATCCTTCATTTCTCATATTTAAAATAAATTTCACTACTAATGCCAAATAACATTAGCATCTGATTCTGAGACGCCTTCTGTTCTTATATATATATATACATTCAATAAATATGAAGAAATACAAGGGCAATATGATAAGTCATTGGCTAATGCAAAGATGTAGCTTATATCATCAAAACGATATTTTTATATTATTTGACATTCTTAAAAAGATGTATAGCATCTAAAACCAAATTTAAAAAGTATAATCGGGACTACTTATTATCGTATGGAATAATACAGAATTAGTTTACTGAATTTCGTTTTCGTACAAGCTCAAGTAACGCTGAGTGCATAGGATGGGTAATTTAGATAACCATCCAAGAAATTATTAATAAAATCCAGGATATTATTTTAAAAGACCATCGAATGAAACAGTCTGACATAGTTGATATGGACATACGCCAAGAGAACGTGTACGCATATTGGGTATAAGAACGATACCGGCGAGATAGCTACCACGTTTACTAATACTTGACCGAAAAAGCGCTTATATAACGACTTCAAATGGGATTGTTTGAAAAATTTTAAGCGTAATCCTAATGAATTTTTGCATCGATTTATAACTATTGATCAAACATGAATTTATTATAACAAACCAAAAAACAAAACTCAGTCAAATAATGGATTTCTACTAGCGAACGTGCAACAAAGAATTGCAAAAACAGTTCTTTCGGCAGGAAAGGTTATTGCTACTGTTTTCTGGGATGCCTTATGGTATAATCTTCATCGACTATATTGGAAAAGGTAAAACAATATAGGTACAGTATTATACGGAGTTATTAGACCAGTTAAATAATGAAATGAAGACAAAACGATAGTGTTTGTCGACAAAAAAAACCTCTCTTTCATTATGACAATGCACGTGTGTCGCACTTGTGTCATCGTCATGGTCAAATTCCGTAAGTAAGGATACGAATTGCTTCCAAATTCACCATATTTAGCTACAGTTATTAGTTCCTATTTCCAAATTTGAAAAAAATAGCTCAGCGGAACAAAATTGGCTCAAATAAACGCGGTTATTGCTGAAACAAATGCCTACTTTGAAAATTTGGGGAGATCGTATTTTTAGTTGGGGTACAAAAGAAAAACGTTGAACTAAATGTGTCGAGTTAAAAGGGGATTATGTTGAAAAATCAAATCATTTTACACATAAAAATGGTGTTTTTCTTATTAAGGCCAAATATTAATCATATAACCCTCGTACAAAGAAAATATTAAATATTCAAAAAGTCAAAACTGCTTTTATATTTTTATTTGTTCATAAAAAAAAAGAAATCACTTACAATATGACATTGAAAGAGCAGAAAAATCCATCTATCCATCTTGTTATGGATTTTTATGGAAAAATCCATAACTAATGGCAAGCGAAAAAATGGTAATATGCTAACTGATTGTTTTTTATTTATTATATTTTATAGCAAATAAAAATTAATATGTTAATTCGAAGGAGTTCATATTTATACGATACAGAGGCATATGTCCACTTGTTACTATGTAATCGTTTGTCTATTGTACATACTATCCACAATTCCTCAACAAATCATTAAATAATTACAGTCGAATCGTATTACCCAATAATTATTTCACATATTCAACATATATCTTACAATATTATTCACAATTAAATTTTCTTTAATTAATTGAACGTAAATATTTTTATCCGCGCATAAACTATACTATTTCCATTAAATATTTATTTTGCTCATTTTTCTTTTGTTTTTTTGGTTCACGAAATTCTATAACAAATAACATTATAAAACGTAAATATTAGTAAATTAATATTTTTCATACTTTAAATATAATTATTTTCACTGAATTTCGTTGAGAATCAACAGGTTCCGAACCCGGCGTAGCACAATCGAACAAATTCTACACAAATGACGAAAGTGGCAATGAGAAAACACTACCACAAATTGTTGTTGTTCTAATTGCTATACGCCGGGTCTCCAATTAGAACACTTTTAACAATACAATTGGACACACTGGACTGTTCTTATCCTAAACATAAACCACTTTCACATATCTCCAATATAACAGAATAGAATTCGGATGAACAAAATATTTTGTAATATTAAATAAAATAAATATTATAAATTAATATTATTTATATAATATTTTATAAAAACAGATAAATATTTTTTTCGAATGGAACGATTCGCAAATTCGTGGTTCGGTGAGTTGCTAAAATAATAAATTCAGTTAAAATAATTTTATATAAAAAATTTCGCATAGGCGAACAGTTATCAAGAAGTACGTTACTGCATTCCTGCGTAGGTAGCACAATTACCAGTCTGGACTTTTGACAAAAATTTCAGTTTATTGACAAAAGCTTTAATTTTGCAAAATAAAATTATACAAAATATTCATTTGAAAAATATATTGTTTTATTTAATTAAGGTAAAAGTATGTAAATGAATTGAATTAACAAATAATGTTTAATAGTAAAAATATATGAAGTTAAGTTATTATTGAGATAAACTTTACAACAGCACTCCGTGACCCTGTTTCGGAGCAGCCCAAATTAGGGTTTTTTCGTCAATAGGAATAATATGTTTTTAATTGAACCATGTTTTTTTTTTGTAATCAGTTTCATTTATTATATATTCATTATTCATTACTTGTTCTGATGAAACTTAAAACTAAAGAACTACCATATAATTAGACTAACTTAATGATTCACATTGGAATGCTCTAAGTTAAACATTGTATTTATATTTATTCTTACTTGTTTTTACCAAAAATTATAATTATATCTTACTTTTTCTAGTTCCGTATTGTGTATATATTCTACTATTAAAAAATTTAGAAAAACATAGTTGTGTTTAAAACTAAAAATTGGAAGTAACTACCTAACTAAATCTAATAATATTACAAACTAATGACCGATCATAGTTCTACTATGTTATTATTTTATATCTTTTTATATTCTATTTTATTCCTTATTTTATTTTTACCCTTGTGCAAGCCACCAGTGTTGCGATTTTCTATTGTGTTTGTTATTAATGGAAATTGCGGTGCTATATTGTAGTATGTTTATGTGGTTAGGACTTTCAGGATTAAACTTTATTGATTTGTCGGTTGCTCTGCGTTTAACATGGTAAAGAATGGGGACGTTTTCAGGGTTTTGTATGAAACCGTTTTTGTCTAAGGAAATGAAGGCTTCTGGTGGGATAAAACCTGACTTCATACCGAATTGGATATATTGGTCATTGGGATAATTAACGTGGGCTATCAAGCTATTATTTGTATGGAGGGATGTTCGTGCGAAGTGTTTTCTACACATCGATATAATAAAATTATCTATTCTAATTACATTGGCCCAATTGTATATATTTTGGTTTGAAATATAGTGCTTGAATTCGGAATTTGGTTTTCTGTGTTTGCCTAAACATTTTCTTAGGCATTTCCTTTCGAATATTCGAATTTTTTCCATTATCGATGCACTTATGTTGTACCAAATTTGGCAACCATAGCATAAAATAGGCCTGATTAACGCTTGATATGCTATTATTTTTACTCTCGGTATAATATGTTTAGATTGAAAGAGTTTAATAATTGAACCGTGTAGCCATTTTTGAGATATGAAAATCTTCTGTTACTATCAGTTATATTTCGAAGAATTTCGGTACATGCCTTATCAACGCTTAAAAATTATCCAATTTTTTATATAATCGGTCTTTTATTGCAACTTATCGTGCACTTCTCCCAATTTATGGTCGTCATAATTGGCCTAGTGTGGTCGCTATTCGTAGAACTGTAGAAAGTTTTGAACACAATCTTTTCTCATATAATGTTTGGGTGCCAGTATGACATAGATCCGATCGAAGTACCGAAAATATTGATGTGTTCAGGCAAGGGTTGATGAATACACAAATTTATCGATTTCAAGGCGATCTCGATATTTGGGACTCTCTGCCACATCAACATGGCGTATTTTACGATTCAATTTGGGCTTACATATAGGGTGGATCATAAATGTGGTGCAAATTTAAAAGCTGCATTTTAAAAAGTAAATTAAAAAAACTAGTGCATATTTTTTCATATTTCCGGTTTTTATAGAAAGATTGAACCTTGAAATTTAAGAATGAAATACAACATCATTTAAATGACTGCCACGGCTGGCCTTACAGTACCGCATTCGCTCGACCCAATTTTTCAATTTGGTTACAGCACGGTTTCATAAACAGTTCTTAATTTTTTTCAAAATAAAGAATGAGGTTCCGTTACTGTCAATGGTGAGCGGTTCAGATCGGTGTTAACGAACTCTTTGTGGCGTGAGTTGGAAGATGTTGTTTTAACGAATATGTGGTTTCAATAAGACGGTGCTATATGCCACACAGCCCATGCCACGATCGATTTATTACCGAAAAGGTTTGGCAATTCGATCATTTCAAGAAATGCAGATGTGCAATGACCTCCAAGTAGTTCTGATTTAACACCTTTGGACTTCTTCTAGGTGCAACCACCTTATTTAGGTTCTGTAAACGGAGCAGTGGAATACTCTTTTAAAGTTTTCATATAAAATAGTATTATATGAAAACTTTAAAATAAAATAGTAAATTTTGCTCTGCCATATTTCATTTTTGTTTTAACTGAAAAAAAAAACATATTTACCCTTATTGAAAAACGCTGTATATCGTATTTGACTCTGACGATAAATTAATAGGTATTTAAATACTGCGTCATTTGTTATAATTTTGACCTTAAATATTAATTTTCTATAAAACTTTATTATGAAAATTAAAATAACAAATAACATGAGTTGAAATTTGTAAAAAAAAACTTTTCTAATCAAGAAGATTGTGTAAGAAAAAAACAGAGACTCCACCCTGGTAACGGTGTCGTTTTTTCTTCCCTATTTTCGATTATCATTTCGCTTTGAATTAAATAATTATAAAAATTTTCTTTTTAAATAATATCAAGGGAAAATTTCCTCTACAAATTTATTATATTATAACTTCACAAAAAATAATAATAAATACATAAAAAAAAATTTTTTTAACATTATTTCTACCCAAGGTGTCGAAAGTGGGCAACCTTTTAAAATTTACAACGTTAAGAAAAATTATTAAGTTTAATCATTTTTCCACAATGTATTTCTTAACTTTTCGTATAATAATATGGATCTAAAAATACGTACATAGGATACCCATTTCTATACTCGTATAACATGAGGTGTATTTTGACACTGTAAGGACTTTATAACAGTATTTGGTTTTAAATAAGATTTGTATATAAATATCAACCACATTTAGTAGCATTATTTAAATTCTTAAAATAAAGGAATCTTGATTTCAGTTGCAACACAAAATAGAGGAATTTTTATATTCGATTATTGTTTGCAATCTTCCATTAAGAAATTACTAATATAAGTAAAGAATGCTCTGAAATTGATAAAGGCTCACAATCTAAAACTGAAGGTGAGTTCGATGAATTCTGCGAACGTGACCAAGAAATCGATAGTGATTATGAAAATTACTCA
This sequence comes from Atherix ibis, assembly GCA_958298945.1. NCBI lineage: Eukaryota > Metazoa > Arthropoda > Insecta > Diptera > Athericidae > Atherix > Atherix ibis. The sequence goes on along the minus strand of OY282606.1, from coordinate 78,120,601 downwards.
TCAAGGACTGTAGGTGAAGAGGATGTTATTTTGAATGTAAGTAGAGGGCGAAAAAGAAATAAGATAGCACACGAATTCTGAAGACGATAGTGAAGGGAGAATTGAATTTGAAAATATTTAAATTGATATTTATGGAACAGACTGGAAAACGAAATAAGTTCCTCTTCTGGGCAACCACCTCCTCATACTATTTTCAAAGATGTATCTGCTCCAACTGATTAGAAAAATATAAACGCATCGGTTATTTGTTTTCTTTGTGAAAAAGTTCCTAAAGATATATGCCAGCGACCATATCTAAACACCACAATCATGTCAAAGGGTCCCAAAGATATGTGCCAGTTGCCATATTAAAGAGTGTTTAAATGATTAAATAGATGAAGCTGGGAAAAGTTATTTTATTAATTTGGATAAAGGAAAAGTAATAACTATATTTATTAGTTATTATAATAACTATATCTAGAACTTCAAATAAATAGTAGTTCAAAATGGAACCGCTAGATGGACCACCCTATATATGTGGTTTGATCAGGCAAACGCATAGTCCATAGGTGACTGTGGTATGACCAATTTGAGCAATTTTCTTATGCAGAATTTTGGATTGGTAATCGAGTAAATCGGTTTAGCGATGATGTGTCAGTATGTGATGAGGAAATTCTCACTATTTTCCCATTCCTGCCAGTGTGTAGCGAGGAAACTCTCATTATTTTCCCATTCCATGTATCTGGTGGATATTGATGCTGTTAGTTGTTACAAGATGAGTAGATTAATGAATTCCGCGAATAATGTGAGAACTGGATGGAGGCGAATCTCTTTTGCAAGCCGATCAGCATATTCATTGTTAGGAATGCTTACATAGCCCGAAATCCACTGCAACCGAATAAAGTGATTGTTTATCAGGCAATGTCTGACCTAATTTAGAACCGGGTCCTATTTAGTGACGCTCGTGACGATTTTTATATTTATTTCTTACAGCGCATTCTACTACTGATCGTACTGCACATAGCTCTAGAAAAGAAACTGCTACCCTATATGGAAAAATACCATAGTGTATCTACTCAAAGCAATGGCTCGTTTCTTGAATAAACGCAAAAGATGTTAGATAGTCATCTGTTATTGTATTAGTATAGTAAATTGTGGCATTACATAACCCATTCAGCTTGTATTTAAATAATGTACAAAAGCTTATTAAGTTGGTTGCATTCTTTTTCAATTAGGACGTATTATCCGAAATTCTTAACACCATCCAAAGTATCCATGGCGGGCCTGAACGGGTATTTGGGATGTTAGGATTCCTTTTTATTTCAGCCAGGATTAGTGAAAGGAAGAAGGAGAAGTGTAATGACTAGTCAAGGTAGTATAGCTTTTTATAGTTAAACTGGTACCGCATCGTTTTTGTAGAATAAAAAATGGGATCCTTCAAATGTCATGAGCGAAATTGTTTTATAGAAATACTAAGATTTGATACAAAGAAAAACGGACTAAGCCAACATTTGGGTAAGGACAAATTCGTTTTAGTATCAAGAGTAACCACAAATATCGCAATTAATGGTTAGCTTTTCCAAGCAAAGTTAGATGTAGGTTCGAGCATACTACATAAATTTAGTATAAAATTTTTGTTTTGATGTATAGCGTAAATATATTGTAAATGAGTTTCCATGCTTAAGAAAAGATGAAACGAGAAATACCTCAGTTTTATTTGGATGATAAGCAATTTCTTTTATTAGTTTTAGTTTTTCCTTGAAAACAATGCTTATACAAAAAAAGAACATTTTTTATTTGGAGCCATCGCCAAATTCAAAGAAATTTGCTAAATTTTCAAAATATACTATATATTACAATATTTAATTATTTTGCTGGTAAAATATTTAATTGCGTATATTTATATTTCTTAGATTAAAAAAAAAAGCTTTTAAAATTAATTTACCCCTAATAAATTAACACATGAATATATCAATGTTGCTTAATTTATATGCATTTACCAGTTTCCACAGTTATTCAAACGCAAAGGTGCCAAAAAAACATTTTCTGTTTAAAATCTTGGCAGAAATAGTGTCTAATAAATTTCATATTTTTCTATCTTTCTTATTTGATAATAATTTTGAATATATTCTGTATTGCAGGTACAAGTAGGAAGTCCAGCTTTCGGAGAATTACTCCGTGGTGATATAATATCAAAAGTCAACGACTATGACGCCAGAGATTTACGACATGAAGATGCACAAATGCTATTCAAAACGGCTGGAAATCAAATAGCTTTAGTGGTGCACAGGTACAATTCTAAAATAATATACGAGTATCATAATAATATAATAAATAAGGTATTCATAATAACTTTTTATCGATTGCTCCTTTTTTTAAGTTATGTTTAATAAAAAGAAGAAGAAAAAGAAAAAGTTTCCGTATTTTATAACATAACAAAAAAAATACTTTACATATATTCTATAACGTTTCTTTCTTTTTTATGAATTAAAATTCGATTTTCCAATATTCATTTCCCGCTTTGATCATCTGCTCCCAGAGATAATAAAATCGCTTACACTCAAGGACTAAGTAACGATTCATCAAGATGTTCATCGACAATTCCACCAGTCAGTCCTGAAAATATGCTTTGTCCACCAAATTCAAATGCCCCGCATAGGTGAGCCATATTTACTATCATAACAAAACAACATCGCAAAAATTAAACTTGACAAAATAGATAAGTTCAAAAATATATTATTTAAAGTTCATTTCATTATTATTTGTATAATTATATGTGATTATTGTTAACAATTGAATCCTTTTTTTCATCCAAAGAGCACCATCTCCATTTATACCGGGACCTGGACATTATGAAATTGCAATGGGATCACCAGTTAATACACTACCACATACAGTATTTCCAGTTTTGAATGAATCTGGTGGATATGTTCCCTCAGCCAGACCAGATTCTCAAGCATCGTCAAGATTTAGTCCAATGCCAACACGTGATCATCAACAAGAAGTTTTAGAAGAGACTTCAGCCATTGTTAATCAGGTATGTATTCGTTGATATTGCAATAATATATATTTTTTCAATTTTATAAACAATAGTAAATTTCTCATTCATCAAAGCTTTTAAAATATAATCCATAGACTTTCTGATCAATGTAGAAATTTAAAAGTTCGAAAATAAAAATAGGCAAAATCGGCGAAAATTATGGTATAAGTTCTCTTATCTAGTTAATATCAGTTATTGTTAAAATTATTAACATTTACCATTTTATAGTAATTCTCAATGCTTAATTAAACCCAGTTAAAATCTGAGGAATACCAACTTCATACATATATGGATTACACAACAAACTTTGGTTAATTCTGTAGGTTGAAACCATCCATCTTGTAGTCGTCCCCTTTGGCCTAATTAGAAAATACATAAAATCCAATTTAGATGGATATAAAAATAATAGATTTTCTAATTAAATAAAAAATACTAATATAAAATTATAAGAACAAAAATTGAAGCTAAATATACTTAAAAAAATAATAGGAACAGAAATAATTTCTTTCTGTCCATTATTACACCAGTAGCTACCCCCCACCCCCGTCATCCACCCCAACATAACACTTTTAAATATTAAAATCTTCTTCTAATTTAAAAAAATAAAAAATAGTGAAACTTCAGCCACGTTTACTAACATTTTATAACAATAAAATATATTTTTATGATTTTTTCTAAAGCATTATTAAAATTATGAGGGTTTTATGATTAATGCCTGGCCTTGCAAAGAAAAAAATAATTTTGAGTATAAAATTTATTTAATCTTTCAACAGAGTTTCCTTTTAGCTCGACATATTTTGTCCAACAGTTTTCTACCTTTTGTATCCTACCTAAAAATACGACCTTTCAAAATAAGCGTTAGTTTCAGCAATCACCACATTGTTTGAGAGCTATCTCATACACTTTTACTCTATGGCCTTTTAACATAATATCGTTGATTTTCTAAATTATTCCTAAAGTGGTCACCTCATTTGAACAAACTGAACCTGGACGTTCTTCATCAAAAATGCTTATACATTCAACTGTCCAATATTTAATGATCGATAAATACGTTAAAATTCATCTGTCCAATATTTCGTTTAATGAAATATTCAATATTTAGTGATCGATAACAAAGATGCACATTCCCCATAAACTTCTTTAAAATCCGTTTTTATCTAATCATTCGTTTTCTTTATTATATTTTTCCAATTGTTGTAACATAAAATCACAAAAGTTGTTCACTTTAAATGGCTGTCATTCGTAAAATAAATGACGGACTTCCAAAACCATAAAATTATGAAAAATACAGTCGTTTTAATAATAGTAGTACCATCTCTTACCAAAAATTAGGTATTAATCCCATTTTGTTGTACAATTATTGGGTTAACTATTCTTATAATAGTTGTTGTACAATTATTACTTGAAAAACTATTTCATACTGAAAATAATAAAAATTGATTAGTTATTGAAATATAAATCTTCTGGGCTTTAATTTTTCTTCCAAAATAACTAATCGATTTAAACAAAAATTAAACTTTGACATAGAAAATTGGTTAAGTAATTTTATTTCATTAAATATTTCATATAATAAAACATATTTGAATAAAAATAAATAGTATCCAACAACAAAAATCATATTGCAATTATTGATTCATATTATAAGCATAGATGGCGTTAGAAACTACAAAGTGAATTCAGCCGAATATTCTTCTTGTGTTGTGGTCAATTATCCATCTGAAAAGACTAAAAACGTTTTTAATTACTTAAAAAAAATTGTAAAAGTAAATATAATATTTTATTAGAAAATTAGTGGGTTTTTTTAGTTGAAAACATAAAAAATTTCAAAATATGTGAAATTTTGTTATTGTGAAAAATTTTAAATGGTTTATAATTAAAACATATTTAAGTAAATTAATATTTAAAAATATAGCAATTACTATTGGCCTTATTAAACAAAAACCTGATTAGAAAAAATATAAAAATGTGATTAATGGAAAAACATGTTAAATTAACAAGAATAAAATAGAAATTTAAAAAAATAATGTTACGTTACATTTAATGAAAACGAGCAATTTTTTAATATCTTTTAATTTGGAATAATTGTAACACGAAATTTTTATATATAATATAAAATATATTATAAAAAACAGAATTACTTTTACCTTAAAGAAAATTTTTTTAATTTTTTTTAAACCATCTAAGATGCTTCATAGAATTTAACTACATCTGGTTTGTCTAGTCAGTTGCGTTCAAAGAATTAATAATGCCAATAAAACAATCTAGATTTGAAAAACTATATCTTATAAAAGAGGATCTTTATATCCTATAGTATGTCCGAAAAGAAGAGGATCTCTATATCTTACAGTACGTGATGTGCATTCTTCACGAAACTGGTATTACGGTGAAATTATTGAAGGAACCAATTCACTGGAACACAGTTTATGGAAAATACGATAAAATAAGGAAAGATGTCATTGCACTTACTAGATAAGAAAAATAAGAATTTTTTATCTTATCTCTTGGGTGTAAGGAAAAGTTCTGTCGTTTTTGAACACTTGCTTACTTGTATGCCTTGTCGATTCTTAGCGAGAATTTTGATTCGACTGAAATTGATTTAAACCGTTACGATTGATGGTTTATATACATTTTTTCGTATTTTTGGCAGTTTTTTTAAACTTGTAAAACAGTCAACATGTGTAAAGAAAAAGTACACTTAAGACATTGTATGTTGTATGAGTTCCAAAAAGGGAACAACACGATATAGGCTTAAAAAAACTTATGTGTCGTATTTGGAGAAGCCGCAGTAATAGCTCGAACAGAGATGGTTTGCCAAATTTCGTTCGGGTGATTTTTCTTTGAAAGATGAACCCAGATCAGCAAGGCCATCAGTTGTCAATGACGAAGTGCTCCGCAGTATGATCAGGACAAATCCCATGTTAAATTCCACAGAATTGAAGGCCACTTCTTGGAATTTTCTTCAGACTACTGCTTCAGAGCATATTAAAAGGCTTAGTTTTGTGTACAAACTCTCTGTTTGGGTGCCACACGAATTAAGCGAAAAAAATTTAATGGATCGAATTTCAATATATTTATCAAATCTTGGTCGTCACAAAAGGGAACCGTTTTTGGACCGCTTGGTGACTGGTGATGAAAAGTGGGTAGTTTATAAACATGTGGTAAGAAAAAGGACATATGTTTATAAAGGGGAGACACCACCGACCACATCCAAAGCTGGCGTGCATCAAAAGAAAGTTATGTTGTGTTTTTGGTGGGATCGGAGGGGTATTGTCCACTATGAGTTGCTGAAAGAAAATTTTACGGTCGATGCTGATCGTTACTGTTTGCAACTTGATGTTTTGAATTAAGAAATTCAACGTAAACGTCCATATTTGGCTAACAGAAAGAGTGTAATTCTTCACCATGACAACGCTAGACCGCACGTGCCAAGAAAAACCGTACAAAAAATTGCAGAGTTGGGTTGGGAAACTCTACCTCAGCCACCATATTTTCCATATATAGCACCATCTGACTATCATCTGTTCAGGTCGCTGTAAAATTTGCGAGGACTTCTTTTCCTGGGGGTTGGATAAGCTGCTAGAACGCTAACAGATAGTTGTAACTAATAAAGGAAATTATATTTTGCATGAATTATTGAATAAAAAATGAAAAAAATATTTAGTTTTTTCTTTAGAAAAAAGCGACAGTACTTTCCCTTACACCCAATAGTAAGTGCAATGACGTTTTAGAAGCGCCTTTCCATAGATGGGAATAAGATTCCAACTTGGGTCGAATATATACCTTGTATATACTGTCTAGATCAGATGGAGTAGACAATTTCTTGCATCGTTTAAGGAAACCTAAACATTTTGCAGCATTTTTAGTAATATTAAATATACGAGGTGTGTTCAAAAACTATCACGAATTTTGAATTTCCGTGGGTTACGTATATTCGATTTTCGATTTTTTATGGCGTTATGTTGATACTCATGTCTCTCACTTATGCCGACAAGTTCGGCCATTTTGAATGTTCAGTTAATTTTTGACAGCTGCTTTGCTTGCACGTATTTTGGTTCGTCTTCGATTTTTGCTTCAATTTTGCCCAAAAACAGCATCGCATTAACATTGCTAAGGAGCTGTTGGACTCTGTCCGCGACAAACCAAATTTACTCCAGAAGGTCATAACTGGTGACGAATCATGGATTTATGGTTATGAAGTTGAAACCAAAGCTCAATCATCCCAATGGAAGCTGCCGCACGAGCCAAGACCGAAAAAAAGTTCGGTCGAATGTGAAGGTTTTGCTTACAGTTTTCTCCGATTGTAGGGGCGTGATGCATCATGAGTTCTTGCCACAAGGTAGAACGGTCAATATGGAATATTACCTGCAAGTTATGCGTAAGTTGCGCGAAGCAATCCGACAAAAACGCCCGGATTTGTGGAAGAAGAAAAAACGACACACTAATAATGCCGCACTCACCGTATTCCCCAGATCTGGCCCCCTGTAACTTTTTCCTATTCCAGAAACTGAAGAACCCCATGAAAGGACGACGCTACGATACGATTGAGGAGATAAAGACGGCATCGAAAGAGGAGCTGAACAAGATCACAAAAGATGATTTTTTGAAGTGCTCCGAGGATTGGAAAAAACGTTGGCTCAAGTGTATAATATCTGGTGGGGATTACTTTGAAGGAGATAAAATAGATATTCATGAATAAATAAATAATTTTTGAAAAAACACAAAATTCGCAATACTTTTTGAACAGACCTCGTATTGTCATTCCAACGGAGGTTTTTCAGTTTCAGTTAAGCAACTACTATTCGGGGATAATGGCTGGAGATTTCAGTTTCATCTTAGAGAGAGGAGACAGCTCCATATTTTGGAAGTATTAAATTCCACTCTGTTCTTTGAGCCCCATAGTAATATACTGTCTATATCGGAATTTTATGAGTTTGACACACGTTCCCTTTCCATGGTCGAACAGCAATGACGTGAATTAGAAAACGAGTATGAAAAACTGAGAGTGCTATCATTAGCGAAGCAGTGGATTGGATTGGAAATAGCAGATAAGAGATTATTTATGAATATTAGAAAAAGGGTCGGAGATAGAACCGAACGCTAGAGAACATCATCATTTATTTTGTGGACTGGCGACTTGAAACCAACTAAAACAACTTGCACTGAATGGTTAGAAAGTTAGCTTTCAATCCATTTGATGAGACAAACATCACTACCATATGCACAAATTCTTGACAAAAGAGCCTGATACCAAACTCTATCAAATGCCTTTGAAATATTAAGTTCAATAATCCTACATTATCCAGGAGAAATGCAGAATGTCGTTACACTTTTCGGCTAAATACGCCAGGAGATCTATGGCTACGGAAACCACATTGACGTCACTGAGGAGTTTCCTTGATTCAAGATATTTCATTAGCTGATTGTTTATCAGCTTTTCCATTAAAAGAAGGGATATTAGTGCAATTGGTTGGTAGTTGGAGGGGGAAGACGACTCGTCTTTTTGGAATTGGTTAAACGAATGCTGTATTCTATATATGCGGACAAATTCCAGAAGAAAAGGAAATGTTTACTCAGTGGTTTTGCCAATGTAGGAGAACACCTCTTCAGAACTAAGTGGGACATACCATTTCGAACTGCGGATTTTGTTAAATCGAGGACTTTTCAAAACTATAATCTTTAAAAACTTGTCCAAAAAAAGCGAAAATAACTTTTTAAGAAAAATTTACTTAGAGATAAGGTACAATCTACAAGAGAGGAAGATGCGGCAAAGTGATCCGCGAATAAATTCAAATGGATGAGCAAGCTGAATTGTTGATTCTTTTAGCAAATACCCAAAACTGTTTATTACCCCTGGGGCACTGTACTATTTTTTACCTCATCTTTTGGTCATGGTCTAAAATAGCCTATCTGACGTGAAGAACCTTTTTCTGAGCCGTTCAAAAATTACTCATCAATGTTAATCGACGATCTGACCTTATAAGAGGCCTCACTCGTTCAAAATTTTAGTTTTCGAAATTGAAGGTCTGCCTGAGCAGGATTCGTGTTTCATTCGGCCCTCGAAAATGTTTTATGCCATCAAAAAACGTATGCACTTGATAAGGAATATTCCTCATAAACTCGTTGCAACTTTTCGTAATTCGCGTATTTATCAGACGAAGACCTGTCCGTCTACAAGAAACTAACGTACAAGCTGTGAGCCATGAAGTTTGCAGTGCTCCCAGATCATTCTCAGTAGTGCTTTTTCTGCCACTCCTCGTAGATAAAATAGTTTTTTTTTTAAATAACTTTTGTAATGTCTCTCCTCGTATTCGTATTATCTTCCAAAACAATAATTCGAATACAAAAGTCTGACATTTCAGTTTTGAATTAAATTTCTAAATGTTTTTGCATCCTTCGAAAAAAAAGGAAATATACAATAAGATCCTCCTCTCAACTATTACTATTTTATTTGGAAATATTCCTTCCAAAATTACACATCAAAAATAATAAGAATTCTGTTAAATCTTCAGGATTCGAGAAAATTTTCAAGTTAATTGGAAAAAATATCTTCGAAAAAATATTTTCAATACGTTAGTTATAAATATTTATAAATTGTTCCATAAATAATATTATTAGTTTTTAGCTTGATTCGAACATACGAGTACTGCTGATATTATTCATTTTGAATGCTGATTTTTATCACCATTACTGAGAACATTATCTCCTTTTTATATTAATTCGGTTAGTGATTATTTGAAGGTTATAATTTTCCAATACTTTTCTAATAAAATTGTACATATTCTACTATATTTATGAAGAATTATTAAGAATACATCCAAAAAAAAGTTTGAATAAAGACTAAGCAATGTTTAGTGCTAACTAAACTTTTTTAAGGATAATATTTTATGCATTACAAATATAATTTTTTTATAATCAACCTAGAAATAAATATTACTCAACAAAAAAAAACATATATCTATAAAATATAAAATATTAGATGTAGGTGAACGAAATCCATTTTAAAATGTTATATAAAATTTTCTCTAATATTCAAATAATTTATCTTCAAAGAGTAAACATTTAATTATTTTGCACAAATTTTAACAATTTACGTTGAAAAGTACACATAAATTCCATTTTCTACTAATCAAACATTGATATTTTAAAACTGATGTTGTTCTGACAAACAGAAACTATAAAATTTGAAAATTTATTTTTCATACAAGAAATCATGTAATAACAAGACTTTTATAATGTTTGATAGTAAAAATTATTTTTATTACAAGGTTAACTTGACGATGAACTATCATAAAATCAACTATGATGAATGGGAATTTTCAACTCTTTTAGATGAAATTAGTTCATGTACAGTATGGAAGGATAAATGTGTACAAGGCAATGAAAATTTTGCATTTTTATCGAAAATGTTTATGAATTCTTCAAATATCAGAGAATAAATCTGTCCAAGTAATTTTTTATGAAATTTTTCATGGACGAATTTTAATTCTGCATATTATTTTTATTTTTTTTTTAAATTAAATGCAATTGTGAAATATTTTTTTAATAGGTTTTAACATGACTTTTCTATTAATTGATTTATACACCGTGTTTATCACATACACATATGACCTAGAGCATTATTTAAAAAAAAACCTCTAATTTTTAAAAAGAGAATATTTAAAACTTATTTATCCAAAATATTCTCTGTAGACAAAATTAATTATTTTTTTGTCCATTCCTTTTTCCTTTTTAAATCAAATATAGCTCATCATACAATATTATACAATTTTGTTTTCTTTTCTTAAAATGAAAATAAATATTTATCGGTCATGTAGAGATTTGCTAAGTTTTGTTTTTGTAAAAATCCCAAACCGAGAGTAAAAAAATTCGTGTTGGCGCTTCGCCAATTGGTGTAGGTGACGCGTTATTTCTAGACTCAGAATACAAATACCAAAGAACCTATTTGTGAATTGAACATTTTTGTACAATGTAAAAATAAATTAGCAAAAATTAGAATTTAAATTGTTGAGGTGAGGAAGCAAGAGTGGGAATGGTTGATTTCACAAAAATAAAACCAAAATGATGAAGAGAAAATAAAATGAAACGCGCAAAATTTTGCTAATTCGCGTTTTAGACGAGCGCCTATTTTGCTAGGTGGTTTTTCTATCTAATTCAATCTAAGCTAAATAATTTATGGGGTACATTTTCATTTTTTTCCTTTTAAATTAAAAATTATAAGAAAAAATGAATATTTCCTGCTCTATTTAAGAATATCGAAAAATTTAAATAAATTAATTGATATAGTCAATCGACTTTTAGTTTTCCATTACTGTTTTAAACCTTACAATTGTTTTCTCGCGATGACAGTTGGACGCCATTCAAAAGCACTGAAATAATTTCTTTATATTATTAGTCATATATTAACTATTTTAGAATGGAAAAAAAATAAAAATAAAACAAAAGAATAAGAATAATAACAATAATAAGTTTTGACCTTTCTGTTTCATACCTATACACATCCATATAAATTTCTGTTAATTATACTCGGTACAAGTAAAAATAGAATTTTTGTTTTTAAATGCGCAGCTGTTTTTCGACTGCAAATTAAACTTTATCACCTTGAACAATAATTTTGGCTAAAAGCACCACGAGACGATGGATGCATTTTGGCAGAAGCCGAATAAAAATTAAATCACAAATAACAACTGATATTTTAGTTTGTATATTTTGCATTCATTGTATTTGGATGCATTCTATGCCAAATGTAAAAGTAAATTTTACTTCTAACAAATAATCAATGAAATTGTTTTTAAATAGAGTAATTTTATTAGTCAATCAATTTTTTATGCAATAAATGACGATAAGCGTTACAAAACAGGGATAAGTAATTGATTTCATTAATCAACTATTATTCTTATAAAATTTTTTATTGTTATTAAAATACCCAGTGTAAAATACCAAATACCAGGTGTATAAGCTTAAATGCGCTGTTTGGTCACAGATGGCGTGAGTGAGCGTATTAAGCTACCATGGGCGCGCCATACTTTTTTTATGAGTTTGACATCTGTCAACATTAATCAGTGGATATTGTCAGCAATTTCGTACAACAACATACATTTTTCCTTTGGTAATCATGTCTAGTTTTGTGCCAGAAAAAGACCATATGCGAGAAGCTCTGCTATTCTGCTTCAATTTGAAGAAATCGGCTGCCGAATCGCATCGAATGCTTGTGGAGGCCTATGGTGACAGTGCTTTATCGGAAACAACGTGCCGAGATTGGTTTCGTCGGTTGAAAGACGGCAATTTTGACTTGTGCGTGAACATCGGCCTAGGAAGGTTGAGAACCATCAATTGCAGGCTCTTTTGGACGAAGACGGTACCCAATCGCAAAAAATGCTCGCGGAGCAATTCGGTATACCTCAACCAGCCATTTCCATGTGTCTGCGCGCCATGGGGAAGATTGAAAAGATTAGAAAATGGGTGCCGATTGAATTGAACGATAGGCAGATGGGGTGACGTCAAAACACATGCGAAATCTTGCTCGCCAGACAAAAAAGAAAGTCGTTCCTGCATCGGATTGTGACAGGCGATGAAAAGTGGATATATTTCGAGAATCCTAAATGCAAGAAATCGTGGGTTGATCCCGGCCAACTATCAACATCTACCCCAAGACCAAATCGCTTCGGACGAAAGACGATGCTGTGCGTTTGGAGGGATCAGCAGGGTAACGTCTACTATGAGAAGTTGAAACTTGGTGAAACTGTCAATGCCCACCACTACCACCAACAACTGATCAAATTGCACCATGCTCTGCGTGAAAAAAGGACGGATTATCAACAAAGACATGACAAGCTGATTTTCCTCCACGACAACGCACCATCGCACACGTCGAAAATGGTCCGAACCTACTTGGAGACACTCAACTGGGAGGTGCTACCCCATCCCACTTATTTACCAGACCTGGCCCCTTCCGACTACCACCTGTTTTCGTCGATGGGCCACGCGCTCGCTGAGCAGCACTTCGATTCTTACGAAGACGTCCGAAAATGGCTTAATGAGTGGTTTGCCTGGAAAGAGAAGGAATTTTTTTGGAGTGGTATCCACAAATTGCCCGAGAGATGGAACACCGTGCTCCAAATTTTTCTGTTTAATTTTTCCTAACACAATACAAACACATAACTTCACTCATCCCACTCTCTAGGATCGTTTAATTACAGGACGAGATTAATACTCATATGTTACTGTACGTCAAGGAGGGACTAACGTACAAGCTAGTCAAATTAATTGTTCATTAAGAAACTATTTTTTCTGTAAGATTTTATCGAATATCTAATCTAAAATACCAAATAAATAGAGATTGGCTAATTTATAACATAAGATAATAAGATTTTGACTTCTTAATTTAATATTATCTGACTTCTTAATTTAATATTGGAAAAGAAAACTAAGTAGTTAGACATTAAGACTATGTTTATTTAGTGATAAATTACTATAACATATTCTGATTATAATCGAATACAAATATGTAGCAGTCTAGTGCCGATGGTCAGCATTATTCTTCACACCCTGTAAGATACAAGGTGATCTGCAATATAAAGATTAGCTCAATAGTTGAACACAAGCAAGTATTGAATTATAAGTTCTTAAAATCAAAGAAACCAATTATAATATTGTTCGTTTTTGTTATATGATTAATACACTCTTATTTTGACACTATACCAATTTTCAAAAGTATTTTGACTTTTGACCAACAATTTTAAAAGTGTTTCCATCAAACTTAAATTCTCTGATTATTTTCCCTTAAAATGTTTATTTCAATTGTAATTTCTATTTAATAAATTAGTGCAAAATTAAAATATTAGGAAATTTTTTTATTTATCAACACTTGAAAAAATTTGAAAATAGAAACTGCAAATTTTCTTATAGTTTTGATATATGTGTATTTGTTCAAATTAATTATTCTGTTATGGTATGTTTTATATTATATTATACTATTCTTACTTCAAAAATTGATTTTTCGCTAAAAATTGTTATTATTTTTTTAAGATTTTTATTTTATCCACACTATTAAAAAAAATTAAAATTTTTTAATATTTTTTTTTTTACATATTTTTATTATAAAATTCATTTTTTTGTTAAAAAAAAGTCCAATTTTTTAATTTTTATTTTTTTACTAAAAAAAATTCCTTTTTTTAAATTTTGATTTTAAAAAAACTCAAACATTTAATAAACACATTATTTAAAAGTAATTAAAATAAAAATATCGAAAATTTAAAAATATTTCAAATATATTGTAAAATAAATTTAGTTATTATTTTCATGTTGGTTATACGTTATTATAAACACCCATAAGTGTTACGCTAATAATTTTCGATAAAGAGGATATGAAAACTCACTAATTATACCAGCAAAATAAACACTCGAAATACTTTAAAAAATTAAATACTTTTCAAAAAGATTAGAATGATTCTATTAATTAAATAATTTTTATCCGAAAATAGAGTTCACCCAGAAGGATATCAAAATATTGACAAGACGTTAGTTGAATAAAAAAGAAAGGAAAAATATATTTTAAAATAGCTACGATTATATGATAAAAATTCTAAAAATAATCAACTTTTAAATTATTAGAAAAATTTTACCTAAACACCTGTTTTTTCCTGTTCTATCTCTTTCTCAATCTGTGGCTCGAAAAATATTTCACGACAGCATCAATAATTTTCAACCCCAACAAACTATCAATGTTACATAATCAAATTGCCATTGAAGAAAAGAAACGATAAATTTTCGATTAAGACACTCTAATGAACTCTACCTTGAAATGTTAAGAAAATACTTCCAAAATCCAAAAATATACCTAAGATTTATGCCCTTCCCATGAAATTTTTGAATGACGTCAATGTGGCCCTTGATAAACTTATCACTATCGGGTCCATGATTCAAATGGGAATTCAAGTTAAAATGCTTTCAAGTTTCGTATATAATTTCAGATTATTAATATTGGCATGATTTTATAATAAATTTGTGATAACATAAATTTATAGCTAAAAAAAATAAAAAAAATTATATTTTTAAGTATTTTTGAAAATTTTAAAACAATAAGTATAAGCATTATGGCAATAGTTGAAATTCGATAAAAAAAAATTCACCAAACAATTATTAAATATAAAAATTTATTGATAAAATATTTTATTAAAAGTATTTGAATTTGACTTTCCAAAAAATATGAATATTTCTTCCATAAGTGATTTTTTGATGTTTATCGAAATCTACAATACAACTACAAATATATCGTGAAGCAATGTAGTGGAAACACATCGGCATTGGAAGATTCTAATAAATCTCGGGGCCATTGTGTCTTTATTCTCCGATGGGTATTTTCAGAGAGGGTAATAAAAAAAAAATTTTTCAGCATACGTGGGCTACTATATATATTTCTGGCCTAATAATGAAAATGCGAATATTTATCAACGAAAAAGGTTTTATTGTTTTTCAAAATATTCTCCATCAAGATTTATACACTTTTGCATGCGCTCAAACCAATTTTCGAAGCACTTTTTCCACTCCGATTGAGACACCTCCAAAACATGGTTTTTGAATGCTTCAACAGCATCTTCTGGCGACGAAAATCGTTGACCACGCATTTTTTTCTTGATTGGGTGCCAAGTCAGGGCTGTACGGAGGATGACCCATCAATTCGACGTTTTGTCCGGTCAAAAAGGCGCTGGTTTGAGCCGATGTGTGAGAGCTCGCATTGTCATGGTGCACAATGATTCGACTTCTCTTGTTCGTTTTTCGAATTTCTCCGAAGACTTCAGGCAAACAAATGGTGGTGTACCACTCAGAATTGACCGTCCTACGTTGCACAAGCGGAACAGTCGCCACATGACCAGTTTTGCCAAAGAAACAAGCGACCATTTGCTTCGAAGTGCTTCTTCCACGAACAACTTTCGTTGGATTTGACTCGTCTTGGAAGACCCACACGGTCGATTGCTGTTTTGTTTCGCGCTCATACGCATAGATCCATGATTCGTCACCTGTGACGATCTTATAAACGTCTTTTGAAGCACCGCGATCGTATTTTTTCAGCATTTCTTTACACCAATCCACACGAGCCTTTTTTTGAGCGATTGTCAAATTGTGCGGGATCCAACGAGAACAAACCTTTTTTACGGCCAGGTGTTCATGCAATATCGAATGTATGCTGGTGGGAGAAATGCCTAGGCATGCCTCTATCTCACGGTATGTCACATGACGGTCTTGCATTATCAGTTCACGTACGGCATCGATGTTTTCTGGAACAACGGCTGTTTTTGGACGACCTTCACGGAATTCGTCTTTGAGCGAGCGTCGGCCACGATTGAATTCGTTGTACCAGTTTTTCACAGTGCTATAGGATGGTGCTTCATAGCCATACAAAGATTTAAGTTCATCGATGCACTCTTGTCGTGATAATCCACGTCGAAAGTTGTGAAAAATGATCGCACGAAAATGTTCACGAGTTAATTCCATTTTTTTGCCAAATTGATTTTTTCAAGTCACTGTAAACAACACAAATGATAGTCGTACGTCAAAACGTTCTGAGTACGTTTATGCTAAAAAATGTCAAACTTTCCAATGGAAATGTCAGATCGCACCTGGCAACACTTAGTGTTGCCTAGGCCAGAAATATATATAGTAGCCTACGTAATTGAGAATGGAATTTAGGAAACGGACAATGCACTGTTCCTGAGCAAAGGGGACATAACTATCACGATGTTTTATATTATTATTATTATTTTTAATTTCAAGTCTTTTTAGCCTAGTATGTGGATTTTAGGTTTTCCAATTGTCTAGGTGAGGTTCTAAGTAATGCATTTTCGTACATTGTGGAACCATATGGACAATTTGGTATAAAGAAATTGGTTGCCTTTGGAAAAAAGTGAAAGCAATGTAAGCACTTTTCTACTCTTTTATCTTCACTCTGCGTCCCGTAAACCAGAATAGGACACTGTGGATATAGGATTATAAATCATTGGAAGCTTTGACACGATTTGTATCATCTGCATTAGTGGCAATGAGAGTCTTAGGCTCAGATAGGATATCATGGGCGTGATTACTATATGAAATGGGATAATGGGTACTGCCTTGTGGGACTTCAGTTGAAATAGGATTCTGAGGATCCCACATTAACTGCTACTTGGAAATAATATTAGAAGAGATATGTATTTATAATAAGATATTCGTATATGGAAGCTCTTGTGTTTCCAGACAAGCCCAGGATGCTGCAAACAACCAGAAGCATCATGAATATCGCAATTTTTTTTTCATCTCAAGAAAATTTTTTTTCATCTCAAGAAAAGATGCAATGTAATCAACAACCTGATAGCACTAATTAGGTTAAATAATTGAATTCAATAACCAAAAAATTGCATTAAATAAACAATACATCGATGATGGTACGAGGTCTGTGCAAAAAGTATTGCGAATTTTGAATTTCTGCGGGTTACGTATATTCGATTATCGATTTTTTGAGGCGTTATGTTGGTACTCATGTCTCTCACTTATGTCAATAAGTTCAGCCATTTTGAATGTTCAGTTAATTTTTGACAGCTGCTTTTCTTGCACGTGTTTGGACTCGTCTTCGATTTTTGCCTCAATTTCGACCAAAAACAGAATCGAATTAACATTGCTAAGGAGCTGATGGACTCTGTCCGCGAAGACCCAAATTTGCTCCAGAGGGTCGAGTCATGGGTTTATGGTTATGACGTGGAAACCAAAGCTTTTTGCTTACAGTTTTCTTCGATTGCACAGGGTAGAACGGGGAATAAGGAATATTACCTGCAAGTTATGCGTAAGTTGCGCAAAACAATCCGCCAGAAACGCCTGGATTTGTGGAAGAACAAAAATTGGCTTTTGCACCATGATAACGTCCCTGCTCACGCATCGTTGCTTGTGCGCGAATTTTTGGCCAAAAACAATACACTAATAATGCCGCAGCCACCGTATTCTCCAGATTTGGCCCCCTGTGGTTTTTTCTTGTTCCCGAAACAGATTCTTTGATCAATTTTTTGGAATGGGCAAAAATCGAAGACGAGCCAAAACACGTGCAAGCAAAGGAGCTGTCAAAAATTAACTGAATATTCAAAATGGCTGAACTTGTTGGGATAAGTGAGAGACATGAGTACCAACATAACGCCACAAAAAATCGAAAATCGAATATACGTAACCCGCGGAAATTCAAAATTCGCGACACTTTTTGAACAGACCTCGTATATTATTGTTTAAATGCCTATCCAACAGCGGATTTTCGGCGATCACATAATGTTTGTGCATTTTTTAATTTATGATTAAGGTAATTCTTGAAAAATCTTCTGTTTAATCTGCTTTCAACCCATACCTCCTATTTTGCTATAAGTTTTTAGTTGTAATAGCCTATACACATATGGTACCTCGTATTTGGTATTTCTCATTATCTTATCTCTTATTTTTTTATGGTTGTAAATAACATAATGCCCTGCTTTTTGTGACGTGTCCTAGAAGTTCAGTGTTAGTTACTGTTCTACCCAAGGAATTTTTAGGATTCTACGATAGCACCAAATTTCTAAAGCTTTTATTTTGTTCTTTGTAGAGATCTTCAGTGTCTACGCTTCAGAGCCATATAGACCAAGCATAACATTTAAGATGTCTGATACGAAGTCGTACATTTAGATCACCGCTGCAAAGTATTTGTTTATATATATCTGAAGAAGGTTGACTTTCGATTGATACGTGTATTCTATTACGAATTTTCTTGTATGATGTCCATAAGATAATTGAAGTGATACACTCTATATTTTCGTTGCCGATTTTGAGACTTGCATTGTCTTACGGCGTCTTACCCTTTCTGCTTATGATCACGAACGTTGTCTTCTTAATATTCATATTTAAACCGTACTGATAGCTTGAGGAACTTACTTTATTAGGAATATCTTGTAGATCCTCTTAGATGTTTGCAATAAGAGTAATATTCCCCGTTTACTTTAATTCCTTTTCATGAATCATTATTAGAATCAGAGAAAATCTCTTTGAAGTAGACACTGAATAATAGAGAAGATAATATACAGCTCCTCTGTTGTCGAACTCCTCTGTTGATTTGAAGAATGTAATTCTGTATATTACATACACATACTTTCATGTCGAATCTTAGGTCTTTTTGATCCACTATAGGTTCCTGATGTATCTTTGGTATTTTTGATCGATACCATAAGCTTATGATGCTATATTCTATCAATAGTATTAAAATGACGTATGAATACATTCTTTTGGACGTCTTTGCAGTTTCCGACTAAAACTTGAAGACTGAATAAACCAAACTAAGTGCGACCTCCTTACTGCCTTTCCACATTTCTTGTATTATTTATCGTGGAGAATTTTCATAAATATTGTGAGGACGTAGCACATTAAACTTACTAATCTGCATAAGTTTTGGAATTGATCTTTTTCTGTAGTGCTATGAATGAAGATTTTATAACAATTCCTCTGGATAATTTCCTGTGTCGTAAATATCGTTGAAGATCAGGGTTAGCACAAAATGTAAAAATATTTGTTTTGAAATTAATATCAGTTAATTGCTTTCACTAAACCACTAGATTTATAGGGCAATCCATTTTATAAGGTAAAATGTTATTTTTATGATAAAAAAAAATTATGAAAAAATACAATTAATAAATTTTAAATGTTTCTACATAAACACATATTCTGTTTTTCATCATTTAGTAACAAACAAGCTAATTTAATTTTTTTTAAGAAATACCTACAAAACAAAAGATAAAAATTACAAAAAATACTATAATTTCCGTTTAGAAAAAATTATAAAATATAGCAGTTTGGGTAATTTTATTCTAAACGAAATGCACTCGTTTGCTTATTATTCTATCTCTTTTCATTATTCAATTATTTTTTTTTGCCAATAAAATTTTTAAACAAAATAAAAATTATACAATTTTCTACTTTTATGCATATATATAAAAATAATACGAGCGCATATGTATTCGTTTGTTACCAAAATAATTTTGTACGGGAAAAAAACATTTTTTTAAATTATAATAATTTTGAAAAAAAGAAAAGAATAATGGCAATATAAATAAATAAATATAATATACTTAACCATCAAATGGAAGAGAAAAGAATAGAAATATGGGAAAAATTGAAATGGAAAATTAAAATTAAATTAGAGGGGATGAATTTGAGAACACTTGCTGCGCAGCCATGTTTTTTTTTCCTTTCCCGTGAACGGGATATATCACTCATAATCGATTTATCTCCTTCTCTATTAATATTATTATAATTTAATTTACATTTCTTTTTTATTTGCTTGTTTAAATTTAGAAAGAATATTGGTACAGAAATATAACATACACAAATAAATAGTCCGCCTACAATATTTTGGAAATCGGCAGAGAAGTGTAGGAGTAGCGGGATATACAGACAGAAATAATAAAGAAGCACGAATCAATTCACCGATACCGAATAGATGTAAAAAAAAAAAATAACACCAAACATTTTCTTACAAACACTCAAAATTTGTATTCTTTATCGATGTTTGTATGTATGTACATACGTGTATGAATGTAAAATTCTAATAATACTATCGGAAAATTGTCTATGGAAAATTTTAACTTGCCTCAGATTATGCACAAAATTGCCTATGGATATGGATATGGATATGCAAGCTTGAATATATGTACATATGTGTGCGTACGTACACCTGTTGCCATTCTACACGTACATTTACTGTACGAGCAAGTATTAAGCTTATTGCGACTACAGCACTTGTTGCTCAGATCAAAATTTTCTTTAATATCGCAGTGGTTGCCGCCACATTTATTTGTAGCTGTAGCTAAATTTGTAGAGTATTTTTCCACACTCATGCACATGCCTACAGAAGCTTTGCTAATAAAAAAAAACCTTATTACAGATCGTTGTTTATCCATTCCATCAAATACTCGCCTAAGTATGCGCAAAAGTTACTCGTGCCACAACGAAAAATTCAAAAAATAAAAACAACAAAAACGAATGAATAAATTGTTAGCACTTATTTATCGAAAGTAAAATTCTTCTTGATGAAAAAATAATTTTCATTTTCCAACATTTTCACCAAGCTTTCTCTCCCTACCCCGCCTTTTATGATTTGAAATTCTGATTCGTTGCAACCTGCGTTAATATTGTTATGAGGTTAGAACATTTTAGTTCTACTACATTTCTGTAGCTACCACCACATTACAATTGCGCTGCTGACCACTTTTTTTATGTTTTGCTCTTGTTATTATTACTAAGTGTATTGTTGTTGTGTTCTTGTGGTTGTTTCCACAAATATTGTTGCTGCTACATATTTTGTTGTTATTATTATTATGATTATTTGTTGTCGCTGCTAGAACTGTTGTTGCTGCCATTTCGTAGTAGGATTTTTTTTCCATTCTTGCTGTTTACTTTTCCGACGATCTATACAGAAAATATTATCCTCATCATACATTCAGGAATAATCAAAAATCTTAACGGAGTTAGTTGCTTTCGGAATATTGTTTCAAAAACATCTCAAAATAAGAACATAATAATTACGATTAACGAATACTGAATTATTAATTAATAATATATTATATTAATTGAGAGAAAATCGAAACTCTCAGGTTGATTATAAAAGAAGAACAAAAAACAAATATTACAATAAAATAATTTTTTTTTGTTGTAAATAATCCTTCTTATTAATTTTTTTTTTATAAATTATTTCAATAAAGTTAAATATAATATAACAAATAAAATGAAAAATAAATACACATTTTTTATAATTTTAAAAACAAACAAAAAACTATTGAAAATTAATAAAAATTATTATTAAATATTTAAAACATAAAAACTAACAAAAATTATAAAATATAAAAAAAAAAAATTTTTTTTAATCAAAATCAATTTTTTTTAAAAAAAGAACTTGTGAAACTGTGGATAATGTTTATTTTTTTCATATAATTTTTAATATTAAATTGGAATTTATTCATTTATTTATTAGTTTTTTTTCATTTTAATTGTTTTTTTTTCTTAGTTTTGAGTAATAGTTTTCTGAATATTGCCATATTTTTTAAATTCTTTATGACGGAAAAGTGGCCATTTTGTTCGAATTGAAAATCAGATAAACTTGAATCGGACTGCGATAAAATATGTAAAGTTTGGTTATGTAACTCTTTGTTGAAAATTTAAAATAAAAGATTGATTTAAAATTAAACCATTATTTACAAAAAATCTCGAATGTTAAAAATAAACATTTTTTATTTGAGCATTTATATAGAAAATTATTACCTAATAAACATTTTTATATATTTTCTTCAAAATTCCAATTTAATATTAAAAATTTTTGTGAAAGAAAAATTTAATTTTTATTAAAATTCTCGATTAATTTTTTTGTTATTTATATTTTATAATTTATCATTTAACTCTACCAAAATAAAGAAAACTAGTGTAGTGAAAAACGAATATCCTTTCTCTAAAATAATTTAATAATTAGTGATCGGGGAAAACTAAATACATACATACAAATTTGAATTTATAAAAAAAATTAAATAGTATTTAAATTCGACTCTCTTCTTAATAGAAAAAAAACATTTTTTTGTTGGTATCATAAATAAAGAAGGCAAAGAAAAAACCAAACAAATTCCAAAATGACCACTTACTTCACATTCAGAAATGGTACACCACACTTTTATAGAGAACACCCAGATTTAAACGAATCGATTCAGTATCAAGTAAGAATATATGATTAAGTAATAAAATAAAATATTGAATATAATATCCACAAATTCTTCTATTTTCCGAGAGTTTCTTCTTTTCCAACATTCATTTTCTATTTATTATTAATGGATAGATACTTAAATAAATGAAAAATAATTTTAAAAATTATTTCTGATCGTTAAAGAAATATTTATCAAAAACATATTTTGTTTTTCAAAAATATAAAGAATCAAATTTAAAGCTGATGCATAAACAAGAAAAAAAATATCTTAGCAAATGTGTTGATTTTTTTTTTATTCTTATCTCATACTCTGTAAATATATTTTTTTTTAAATGCAAACTTATTGCTGAATGTTTAAAATAGATTTCGATAAATAGGAAAAAAACGACACTGCTCTCTCAATATCTATTTTCGAAATTCAATTTAGCATGAAAGATGATATTATATACGCGTACTTTGTAGTCGATGAACAAAATCATCCAAGATAAATGCGAAAATGTGATAAATATATGCAAAGCGATTTTTTTTTCTTAATCTAGAATCCTTTTAAAATTTATTTATAAGCTCTACATCAAAATTATCGATGACCATGGAACCAATAGAATTAAAATAAAATAAATTAATTTAAAAAAAAAATAGCGCATAAAATTATGATCTGATTTATTTTGTTGTCTCTCTCTCTCAATATCTTGCTCGGTTATATCGACCAGTTTGTAATTTCAAATTCGAAGAGGAACCACTTTTTGCTCAATTTTTATTTTTATTCACGTTGTTCTCTTCTGAAAAATAAGCCACCACCTTTTCCCTCTTGGCAAACACGTAAAAGATCAAACTGTTTCGCAATAACATAAACAAAAGCTTTAAATTCTTCTTCGAAGCAAAAGTAGCTAAAGCCAGAAAGCTCAAGAATAGAGAGGCAAATTGAAATTTTTTACTTGTGTTATTTTTGTTTCTTATTATTTTGTATAGTACATAAACAGATTTCATTTCGGAATATTATATTGTAGTATTTGGTGGTTGATTGTTAAAAAAAAATGTATCAAACCATCGAAATGAGCCAAATGTTGTAACAGATAAACTCTTTCCCTGCGCCATTTTCTATGTCCGTTATTGTCCCAGCTACTTATGTACTCACACCCATATGTACGTATATACGTAGAAAAATGCGTCTAGCCCCCCCAAAAAATAAATTTTAATTATTTATACAAGAAAAGATGTATTTTCTCATTCGTTCATCAAAACATTTCTCTTATTTATTTTATTCAACGGTAATACGCCCTCCCACCCCAACGTTTTTGCCAACGGAATCTTCTAAATGTCTCTAAAATTTTCTTTATTTTCATTTTAAAAACAATTTATGAGAAGTTTTACAATTTCAAAGAATAAAATTCGGCAATTTATTATATATACTTTTTTTATACTTGTATTGGAGAGATGATGGTCTATTTTTTCAACCGCACAATAAATTTCGAGAAAATTCCTTCAATAATTTCTTTTTAACCGTTATATAATAAAATGAAAAATCTTTTTTTTTATTATTTGGAAAAAAAGGAAAAGAAAAAGACGCGTATCCTGATGGAAATTGTCAAATAGAAAAGTATAAATAATAAATAAAAGATTTTCTTTATTTTCTTCTTTTGCGATTTAATCAAAATTGATTTATGCAATATTTTTTCTTTTCTTTAATAATTTATTATATACTACAAAATATATTTAAAAGATAACAATTTGATGCGAAGAAATATGAAGATAATAATAATTACTTTCCTAGACATGTCGTATCATCTAAAATACTAGCGATTAATTGTTTATCCTTTAAGGCATTATGAACTTCAGTCTGATCCCATTGCAATGTGATTTTGATTAATCGCGGCTCCTTCTTTCCGACCAATCGAATGATTCCACGAGTCTCCACCAATGAACAAAGACCAACGAATTCGGCTTGATCAAGCCCTTGAATATTCTTTTTATTGCATACACGTTTATAAACATCATGCAATCGGCCAATTGTTATATCCTTATTCTTCTCCTTCCTCAACATCAGTAGTAGACTGCAGAGTAAAATTTTCTGCTGTAAGGGAAAGCTGCATACGATATCATCGTCAAGGTTTTGTGAAATACCGTATACTGTATTCAATACGTCAACAACTTGTTTCATTTGAACAGGTTGGGTTTCTTTCAGCGGTGCTATTCCATCAATACCCAAATCCTTGAGATTCAATCTTTTCCCTTCCAATTTCTGCTGCTGTGCAACTTCCGTAACACGTCGGGCAATGTCCAAAGCTCTTCGAATATCACCATTTACCGCAGCTACCTTTCCTGCTAACAATTGTATTGTAGCAGGTGGAAACACATCCAGAACGTCTGCTTTTTCTAAACGTGACTTTATTATTTCTACAATTTGTTGTTTAGTATAAGGATAAAAATGCATTAGGACAGGCTTCATGTTGACTCTGGCAGTCAGACGAACCAATAAACGATCGGTGAGATCCAAACTATTCGCTATACCGATTAATATAAGATTCGAATTGATTTTGGATGGCCATTCGAATATCGTATAAAGAACGGACTGTTTATTACCAACTAGTTGATCAATTTCGTCCAATACAAGTAGTGTCATTTTATGGTTTTTGATCAAATATTGTTCAATGGCGCTGAGGTGATGCTTCTCAGTCGTTCCTTGTACTTTGATTTTGAGTCGTGAACAAATTTTCTTATAAATACTTCCTATTGTAGATATCGATGTGCAATTTATGTAAACGTTTGTCATTTTTTTATCGAACTCTGCCGAATTTAATAGATGTGACAGGCATGCTGTCTTTCCTGTACCCGGTTGTCCAGAAACATATAGGCTCCCTGATGTTGAATTTTCCAAATGGTTTTCAAGAAATTCTGCCAACGTTTTTAGTTCGCTTTCTCTTCCAAGCAGCTCAGTCGTCTCTGCACTGTTCAGTACTTTGCGGGCACTTTCGAATTTTGTACGCTGTCGTCTATCAACTACCTTATCTGTTTTAGGTTCATCTTCCTCACTGCTATGCGGCTTGATATGCAAACGAGTCAGACATCGTGAAGGACTAAATAATTCGTCGTCTGAAATTTTTTTCTGCTTGGGTGGTGTACTTTCTGTGTCCCGTTTCACTTCCTTCTCTGTGGTAGCATTGTTTTCTTTTAATTCTGCTCTTTTCGTCGTCATGGTATTAACACTACGTTTTGTTGCCATCATTGAATTCCTCTTCTTTAATCCAGGTACTTTATGCCAACTAGTACATTCGTTTTCATTAAATTCATCTGCGAAAGTCTGGTCTTGATCTTTATCGTTATTGGAACCTATTAGTCTCGTCGACCTACGCACTAAAAACATTGTGGTTTATTGTTAAGTCTAGCATTTCAGTATATTTTTTTTTTCAAATTTCATCAATATAATAAAAATTATAGTTACTTTTTCAGATAAAATTTAATTAGTCTTATAATAAAAGATAACAAAAATATACACAAAATGAACCAAAATGATCAGACAGACGCAATGCACATACTCAAAATTTATGTACGTTGACAGCTGATAGTCGAAAAGAGCGGGATTTTCTTATTTTCACCATTTTGGCATTTTTCCGATCTTTACATTAAACCTTACAAATGCAATGTGAGAAATACCTTCGTGTCGCTATTACATTAAACCTTGCAAATGTAATGTTAGAAATACCTCTGTATTATTCATATAAGATTATATATTAAGTTACATATTTTATATTGTGGATATTTTTAAAAATATTGCAATTTTCTTTGGACAAAAATCATCTTATATCCAGCGCTCTACCCCTCTCTGATCATATGCTAAGTCGGTTATAATTACTTTTCATTGAAATGCAATTTTTTAATTGAAAAATATATTAGCAACAAACACTAAGATCTATCAACATAACATAATAAATCTATTTATAAAATGTGACATTGATATAGTTAAAAATAGTCGGTGCCCTATTACAAAATTTATGATTCATTGCCATCATCAACCAATGCAGTGCACAACATGCTGTCGTGCAGGTTAAGGTTTATTCGCCCGAGTGGGGGTGGTTGGAAGGCTACCGACACGAATGCATTATTAGAAAAATTTAATATATTTTCCTCGTTCTCATTTTTAATTAATTCAAAATATTTTAGAAAATAAATCAATAAATGCGTTAAATAGTTAGTACAAAATTATTTGAAAGCAATTAAATATGCAATAATATTTACTTTGCGCATTCTACTTGATAAATGGGGGGTAATGCTTACCAATGCTCCCACACAATGTACACAATATGTGATCTAGTTTGGATACGAAATGAAATTTTTTTCTTTGTACGAAACTGTTCACAACATAGTTGAAAGTGGCTAAATAAACTGAAAAGATGAATATTTTCTGAAAATCGATTTAAGAAAATTTTCGCATTTGGAACATTTTATATAAGCTGTTGGAAAATTGTTTGGTACCAGGAATATATTGCGTCAGAAGCTGAAAATATCTTTTTCTTTCGATCGACTTTACTTAGGTTACTTACACTCAAACAGAATCAGTCTCCACCCACAATTGATAATCAACAACACGATCATCTCTTCTACCACCCTCAATCGAATATGTTTTTCTTTTCTTTTTATTCTTCTTCTTTTCAACCAATCCAATAATAATATAATTACATTGAGTGTGAAAATTTGATATTTTTTAATGTATATTTTTAGAAAATTCCTTTCGCTCAATGAAAATTTTTATTCAAGTATTTTCAATTTGTATTGAAGTCGAAAAAAAATATAATATTTCAAATTTGAAATTATATAAAATTATTATAGAAAATTCTCATGTTTCTTCAATAAAATATAAAAGTTGTATACAAAAATATTGAAATTCTTCTCTATAATATTTAATATGGAAGGATAAATTATTTTTTGTTAGGACAATCTAACAGTTGTAATAAATTCTGTCATATCTGCCTAGTTTAGAATTGTTTGCGACCGACTTAACATTTATTATGAATAATATTTTTGGATATTTCCGATTGAAATAATTTGCGGTTGCCTAAAAGTAATTGCAAAAACGATTTCAAGGAAAATTCAATTAAGAGTTTTGAGGGGCAGAAAATGGGAGTTGTATGGTAATAATTTCAGTACAAAAAGAAATGATCGCCAAAGAGACTAAAGAGGCGCCAATAAAAGAGTAGCAATTAAATTGAAATAAAGAAATTTTCTAGTCTAAAAATAGTTGCATTTTTTTGCAGAAAATTTTTATTGTTTTTTTTTCTTTGTATAATTAACATATTTTTGAATTTCGATTATACTTTCACTGTAAATCTTAACTTAATAAGATATTATCAGATTTGGTTTTTTTTTATATTTTCAATTTACTTTTGGAATTTATAGAATACAAGCAAACATGGAATTTTTGCAGAAAATTGGGAATCGAATAATTATAGTATTTCATCAATTATTGTTTCTACATTCCGATAGTTCTAAAATTAGAATAAGTTTCATTCTAAGTTATTGTGAATAAGAAAAATATTGTTTACTTACAATAATACTAATAAAACTAATATAAACAAAACCAGTAAGAAAAAATTTTATAAACTACACTTCAAATAAGAATAATAGTGATTTTTATCTAATTTCGAACAAATTAGGCCTAACACACCCTTCAAGATTTTCTTTACAAAAAACTGATAAACTATTTTTCTAAATAAATAATTAATCAATAACTTATATGATATTTTATTTAAAGAAAAAACATAATAATTTTTGTAAAATATTTATTAAAGTTTGAAAATACAAATTTTTTTTATATTAATATCAATTTTTAATAATCAAAGTAATAAATTTTGAATAAAATTGAAGAGAACATTTTCGCAATTAGAACAACAAATTATTTCGGAGATGATAGCAGTAAAAATATTTTAAATTAAATTAATTTTCATTGAGACGAAATTCTACTTGGCATTCATTTATTAATCTTACGAGTATAATATTTGCGTAGGATTAAGGCAAATTGTTACAAACATCTAAAATATTGAGCGTCTTTTATCTGCGTCTTTCTTAAATGAGATGTAAATGAAATTATGTTATATAATTTACTTTACTGACCAATATATTTTTTTATATTTTTCTTGAATAATATTATTTTTTATGTAATAGTAAAATCATCTGTAACTACCCAGTAAATACTCGTACGCTATGGTTCCTAAATTAACTGCTATGCGATGTTGGGAAATTTTTCTTATTATTATTCGACTAAACTTACAATGAATTTTAAATAGTTTGCACATATTTTAAAAAAAATACAATATGGTAATGGATAGGATAAAACTAAAAACACAACTTGTACAAAAATATTCATTACCCTTTTTGAAAAATTTAATTCGACTTTTATTAAACTAATTCTTTATAAAATCATCATCAGAAAATAACTAAAGATTTATAATATAAGATATTCATTGAATTTTTATGAATAATAATTGTAATATTCTATAAAAAAAGTGGTCCATACTAATAATAATAATAAAGTCATAATCTTTATTAAAACCAAATCACAGGCAAAAAATTATTTTTGTTAAAGAAATAAAAGGAAAAAAAATGAATTTAGCAAATTTTCGAAAACTATTTTTTTTTCAATAATAACAATAATTTTTAATAAAAAAATATATTTTATAGTAAATTGTGGAAAACATCCTTGTAGAGGACTAATTTTTCTTAACGAAATTTTTCACATTTTTTTTATTAAAATCAACTTACCAATATTAAGTATTATTTATAAATAATGCGCATATTATTTTGTTTAAAAAAAAAAGAACCTAAATTATAAATAACTGAAAATTTATTCGTTCAACGCCTCAGAATAAATTAATAGCAAATTTTTTTAAAAAAATACCAGACGAAACAATGCAATTTCTACTAAATTCTTTGGTGAATTTTCTTTTTTAAATTTTTTGTCGTTTTTATTTACAGAAAGAAAAAAAAGTAATTTTTAAACATTTTAATAATGCAAAATGTACAAAATGTCCTATGTTAATTAGCGAAAAAAAACCTTATTTTTAAATTATTTTTTTGTATAAACCAACACACATCTCCCATAATAAAAAATCAAGAATGAAAATCATAACATTTTGAATTTTCCAAAGAATTGGATCAACCCCTTCTTACCACTGTTATTATCCGTCACTCTTAAAATATTCAGCAAACAAAATTTTCGGATGGAATTTATAAATAAATTGGATTATTTAATGTGCCAAATAAAAAAAATTTGAAAAATTAAAAAATAAAACGAAGCAGTAGAAAATAAAATCAAGTAAAAACATGAAAATATAAGATTTTAAATTTCTGATCCTATTTTCGAATGTTATTTTTATATTGACGAACAAGCAAAAATTTTATGGTACATTCGCATACATATTTACAGTGTAGTGTGATGATGAAAATAATAATGTGGTGATGTTATTGTTGAAAAAAAAACTTATCCTTCAACAAAGGTCATATGGAAAATAAAATAATTTAGAACGAGATGCTGTAATATAACAAAAATAAAATACCGAATTATATACGATCATATGAGCATATAGCATGAAGTAAGGATAATTTTTTTCAATTAAACGAAGAAAGAAAGGGAAAAAACCTGAAGTAAATAAATGAATTATCAAAATAAGGAGAAATTATTATAACAGAAAACGATAGAAAAACAGAAAAAATAATTTTCATTTACGCAATTGGTTAAAATTTCAATGAGTAATGTTCGAAAAATTACAAAATTTAAATAGATCGCGATATTCATACGCCATTCAAATTGTTCTATTTTAAAATGAAGCCTTGGGTATGGGTGAGTCCACACACGCATCTATCCAATATGAATTGAAATGGATGAAAAGCTTTTAAGTATAGCATCTAGGTTATAAGTGTGCTGTGAAAGCTCATTAACAAAAGTTGTATTTTTTTTTAACACTAACGGATGAGAAAAGTCTCCCTGTGGTCGATGTTCCTCTTTTGTCGACTTTTTTATGTACACATATCCCTGTCTCTTTAATTTCGTTATTTCTATTTATTCTATTTTATTTTGTAGACTTCAGGAAGAATTGGTAATAAACTTGACATTTCAATAATTTCGAAAATACTCAACTACATGACAGACAAATTGCAAAACATGACGACGATGAGACAGTATTTTAGTACCAAAAAAATACAACTGAATTCTAATGTTTTATTTTTATTTCAAATAGAAAATCAAAGAAACATTTTCACAAAGAAGAACAAATATTGTTTATAATAATAATAACATTAATTGTAGGAAGAGATTTTGTTTTCTAGTTCACAGTTGTTATAGATAATTATCTCGCACACTTCAATTGTGAAACACTTCAATTGTCAAAAATATTTCAACGCTCGATAATATTTGATATTTTTCTGATTTTCTTATATTCGCTCAGATTCAACCAAGAATTATTTTATTAAATCTTATTTTCTCATTTTAAATAACAGAAAATTGAAAAAAAAATCAAAAGTGTATTTGTCAATGTACGTACGTACTCGTATATGAAAATGTTATAAACTTAGCATTATTTAAATCTCCGATTGTAATAAAATAAACTTTGTTAGAAACCAATTTTTTTTTCTTAGCAAAAAACAAAAAGGGGCATAGCTTTTGCAAAAATAGACAAAAATTTGAAAAAAAATGGGGTGAATGAACACGCCAAAAATATAACTGAATAAAAATATTATATTACAAGAAGACTTTTAGTGTTTTCGAATATGCTTTTTTTCCACTCTAAATTTTTATTAAATTATGAAATAGTACCGGTTGACAGAGGAGATACATACATATATTCGAAATGTAGAGAACATGCCTAAAACTTTATGCTATTTTTTTTAAAACTGTTTCTAAAATTAATTTTTTGTTCAGTTTTTTAAAAGATAAAAAAAAGAGACTTTGAATTAAATAGAAAAAGCAATTTATGGGAAACATTTTTTTTTTTAAAAATTAAAATTGAATTAACGAAGATCTCTTTTAATTTAATTGAAATTTTTACGAAAAAATTGCATTTATTTAAAACCAACTATCTTTTATTTCCTTTTATCTCTTTTAAATCTGGATTGTATTCAGATAAGTACAGCAGGTACAGACTATGTATATGTTCAAATTGGAAACTGAGCCTTTGAATGAAAAAAAAATAAGAAAAATGGTATAAATTAAAAATAAAAACTTGCAGATATTACGACTGCTTTTAGTAGACAAACCATCTAACAATGAAGAAGACAAACTATCTAACGAAAAGAATATTTTTATCCATAAAAAAAATTATTCCCCATTTTGCTCAAAATGATTAGCATATTCTTAGCAACATTTTATTGAAAAAAATAATATGAAAGTCAACTGAAAATTTTGTAACTATTGTAATCTCCTGTTAGTGGTGATGTTTAAAAAACTTCTATTTATTATGTTAAATTTCAATTATTTCTTTTATTTAAATACGATATCTTTTTGAATTTTTCCACATTCGAATATCTTTAAATCTAAATACAGTATTAATAACAAATTGAAAATAGCTTCACAAATACTTAAAAAAATAATAATAACCAACAAGAAATTATGCAATCAATAATTTTATAATTATAACTTTTTTTTCATTTTATATTAGCCATATCGAACAACTCCACTGATCTTACCTGGTGCAAAAGTGAAGAAGGACAATCTTCCGACAGAATCTTACTTGAGGCATCATCCAAATCCTTCTATGCGCGGACCAGCACATCATGATTACACTGATGTACTCATGAAACAAAGGGTAATCTTATCATATATAAAATATATTCACTATAATTAATTTTCTTTGAATAATTAATTTTCATTTAAACTTTTTTTTTTATTGAATTTAACGTACAGGTAGCTGATACAGTATTGCACCGCATTGTTGGAGAAGATGCTACTAGTGGAAAGGTTGGTATCATTTTTAGTTGTTAATTTATATTATTATTAAATGTAGAGAAATTTTATTTTATAATTAGTTTTTTTTATAAATAAGTGATGCAATTATATAAAGATAATAATGTTTGATTTTAGATCAGCATTTCTTTAAGTATATAAATATGTAAAATATTAGAAACATTACTATTAGGGTTACAAAAAAAAATTCTGAATGAGATCTGATGAAGATTTTCTAAATGAATATTTATTTCCAAAATCGTCCAATATTTTAGTACGGACATTCTTCTTGTAATGTGTATAAGAAGTTATTTTATAATTAAGAAATTATGAAAATATCGTTAGAATAGGCAGTACTGTCTGTAGATTGAGCCATTCCAACATTCTGGGCAAAAACATCAATTCACCAAAAACATGGTATGATAATTTAGGCACAGAATTGAAACTGAGATTGAGTCCTCAGTTGTTATGCCATTTCGTGCTGCCGCGAATGTAGCAACAATAAACTTTTGCTGGTCGTGATAGATGCTCAAATAGGCCTAAGAGCATTGTCCATACCAACGTGTCTAACACGAAAAAAGTACTGTTCAGACGCAACTGAAACCAAAAAACTAAAAAACGACTTTGGTATTATTGTATATAATTACAATTCTCCATCATTTTTTCAATATTTTTTACTTTTGGATAAAATTTAATTAAAATTGTGGAAGCATAATATACATTTCGAACCCGAACATTAGCTGACATTTAAAAATTTTACAGAATTTTACTTTACTAATACGAAACGGCACCAGCTGTCACTATCCGTAAATTCTTTTTGATTGCAAAATGTATTCGAAAACAATTCGATTTTATTTTATATTATTTTCCTTAATAATTATATTCTATTATTTTGTTATAATAACAATAAATAATTAATAATAATATTTTTTATATAATATAAATCATAATTTTGCTTAATATTCTGATCTTCAATGAACTTTCATTTGAAATTGGTGCTGAACTTTGCTTAATTTGAAAATTTGCTTTAGTTCAACAAACATGGCGCTGTTCGCCTGTCCGCCCTCATATTATTCTATTTTTTAAGACCAATACTAACTGACATAATATCTGTAAATAAAATCTCAACTTGACCTTAAATTAATCAGAAAATTGTTACTATTGTATGTGATAGACGATCAAAAACCTTTTGAAATAACGAAACTTTTCTGTGCTCCGTAAAATAAAACATTTCTAGTAAAAAAATTAAACCGGCATAGAAAGTTTATATTAAATTTAAAAAATATTATAGCTAAACCAATAAAAAAAAATCTTTTTTAATAAAATTTTTCATTTCAGGTTGTACACAAGCAATTCAACTCACCAATAGGCCTTTATTCTGATGGCAACATTGAGAACACAATTAGACAAACTGTTCCGTAAGTAATTTTTAAATTTTGTCATTCTCTACTTAAAAGATTTCCAAAGTTTTTTTTCAATTTTTTTTTTTTGGAAATTTTTAAATTCAATATCAATAAAATAATAAAAAATTCAAAAGTACAAAAAAAAAATTCGTTTTGATAGTTTTTTTTTTCTTTTCAAAATTGAACTGAATCTAATTATCATAATAATTATATAATTAAGCTTAGCTTTTAAGCTTGTAAGATTAGCTTAAACGTAGCTAATAAAAAATATTTCTATAATTTTAAAGCGCAACTGATTTAATTTATTTTAATTTAGTTTTTTTATTTAAATTTTTCTTTCTTTTTTTATTATTTATTATTATTTTTTTTTTTTGTTGGAAATTCTACTTCTATTGCCAAACGATTTATATTATAAATATAAGTAAAGAAAATAAAAAAATAGATATTATAATGTAGATAATATAAATGTTCGCGTATATGTAGTATTTATGTAAGTTCTAATATATTTTTGTATGTAGATGTTTAACTTTAATTGCCGTAGATGTTTTCAGAGATGCTTTTTCTATAATTTTTTTATCTTTAAAAAAAAAATAAAGAAACAGAATATCGAATTAAATTATATAAAACAAAAACAAAAATAAACGAAAAAGAAAAATGTTCGACGAATAAATTTGATAGAATTGAGAAATTTATAAATAAATTTTTGAAAATCTACCAAATAATTTCTAGAAAATATGGGCAGAGTTTTATGAAATTGAAAAAAAGAAATTAGCACAATATTATTATCAGGACAGACCAAATTTATTATTAGAAGAAAATTCCTTCAAAATTAATTTTATTTCTTGATACTATAAATAAAATTTTACTTATATTTATTTGTTTATTTAGTAATTATTTTCTAATAGAATATAAAATATATTTATAAAAAATTATTTAATAACAAAGAATAGCAAAAAAAAACTACTTATCTATCTCTCTCTATATATGTACGTATATACACATGTCTCAATGTTAATGCGTATGCGCATAAAATCGTTTGTGTGATTGAAACTCTTCAGAGCAAGATGTAGCCCCTTAGTTCGACAAATGCCGTCCAAAATACAAGGGTAATCATATATGTATAATTAATTATAGTATAAAATCAAATATATATTCAAATTCGATAAACATATTAATTTTAATTTTTTATCAAATTTTACTATTGTATAAATTCGTATTAAAATTGCATTTATAAAATTGCATTTATAACCTCAAAAAGGCATTTTAACGTTTTCATAACGTACGTATCGTATTACATAATATAATTGAATCAAAATATATAATAATTTAACGACATTCAATTGAAATCATACATATTCCCGTGAATGATTTTCTAATTTCTTCTATAAACACAAAACATATTTTATTCGTATTTCAATAAAAAATAAATAAAATTCAAATATCACATTTCGTTCGAAATTTTTACATGAAAAAAAACTTTTATTTGCTTTGGTTTTGATATGTTTTATATTTTTTCCACAATTTCTACTGATTTTAAAAATGTTTGCTTTTTATTAAAATAATTTTAATAAAAATTAAATAAATTGTCTTGCCGTTATGTACATGAATAAATACATAAGAACTATCGTCATGTCTTTATAAAAATACATAATAATTTTATTCAATTGGTAAATGAACTTAAAAATTAATTATATATATTTGTCTTTAGGTATGAAGTTTTTTTTAATTTTAATTATTCGGTGTTGTTTGATTATTATTACACATATAGTATTTGAATAGACCATAAATAGTTTAGTTAGTTTTGGCTGTCTATTAATGCTTTTTTATTTTAAAAAATATTTACAACACAGAAGTTAAAAAAAATTATTTCAAAAACAAATACAGAATATAGAAGTAGGAGAGAGAAAGACACAAAATGAGACAAAAAGTATTTATTTTCAAAAAATCACACACAACAGTATTTGACGATCGTATTAAAAAAGTAAAAATTATTTAGCCCCATTGTATAAGTATGAATAGTATTCAATTCCCGATTTGAATTTCTTTTTTTTTCTTTTTGCCAATTATAATTTCTTTAAAATTTTATTATTTTTTTTAATTAAAATTCTAAAAAATAAAACAAGGTTGCAATCCAAGCAAAGTAGAAAACTAATTGCGCACAGTGGCCATTTCGATTATTATTATTTCCGCCATTTTGATTATCATTTCATATATCATAAAAAATACTCGATCGATAGTCATTTTCAGTAGTTACATACACAAACCCTGATACAAGCATTCTCATACGTAACTCGTCAAATTTCCATAAATTCAAACCAAAAATAAAAATTGTTCCTTTCATAACAACCGTGTACATAAACCAATCATCTTATACAACAATCATGACAAAATCATTTCGATTATCGCCGTCAAAAACCACTTACGATGTATTAATCAGAATGTCTTAAGAAAACAAAACCTATTTTTAATTTAAATTTCATCAATATTATTTACATAAATGCATATAAAATTTTCTTTCATTTAAATGAATTAGTAAACATATTTCTTATACTATTTATCATAATCCATTTTATTTTTATTTCATTTCACTGGTTGGTGTTGCTCTTTATACAGTATTTATAATAAAAAGTCAATACAAAATTAAAAAAAAATTTTCATTAAGAAAAATTAAAAAAAAATATTTTTTAAAAAAAAAATTATATAATTAAATGGATAAAAGTAGCCACAAAAAAAATTTATATAAATTATAATAGACTACTAAAAAGAGAAGAAAAAATTTACTTGAAAGGTTTTTTTAAAAATATTTTTTATTTTAATTTCCTTTTTCATATTAATAACATATTTTAATTGCTCTATTTAAAGATTTTTTTGTATTTATATAATCTTAAATCATGAATGAATCATGTTTTTGCACGAAAAATATTAAAATATATAAAAACAAATGAACAAACAAAACTTGAGCAATTTCTTAAAAAAGTAAATTAGTGAAATTTTGAGAAAAAAGCAGGACTAATTTCGACAAAAATTCCGCTCTGGAATAAAAACTATAATTTTTATTAAATATTCTTAATTAATTTTTTTTTTAATTTTTTTTAAAATGAAAAACCTAATCAATAAACTATTATACAATATAATTACTAATTAATATTATATGAGTATTAGTGGCTAATAACTGTAAGTATTTATTATATGGAGTATAATAATTTGAATTGAAATGTTTTGATTAATTATTGTGGTTTATTTTAATTTAAAAATCTTGCTATTAGTACTATTGAAACTTTACTATTATTTTAGTAGAAGAAATTATAAAAATTTATAAATAATTAGCATTTCGAGAACTTACTCAAACAGCAAAGAAATAAAATGTTCTCGATATCGTTAATGCTTCGATTAAAAAAAAAACTGCTTCACATAAAGACTAAGAAATACATTTTTCGAAAAACCACAAAAAATTCACACATCATTAGTATATTAAAACAAGATTTAATTTTAAAAAAAATGGCAACAATTATATTATGGCCAAAAGAATTTTTGTAGAATAAATACTTATACATTATAATAAATAAAAAAATTACCTAAATTAAAATTTAATCGGAATTTTGATTAATTTATTACGAAAACTAAAATCGAAGATATTCAAATAATAAAATAACAGTTTTCAGTTAGTATTATGCCTGTCGACCAATAGTTAATCGACTGAATTTGACGATTGGTCGACAGCCATAATGCTAACTAGTGATGCCATATTAGAAATTTAACTCATTTCTCATTAGTGAAAATTTTGAAATTTTTATTTATAAAGTTAATGAGTACATAAAATTTGGATTTGTGATATATTTAATTACATCTTTTGAATATCCTTATTAAAATAAAATTAAGACTTTAGAAGATTAAATTTTGATGAGAATTTTGTTCTAATAAAATTAAGTTAATGAAAAATAGAATCAAACTTTTGGTTTTTTTATATATATATAAAAAATAAAATAATGCGTATACGGAAAATATACTTATTCCTTTCATTATACAAATTATACTAGGCTATTAGATAATTAAGTCACTATTTAGTATACTTTAAATTGTTAAATACAAAATTTGCTCAGAACCAAATTTTTTTTAAAGTGATAGTATATACTCCTAATAAAAATTTAATTTTATAATTATATTTTTTTTTACATATTAGAATTTTATAATTTCATAAATAAATAGTTATTTATGTAATAAATTTGCAATAGAATTATTTAATATTCATTATACTCAATCATAATTCATATTATCGCACCTGAGAATATAAGGAAAAAAAACGGAAAAATTATAGAAAAACAGTTTTACAAAATTTTACCACGTGTGCAAAAGGATGTCTATCTTGCTTGGGAATGAATATTTTCAATTTAAAAAATATTCATCTTTTTTTTGAGTTGAAATCAAAATTTCTATTATTTTACATTTTTTTAACAATATTAATAAATCTGCTTTTCGTAACGTTTACCTTCTTCTTACAATACAATTTTCATATGATTAAAAATAACAAGAGTTATTGTAGTGTAGCAGTAGTTTAGTTTTTTTGGTTTTTTATCTTTCTTTTCAATTTAAATATAAATAGTTTAGATAAAAATATTTTAGATAGATTTGTAGAGGTAATTGAAAATGAATAGATACATTTATTATGTTTTGAATTAGTTTTCTTTTGATAAAAAATAATTTCAATTATTTATTTGTATTTTTTTTTCTCAAAAATTTAACTAAAATTAAATGAATTTAAGTTAGAATTGAAATATAATGTATAATAGAGAATAATTGGAACTAAAGAACAAAAATAGTAAAAATATAGAAATTTTTATTTCAATCACAAAAAAAAATTACTAACAAAATAGATGATTTTTTCTTCTAAACTTAGAAGAAGAAAAAAATACGATACAAAAATAAGTATACATATAAATAGATAATATATATATATTAATATTATATATATATATATATATATATTCGTTATAAATAAATTATATAAAATACAAAAAAAGAACATGGCTGCACGATTAATGTTAGAATTTTCATCGATCTATCTTTTCTGCAACAAAAACAAAAAATCTTGGAGGAACAGCAACAAAAACAGGTGCTAGAGCAACAACAACTACGAGAAATGGGAATTCATCCATATCATCCCCCATCTAGAAATCCTTCTACATCCAGCTACTATAAATAAAACTAGAGAAAAATGAAAAAAAAAGACAATCATCATCATCGTTCTCATAGTTCACTCTGTCATTCATTCACTAATCATTTATATCGATTACCGTTCTCAGTCACTCATTCAATAATCTACTCTAGTCATTAAAAGACTTAACATACTCATCTACGCCATTTTGTCAGACATCAATAAAATCAAAATGGCTACCATTATTCAGCACTACCAAACCACCAATCACAATAACTGACCTTCTTTGCAATAAATTCATCCACAATTACAATAAATATTTTTTTTTTTTTACAAATGTCATTATTATATTTTGTTTATT
The DNA here is from genome assembly GCA_958298945.1 of Atherix ibis. Classification (NCBI taxonomy): domain Eukaryota; kingdom Metazoa; phylum Arthropoda; class Insecta; order Diptera; family Athericidae; genus Atherix; species Atherix ibis. Next base: position 78,081,018 of record OY282606.1, on the reverse strand, counting down.
TTACATACAAAAAACATATATTAGTCGTCAGTTTTATTATATTTTACAAAATTAATTTTAACACACAAAATAAAAATAAAAATATAAAAAAAAATTATATATACATTAAAAAAAAAAAAATAAACTAAAAACAATTTATAATATTATCAAAATAACCCAATTTAAATATGATGACATAATTTAACTCTTATAATCGTGTTTTTGTTTGGATTTTTAAATATTATTCTTTTCTTTTTATATATGATTTATCGATTTTTTTCCTCGTTCAACTGTTTTTACAAGTAATATTGTGATTGAAAAATGATATTATAATTTTTATCATATTCTTAATATTATATTTATTTATATAAATATTATTTAATCGATTTTTTAATAGTTTTCATTAATATATTCGCGTATATTGAACAGAAAAAAATATCAATAAATGTCTCTTAAAAGAAATGTTACAACAACAAAAATGTTATGCTATAACAATTCTATTAATTATTTTAATTGTTAAAAATAAAAAAAAAAACAGAATTATATTTACAAATTTATATATTTTTAAATGGTGTCATGAAATAATTTTCATACCCATTATCACAAACAACACGTATATATGATATGATATATTGTATTATTTTCTTTGTTAAAGTTTGTTATTAAAATATGTTCGTTAATTTTTATTGTTATATAATCTTTTTAAATGATTATTTTTACATAAACATATACATATACACACACACATATATACATACTCGTATTTATTCGTATTTTACTTATTCATAAAAAAAACAAATAATTTTATATTTCTACATATAATATTTTATAATATGGTTAACTAATTTATAAGAAGAAAAAAAAATTAAATGGATTGTAGTCTCAATAATAATTAATTTTTAAGAAGAAAGACTTATATTTTTACATATACATATACACTTGCATATAAAAGTCGTATAAAACTTACAATTATGAGAGCGGTTTATTTTTACCTTCTTTTAAGGGTGTTCTCATTGTTTTTTTAAAAAGATAATAATTATAAAATTATAATTAATTAAATAATTGTATGTGTATAACATACACACACATATATATATATATATATGCACAGATAATATTAATGTTAGGAATATTATTAATATACACACATATTTTTTTTTTAAATTTTTAAGAGGATTGTTTTTTTTTAAACAATCTATTTGTACGAGGTTTGTTTGACAGATATTTCGGCTTTTTTTCTATATAACAATATATTTTATTTTAAACAAAATTTTTTAAAGAATAAAAACATTAATTCGCAATTTGAAAAAATAAACAAATTTAAAAATATATTCGTTCCTCTATTACAAGGGAAGTCTTAGAATCTAATTACAAATATAAAATTTCCAACCGGTAATTTTTTAATTAGAAATTTTCTTAAAATAAATAAAAATATTATTAAAGAAAAAATATCACATTCTTTAGCAACAATTTATTTTTTCAATTCAAAAGCAAATTTTGTACACACTTAAACAAAAAAAAAATAGCCGTGCTCGATCAGTATGATGAACAGGCAACATGTTGCACAGTATCTGTTGCTTGCTGAAATGTGCCTAGCAACTATGTGGATTCGGCAACATAGTTGATGAGGTCTCGTTTATTGCATAATTACGACTACGAAGTTCAATGATTCCTCCAATTAAACCTCGTACAATTTATTTTTTAAATAATAAAAATATAGGAATAATTCAATAGATATTTTTTTATATACTTTTATTAGTTTTACTTAGTAAATTTATTTTTTTAGGGCTATTTTAATTTCGTAAGAAAAAATTACTTTCACCTTTATTGATGGATAAAAAATGATTAGTAAAGCTATTCCTTAATTTTTTTGTTTTATTTTTTTTTCGGTACAACAGATTAATATGGAATTCATAGAAATTCAGAATCATGAACAAATATCAAAATGGACAGGTTTCTTTTATCGTTATTAGAGTAAAGTCCACTGAATCCACTTTGTAAGACTTGTTTTATTATTTTTTTAATAAAGTTTTTTTATTTAATAGCAATCCAAAAAATTGCTTTAAAAACATTTTGCACAACTATCAAAATAGCAAGATAACTTCATTAATTTCCTAAAACACATTACGACAATTCAAATTTTTCTCATAAATCTAACTTTAATCGGCCAAAAAAAAAAATTCAAATTCTTAGAAAGAAATTTACTAAGTAAAAATTACTATTTAATAATCATTTTTTCCTTTCCCATGCAGTATAGAACAAAAGCTTATATCCGTGATATAATTAAGCAGAGATGATTTTTTATTTATAATTTTTTCTTACCGAAAAAAATTCAAATCTACATTCTTTATTACAAAACAAAATAAAAAAGACCTAATAAATAAAGACTATAGAATCACATATACTGAAATAAAATATTTGTTAATTAATAATAATAATCATAATAAACGATTGGTAAGGGTTTATCATTGTTGCCCTTAGTAAACTGGTAATAATCAGAGTTTATATGTAAATAATAATTCCAGGCAGTTTGAAAATTTCTAAGCGATAGTAATTTTGAAATAAGAAATTTTAATTTTATATGAAAAAAAAGCAATTATTATTCTTTTAAACAATTTTTAACAATAAAAACATAATCGATTTAATAGTCAGTGAATACTTTTGGTTTGAATTTGGCTGAAAAAATTCTTAAAGACTGTATAAAAAATCTTTCAATCTGAATTGAAAACAAAATCGATTGAGAAAAATTAATATCAGTTTTTGATAATTATGAATTTAATTTGAAATAACGACTAAGGAAAATATCTTAAAGTATTACTTAGTAAAAATTTATATAAAAAAAAGTGCCAATTTCAAAATAACAACTACATAAAATTTTAAAGCAAATAGAATAAATTTAATATAGTAAGTTGAAATTCAAAGGGAATAGAATCAAAGCTATATAGAATCAAAAATTGAAAAAGTTCAGTAAATTAACGATTATATTAGGAATAATTTAGTAAAATCGAAAATATTTACCCAATAGTCACCATTGGTACTAATCAAAACTAAAGACTATGTAATAATAAATGGAAATATATTTGAACAATTTTTATTTGTTTTCTTTTTTTATTTAATCAAATGCATGATTTACACTAAACAAAGAAACAATGATAAAAACTTTCACTAAGACAAAGAGTAAACAAATGAAAAACGCTATGCATAAATGTTGACTTAGTTCTCTAAGAGAAATTCTAATAAAATAGATATAATGCAAATCTAATAAAATAATTTTAATTTTTTGCACAATTAAAAAAATTTTTTTTGCTTTTTTTATTTAAAAAAAATAGAAATCATTGCTATTTATTACTTTTAACTAGCAATACTACTAGCATAGCTCTATCATACTATTTACTAAAAAATTTACATCAATCATTTTAATATTCCTTTAAAAAAAAAAACATTTTAAAAATACATAAAAAAATATCGATAAATTATGAACAAATCTTCAATATTGCAAAAAAAAATCATCATCTACAACAACAACAACAACAACAATAAATACATCTGCAACTGCAATTCCAACCCAACTGCATATTGAAAATCCAACTATTGTTACTACAACCCCAATTCTCCAACCACTATTGCTACAATAAATACAACCACAATTGAACAACAACACCAATCACAACTACTTCAATAACAAAAATTACCAACCATCATAAAACTGCAGCTACAAGAGAACGGTTGCCTATGATCCAATGAAAAGTGAAACTTTCAAAGCTGTTCACGACGAAGGATATGGTGATCATGTTCAGGATATTCCGATTCCGGTTCAGACAAGGGTGTACCATCCCAATCGCATGGTTCCGGGAAAGGTAAGGTCCAGAATCTCCAACTTTAAAACATAGAATTGGTCTCATCGAACATATATTATTAAAATTATAGAAACCAGTTTCACCACGTCCAGCCCCCAATCCGAGCTCCCCGTCGTATGTTCATGTGAGTACTTGACCATTTTTTACAAACAAAAAAAATCGCTACTTAATTGGATGTGACGATGGACCAGAAACAAGGAGACTGTTTTATCGGTTCTCCTATCTTCTGGTTGGCACTAAGCGATTAACAAATAATAACAATGCTTAGCAATAAATTAATTACTTTTCTCTACGTGATATACTTTTTAGTTTCCTCTTTTCTAAACCGAATGCAATGGAATGTTTACTCAATTCATCAGAATGGAACGGTTTAGTTATAGAGCCTACTTTATACAATTTTTGATATTTTCAATATCGTTGCTTGGCAACTTGTTTATGAAAAATCTCTACACTATTCACTATATTATCGCAGCTCTACTAACTCAATTCTAATAATATAAAAATTATAATCTTATATAAACCAGCAACCGAAATTAACTTATTTAAAAATAAATCATAATAAAATCTATCACTTTTTTATAACAAAATTCTTACTTTTCAGAATTTTCTATAATTATTTATTTTCAGATTAAAATTTAAAAAAAATATATATATTTACTATAGACACACTATAACAAAAATTTATTTTTAATATGGCGCCATCAAATAATTTCAATCTTATTGTTAGATTACAGAAGACCAGGAAATACGAAAGTGCGGCTTTATAATCATATTTTTATGTTTTGCACTATTTTAGATGATAACGAATAAGGTGTGGCAGAAAAACATGATAATGTTATTTTTTTAGACATCAACGTTATTCTTTTCAAAGTAGTTACCCTAAGTAGCTATAAGCCGGCTGAGGCTTTGTTTGTACTCTTTTGGATGCTACCGACATTACTAGTTTAACGTCCTTTCAAGTGTTTTTTTTATCTTGAGGCGCCGAATAGGACACTGAAAAACCACAAGAATCCTGTCACAGGAGGTGTTATCACGGTGGAGCCTCCAAGTATTTGAGGCAATATTTGACCTGCCATGAAGAATCATTTTTCTAAACATTTCAAGAAGATTCAACGGTAATCGATAGTCTGACCTCACAAGAGCCCTCACTTATTCCATTCTAAAGTTTTTATACTCAGAATTCATAGGAACGCATACACTTACAAAATAAAATTTCATAAAACACTGCGTATTCTGAAATAAAAACTTCCTATTTACTCTCGTAAAGAATAAAACTATTTATGCAAATGTATTAATTTTTATACTTACTTGTTCGTAAAGTATTTAAAATTTAATAAAACCGCACGTAAACTTTCACTCCGCGATAAGTATCTAAATCTCACCAAAGGTGTGCAAGCATTTCGGTATGCTACCATTTCATGGAGAATGGCGCGTTTTAAAACTCTCCGAAAGTCTACAAAATTGAGGCGCTTGACGAAATAAATAATAAACCTAAAAAAACAATTGCATTAATACCAGAAGATTGGAAAAACGAATATTGCTTTCTGTCGTGTTTAAATTATATTTTTGTTTGGAATAATTATGATTTTGGATATCAAAAATTTTTATTGCGAAAACTAGATGTCAATGGGTGTCTTGTTTATATAAAAAAATCTACGCAAATTTATGCAAGTAGTACGATTTCTCGCCGCTTTTGCAATAATTCAGACAGAAAATTCCGTATACATACAAGGTCTGTTCAAAAACTATATTCGGTTTTCGATTTTTTATGGCATTATGTTGGTACTCATGTCTCTCACTTATGCCGACAAGTGAGAGACATGTTCAGTTAATTTTTGACAGCTGATTTGCTTGCACGTGTTTGGGCTCGTCTTCGATTTTTGCCCATTCCAAAAAATGGATCAAAGAATCTGTATCAAATTTTGTGTGAAAAACAAAATTAATTGCGCGAACGCATTCCGAATGTTGCAACGTTTATCGGTGGTATAAAATGTTCTCAGACGGCCGAGGATATGTGAACGACGAAAAGCATGCCGGACGCCCGAGCACGTCAACAACAGACGAAAACATTGATGAAGTGAAGAAAATAGTATTGGCCAATCGTCGAATCACTATTAGAGAAGTTGCTGAGGACTTAAATATATCGATTGGCTCGTGCCATTCGATTTTTACCAATGATTTGAGCGCGATACGGGTCGCCGCGCAATTCGTACCAAAATTGCTCAATTTCGACCAAAAACAGCGTCGCATTAACATTGCTAAGGAGCTGTGGGACTCGGTCCGCGATGACCCAAATTTGCTCCAGTGGGTCATAGCTGGTGACGAATCATGGGTTTATGGTTATGACGTGGAAACCAAAGCTCAATCATCCGAATGGAAGCTGCCGCACGAGCCAAGACCGAAAAAAGTGCGCCAAGTTCGGTAGAATGTGAAGGTTTTGTTTACAATTTTCTTCTATTGCAGGCGCGTGGTGCATCATAAGTTCTTGCCAAATGGTAGAACGGTCATAAAGTATATTACCTACAAGTTACGCGCAAGTTGCGTGAAGTAATCCGCCATAAACGCTCGTATTTGTGGAAGAACAAAAATTGGCTTTTGCACCATGATAATGCCCCTGCTTACGCATCGTTGCTTGTGTGCGAATTTTTGGCCAAAAACAACACACTAATAATACCTCAGCCACCGTATTCCCCAGATCTGGCCCTCTGTGACTTTTTCTTGTTCCCGGAACTGAAGAGCCCCATGAAAGGACGATGCTACGATACGATTGAGGAGATAAAGACGGCATCGAAGGAGGATCTGAACAAGATCACAAAAAATGATTTTTTTGAAGTGCTTCGAGGATTGGAAAAAACGTTGGCACAAGTGTATAATATCTGGTGGGGATTACTTTGAAGGGGACAAAATAGATATTCATGAATAAATAAATAATTTTTGAAAAAACACAAAAATTCGCGATACTTTTTTAACAGACCTCGTATACGAAAATCTGACCAGAAATTCTTTAATCCAAGAAACAAACAAAAAATACGACCATATATAATTATAAAGTAAAATCATATAAATAAAATTAAATAAAAATAGCGGACATATTCGTAATTGGTTGCGAACAGTTTTTTGCAGCAATGCGAAACCTCTTCTGCGAATACAGTGACACCTTTTAGTGATCAAAAGTACTAAAACCATTATTTTTGTCAATTTAAATTGCCTTCAAATTTTAGTTATATTTCTTAGTACGAGGGTATTATGGCTCTAATTTTTTTCCCATCCTGGTCTTCTATAATCTAAGAGAAAGTGTGTCTATAATATTTATTTTCAACTAATAAACTAAACGAACTAATTTACTTCGAATTTATTATTTTTTTATTATTGTTTTTAACTATTTTCTTATTAATGTAAAATTTTTGAATTTACATAGGTAAACTCATTGGGTGGAAATGAAGATGAGATCCAACAAAGCGGTTCATTTAAACGTCTTATGTACAGTGTATTAGGCGAAACTGATTATTAATTAGAACAAAAATTCGATTTAAAGAAAATCATTTATTTTTCTTTCTTAAATTAATTTATTAGAAAAAAAAACCTATTGAAACAAATTTATATCAAATAATGGCCATAAAAAAAAATCGATTTTATTTAACGATTGTATAGAAATTAAAAAGAAAACAAAATTACTCCGTTTAACATAATAATAATAAAGGAAGGACGAATTTTCTTTAAGAGCAAAAAGGAACTTCAACCAAACGAAGTATCATCATCAATCGACTGCCTATTATCATCTGCTACTCTTATTATATATGCAAGCAAAATTATATTTACTCATATTTATTTGAACTTTTTACTAAATATTATACGAATTATAATATTTACGATAAAAGAAGATATCAATAAACACACGAAGAAGAGCTATCTATCATCAGGGGAAGATAATAAACGAAACTAAAATTATTAAATATTTTTTTAACCAATCTTTGAAAATGCAGAGCAAATTTTACCTTTTTTTTTCCTTACAACAATATATAATAACAGATAAAAATCTAAATGTTTTTAAAAACAAAATAATCTTTTAATAAAAAAATAATAAAATAACGTTAATAATAATAATAAAAATAATAATAATAATTAATAAAAATAGAATTAAATATCGCCAAAAAAACGTATGCTGTACAATTTATCATCAACGTTTAAATTATTAATACAACACCAAGTTAATTATATATTAAATATTTTAACAGAAAAAAAAAAACAAAATAAAAATAAATTTTAAATGATTTATTATAACAAAAACCGCTTTTATACGAACTAAAAAAATCAATTAAATTTAAAAATGAATCAACAAAAAAAAAAACAAATTATTTTAAATTGAAACTTTCAACAAAATATAATAATTATAATAAAGTTCTTTTGTTTGTTAATTTTTGCTCAATAAAATAAATAAATACATACATGTAAACGCTATAAAGCTATCTCTATATTGCATTGAAAAAAATAAATAAAATAAATAAATAAACCAAAACACACCCATACATAAATATATATACACATACAAAAAAATATATATTAAAAAAATTCTCTTTTATTTTTCTATATTTTATTCTAATGAGAAATTATATATTTTTATATATTTAAAAGATATACACAAAACTGTATTGCTTCTATTTTTTATTATTTTACAATTTTCTATTTCATCGGTTTCTAAACTATTATTATATGGTATAAGAAACAAATGAAATAACGAGAGTGAACTGTCTAGTCAAAAAAATAAAGAATTTATTAAACATAATAAACTTTAAATAATAATAAAAATTAAACTAATAAAAATAATAAAAAATAATTATGGTTATTTTTTCTTTTTATTTTCAATATCAATTATTGTTTGTTATTTAAAAATTATATAATAAAGATATTATATTGTACTTTAAAATTATCGAATATTATTTATAAAAATTTGTTGTATGTATACAAAAAAAAAAAGAAAAATATAATAAACGAAAAGCAAATATGTAATTTTTTCTTAAGCTAATAAGGATTGTTTCAATAGAAAAATAAAAGGAAAAAAATTATTTAAAAAAAAAATCAAGAAAAAATACTTTTTAAAAAATATTGTGTAAATTGTTTGGAATTTTTCTCAATTTAAAAGAATTATTGGGTTGGCAACTAAGTGATTGCGGATTTTAAATAAGAAGAAAAATTTAAAATTTTTACTTAAAAATATAACTTTATTCAATTAGGTATTGTCCGTTTTTATCGATGACCCTTTGCCATCGGTCAGGCAGTGTCATAATTCCGTGTTCGCAAAACTAATTACTTTTGCTAGTAAAAAACTGAATTAAATGTGATTTTACATCATCAACGTCATTAAAAATTTTACCATTTAAGTAGTTCTGCATTGAACGAAATAAATGGTAGTCTAAAGTCGCTTGGTCAGGACTATATGGTGGATGTGACAACACATTCCAACCCAATTAAAGACGCTGCAAAAAGGAGGCAGCTCCATTTTACCAATTTTTCAGGAGAAGCTAAAAACTGTATTACTACGAATTCTGTGGATTTTTTTACTTTATTCATATGTGGAGTTAAGCTCTATTACTTAATACATAATATACTCTCAAATTACTCCTCTTAGAAACTTGGATAGATAATAATATAAAAAATAAAACGATGGAGCTGCCCCCTTTTTGCACTGAAGGATGCGAAAAAAAGTCAATAAGAAATTTCAAGTTATGTACACGTATTAACAATTTTTTTTTTCAAAAGAACATAATAAAGTAACATTACATTAGTCTGTTAAGCTACGAGTTAAGCTGCGACGGTTTACAATTGGGTGAATGAATTTAAACGTGGCCGTTCATCCACAAAAGATGAACATCGTTCAGGACGCCCAGTTGAGGTGTCTACTCCTGAAATCATCGACAAAATCCACGATCTTCTTCGTGCCCAACAATTTGCTCTTCTTCTTGGCTCTTCAGCTGGTCATAAAACCACTTACAGTCTGGGGGCACATATTTTGTTGCGAGTTCTCGGACATGAAGATATTTGGGGCGCTTAAGTGGCAACGGCCCAGAGTAGAAGAGAGATGTAGAAGCAGGTAAAGTTAATGTAACGCCATGTTTCTGAAGGATAAACAAGTCCTTTAGCAAGGCAGAGGCAACACTGCTGCATTCTACGACTTTTGCTGTATACGCCATGACACGGTAGGAAGATATTCTAAATTTTTGTTTCCTTTTATTTAAAACGGTTGCTTTGAAAGCCCCTTTAAATCACCTTGGAAAACTGGAACTACTATAAATTTGCGGTATGTATTTTTAACCAGTTGAACCCATTCTTCTGGCAAATAGATCCTTTCCCGTTTCCTTTACTCTTTTACGAGTAATCCAAAGCTCCTGTCGCAAGGAAGAAAACTGTGCCCCGGTTCTGGAAAGCTGTGTATTATTTCAGAAAATCTGTTAGTATTTGCAAGAAGTGTATAAAGGTACGGAGCCAAGACTTTGTTTTTATTTTGTAAGCTGCAGTTATGGGAATAAAGATATATTTTTCTGACTGTTGGCGCTAAAAAGTTCTTAGCAAAATAGTGTAAAAAGTTTACTACATCGTAAGCTCCTTTCTTGGCTATGGTTTCATCGTACATGAAAAAGTACGATTTCCTAGAACTAGCTGCAAAAATGCAAAAGTTATATTCCTACAGTTGCCGTTTAAAGAAAACATCACCACTAGTTACATGTGGAAGAGGCATTTTTTGTTGGAAATCAAAAGCTAACAGCTCCATCTCATCCTTGTTCTCTGAAATTTCTGCGGTGTCTTCTTTCATTTTTGTATAGAAATATTTTGCTTTTTTCTCGTGCACCTCTTTTTCAGTTACAAGATCCTTTTTTACGTCCTTGTTCTTTTCCGCTGATATGAGTTTTTCCAGTCTATCGCAAGTTTGGCAAGTATCCGACCAAATGAGTAGTTACAATTTAAAGAAAAGTGATGACAAAAATAGTCGTAAGTACGAGTAACATGAGGCTTTAGTTTTTCATTGTTTGTGATGACAGTGTATACATCGGGTTCGTATTTTTGCAAATAAAGCTTATGCATTTTTTGCATATTTAATACAGGTGACAAATAAAACTTGTTTTCATTTTTTGTGCGACTATAGTGCGATGATCTTTTTGGAAAAGATTGTATATGAGTATCAATTTGATGGATTACATCCTCACGTATGATATTAGGACGATTATTGTGTTTCCCACGCATGTCTTTAGGTGCCGGAATGTTAGCTTCCAAGTGGTTAATAATAAGTTGTACTCTTTTCTTACCTTAGTAAAAAAGGTAGCCAGACATAGACCGATTTAGGTCTATGTCTGGCTACCTTTTTTACAACTATTTGTCCGCCTAAAAATATGTCCTGTTTCTCTTTGTTGCCAATTTTATTAAATAATGTGAAGATATTTTGTTTGGAAATGTCAGTTATTTTTTGGCAACATTTTAATTTACAGTTGCAGTCTTGGCCGATTTTCCTTTCACTTTTTACTTATTTTTCTTAATTTATAATGCCGATATACGATTTTCCTTCAGCTTTCCTTCTCTTCGCAATATTTCTCTCCCACTTGCTTTCATCTCTTACTCGTTTCTTGCAAACTTTTTTCATCGCAACTGTTTGTTTTTGGTCCCTATGGTCATCTTCAGAATCACTTTGGACCATTGATGAAATTTGAGCACTTAAAATAAACACAGAAAATCGTTTAGCAGTAGCTTCCCGGCCACCGGGAAAAAAATCAGGATCTCTGTCCGAATCGTCAAACTGTTCGCTTAGACTATTGCTATTCGACATTTTTAAAAAAAAAAACTATAAAACACTATAAAAGTGTAAAACAATCTGCTGCAATTTACACGGAATAAGACCTTAATCTGACAATGATCTGACTGACTGATGAATCTGACTATTCGTCAAAGCCACATTTCACGTTGGATGATGAAACTATGAACTTGAAATTGTGTATTGAATTATGAATTATTGCAGGAAATTGTGAAATTATCATTAATTTATCCCGTGCATTTATTCATTACTGAACGTCATAACCACGTTTCACATTGATATGAAATTACCATATAAACTATTGCAAGCATTTATCATGCATGTTCATTCAGTGCAAAAACGAGGCAGCTCCGGAGCTGCCTCGTTTTTGCACGGGATTCAATAAGGGGCCATCTACATATTCTTTATATTTCCGCAGTGAATTAAAGCAGCTGCCTCGTTTTTCCACTGATTGATAGAGCAGCTTTGGAATACTTTATATCCACTGGAAAAAAATCACCAAAAAATGGAGCTGCCTCAATAATTTTTGGCGACTGACCAAAGATGAGCATTGCTCAGTTTGACGAGTTGTTGAACGTACACTGTGGAATTAATCGTTTGGTTTCTTGGTAAAAGTTCAAAGTGCAGAATTCCTTTATAATCTCACCAAATTGACAGCATAATCTTCTTTTGGTGCATCTCAGCTTTTGAGGTGGTTCATCTCGCATCACCCACGATCGCTTCCGATCTTTTTGTCGCCAGTTATCAGTCGTTTCAGAAATGGATCCGTTTCGTTGAGTTTCAGAATCGAATCGCAGATGCTAATGCGTTGCGTCAAATGAATTTTCTTACGCTGATGAGGAATTCATAAATCGAGTTTCTTAACATAGCCAAGCTGCAATCTCACGTGTTGTGCTATGTCGATCTGAATCGATAGTGGCCTTGATATGGGTCCCATCTACTTCAACTGGTTGATAGGACCCATTGTTGCGCATTTTTTAATAAAAGATCACCAGAACAAAAATTAGCAAACCAATTTTGACACTGCCTTTCTTTCAAGGCTTCATTTCCATTGTCGGCACATAACTTCTTGTGTACCTGCGATGCGTTCTTTCGTTTTCGGAAAGAATACAATCAAATATGTCTAAAATGCACGTCTGGTCCTTCCATTTTTTAATTGGAATGAAAACAAAACTAAATAGCTAAACGATACAATTTTTTACTAAATTAAAGGTGGAAGTTCAAACAACAAGAAAACAATATAGGTGAGGTGCTTTGAACATGTTGACATAACAAAATAATGAGCTAATACCATCTATTAGCTCATTCTTTTCCGCAATCACGTAGTTGCCAACCCAATACTTTCAAAGTTATTCTGTTGGGCAGCTTCTACAGCGGCGGAAAATGTGTTGTATTCACTCTTAATAATATTGCTAGAAGGCTTCAACGGAAAAATCGCCTTCAGCTCCTCGGTTACACTCGTTGGGATGTTATCGATAGTATTAAGATGATGTCCTTTCAAATAATGTCATTGTTGATCATCCATATATGTTATATTCCACTCATTTTCGCCCCTCTAAAAATATTTTATAGCACCGCATTCTTGATAAAGAATGTTCCCCATAGGCTTTTCGTAAATCAAACACGCGGCTTCACTTCAGATTTCTCAGACAAAATACTGCCGTTAAGGTCTAGGTGAGATATATGATTTATAGCAGCAAGTAAAATTAACGTATGTACTTTTTCTCTTATATATCTTAATTCTCCCCATCTAGCAGTGTTATGATATATTGTTGGAGTATTCTAGATGCAAAGTTAAGATCTTCGCTAGCTACCAAAACTGCTGCATTATCGGCATAAGTGGACATCGGAATATAATTGTTAGTAGAATATCAGCATTATAGATGCTATATAGGATTGGGCCAAAGATGCTACCTTGAGGAACACCGGCTTTGATGGAAGAAATGTGGAAATAATGTCATAAATTTTCCAAATTGATGTTCTCCCTAAGTGAGGTTCGGTTTCCACTGTTACTCGGCTCTACAAAAATGCTCTACGAGGTCTGTTCAAAAAGTTTCGCGAATTTTGTGTTTTTTTTTTTAAATTATTTATTTATTCATGAATATCTATTTTGTCCCCTTCAAAGTAATCCTCGAAGCACTTCAAAAAATCATTTTTTGTGATCTTGTTCAGCTCCTTCTTCGATGCCGTCTTTATCTCCTCAATCGTAGCGCAGCGTCGTTCTTTCATGGGGCTCTTCAGTTTCGGGAACAAGAAAAAGTCACAGGAGACCAAATCTGGGGAATACGCTAGCTGCGGCATTATTAGTATGTTGTTTTTGGCCAAAAATTCGCGCACAAGTAACGATGCGTGAGCAGGGGCGTTATTAAGGTGGAAAAGCCAATTTTTGTTCTTCCACAAATCCGCGCATTTCTGGCGGATTGCTTTCCGCAACTTACGCATAACTTGCAGGTAATATTCCTTATTGACCGTTCTACCCTGTGGCTAGAACTCATGATGCAGCAAGCTCCTGCAATCGAAGAAAACTGTAAGCAAAACCTTCACATTCTACCGAACTTGGCGCTTTTTTCGGTCTTGGCTCGTACGGCATAAGTGAGAGACATGAGTACCAACATAACGCCACAAAAATCGAAAATCGAATATACGTAACCCGCTGAAATTCAAAATACGCGATACTTTTTGAGCAGACCTGGTATACGCAGACTCGTTTAGTTACTGGACGGAATTTAAACTTGTACGCCACGTGTAGGAGCAATATTGAATTTTTTTGTTTATTATGTATTTACAACTATAAATAAGTTATCCCAAACAAACATGCAATGTTCAAAAGCATGCAAAATATAAAATTATTTTATTATTAATTATTGGCACTACAACACATTATCGGGTTGGGCTTCGCGTAAAGGCGAGTATCTGATTTCTGACGGTCCTGTTCAGTGAAAATTTGACTTTTTGGTCCTGTTCAGTTCTACTTGCCTTCCTGTTATACGTTCGCTAATCTATATTCCAAGGAAACTTATTTTCACGAGTATATTTAGATTAGTTGGAATGATATATTCTAGCCAGAATAATATTACTCTATTTAGCCAACGGACACTATCACTTTATCGATAGAGGGTATACAACTTATTATTGGGTTGTTCGGAAAGTAATTTTTGGTTTCTCCCAACAGAGTATTTAATTGTATTTTTTCACAAACAACTTCACACTTAAGCCGCATAATCATATGTATTTTGACAGCTGACATAGCAAGGCTTGCTTGTGAAAAAATTCGACTGATTATGCACAATAGTTTTTGGTTGATACCCTTTTAAATATGGAAAGTGAAAAACAGCATTTCAGCATATTGATTTTGCTGTTAAAATTGCTGTTCAAGCAAGAAAAAAACTATCCGATGTGTATGGAAAATAAGTGTTAAGTAAGCGCTAGGGCCAAAACTAGTTTGCAAAATTTCGATCCGGCAATTTTGATCTCGAAGATGCACCACGTTCTGGAAGAACAGTTGAAGCTGATGGAGGCACAACAAAGGCATTAATTATGTTGAAGCTGATGGAGGCACAATAAAGGTTTAATGCAAACCGGCGAAGAACAACTCGTGAGATCGCTTAGAGATTAAATTTATCGAATTCGACCGCTCATGATCATTTGAAATGACTAGGTTTTATCTCAAAGCTCGACCTATGGGTTCTTCATCTTCTTACGGATAAAAATTGGTGCCGTCACATTGACTTTTGTTATTTGCTTCTCAAACGCCAAGAAAATGACCCATTTTTGAAGCGTATCATCACTGGAGACGAGAAATAGGTTGTCTACAACAATGTTAAGCGCAAAAGGTCCTAGAGTAGAAAAGATGAACCGGCTCAAAGCACTTCGAAAGCCAATATTCATCAAAAATAGTTATGGTATTTGTTTGGTGGGATTTCAAAGGAATGATTTATTTTGAGCTTTTACGGAGCCACACAACGATCAATTCTGAAGTGTAATTTGGACAATAATCAGTTGGACAAATTGAATGATTCATTTAAAGAAAAAAGGCCAGAATTGGTCAATAGGAAAGCTAGTGTTCCAACAGGATAATTCGAAACCACATAAAACGAAATTACTTTCCGAACAACCCAATAATTCTCCATTTTCCATGCTTACAAAGAGTTTCAAAAATCGCACAAAGGATTTGCTTTCAGAGGAACGAAAAGTAACTTCATCAGAAGTCGTCATCGTCCAAGTTTGACCACAATATACTACAGACTTAAGTATTTAGGTTTTATAAACATGCATTTTGATGTATTACTAAATAAAATTATGTTGGTGAGCACAATCCGTTGCTTTACTTTCGCACTGATATACGTTTAGTGCATAAGTTTATCGTATAAGCCTTCTATATATATAAACTGTGCACAAATACTTCTAAACTATTTCTTTTTCAAATTCAATGCCGTTTTGAATATTTACTTAAAACTAATACATCAAAAAAAAAGACCTAGATTTAAGTTAACATTTAAATTTATCAGTTTTCAGAGCAAAGTTTCCACTTGCTGTCGACTTAAGCGCTCTGCGGAAAACAAGCTGGCCACCCTATCTGAAAGTATACAAATTTTTTTAAACAAAAAATTTTGTGTTTCTGAAAAGGAACAGATTTTTAAGATGACATTTTTTATCCAAAATAATCGAGCAATAACTCATAAATAAATCCGAAACTAAATAATATCTACCATTTAAACCATAATTTAACTAAGCCTAACAACAGTCACTTAATTACTAAACAAGAGAAGTACATTCTGTGAAAGCTGGCAGTACTAACAAGTAAGCAAAGGCACTAACCATTCATACTAATCGGAAATATACCAAATTAATTGTTGGTCAAAACATTCAATTAATATTATTTAAACTATTACTGCTCTTTATAACTGAATCTTTTTAAAATATTATAAATATTGGCCATACGTATTTATATAAGTGGATTGTTTAAGTAATTCTGAAACAATAATTTTAATCAGAAAAGAATTCCGACAAAAAATTCTGACTAAAATTTGCAAAAACAGCTTCGCAGCAACAGGTCGATTTTACCGTGCGTTGCCTAATCAAGAGAGAGACGACGAAAAGGAGAGACAAATACCATATCTTCACTCACTCAGTCACTTGTTATTCGTAGATGTGCGTGCGTTGATTAGTGATAAGACTGGGAAAATATTTTTACTATCGCCGAATTATTGTTTTTATGTTGTTTTTTTTTGCAAGTCAGTTGAAAATAATAGAAATTAAGTAATAATGGCATTTCATCACGTTGGGAAATTAGCAATAAACAGTTTCAAATCGAATATTAAATTACTTCCAAGATGTGGTGGAAGTGCTTCTCTGGCATGGGGCACCACAACAAGGTCTCTATCACACTATCCGATAAACGATGCTGTTTTTGGACTTAATGAGGAACAACAGAAGGTAAATTTGGAAATTTGTTCAAAACTATTGACAAGAATGGTTAGTAAAGAAATAAATTGGATTGCAGCTCCGCGAAACGGTTTTTAGTTTTGCTCAAAAGGAATTGGCTCCATACGCTCAGGAAATTGATAAGTTTGATAATTTCAAGTAATTTCCATTTCCTTAACTATTATCTCGTGGACAATTTAGCAAAGAACATTTTCAAATTTAAGATACATTCGTGAATTTTGGAAAAAAATGGGTGATCTTGGTTTGTTAGGTATTACAGCCGACCCAGAATACGGTGGAACAGGCGGTACTTATTTGGATCACTGCATTATTATGGAAGAGATTTCAAGGTAAACATCAATATGTAAATGACAAAAAATAAAAAATTCCAGTTTCGTAAGATGCCGCGTATTAAATACGTGCATTCGGTTATGAAGAAAAATTTATTGATTAGAATATTCTCATTATATTTTCTGTATACTCTTTTTTGTGTTTATAGAGCTGCTGGTGGAATTGGATTATCCTACGGTGCACATTCGAATCTTTGCATTAATCAGATTAAACGGCACGGAACGGAAGAGCAAAAACAACAATTTTTGCCGAAATTATGCAGTGGCGAACACATTGGTGCGTTGGCAATGTCGGAGCCCGGATCTGGTAGTGATGTTGTCTCAATGAAATTACGTGCTGAGAAGAAAGGCGATTACTATGTACTGAACGGAACGAAATTTTGGATCACCAATGGCGATGTAGCCGATACGTTAGTTGTCTATGCAAAAACTGATTTCAATGTGGAAGGAAAACACGGCATAACGGCGTTCATAGTTGATCGTAACACAGAAGGTTTTAAATCAGGCAAGAAATTAGATAAATTAGGTATGCGTGGCAGTCCCACTTGTGAATTGATATTCGAAGATGCTAAAATACCAAACAAAAATTTACTTGGCGAAGTGAATAAAGGCGTTTACGTTTTAATGTCTGGGCTTGCGTTTGAGAGGCTAGTCCTAGCCGCTGGTCCTGTGGGTCTAATGCAAGCTGCTTGCGATATCGCTTTTCAATATGCTCATCAACGCAGTCAGAAGGGCAAAATGATTGGTGAATTTCAATTGATCCAAGGAAAAATGGCCGATATGATGACCACCCTTAACGCGTGCCGTTCTTATTTATACGGTGTTGCGAGAGCGTGCGATCAGAATAAAGTCAGCGCAAAGGATTGTGCTGGTGTTATTTTGTACTGTGCCGAGAAGGCAACACAAATAGGGCTGGACTCTATTCAAATGCTTGGCGGAAATGGCTACATTAATGACTACCCAACTGGAAGGATAATGCGAGATGCTAAACTATACGAAATTGGGGCAGGGACCTCTGAGATACGACGATGGTTGATCGGCAGAGCCATAAATAGTGAATATTCATAAATATCCATTTGAAGACTAACAAAAAAAAAACCAGAGACCTAGGACTAAATATAGAATCAGATGCCATGGTTGAGTGCATTTATTATTTTAAAATGTTATCCGCTATTTTTGTTATTCTATTATCTGACAAATAAAGTACGTTATTTTTATACATTTTCAATTTGAGTATTTTGGAATCTTTACTAACATTAAAATGACACAGGACATCTTAAGGGACTTTAGGATCTGTTCGTAAATTTCTAGTCTTCGTCAGAAGACAATGCGTCGGTCTTTTACTGAGCGTGAAATTAACCATTTGTGGACCTTCTATTTGCTGACTGCATCTAAATTTCAAGTGAATCAACAGGTGTTAATCTGTTTTGGCCTAAATACTCAATCGAAACTTTCAGGTTTTTAAATCAATTTTTTTAAGAATTAATCCAAAATTAATCTTACAACAGCAATGAAAATTATGGCTGCTATTAGTTCAATTTAACTTTATAAAAATATAAAACGAATAAATTTTTAAATCAGCACTTATCACCCCGGAGAACAACTGCAAGTTCCCGAGTTATTGTTGTGAAAATCAGCTGATTGTCAGAACTGACAGCAAATACACCAAAATTAATTGTCTTTGAGGAAAATGAAATTTTCAATATAGCAGCTAGGCTTTAATATAAAAATTGGAAGTTCTTCTAAATATATCGAACTAACCATTTAGAAATAATAATGAATAATTTGTGAATCATTCACGAAGTAAACACCTCCTTTCACATAATATAAAATAACAATTGAAAACAATCTATTTGTCTATGCATATGACGTTTAAAAAAAAATTGACACAATTCATTTATGTATTCAAAATAAAATCCTAAGAAAATTGTAAGTAAATCTAGTTTTCTTGTATTCAATTGAATTAATCAAAATTTTTTTTAAATTTCATTAGAAATAGAAGCAAAATTTTTGTACAAAACAAGAATAAGGAATACGCCAACTTCGAAGAACACAAATGACCGATGCTGGGTTGGTGGTATTCAATTTGGTGACACTGTTAAAAATACAAACATTTGTAAGGTTATCGTTATTTGTAAAAACTCTTTATTTGGGCAAAACTTTATTTTATGTAAACTCTTATTTAAAGAAAAAATTTTGGGAAAAAAATATAAATATATAACTAGGCAGGTATTTAGAGTAATTGTTTGTGAATCGTAAAAATTCTGAACTCACTGGGAAATTGTTATGGTATCCTCGGCTATAGTGGTACCCAACAATTGTTATGGTACCCAAAATTTCAAGAGGTGGCAGCACAAATCAGCAAGAGTATACATGAATGATTGTGCAGTCTGTTGCCTTTGGTTGCAGAAGATTCCATGGTTCGATGACGTTTCATCAAATAAACGATGCAACCGAAAAAGGATGTACGTACCTACGATCGTACGAACAAAGGCAATTAATACTTTTTCTATTTGTATTTCAATGGAAATACATAACAATTGTTTTGTAGTTTTAATAGTGGATGAATTCAAGGATGTTTATCTCTTATAATACAAATAGAAAAAGTATTAAAATCGTAAATAAATTTGTGGCAATTGAATTAAAAACTAAACCATTCAAAGAAAGAGTCATGCAAACATGCACACAGCATGCATACTACACATATGCATTAGCATTTCCTTGTATACGGCTGCCCACGATGGCAACAAATATGCGTTGCACAGTCAGTCGTACGATAGCACTCAAGGGTAACACGCGCTAACTTAACATAAAGTGAAATATATTTAGTTGGTTATATTAAAAACCACAACTAGTTTTTAAATGGTCCACCATTGTAAAATGCAACTAGTACTTTATTATTGAATTTAAAACCTTTTAATTGTTTTCCACTAAAAAGACAAACAAGAAAATCTAATGAGAAAAATAATGAAATTATTAATTAATACCATATTCACCAACAGGTAATTGATGCACATTGTCAGCAATTTCGTACAACAACATTCATTTTTCCTTTGGTAATCATGTCTAGTTTTGTTCCATAAATAGGGCATATGCGAGAAGCTCTGCTTTTCTGCTTCAATTTGAACAAATCGGCCGCCGAATCGCATCGAATGCTTATGGAGGCCTATAGTGACAGCTTTATCGGAAACAACGTGCCGAGATTGGTTTCATCGGTTCAAAGACAGCAATTTTGACTTGTGGGACAAGAAGCGTGAACATCGGCCTATGAAGGTTGAGATACATCAATTGCAGGCTCTTTTGGACGAAGACGATACCCAATAGCAAAAAATTCTCGCGGAGCAATTGGGTGTTACTAAACCAGCCATTTCCATGCGTCTGCGTGCAATGGGGAAGATTGAAAAGTTTGGAAATGGGTGCCGCATGATTTGAACGATAGGCAGATGGTGCGATGCCAAAATACATGCAAAATCTTGCTCCACAGACAAAAAGTCGTTCCTGCATCGGATTGTGACAGGCGATGAAAAGTGGATATATTTCGAGAATCCTAAACGCAATAAGTCGTGGGTTGATCTCGGCCAACTATCAACATCTTTCTCAAGACCAAATCCCTTCGGACGGAAGACGATGCTGTGCGTTTGGTGGGATCAGCAGAGTATCGTCTACTATGATATGTTGAAACCTAGTCGAACTGTCAATACCCACCGCTACCATTAACAACTGACCAAATTGCACCGTGCTCTTCGTGAAAAAAGGACGGATTATCAACAAAGACATGACAAGCTGATTTTCCTCCACGACAACGCACCATCGCACATGTCAAAAATAGTACGAAACTACTTGGAGGTGCTACCCCAACCCGCTTATTCTCCAGACCTGGCCCCTTCCGACTACCACCTGTTTTCATCGATGGGGCACGCGCTCGCTGAGCAGCACTTCGATTCTTACGAAGACGTCCGAAAATGACTTAATGAGTAGTTTGCCTCGAAAGAGAAGGAATTTTTTTGGCGTGGTATCCACAAATTGCCCGAGAGATGGAAAAAATGTGTAGCTAGCAGGGGCAAGCACTTTGAATAAATTTGTTTTTGCTTTCTATAAAAAAAAGTATTCTTTTTAACTAAAAAACAGCGGATTTAAGCTTATACACCTAGTATAATTAAAATATAGTTAGAAGAAAACTATATAATCTTCCTGAGAGAATGACGGCTATTCTGATTAGGTATATTACAAATAGGATTTGTAGGTACGCTAATACAATGTCATAACAAATATAAAAAAGGATAATATTGATGAATATAAAAAAAAAAACAATATAAAAAGATAATATTTAATAAATAAATTGAATAATCTTATTTGTTTTCGGTTAAAAATTAAATTTTTTTTTTTTATATTATTTTTCTTTCTTTTTATTATTATTATTATTATTTAATCATAAAATAAATTAATTTATAGAATTTATTGCAACAAATATATTTGATTATTTTATATAAAATAATTATTATTTTATTTATATTCTTTAAAAATAAAATAAATGTATTTTTGTCAATATTAAATTTTTGAGAAAATAAAGCCACGACTTTTTATGAGGATTATTAGTTAATTAAAAATGTATATAAAAAAAATTAGAACTGATTTATGATGTTTTTTTTCTTGTTTTTGGATGAATCATATGCTGCTATAGTTATTTAATATTTTCCTTTTTATAAATATTATTGAATGATACTAGGATTATTGTTATTCATTTATAATTTTATTGTAAAAGCTTATTCTTTTAGTTTATTTATTAATAATATATTATTATTTGTTTTCTCTTTTGGTTTAATATATTTTAACGATCAGATAGATAATTAAATAAAATGTAAAATTACATCATTCTACTGCACTCCATGTCCTCTAATAAAATTTTTCATTTAAAAAAAAGAAACAAGAATAACAAAAATATTATTATTTTTTTATATACTTGTATATATAGTAATATTAATATTTTTTTTAAAATTTTTATCATCTATTATTTATTTATTTATTTAAAAACTTGAATAATTAATTAATTTAAAACAAAGTTTTTTTTTATCATATATATTATTGTTAATATTAATGCATTCATTTAACTACATAAAAAAAAACCGTTCATTCTTTAGTATTATTTTTAAAAAATATTTAAATTATAGAAAACTATACAAATTGGCAAAAAATGGCAATTTCTTTTTTTTTTTTGTTATCATTTTTTTCAATTATAAATTTGAATAGAACAGAATATTGTGGAAAAATTCATTTCGTTGAAAATACGTAAATGAATTCTAATTCGATTCGATTCTGTTCTAATCAAAATTTTAGTGAATAAAAATAAAAACCAAGAAATTGAAATTATTAATCATTATTCATCTAGTATTAATTTAGTTAAAAAAAAAAACGTTTTGCGGCCTTTTTTTATAAAATTTGTTTAAAAAAAAGAATTTATCTAAAAATAAAACAACAAATCGAGTAAGTATTGTCAAAATGCTGGAAGTTAGTTAATACTTTTCTCGGTTAAATTACTAAGTTACTATTAAAGTGATTATTATTATTATAATTATTATTATTATTATTATTAATTAATATTATTATTATGAGCAATCATAATAATATATTTTAAATTACAATACAAAAATGCACTTACGGTGATAGCAATCAATGTGTAGTTTATTTAAAAGAAGAACAAATTTGGCCTTCATAAAATCAACAGTATTAAAAACTTTTTTTTTTTTTCTTCTCTATCTTTTATTAGGCAGAAAGACAGTTTTTCAATTTTAAAAAAGTTACTTTCTATAACAAAACTATACCATCGAGACATATAATAATTGAACAAATAAATTATTAATTTTACTATTAATAATTATTATTTATAATCAGTAATAATTTTAATAATATTCCATTAATAAATGTTAGAAACAATTTTCCTTAAAAATGTTACTCAACAAATAATTTCATAAAATCTTATTTGATGTCAACTTTTGAGAGTAATTAATTTTTATTCTGGCACTTTGTGAATTTTCCCATTCTAATTTTTTATTATTAATATTTTATTTAATTCATTTGTTTTGCTAGCTTTTTAGTTTTTTTTTTTTTTGCTTTACTAAATTTTTGTTTGTTAGCAAAATTATGTTATTTTATTAGTGATTTTAAAAAATTTCTTTATTAATCAATTATTTATTTTTTTAATACAAAAAAGGCTACCGATGGTGTAGATGATTTCTATAATCATATTAAAATAGTAATAAAATTAAAAAAAAAGTAAATATTTTCTTTATCTAAGAATGCAACTATTTGACTGAATTAGTTAGCATATAATATATTTCGTTATTTTTTGTTTGTTTGTTTCTGTTTTTTTTTGGCATTCAGGAGTAATTAACTACATCCATCATTATTTAACGATCCATCATGATTTATTCCAATCGAAAACTGTGCTGTTCACTTTTCTTTTCGAGTCGTGACTCTGTGCTGGTCATTAAAGTTTTACGTTCGGTGACCCGTTGTGTCATTGAAGAAAGACGTGCTGATCCATTATCGATTAGATTAAGTCGACCACCATCTGTTTGCAAAGACATTTGTGAGAAACTTGAGTCCAGTGGCTTAACCTCGCCACTCTTTTCATAGCTTCGTGTTTCGTATCTGCTTAAGTTCGAAATAAAATCAAATAGAAAATATATAATAAGTTAGGAAACTGTTCGAGATAAAGACGTATAAATATTGAGAAATTTATAGTAATAATGAAATAGCAAACCTCGTTGTGAATCCTTCATAGTTCTTGCCAGGCGTTTTATAGGCGCCGCTTAATTGTACAACTCCGCCTTGCCCGAAAGTTTTCTCATGTAAATCTTGTACGCACGCCTCTAAATTCTTTGACTGCTGTTGCTTTAATTGCATTGTATTTACATTTGGCAATATTAAATTTGGGCGATTTGGTGAAATTGGTGATAGACTACCAGTTCCGGATATATTTGCACCGCCTGCATATGGACGCGGTACTGCGTTAGCTGTTAAAGTTGGATTAGACCGGAAAGTTGATGTACCACCTATTGTTGTGTGCTGGAACGAACTGTTATTATTTATCGTTTGTGTATAGTGCTGAGGTGAGGAGTGTTGTAATGGCGAAGAGTGTTGTAGTGGCGAAGAGTGTTGTAATGGCGAAGAGTGCGGTTGAGGCGATTGTACAACGTAATTTTGATGGTATCCTGGTGGTGATACATTATTACCAGTACGATCCAATGACTAAAAACAAAAAGAAAATTAATACATTTTAAATAAAATCCAAGAAAATAAAAAAATATTCTAGTGTATTTTCCAAATATAATTGAAAATAATCAGCAGTTATTTTTACAGAGTTAATTTTTTTCGATAATAAACAAAATATCCTTAAAAAAACAGCATGAATAAAAAATTTCGGAAATTTTTCATCTTGCTTACGTTATTTGAACGATTTAGTGGTGATGTATAGCCCTGCTGATGATATTCTGAATCGCTTTCGTCTGTTGTAAAGCCACCGGCATTTTTATGTTTGGATCGTGCCTGACGAATTTTCACCAATTTGTTTCTGGCCTCTTCTAATTTTTTCTCCATTCGAAGAATATCTGAGCGGGCGTCGATTTCTTGTGCCATACCATCCACCATGCTTGTATTGATTTTCAAAATGTGCTCCTCTTCCATATCGAGAGCCTGTTGAGCAGCTCGGACCAGATTTTCAGTTGATTTGATGACAGCATTTCCAGCAGCTTGTAAGCGTTTTCCTGTCTCCGAATTCGGGTCGGATTTCACTTTACAGGCGATTAGCAACTGTGCTGTTGAGGCAGCTACTTGTTTTGCAGTTGATATTAAAGTCTCTTCAGTTCCATAGCCACGGACCAAATTCTGAGCAGCTTCGACTAAACTGTGTGTTGCTGCTGCTACTAAACGTGCCGCTGATATTAAACCCTCTGACCATTGACCATCATCAGATGAAGTCAATGGACGACGGGATACCTTTCCTTGATCTATTAACTCCCGTTGGGCAGCGTTTGCAGCTCGCACCAAAGCAGACGATGCAGCCATTATACTTCTTGCAGCTTCCAAAATCATTTCATCGAATTTCATATTCTCGTCTGCCTCCTACAAACCGAAAAATAATAAATATATTAAAAGAAAATATTTGTCATTTTTTTAGCTACAATTTTATTAATTATTAGTAAAAATAGTAAATATATAAAAGAAATATTATAAAGTTAATCAATTTAGCATTACCATAAAATGTATTTTTAGTATTTTTAGTAGGCCACCAATGACCACAATAATAATATGTTTGATTCCTGGGTGAAAATTTCATATTACAACCAAGAATATCAAACATATCTTACTGTAGCCATTCCATTCCATCACCAATGCAAAATGTACACAAAAGTTGTTATTTTTTTCTTGATTTACTTTTCTTAATAAACAATATGAAGAAATAAAATTAGTTTAGCAGCTAATGTTAAATAAATTAAGAATAGTGATTTTTTTGTTAGGCAATAATGTTAAACAACAAAAAAGGATTATTATTAGTTTTAAGCTAAAAAATTTTTTTTTATTTATTTAAACAAACAATGACAATTATTTATCGTCATACACATAAATGTGCATTTTTTCTTTTGTTATATTATTAGTATTTTTTATTTATTATATTAAAAGAAAATTGTTATTATTCATAGAAAGTTTATGAGTTATTATTAATATTTATGTTAAAAAATTAAATTTTAAAATTTGTTATAAAACTTTTTTTTTATCTTAACGCAAAATAAATTTTGTACCTGTACTATAAAAATAATACTCTCTTTGAAGTATGATAAAAAGAATGCATGTTTGATTTTTATCCTTTGTTATTATTTCATTTCATAAAGAATTGGACTAAATAAATAGTAATGAACCTACAGTACGTACATAGAATTTTTATAAAATGGCTGGTTAATCTTAACTATAGGGTTTTCCAATAAGAGCGATATGATTTCTAATTGACGTTTCGGCCATTTGTAATATGTCACGATCTGTCTTTTTTTTCCATTGTATTCAGTAATGTTTACAATTTCATCATGGAGAGATATAGGCAAGAACAACGCTTACAAATTATTTAATTTTATTATCAAAATAATCGTTCTCCAATTGCAACTTTTCGAGCGCTCACTCTCATCTGAGTGGTGCGGTAAATAAACAAAACTGCCAATTCTGGTGCGAAGAAAATTCACAAATTATTCATGAACACCCATTACAGTTACCTACTATAAATTGACAGTTTGGTGTGGTTTTTCAACAGTCTGGTGGAATCATCGGTCCGCACTTCTTTCGAAATGAAGCTGGTAACACCGTTACTGTCAATGGAGAGCGGTATAAATCGATGATAACCAACTTTTTATGGCCGAAATTGAAAAAAGTTGATCTTGACAACATCTGGTTCCAACAAGACGGGACTACGTGCCACACAGCACGTGCAACAACCGAATTATTCCGAACAAAGTTTGGAGATTCGATTATTTCAAGAAATTGTGACATTGAATGGCCTCCAAGAAGTTATGAGTTAACACCATTAGACTATTTCTTGTGGGGTTATTTGAAGTCATTGGTCTTTAGCAATAAACCAGACTTTCTTCAAGCTTTAGAAGTCAATATTGAACGTGCTATTCATGACATACGACTTGATTTAGTGGAAAAAGTGCTCGAAAATTGGGTTCATCGAATTCGTTCCTGCAAAAGAAGTCGTAGAGGCCATTTGAATGACGTTTTATTCAGAACTTAATTGTATCGATTGCACTTCACATTAAATAAAAAACATTTGAATTTCCTTAACAATTAGTGTTTTTTTTTGTTGAAAAGAAATCATATCACTCTTTTTGGAAAACCTTATAGATGACATAAGAATTTAAGTGCTTAAAATAGCTTCGAAATAAATTAAGAATAAGGCGCACTGCACTTGTAGTTAATTTTTAGAGAATAAATTTTATAAAATTTTTAATTAGATACAATATTGAATGTTTGTAATTGAAAGGAATTAGAAAATTATTCAAGCAATTATTGTGAATACTGAGAATTGAAAAAATGTGAATACTGAGAATTTACCAAAAAAGCATAGTTTTCTTCATTGCAAAATAATTTTTTTTTTACAGTAAATGAAATTGAAAAATAATGAAAGGATTTGATAAAAGTTTCTAATTGCATGGGAAAGAAACGAAACAATTACTATTATTATGAAAAATATAAACAAAAGTAGCGTATTTATGTAGATTGCGCACAAAAATTCTCCATTAGAAAAAATTATTGCTCAAGCATATTTTTTTTAAACCTTTTCCCCCAAGCTCCCAAATCATCATTATCTTATTCACTTACAATCAAAAAAATATTTTTCACAATACAAAATAGTTGCTTTTTTAAAATTATAAAAGTTAAGAACTACTACTCCAATTATAAATATTTCACTTATTAATCATAATTATATATGCTTTCTAATATTATGGGTTCTTTTTTTTAAAAACGTTTATTGAAAATAAATAATTTTAATTAGTTAGTTTGTTTAATAAGTTCTTAATTATTCAGATATATTTTTTGTTAATACAAACTACTTATTTAAAAAAAAAACTGAAATAAATTTTTAGAAAGTTTTTATTAAAAATAAAATATCCTACCTTAACGTCAGGTTGACGACGTGGTCTAAGGCTGGCAAGTTTCTTTGCAGCTGCATCAATAGAAGCTGCCGCACCCAATAGTTCATTTTCCGCTATAACCGTTGGATCTTCTGGATCAATCCAATCTGAACCCTTCAATAGTCTCGCCATTGCAACAAGATCTGTTACACATTTTGCAACTCGTCGTGATAAATGCATTCGCTCATCAGCCGAGCAATTGCTTAAAATACCCTCTAGCAATTCACGATAAGAAATACCAACAGCTTTTCCAGCTTCCAATGTACGATTACGTAAATCTTCAGTTTCTGCACATCCCCATGCAACAGTCTATGTATTTTTAAGTTCAAAAAATTATGATTTTATTATTAAATTAAAAAAATTCAATTGTAGAAAAATGAAACTAAATATTTTAGTAAATGTTATATAATAATACTTACTCTGCAAACAACCAACATTTCTGAAATGGCTCGTCGTCCCATATTAGCCGCTGATACAATATCCGTTTGGAGATTTGAGGCTCCAGCAGCAACTGCTTTAGCCGTAGCCAATGTGACATTTTTTGTTACACGAATAAGATCTTCTGGGGTTGCTTGAGGAGAACCAGGTGCTAACGGTGCGTCCACAGACTAAAAAAATTAAAAAGTTGACACATCAAGAAATTATCCATTATTATTATTTTATCAAGAAATTTCATAAAAAAATTAAAAATAAGTGGAAATGAATTTATGGTCAAAAAATTAACGAAATAGGTAACTGATATTCTCTGAAAAAAATTATCCATGGTGATGTGACATTTTAGCCCTTTAACTAAATGTATAACTACACGTTCACCTGGATTCTGTTCGGGTAATCATGTATTTTTTTTGTGCCAGAAAAAGAGTATATGCGGGAGAAATCAGCTGCCGAATCACACCGAATACTTATGGAGGCCTATGGTGACAGTGCTTTATCGGAAACGGTTTCGTCGGTTCAAAGACGACAATTTTGACTTGTGGGACAAGAAGCGTGAACATCGGCCTATGAAGGTTGAGATACATCAATTGCAGGCTCTTTTGGATGAAGACGATACCCAATTGCAAAAAATTCTCGCAGAGCAATTAGGTGTTACTAAACCAGCCATTTCCATGCGTCTGCGTGCCATGGGGAAGATTGAAAAGTTTTGAAATGGGTGCCGCATGAATTGAACGATAGGCAGATGGGGCGACGCCAAAATACATGCGAAATCTTGCTCCCCAGACAAAAAAGAAAGTCGTTCCTGAATCGGATTGTGACAGGCGGTGAAAAGTGGATATATTTTGAGAATCCTAAACGCATGAAATCGTGGGTTGATCACGGCCAACCATCAACATCTTCCCCAAAACCAAATCGCTTCGGACGGAAGATGATGCTGTGCGTTTGGTGCGAATCAGCAGGGTATCGTCTACTATGAGATGTTGAAACTTTGTGAAACTGTCAATGCCCACCGCTACCACCAACAACTGACCAAAGTGCACCGTGCTCTTCGTGAAAAAAGGACGGATTATCAACAAAGACATGACAAGCTGATTTTCCTCCACGACAACGCACCATCGCACACTTCAAAAATAGTCCGAAACTACTTGGAGACACTCAACTGGGAGGTGCTACCCCACCCCGCTTATTCACCAGACCTGGCCCCTTCGATTCTTACGAAGACGTCCGAAAATGACTACTCGCTGAGCAGCAATTCGATTCTTACGAAGACGTCCGAAAATGACTTGATGAGTGGTTTGCCTCGAAAGAGAAGGACTTTTTTTGGCGTGGTATCCACAAAATGCCCAAGAGAGGGGAAAAATGTATAGCTAGCGGGTGCAAGTACTTTGAATAAATTTGTGTTTGCTTTCTATGAAAAAAAAACATGTGTTTTTTTGACTAAACAACAGCGGATTTAACCTTATACACCTGGTATAAATAAATAATATTATAGAAGATAGTTCTTTTTAATTATAATATTAAGAACAAAAAACGCTAATATTACAATATCCGAAGTTAAATCCACAGATGTATCTTCTCATGTCCGCTATCATTTTCAATCAAATCTTCGTTAACATCGACCTCAATTGAAACATATTCATCATTAATTTTCAGTCGGCGTTTCCATGAAACGAATAATTTCTTTGTTTAACTGGTCATGTCACAAAAATAAGACTGTTCTTTTACTTGAGATAGCGCAAACAATTATTTTACGTGCGTACACAATGGAATCACAAAGTAAAAGATGAAAATTTCTATATAATACGCGCCAAAATATGACAACGGGTCGAAAACGATAAAATCTGTCATCTAATACGAAAAACGTTAAACTGTCCGATTTCGATTCATAAAACTTAAACCAACAAACAAAGTCATGATAACGCAGCCAAATATTATTGATCACAGTTTTGAAAATATTTAAGTTAAAAAAAATGGTGGTAAAAATTCTACTTACACGAATCTCTTGTAAAATTGCTTCAACGGTAGCTTCCATAGCACGTGTACCTCGTGTATGTTCATCTTCGACAGCTTTAACAGTTTTCAAAAGTGACGAAACGTTAAGGACCATAACCTATAAAAATAAAGGCAAATTTTAATGTTAATTTATGTTTACAATTCTTCAAAATAAATTTGCATAATTTTTACTCTTAAAAAATTTAATGTAATTTTTTTGTTGATAATTTACCAATTTTCTTTATTTTTCTTATGTTATTTTTTCATTTGAATGCATATTTACCTAAAATTGAGTTTCATTTCTTTTTTCGTTTTTCTTTTATTTACAAATTTGACATGAGCTGATTTATACAAATGGGAGTGAAAGAAAAAAGAAAGAGATAAACACAATGTGATGCTGATAATGATGGCTATTATATGGCAACCATGATGATGTGATTGATAAGTGGTCGGGAAATTTTTGAATTATTTCATTTTTAATTATTTTCAATTTATATTATTTGCTTAAATATCATATTTTATTTTATATTTAAGACCATATTAAATTTATTAATTATTTAAAAAAAAAAACAATTTGTTAAATAAAATCAACACAATAATTTTTTTAAAATAAATTAATAATATTTTTAATTATTTATTATTATTATTATAATTCATTTTTCTTTTAGTTTTTCTTTTTCTAAACTAAAAAGTACGTAAAACTATATTTAGTATTATTTGATTATATTTCCTGTATTATAATATTGAGTTATTTTATTACGAGTATTTTTTTTTCTTTCAAACAACAATAATATTAGTAATAGTAATATTGGTAGTATATATTTTTATGATAATATAATACGTATAATACAGATTATTTTTGTTTACTATTTAAATAAAAAGCAATAGAAAATTAATATTCTATTAGATTTGAATTTGATTTAATTTTAATTCGTTTTAGTGTATGTAATTTAATATGTTTATGGCACTTAACATAATTTATTGATTTTTTTTTATTAATTAATAAGTACGTGACAATTAAGAAAATATTTGTGACATATACGAGTATTAAATAATATGAGTTTTTATATGAGTATTTCAAATAAAATATATCTAAAAACTTTAAAACACCAGATTCTTTAAGAATCATTTTTTTTGCAAAGTAATTTTTGAAAAAAAATTTAATTATTTCGCTATATTCGAAATTTGATTTAATTTTTTTTAAAATATCTATCGTAAAAATTTTTTTTTAAATAAAGCTTATGAGATATTAGGAACATTATTATTAATCGGACATTATACAATATATTATTATAGAGCACAAAAACAAATTGACTTAAAATATGAATTTGTAAATTGGGTTTTTTTTTCGTTTTCGGTGTACCTTAAAAAATTAAGTAGAACTTATAAATAACAAATAATTTTAAAAAAAATAATGTTTTTTTTTTGAGGAATAGACAAACACAATTTTTTTCTAATTTTTTTGTTTTGTTTTTACAGACAATAAACACTATTTTGTATAGTAAATATTTTTATTTTTAATAAGTAAATGGCAGTGGATTTTTATATTTGTTCCCAATTCTTGGAATAAATTGTATCAAAATTTAATACAAAACATTGAAATTATAATTAAATTGATGATTGCTGAATGAAAATATAAAAATAACGAATATTTTTTATATTTCTAAGACGAGAAACAGAAAAAAAAACAATACACTAAGATTATTGTATATTTGTAACAAAATTTAAATTTAACAGTATTATTGATGGCACAAATAGTTAAAAGTAAATTCGGGAAAAACAAACAAACATAAAATGGCACAGATTAATTATATATAAGCTATTTATTTTCAACAATTCAATTCAACCAATAATAAAATTTATAATTTCTAAATTCATAAATTTTGAAACTATTAAAAAAATTACTAAATTTCTAAACAATAATAATCTACTTATTTTTACATGTTTGGCAGTGATTTATCATTAAAAAAGAATTATAACTAAATTTATGTGCTACTAGTTAATTCTTTAAGGATGTGTACTGGTGCATTTTAATTAACTAAAACATTCTCCAAAATACAATCTTAGACGAGATTATCTAATCTAATTTCCCAAAATATGCTCTGAGGTACTAGATTAGACGATTTCCGGTCTAAAATATTGCTACATTAAATCAAGAATCAAATCGCTCATTCTAGAAAAATTATTAAATACTATAAATTTCATAACACTAACTACGAGGGTAAGTCAAAAAACTTGCCCAATTAAAGGAATCAGGAGAACATAAAAGATTGTTTAATTGCATACTTATTGTATGACTAATTGTAAATTATAAATATAAAATGTCTATTGCAAAAGTTAGTTACTCTTTAAGTTGCTAACAATTAAGAAAAATTTTTAAGTATGGGAAAATTTAAGTATAATAATCCAATACAAACGCTTTTTTAATAGATGATTTTACTTTTTTTTTTAAATTTCTATCCTGAAAATACTTTTCTATTTTATAAAGATGTAGTCTGTTTAAATATGACAGTGGGACGAATAAAAACAGCTTTGCTCAGATTGATTTATTGCAACATGTGCTCAAGTTCAAATACCGTTAAAAAATTTGAAAATCTTGTCTAAAAAGAGAGTTTTGATGGATAAATAAATATTAGTTAGTCGAAAAAGTTTAATATTAGTTAGTGGCGTTTTCCGACAGATGGAGTTAAAAGCAAATAACTCAGTAACCACCAGCCGTATTGTAACAACACTACCACCACGTTTGAAATATGACACTTAAAGCTTTGTGTAGCGGAACATTTTATTGAAATCGGTGTAATTTATCAAAAGTTCTTCAAGTTCAAAAATGAACCAGAATAAAAAGAAAATTCGCTGGTTTGTGGAAAAATTTGTGTTATTTATGGTAAAGGTGCTGTGTCAAAATCAGCAGTAAGGAAAGCGTCCGCCCGCTTTCATCCTAGAAATTTCGATGTCAAAGATGTTAGCCATTACCGAAAAATTGTCATAATCAAACCGTTTTAAGCCATTTGGTGCCTCATGAAAACAAAATGGGCCTATTTAACATCTACGATACACTGAAGCACAATGAAATCGAGCCATTTCTGAAGCGAATCATAACTGGTGATGATTATTAGGAAAAATACGAGAATATCGTTCGAAAGAGACTATGGAAAAAGAGAGATGAGTAATCACAAACAATTTCAAAGCCACGATTGTTAATCAATAAATTTATAATGTGTGTATGGTGGTACTGGAAGGGATTCGTTCATTATGAACTGCTACCGTTTGGTCAAACTGTTAGCTCGGTACTGTACTATGAGCAACTCGAGATATTATGCCAAGCGATTGAGAGAAAACTAAGTAGGGTGTCATTTTCCACCACGATAACACTCGACCACACACATCTTTGATGACTCGCCAAAAATTAAGAGAGATTGCCTGGGGCAGACATAGCACCCCCAGACTACCACTTGTTTTCATCTCTGCACTTTTTCAACCAGAAACTACAGAAGTTCTATACTGATTAGTTCATGGCTCTGCCCAAAAGATGGCGAAACATTGTCAATAATAATGGAGAATATTTGGTTTGAATAAATTGATTTAAACACTCTGCTTTAAGTGTCTCTATTTTACTCAAAAATGCTACGAACTTTTTCGACTGATCAATATATGGCTTATATTGAATATTTGTTTTCAAAATTTGAAAAGGATCTTCATAGATTTTCAATTACCGAACGACAAAGAAAGCAAGGTGGTAATTTTGGCAGTACCAGTAGTCAAAAATTTACAAACTTATTCAAAGTAAAATATCTGAAAAACAAATGTCCAAAAAATTAAAAAGGATCTTTGCAGGAATTTTTTTTTAAAATTATGTTAAAAAAATAAGGTTTTAAATAGGAGCATTGAATTTTGCTAGCACCAAAGCTTTAGAAGAACACATAAGAGCACGTAAGGATAACTTATAGCAGCGATAAGAGAGTAAATTAGGTGAAAATATTTCATTCAGCAAATAACAACATAATTAGTTTATTTGGTAAATTATTTTTGATATATTTTTGAAAAAAAAACTCTTAAGACTTAGAAGTTTTGTTAAAATAAAATATATTTTTTTAGTACAAGCCTAAAAACGGATAGGGATAAACTCTAAAAAAAATTGTCGAGTGTCTAATTCCTCTTACAAATATATTATTTGTCCAATAAACAGGACTTAATTTGTAGTTTTCGTTTATATAACAACTAGTATATCGAAATTAAGATATTTTTCTGAATCGTTTTTCTGTTTCTCTTTTTAAAAATTATTTCTTCTCTTTAAAGATAAATAATAAAATTGATAATAGATAACAAGAAATAAATATTCTATTTTTATTTATCGTGAGTAAAATTAGAGAAAAATACTTAATGTCATATAATTTTATTTTGTATTTTATTTAAGGGAATTTAATAAGTGCTTAGATATCCATTGATGCGATTGGTACGGTTAATATTATTCACATCGGGGACGCACATTTCTCTAAGCATCTGTCAGAAATAAATAAATAAAAAGAAATAATAATAATAATAATAATCAGAAAAAAAAGAATCAAAAACAAAAATAATGAATTAAAAACGGTAATTTAGAAATTTTATATGAAATTAACTTATCCATTTTTTTTTTGTTCAAAGAATTTTCATAAGAATTTCTCTCTTTGTTTTTATTTGAAAATGAAAATAAAAATGAATTTTATTTTAAATAAGTAAAAAATTTGATGCCACATTAGTAGCAGTTGCATACGAAAGCTTAAATAGAATTAAATAGAAAATAAACAACATACGAGCTTTCCCCAAAAATACAAATAAACATTCTCAAAATTGCAATCATAATGCAAAAAATTTTGCATTTTCGTATAACAGAGCAACAAATGAGCAGTGCTTTGCATACATACACATTTATGGAATAAAAACTTAAAATAGTAAATATAAAAATTATGGGTTGTTATTATTATAAAAAGAAAGTTTTTCGAGAAATAATAAAAATGAAACGTAAAATAAAAATAAATTTAATTTAGAAGCCTTAATCTAAAAATTTATATAATAATTATTAGTACGCATCAAGCGGTGCTAATAGACAATATGTTATGTGCGGTTTTTTTTTTTTTTTAAAGAGGATAGTTGAAATTAATCTTAATCTACTTTTATTGATATTGTATTTAATATGTATGTGTATGACACATTTGTATGTTGAAATTTGGTTTTAGCTACGAATAAGACATGGTTAAGGCAAGGAAATCAGTCCAAAAATATATTATTCTGAATTATTTAGAACATCCAGGAACTAAACAGGGTAAGTCTGCCAAAAAAATGATAGGATTCAATAGGAAATGCAAGGCATTCCGCTCTATAGAAGCAAATGATCTTGGGGTGTTTTTATTATTTTTTCAATTCATTGATCATAAGTTTAGGTGAAATGAAAAATTGAAGAAAAAAATATTACGAATTCATTAAAACCATTTCAGTATTCTTAATAGATGAATATCTACAGTATAAAAATTATTTAATTGTTCAAAATAATTGAAAATAACTTTGAAAAAACACATTTTTTGAGCCAATTAATCAAAGGCTAAGTTGTTGATGGTGCAAAATTGTTCAAGAATTCACTGAATTCAAATCGATATTTCGAAATGGTAGTTGACAGTCAAAACTTTACAACTGACAATCATTATAACAGTCATAATCAGCCTAGTCTGCTCGCTATTTATCAAACTGTCGAAAGTTTTGAACGCAATCTTCCTTCCCACAATGTTCGCGTTCCGGTAAGACAAAGATCCGGTCGAAGTGGCGAGAATATTGCTACCGTTCAGGCAAGTGTTGATGAAGACATAAATTTATCGATTTCAAGGCATTCTTAATATTTGGAGCTGTTTGCCACGACAACATGGCATATTTTATAGTTGGATTTTCACTTACATCCTTACAAAATTCTTATAACATAAGAATTGAAGATGTTGGACCATCGTAGGCGCCGTGAATTTGCTCATCGATAATAACAAATCGATAAAAACAAAATTTTTGTGGCCTGAATTGGAAGATATTGATTTAACTAATATATGCGGTTTCAACAAAACGGAGCTACGTGCCACACAACCCTTGCCACTATCGATTTATTCCGGAAAAAATTTGGCGAGTCGATCATTTCAAGAAATTCAGGACTTTTGATTTTTCACTTCTGAAAAGTCCAGAAGTGAAAAATCAAAAATTCAGTTTTGATTTTTCACTTCTGGACTTTTTCTTTTGAGATTATTTGAAGTCAATGATTTATGTCAATAAACCAGCAATCATTGAATTAATAAAATTGAATATTGAACACAAAATACTTTTAATAAGGCCGGATTTATTATACAAGGTGGCCGAAATCATTGTATTACATTTTTTTAAACAGAGCAGAGGTGGCCATTTTAATGATTGTATTGTAGTTTCAAAACATAACTGCATCGATTATACTTCAAAATAAAATAATAAATTTTACTCTGCCATATTCACTCTTCTTTTTTTTTTTTAAAATAAGCAATCTTATTGAAGAACCCTATATACGTGTATGTATGTATGTAAATAAATAAATGGATGCGATTGTTAAATGTTTATTCTATGATTAATGTAAGGCATACCAAAAATTTTAAAATGTTCTTTATTGTGAACTAAAATAGAATCTAAATATTTTACAAATAATAAAAACAAAATGGATTCGCAATCGAAAAATGGTGCATAACGGAAGTGTGCATTATTATTTTAACATAATTATTATTATAACAATTATTATTAATTTTATTATTTTCTCCTATACACGTATGTAGCAATTCATATTTTCTATATAAAAATTTATTATATTTTTATTTTCTAGAAAAACAATTATTTATCTACTGCTACAAAGATAAGATCCACAGATAAAAAAAAATATACGTACTTAGTTACAATTTCAGGGGAAAAAAATATCCTAGACTAGAAACAAGAAGAAGAAAAGATAAAAGGAAACTTTAAGAGCCCAACCGCTATTACACAATGAAGAGAGAACTATTGGAAAAAATATATAATAAAAATAAACAACAACGAGAATAATAACAGATAATAAAATAAATAAAAATAAATTTGAAAATATAACATAATACATAGAACAAAATAAAAAAAAATCAATAAATTTTCAAACTATTCAAATACATATTTGTCGATAAATAATTTTACAGACACTATTTAATTATAATAAAAAATATTACTGGTAGAAAATAAAAAATAAAAGTAAAAAAAAACAATACTGAAAATTACATACACATACATATGTAAATATACGACAATACGATTCCTCTAAAAATTGGCTTTGTTTTCCTTCTATTGTCACAATTATAACAAAAGTAGCGATGCAGTTAAGTGCCATATCCACATTAACGAATTTACAAACAATTGTTTTTTTATATACTTATTAT
Organism: Atherix ibis; assembly: GCA_958298945.1. NCBI lineage: Eukaryota > Metazoa > Arthropoda > Insecta > Diptera > Athericidae > Atherix > Atherix ibis. The sequence continues at coordinate 78,043,071 of OY282606.1, read as the reverse complement.
TATTACTAATATTATTATTATTATTATTATTAATTTTAAAAGAATTATTTTTACGAAGTGTAACGTTATTGAGTGTATGTGTAGTAATTAGTGGTGCTTGTATGCACAAATTGTGTATTAGTGATGAATAATATTTTTTATATATTTTTGTGTTTTGGTATAAGTATTAATAAAAATGTTTTTTCTTCATAACGTTACAATATTTAAATGTTAATTTATTTTTCTACAGATACGTGTAGTAGGTTATTGTATTATTTTATGTTTATTAGTTTTTAATAATATTAATTTTATTAGTTTCAAATTTTTTAATTTTACAAATTTATTATAATATTGTAGTAGTTATTATTATTATTATTAATACCACCCTTTTATTATTCATTCAATTGAAATATGAATTATAATACAAAAAAAAATGCATAATAATCTTCTTATGTTAGTGAGAAAAGTATGTGAGTAATTCTTATCAATAAAAACCTTTTTGGTTTAGTTTTTATCCCAGTTAATTGTCGATATACTTAAATTTAAATTATTTTTAAAGCAAAATAATATTTTTCTTCATTTTATTTTTACGGTTTTTTTGTAAACGATTTGATTTCAAATACTCTTATTTTAATAAATCTTTATTATAATAAAGATATTAAAATCTCTTTTTTCATTATTTTTTTTTTTTTTAATTTTGGATTTTATATTTAAAAAAAAGTAATTTGGCATGTATTAATATATGAAAAATATAAATAAATATAAAAGATCATTTTCATATGTTAATATATTTAAGGATCAGAAAATTCATTACCCGTCGTAGCGTAGATATTTATTTTAGAAAAATAATAAAAACCTAGAAGATTCACTTTGTCTTTCCAGATAGTTCATATTTTAGCAATATTTTTCGTTTAATCAATATTTATTAAAATAATAAAATATTAATCAAATTTTAATATGTAATTCAAAATAAGAGCAAAAAATGTGTTAGGTTACATTTACTATATGGAACAGAGGGACCTTACAAATATTCTTGATGCAAGAACATCCATAGATATTTTGTTAGGGCGGTTTCTAGGAACGTTTTTACTCAAATGTATACAAATCCTTAGCGCCATGACAAACTCAAGCCATAATCAAATAAATTCGAACAAAATAAATCAACTTTTATATTTACTTTATATAGGGTATTCTAATAAGAGTGATATGATTTCTAAGTGACGTTTCGGCCATTTGTAATATATCATGATCTGTCATTTTCTTTCCAGTATATTCAGTAATGTTTATAATTTCATGATGGAGAGATATACGCAAGAACAAAATAATCGTTCTCCAATTGCAACTTTTCGTGCGCTTTTGCAATTTTATGGTCGTAATAATCGTCCATAATGTTCAAGTGCCAATAAGACAAAGAACCGCTCGAAGTAATGAAAATATTGCTGCCGTTCAGGCAAGTGTTGCTGAAGACCGCAATTTTTCGATTCCAAGACGTTCTCAAAAATTGGGACTATCTCAAACCACAACCTGGCGGATTTTGAGAAAGGATTTGGGCTTGCATCCGTATTAAATTGCTATTACTCAAGAACTGAAGCCATTGGACCACCGTAAACGTCGTGAATTTGCTGATTTTGTCTTGCAACAACTTGAAAACGATAACGAATTTTTTAAGAAAATCATCTCCGATGAGGCTCACTTTCATCTGAGTGGTGCGGTAAATAAACAAAACTGTGGATTCTGGTGCGAAGAAAATTCACAAATTATTCATGAACACCCATTACTTTCACCTAAATTGACAGTTTGGTGTAGTTTTTCAACAGTCTGACGGAATCATCGGTTCGTACTTCTTTCGAAATGAAGTTGGTAACACCGTTACTGTCAATGGAGAGCGGTATAGATCGATAATAACCAACTTTTTATGGCCGAAATTGGAACAAGTTGATCTTGACAACATCTGATTCCAATAAGACGGGGCAACGTGCCACACAGCACGTGCAACAACCGAATTATTGCGAGAAAAGTTTGGATATTCGATTATTTCAAAAAATTGTGTCATTGAATGGCCTCCAAGAAGTTGTGATTTAACACCATTAGACTATTTTTTGTGGGGTTATTTGAAGTCATTCGTCTTTAGCAATAAACCAGACTCTTTTCAAGCTTTAGAAGTCAATATTGAACGTGCTATTCATGACATACGACTTGAATTAGTGGAAAAAGTGCTCGAAAATTGGGTTCATAGAATTCGTTCCTGCAAAAGAAGTCGTGGAGGACATTTGAATGACGTTTTATTCAGAACTTAATTGTATCGATTGTACTTCACATTAAATAAAAAACATTTGAATTTCCTTAACAATTAGTGTGTTTTAAAAAAAAAGAAATCATATCACTCTTATTCGAAACCCCTTTATTAATTTTTGATTGAATTATAAATAACTCAATTTTGTGTTCCTTTTAGGCAAGTACATACTTTCGGTATTAAAAAAGTGGTGGAATAATTTGTTATGGTAGTTTAGAAAGTGAAAATTAATTTTAATAACATAAGATTAGATAAAAACATACTGTTAAGTAGTTGAAAGGGGATGTATTGTTACCAAACATTTTCTTAACAAAATCTACAATTTTTGTTGAATATATCAACTTGTATAAAAAATTCACCCACTTTTTACGCGTATTATTTAATAACAAAAACAAATTGAAATACTTTAAAATTGATGAATTTTTTGATTGAATTTAAGTGTAGAAAATATTAAATGCATTTGCCAATTAGAAATCTAATGTTTTTACACAGCTGACTGAAATGAAATGAAAAACTCTAATTAAGTGGATGTAATATTTGACGGTTAAAATTTTTCTTCAATTTAATTAGTACGAACTGCAAAAATTCGATTAAAAATTTGTTGATTCTCCTAAAAGCCTTCTCTAATAAAATTTTTGGTAGTGCAAAATATTGTATTAATAAAATATTTGTCAAACTATCTATAAAAACAAATGTGAAAGGGTTTATTCGACTTCTACGCTTCTGTTCTCAAAGATTAGTCTATGTTTTTACAGAGGGCGCTACAGCCAGTATGTGAATTTTAAGAGCCTTCCCCTTAATATAATAGTAAATTTTTTAACGCTCATATCTTAAAAACGTTGTTTTTTCCCTTTCTCTTATAATTAGGCATCGTTATTTGCCTGCATGCTCTATTAAAAAATGAGATAATATTTTGATTTGGAATTTTAGGCAAATAATCTGAGGCGCATTAAGACCATTTTCGAAATAAAGTTTGCCACTAAATTTTAAAGAAAAAGACCTGTCTCTCGAATTTATCACAGATATTCGAATATTTTTATATTGAAATGAATAAATTCAAATATTATTTTTTTGTTATTTCCTTTTACCCATAAAACAAAATGGTGTTAGTAGAAATATGCATAACAATCAATTTGGTAGTATATTTAGAAGAGATACAAAAATAAATAGCCCATAAAATATAGAGCAAGTATAAGAGACAGAGAGACAATATATCAATAGAAATCACAACGTCAATGCATGCACAATGAATTTATAGATAAATTTATGCTCAAAAATATTTTTATAGAAAATACAATATCCAAAATAAAAACAATGTAAAAAATTTAAGTTAAAAATTAGAAAAAAGTTTTGAAAAATATTTCAATTCATGTGTTTTTAAATAAAAATATAAAGAAGTGATATAAAAAATATTAAATAAAAATTATTTATGATTATTGATGCAAGCGTATTTACCCAATCAATAACAGTCGGTATACTGCGATTATCCAATTACAACCGTTGTTATTAAGACTTTCCCCACTATTCAATTAAAATATACACTCGATAATGACCATGTGTGCATGAATGATTGCATATGTGTGGCATATTACTCGCGGCAAACCTCAATAATTCTAATGTAAACCATAATAAATTTGAATTCAAACCATTGTAATATTACCGATTATTTTCATAATTATATGGAATAGAAACTTTTATTATTATTATTTATTTGTTTTTAGTAAAAGAACCTTTAAACCGTGTGTTTTTAATTGTGAAAAAAGTAACTTTTGAGAAAATTATTATTTTGTGCAACGACTAAAATTTGCTTGCTTCCCCAAAATTATTAGTAAATTATAAAAAATGTAAAAATCAATTTGTTTATTTATTATATTATTTTTCAAAACGACAAGTAATTAAAATAATTAGCGTGGTCAGAATTTTATGTGATGTGTAATTATAGTATTTTGTTCTAAAAAAAAAACGGTAATGACATAACATAAAAAAACGACGAGACACAAACGAAATTCATATAAAAATATTTCCTTTCGAACTTACCCGTGCACTCTCTTTTAGATCTTGCATTGCAGGATCGTGAATCGGTTTGCCAGATGCTAATTTTGTGGCATTGATGAGTTCACCGAGGGCCGCAGCAACATCCTTGACAGCATTTATCACCATGACTTGCGAGTCTGGTTGAGAAGAGCCGAGACTGCATGCACCGCGCTTAACAGCGTCAGCCAATTGTACTGTAATTATTCATAGACGAATATCATAAATTATTGAAAAAAAGTGAATGTTATTCGAAATACTTACAGATAGTGGTCACTGCGTTTTGTGCAGCCGACGCCAATTGATCTTGTGTGCCAGCTGCGCCGGCAACCAAAACTTTTGTATCCTCAACGAGTGCTTTAGCGGTTTTTAAAATATGTTCACGATGGTCAGCAAAAGCTCCATCGCCATCAGAATGTAAAGTTCCGGCAGTTGCGAACATTATTGTCGTATCAAGATCTCCAATAATTCCAGAAACGGTGCTGGCGGCATTAATACAAGCTTGTGTTCCTCGTGATCCAGCTTGCAGAGCAGCTAATACTTGGGCTACTTTTTCAGAGACGTCACGTGCATTTCGGGAAATATCCGCTTGTCCAGAAGGATCGTTTGTACGAACACCACCGGTTGATTGTATGAGGCAGGATGCAGATCGTCCCAAATCGATTACAGTCGATCGAATACGCATAGCCACTTCAGGTGAACTGGTTGTAGTCGATGCTCCAACCGAATCTTGTGTCAGTTTAATGTAATGGTGAGTCATATCAGCAGCAAGTGGAGGCAACTTGGATGGTTCGAACGATGCTTTCGCATTCATCTCATTTGCCAAACGAGCAATCTCCTTTGCATTTTGCACCATCCGCGTTTGATAGTCGACGAATCCGTCTGCCACGGAGGCATTTAATAGCGACTGTCGCTTGTCGGTTAAACGAGAAATTGATCGTGAAATTTGTTCAATGAGCGCTGTTACTACTCCGCTTTCAGCCGTCAATTTCTCAGCAGTTGCGTTCAGTTCTTGAATTGCTTCACGGGTGTTCTCAATTGACTCATCCAATTTTGGATGGGCATGAGTAGCGCGTGGATTTCCTCCAGCTTCCTTTGCTGTCTGAACTAGTTGGATAGCACTTTCGACAACCGATTTTGTCTGATCAATCAAAGCCATCTGCTGAGCTGAATGTACAATGTGTGTACATGCACCAATTGCTCCGTTTGTCATGGGCACAACATATCGGGAAATTTCGCCCACAGCATGACCCAACTGCTCGGCGTTGTGCCTCGCTGCTACTCTGATTGGCTCTAATTTGTCCACTAATTCTGCTGCAGCATTTAATGTTTGTCCAGTAAATCCTTGCAAATTGTTGTCCTTGCGTTGAGCGAGTCCTTGTGCGCTTGCAGCAAGGGCAGTGGTATCCAGTTCTCTTGTGCAGGTTGACAATGTATCCAAAACTTGATCGCACTGAGTTTGCCCTGGTGCTTTATCTCGAATGCTGTCGACAAGCTTTTTTACACTCTCTGAAACTGGTTTACTATGCATGGCTAACTGTTGCCAGACTGGTGGATCGTCCGGTGATACTGCCAACGATTTAGCAGCTTTTACCATTTCAATAACACCATCCAGGACACCGCGGCCTGAATTCAAAACGGGGTCTTGAGCCTTTCGCCCTTCGGCCGAGATACGTGCAGGTACCGATATAAATTCAGGACTAGAAGCAAATTGACGGACAGCTTTGACAGCTTCCAACAATGGTTCGACATATTTTGATCGTGACGGAACGGAGTAGTCATCTTCAAGACCCTTGACTTCCTGGACCAAATCTGAAGTGGCATTGGCAACGTGTTTTGCACCTACAATGAACTCATTCTTGGCAACCGGATTTGTTGTGTTCATGCTTGCCTGACGGCATATCGTGCACAAGTACGATGTATGTTTCGCAATCACTGTTAGCGCTGATATTTTCTGTTGTTTGCTGGACTGGGGACTGCTCACGATGTCACATTGCTGTCGAATGCCCTGATAAGATCGCGTCAATTGTGCTTGATCAATAATTCCCGGCCTGCCAGAAACACTGCTGGGATGTGAAACACCAATCAGATAGGCTGCTTGAGCTGAAGACTCGATTAGACCGTGAATGGATTCAGATACACCATTAACCGAGTGACCGAATTCAACGTGTTGCGATTGTTTTGCGTTGTTTATCATTTCCGATATGGCATAGCCGAGGTTTCGCGATTTCTCCGTAGCACTCTCTACGCAATCAAAATAACCTTGCTCCGTGACTGGTTCGTGAGGATAATCCAACATCATCCGAAGTGCTTCGAGACTTCTGATTGCATTGTCGCACTCTTTTTGACCAGGTGTTGACGATATGCATACATCGACTAATTTGTTTATGCTGTCGGTAACACCACGTGCCGCACCAGTCAACAAGTTCTTGGAATTGGGTTGACCAGGATCGGCAGCAATAGACTTAGCAGTAGACAATAACGAGCATGATTGAGTAGATACGTTACGAAGGCATTCGATCATTTGTACGCGAACTTGTTCGTCTTGGGTTTGCCCGACCATTTCCATAGATACTGACAACAAATCGTTATAAGCGTGACTGAAGCCTTGACTAGAGCTAGCAAGACGGGCAGGGCTTGCGTACGACTGTGCCACAACTCCTCCAGAATTATTGAGGGTCTCGGCTGTTTGCTTCAATTCGGCCTGCAGTTGTTTATAACTCTTATTCGTGACTGGATACTCGCCCATTGACAATATCTCGCTGAGTTCAGATACATTTCGCAAAGCCTCATCAACTTCGCGTTGACCAGGGATGCAATCGACAGTTCTACTTAGCGAAGCAGTTACTTCTCGTGCAGCTTGTGCTAAAGCCGGTGGATCACCTACATTCTGCAATACCCTCTGTGCCTCCTCGATCAAAGCAATCGAGTTAATCACTACATCGTCGGCTGAATCAATTATGGCGGCGTTGTGGGTAGTTGCAGCGACACCATGAACACTTTTTGTGAAATCGCCCAATGCTAATGCCGTATCACGTCCAGCTACACCAGCATACATTCTTTGACCTTGTGTGACAGCTGATAGCAGTTGAGATAACGAAATGCCAACATTCTTAGCTGATTTGCTAAGTTGTTGTGCTGTATTTTCAACTGTTTCGCCCGGCAGAGGACGTAGTGCACCACCTTGCGCAGCATTTCTGGTATCGTTCAAAACATTTCGCATATTCCGTACTGCATCCAACGCTGCTTCCAACTCCTGTCCACCACATGCTTCTCGAGCGCGTTGAGCAGACGACCTTAATTCGTGAATCGTTTGTGTTAAATGAACTGCACAACGCGACAGGTTTTGTGATGACGCAATATCACGAACAGTTGGTTGTAGAGCACGTGCGGAAGCGGAAACTTGACTTGCTGGTTCAATAAATTGCTCGGAGGCTTCGATGAGATTCAACTGGGCGTTTGGATCATCTGGCTGAGCAAGGGTATTTTTTACGCCTGTGACCAGTCTGGGTATAGAATTAGCAGCACTCTGACAATCCTGCAGTAAAGTCTCTTTAGTGTGATGGTCGTCGCTGTGTTGGACGGCATTCTGAGCGGCGGATAAACACTGCGTCGCCGCTGATGCTGCTTGCTTAGCACAATGTTCTAAACGGTTGACTAGCTTCCGTTTTACCGATGGTGTATTTGCGGTCACCGTTGTTATTTCACGCAGTTCAACAGCAGCACGTCGCAGGGCATCTTGATGGTTAGCATCAGCCGGATTTCCTCTACACAGTCGTGCAGCTTCAACCATTTTTGCAGTTGCATTTGCTAGCTGTTTGGCAGCATCCAAAAGCTTTCGTTCCAACTCAGAATCTTTTTGCGTTTGTGCTTCAGTTTTAATGCTTTGAATAAGTTGTGCAGTTGCCTGACCAACCACTTTGGCATGATGGACCATTTCTTGGGGATCGTTCGACGATACGAGAATATCTGTACCAATGATTACATTTTCAACTGGACTTATTTCATTTGAAACGCGAGTTGCCTTTTCACGAGAACTCAACCGGATGTGATCTAACAAATCAGCAAGTGCTTTCGAAACATCCTGTGCAGCATTCAGTAAATCACTTCTTAACTGTGGATCAGTGGTCGCATCATTACAAACTTCTACTAAAAAGTTAACTGCTTTAGCGACTTCGCGAGCAGCGGCCTCTAATTGTTCGCGACATGCGGCATTTTGCAGTGTCGGAGCGACTACCTTGGCACAAGCAACTAATTGGCTGGTAGCTAATGCACACTGACTAGCAGCATCAATAACTCGAGTTCGCGTCTCATCATCTTCGCAACTTGCAGCGATTGATTTAGCTCGCAAGATAATAACGGCTGTTGTATTTGCAACAGCTTTCGCCAAAGCTAATAGCATGTCATATAATTCCCTACTTTCTATAGTCTCCTCGCCAATTGTACTAAGTACGTGACCACTGGCTTCACCAACACGACTCGCGGCATTCAATAGTATCTGTCTAGGTTCTCGGCTCTCTGGTTCGGCAGCCTTCAACAGATCAGTGAACGCATTGCACAATTTACGTGCCGCTTCCAATAGTTTATCACCATTGTTATCGTCCTCCATCAGTGCTGCTATTAAACGCACCTCCTTAGTCACCTCCGGTATTGTCTGGGCTATTTGTGAAACCGCCGATCCTATAGCATCCGTATCGACATCGTCTGGCTGGGAGGCGGTTACAATTTGTGCGGTCGCTGCATTCATTGTTGCAACATGGGTAGTGACTGCTTGTTTCGATGTATCAAGAGTATTCTCACGCCACTGAATTGAATGAGGATCTGTACCCAAATCTGGTATATTAGCCTAGGGAAAATTTATTAAAATTGAAAATCATTTAAATTAATATATGGTAATAAAAACGGCAAAATAAGCAATTGTACTCACTCTTGTTCTAAGCTCTTCTTCAGCGCGTGTAATTGCATCTTGACCAGCAGAAATGTATCCTAACAAGGCACGTTGTGGTTCGCTCAAATGTACCGAACTAATACGAACTTCCTTTGACTGTAAAGTAATAGCATTAATTTTATTGAAGAAAAAAATGTTATACTATTTTTTTTCTGATTAGGAGGCAGATAATTAATAAGATTTTCTTTTATTTGAAGGTTTTTCCCATTTTATTATAATTTTGATTTCATTCCTTTTGCCGAGAGAATAAAAAGAAGGGGAAATAACATTTTCAGGGTTGTGTTTCCTATAAATGAAACTATTTAGTTTTGTTTTATTTATTTTTTTTTTGTATTTTTTTTAATGCTTTTTGGTGCCAAAAAAAATTTATATTTTTTATTTGAAAATTTTGTGAAATACAATTTTTTGTAGTATAATTTTTAAATGTATTTTGTTGTAGATTTTTATTTTGTTAAATTGATTGTAAATTGTTATAAAATGTAAAAGTGTTATAAAATTTTAATTGATATCAATTGTAAAAGTGTGATCGTGTAGAATGTAAATTGTTATAAAATGTAAAAGTCTTATAAAATGGATAAATATTATTATGAACATTTTAAAAATAAATTTGATAAAAATTGTAAATAATAATTTCGACAAAATATTTATTAATTTTTTAATTTTGTGTTTTTTTGTTTTTGTTTTTGTGTTAGATATATTTTTTTAATTAAATTTAATGATATTTTCTGTTTTATTTTAAAAGTGTAAAAAAGTGTTAATTTCATAAGAATTTTAAGTAAATAGGTTATGTATGTATGTATATGTGTATCATGTTAGAGTCAATCCCCTTCTTTTTTCTTCGTCCAGAGTTTGTTATTGTTTTCTCTGTCTCTCTTTTGTTCTCTTTTTTCGCCAAACGACTACAAAACGCTTTCTTGTCAATTTCTGTTTTTTTTTTAAGTTCAAATTTTTTTTCCTTTGATATTTGCTACTAAATTGTCCTGTTCTATTTGCTTTTTTTATTTTTTATTTTATTTTTAAGATTAGAATATTTCACCTACGCCTGTTTTTACATGTTCATTCAACAATCGTTGCAATTAGCAGCATGAAAAAGAATAAAAATTTTATTGAAATATATTCTAAACCTTTTTTTAGTTACATACTAAACAAAAATTTGGATTTTATTAAATAGTGATTTATAAAACAAACTAAAATCTAATAGTTGTAGTTAAAAGAAAAACAACAAGAAATATGATAAATTACATATTTTATAGCGATAAGAAAAAAAAAAGAAATTATTTAAAGGAAAATATCATCGACTTAGAGTGTTAATCTGCTAATTGTCCTTGTTGCCAAAACATTGTAATTGATATCATTCAAAAGTAGGGAGGGAATTTTTTGAATTGTTGTGCCAAACTCTGTACTAAAATTCCAAATATAAAGTTGTGTTTTTTTTAAGATGCATTTTCTGCCACCAAAAAATTTATAGTAATTCAATTTTGAGCGTCGAATAGTATGTGTAATTCTGACACATCGAATAGTATGTGTAATTATAATTTAATCGTGTGGCGATTTTGATTTCAAATTCAGCTTGTCAAATAGCCAGGATGTCATTTAGTTGTCGTGACGCCAAGATTTTAAATTTCTATACAAAAAAAATTAACGCACGGAGACTTTTTTTATTTTATTAAGTGGTTTTTTGACTTGAATGTAGTATGTAGCAGCGTCTACTATTGTGATCAAGTAGGAGAAATGTATAATATAAGTAAAAAAGCTGTTAAATGAGGCTATTATCATATAACAGTCTAGAAAATTAATATTTCACATCGATTTGATATGATATACAATATGGCAATCGACGTTGCAAAATTTTTTTTGGCCTGTATGTATTCTATTTTTTTAAAAAATAATGTCGATTGAGAAAACCGAATTGCAAATAACTACCGATATATGTAAGTAACCACCCTGAGCATTTTTTTACTATTGTATATTACGAGATTAGAAAATGAAAATTGAGTTTTATGTTTACAGAAAAGTAACCGGTTATCTAAAATGAGATTCGGAAAGTAGAGTTAAATAAAATACATTTAAAATGTATTTATAAATTTATTTCATTATATTTCTTTGTTGCAATTATGCATTATTCAAATTATCGCAGTTTTTTAAGACTTTTTCGTACATTTTAGGTTCTAATTCAGCAATTCCACGCACAATTTTGAGGTTCTAATTCAGCAATAAACACGCACAAGTTTGAAGGAGAAATGACATCGAAATAACACGTGTCTGAAAACTTTTTACAAAATAAAGCCAAAAATTTATCGGGTTATGTGGCGCCATTTTATTGAAACCATATATGGTCCAGAATAAATTTTAGGGTAATGAAAAAAAAAGTCAATTACCGTATTGTCACAGCACTTAGAATTGATGCTAACGCTTCCTTCTTTTTTATTTTCAAAGAAATACGGTCGAATGACATCTCTTCAGACCAAAATGCAAACCAGACATTTATTCACTTTTTGTGAATAAAATTAGTTCTCAACAATCTCTTCTGAAATTTTTAAGCTCTATATGTATGATAGTATTTTTGCTTATGTATGATAGTATTTTTTCGCTAAAGATAATAAACTCCTTTTAAATCATGAAACGTAGCTACGGCACAATCAACATATTGGTATAAAGTTTTTTTGATTTAGTTATCAAACAATCTATTATGTAAAATGGCGCCTTGGATGACATATATATTTGAAAGCGGGTAACTGACACGGTTGTACTTTCTGAATTACAAAGTGGATAAACTTGTATAAAACCATGAGGTAAATGTAATAGAATCGTACGACCTGCAGGATAGGAAATATACACTACAAACTAAATATAATAGTTATATTTGACACGATCTGTATTCAGTCAATTTTTCAAAATTTTTATCTTTGTTGGTTCTATTCAATAAATACAAATATTTAGAACATTTTAGTATTAAAATTGCATCAAATACGTAATTTGAGTAATAAGAATTTGTATTTTATCCTGTACCAATTTTTGAAAAATCTAGTACATTTTTTTTTCTACCTTGCAAACAATTTATTTTTGCGAATTAGCAGCTTAACACACTTAGCCGTTGTAATAATAAAAAATAATTAGCCACGACGAAAAATAATTGGAAATAAATTCGTACAGCAGTATTGCTCTAGTTACTAGCTGATTTATATAATAAAAAATTATTCATAAAAAAAGATAAAAGGAAACAATACTTATTAAAGTAACTATGATATTTCAAAAATTAAAATAAAAAAATCTATTGTATAATAAATAATAAGGAATAAAATCGAATTACAATAAAAGAAATACACATGAAAGAGGAAAATAAATAAAAAAGAAATTATAACGAAAAAAAAGGAAATGAAATGGAAAAAAATCAAACAAAAACAAAACTTACCATTGGCGGCTGATGAGCAACATTCACTTGCCCGATAACCGCACCGTATTGTATTGACTGCATTTCCCCTTTTGTATAGGGTTTCTCGCCTACATTAAAAATTGATTAACAGAAAAAAACAAACAAAAATGATTTTTTCTTCTTATTCGATTTTTTTTTCATGATTGATAACAAAGAAAATTATAATCATAAATAAATAACTAAAAATGAGAATAGAAAATAAACGAGGAAATAAAATTAAAAAGAAAAAGAAAATCAATAAAAATTGATGTGTCAATGAAAAAAAAGAAACTAAAATATATACAAATTAAAAAAACAACTGAAAGGGAGATAGAAAATAAATAATAAAATAATAAAAAAAAGGAGTAATAATTAAAGCAGCAAATAAGAATATCTTTTTCAAAATAAAAGTAATAAGCAAATGTGAAATTAAACAAAAGAGAACGAAGCATACTCCTTGTTCTTTCTTGCATTGCTATAAAAATTATTTCTAATAAATCCATTTAAGTACGTGTATATACATATAGTTGTTATTATATACATATTTGTTTGTGTAATTAATGATGTGTAAGATATGTTGTTATAATTTTGAGAATTTTACTAATATTGTAATTATGGCGTTTTTCTCTTTTAAATTTTTATTGTACTCGTAATTGCATAAAAAGTAAAAAAATCATCTGTTTTTTACTGTTTGTATGATATTTAGAATATATGATTGAGTGATTTCTTTACACACTAAAGACTTATTTAAACAACAGAGCTCTCAAACAAATATTAAGGTACTGTCGTATATTTAACGTTAATTAAGATCTAACTAATCCTTTTAGAGACTTAATGCTTTTATATTCAATTATTGAAGTAGTTCTATTAGTTTCTTGGTTTGAATATATTGCTAGTGTTGCTTTGAAATTAATTCATTTAGAAAATTTTGCTGATTTGGTCTTATCAGTTTAAATATTTTTGAGTCAGTTTGAAAAAGGAGATGGCATGACATAAATTGCTTTAAGTAAATTAAGTTATTTAGAAATTGCGATATTTGATGTCGTCATATTTAAACCTGGCGGCGATAAATCGATCAACGTGCATATTTATGTGTAGAATTTTTTATTTTTTCGTAATGTAAATTTTCTGAATTCAGAAAATGTAATTAATTATCAATTTAGACTTACATATTTCAAAACAAATATAATTTGACCATAACGACAGTTCATACTTATATTTTTTAACAATCTTTTATATTAATTGAAATCGTATTGTGCTTTTTTATTTATTTATAAATATAACTCGAATAAAAAGTAGATCAATTTTGTAGACTTTCGAAGAATTTTTAAACGCCATTTTGCTTGAAGTGGTAGGAATTCGAACACCGAGCATATTCAACCTTTGTTTACATTTTTTATTTTAATAGCTGAATTTTAAATTTTATAATATTTTCGAAAAAGTAATTATAAGTTAATCCATTTTCATAGATAGTTTCCTTCGTAAATTTATTATGTAAAATAATGAAATGTTTTGTCACAAATAAAAATCTGTAATTTTGCAAGTATTTACGTTCTTGCGAATGTATTTTGGAAATAAATAGACAAAATTTTTGTGTAGAAGCCTTTTAAGTAGTTCTACAATCTAGGATTTATAGTGTTTTTTTTTTTGAAGATATCAGAATTTTGGATCAGGGTATCTTCTTTTAGATTGAGAATATTTCTTTATCTAAAAAAGTTACTCTGTAGAAATCGAAAGATGAATTTTGGAGCTTTTGAGCAAATTTGTTACTTTAAACAAGTTAGAATTTATTTTTGATCCTTTCTGGGAGTATTTGACCTGAAATGTATATTTTTTAACTTATCACTATCGGTAAAATAAAAATTGTCGTACCATAAATAACAAAATTTATCTATGTAAGAAATTACTACCCTGATAAATAAAAACATATTTTTTCTAAAGAACATTTTTAAGAAATAATTGGAATTACTCATTTTAAAAATAAACTCGAAGTAATAGTTTTCAAATATTATCCACTATTCCCCTATCTAGATCTAGTAAAATATTTATTTTATAGTTCTTGTTTTTTTTAAATAAAGTTTTATAAACCCTGATTTTAGGTAAATATTTCGATATCTCTGATACGTTTATTTGAGTAATCTTTTAGAATTATCAAAAAAAGAGTATGGTGGATTTTTTAACAAAAAATATCCAAGTTATTGAAAAAGGAAATTATGAATAAAATCATTTTTTTTAATAAAAATTCCACTTACACATCACTAACAAATAATAATCGTATAAAATAATTTGATAAGAAAGTAAATAAATTGAAAAAATAATAATAAAATACAATAATTACCATCATAAGCTCGCATTATTCCAGGCTGAGCTAATGATTCCGTATTGATTTTACCAATTTTGTTTGTTTCATGCTGTAAAAATGTTGCCCTAGAAATAAAAAAGAAAATTTCCAAAAATTAGCGTAATTATTGCAATTTTTTTCAAAGAAAATTATATAATAATAATGATTTAGTAATATTTCCTTTACCTTGATGGTGCAACGCTCTCTTCAACCATGGTAGATCCTTCATCACCTTCAATGCCAAAATGATCTTTGGTTCGTTTCTTCTTTAATATGATATCAATATAGCCAGCAATAAGTTGGACAATTTGTTCGGCTTCAGTTGTTTGTACGGAATAATATTGATCAGCATAATCGCCAAAATCCAGCGTGAACGTATTTGGTGAGGCACCCCAGCGGCGAACTGTTGTTAGAGGCCACGTTTTTAGAATTTCTTTGGTACGCTCATCCAAACGAAGCACGGAATCTTTCGTAACACCCAGCAATCGTGGTACAAGCTTATTTTTACCGGTCATCTTTTCTTTGACCAGGAAAAATGTTACACCGTATGTGGGTAGTTCTCGGGCTGTTTTCGTATATAAAACTTTCGCATCAATTTCGGATAATTCAACATGTTGACGATGTTCGGCAAAAACTTTCTTTTCGATTCCTTTGACACGGACGTATGATTGAGGTAAGAAATCTTTTAAACTATAGAAAATCATCATATTTAAATGGTAACGCAATAAGTAATTTCAATATTATATTTACTCAAGAAATCCGGGTTTGTGTTTTTGTTCGTTGTGAGGTCCAAATTGTATATGAACTTGGATACCAGCAAATTCGCAAGCTATAATATATTGTAAAAAAAAGATAAATTATACATTTTATAAAAAAAGACGCTAACAAATTTTAAAAATATAAAAAATTGTTTAAAACGCAAAAAAAATATATTTTTACTTTCCATGAACGATTTTATAAAAAACAATTTATGTTTTCATTCTAGAATTATTTAATTCTATCAAATAAATATAAAATGCACGTTCTTTCTTTGAAATAATAATAAATAAATTCAAATTTGAACATTTTTTATATACTTTTATGTTTGAGACAGCATCGAAAATGAAAATGCACTGCATTCTTAATCGTTTTTGTCAAAAGTTCTTGCGATAAAAATTGCAAAAAATTGCATTGTCAAAAAACTCCAGCTTGGAAGGCGACAAAAGCATTGCTCTTGCATTATTTATTAACAATAATAGACACGATGGTATATTATAAGAAACGGATGGAATTGAAGAAAGGAGAATGGTAAAAGGATGCGAGTGCGACGAATTTAAATGCCAGAACTAAATGTAGAAATCCAAAAAAAATATTAAATAATAATAAATAAACAACACGAAAATTACGTGGATGTACACATATATACGTGCACTACACGTATTGCTTACTTTCGCGTCCTTGCACTATTTTTATTTTTTATTTTTATATATTTAGCTTACAATACATACCTTTATCCTGTGTGACGGGATGTGTTCCATCTAGAATTGCATCACGTGCTTGTACGTATAACAGATTCAACTGTATCGGGTCACGCGAATCAATATTCTGATCGGAAAAGAAGAATCTCCGTCGCAACAGCACCGTTTCTGATTCATCGATTCCTTGCTCGCGTAGCGTTTTTCCAATATCGACCCAATTAACTGGAAAATCGTTGATAGAATTTAATTCATTTCTAATTATTTCATTTACTTGTGAGTTTATTGTAAAATTCTAATTATTTTTATCATGCAAGTTATTATACTGTATTTGAATAAGTTTTTTTGTAGATCTTCAAATTGAAATAATAGCTAAATGGTCGAAATTTCTGATGATTTAAATAAGAACTAAAATGGTGAACAACTTCATATTAAAATTTTGGTGTAGCCAAGATTTTTCCTTTTTATTAAAAATTAAATAGTTTATTATACGATCAAGTAAGTATAAATTAATACATTTGCATAAATAGTTTTATTCTTCTCGACAATAAATTGGAAGTTTTTATTTCAGAATACGAAGTGTTTCGTTAAAGGTTATTTTACAAGTGTGTGCGTTTTTACGAATGTATTTTCGAAAAAAATTGAAAGAATTTTTGTGTAGAGGCCTATCCAGTTCTTAATAGGCAAAATGGCGTTGTTCCTTTTATGTTGTATCTCAAAAAAGCTAGATAGTGTTGTTGGTATTTTTAAAAAAATTTAATTAAGATTTACTAAGACCTAGATTATGTCAGAAGGCGTATTGCAGATTATTTCAATTTTAAATTGATTGCACATCGGTTTTGGGTTCTTAATATAGATTATAATAAGCTCTTTATTTTCTATTAATACTAATACCCAAATAAGTTCAAATGTTGTTAAAAACCAGTGCATTAAATAGAAATAGTTCATGATAAATTAAGGAAAAAAAAATTCAAGACTCACTTTCATCATCGGTCTTCAATTTCTTTCGTAAACTTTCCATTTTCGCATCGCGATCCTTTTCGGCGAACTTCCTTCGTAGTGTCAAAGTTCCAAATTTATTGTCTGGCAAATTCTCATTTTGTTGTTCCAGCTCTTCTCGTACTAAACCATATTCTTCGTGATTAGTAATGCCAATCTTTGTACAAATAACAACCATCAACTGTGAAACTGGCTGAGAATCATCGACCAAAATTGTTTTAACAGCACCGTCCAACATTCGGACACGGAGTGTACGCAATTTTCGTCGATACTCGAGAATATCTTGATTTCGCAATAAGTAATATCCAAGATTACGACCAGATTCTAGCCAAACCCCTTGACGGTTCTCCTCATCCGATAAGAAGAGTCCATATTCTTGGGCTATATTTTAATAAAACAAAAAGAATGGTAGTAATGATGATAACAGCAATTATAATGAAAAAAATTTCCAAAAACAAAGCTAAAAATTATTTTAAAAAAACTTATTTTTAACTTACGTTGTCCTTGCACAGCATCTCCGAATTTATCACGAATTATTTTGCAAGCATCAAATATTGTCGTCTGTGGATCAAACTGTATCATTTTGGTGACCCTGCCACCCTCTAGTGTTATACGTAGCGATAATGTAGCCATATTTTATGGAAGGCACTGTAAATAAAATCGAAAAGAAATTTAAATTTTTGCGTTCATTATTTTTTCAAAAAAAAAATTTAAGCGAGGTGTCATTGAAGAATAAATAATAATCTTAGATTTTTGTGGAACAGAAATTAAGATTTATGGAACAAAGAAAAACGAAATTTCAAAGAAAAAGATCAATTTTCGATTTCGATTAGCCAGAGGTGGTGAAATGACCGTCTGCGTACAAAAATCCTGACAACTCATTAAAATGGCAATGGAATTTTAGCCAGAAACTTGGTTAACACCTTAAACTTGTCTAACATCGATCCTAGACGTCGAAATTCAAATAATGGCGAACAGTCTTAAACTGAATCCACAAAAGCCTCAGTCTCAGCTTCAAACTTGGGGCATTATTAACGGATGATGTAGTTCAATTTCATTTATGTTATACCTCAGAAATGGATTCCGTAGGATATTTCCAAAGTTACGAAGCTTAAAATTTATTGATTACATCAAGAATTTCAAAAAAAATTCTAAGCAATATTTCCATAATAATAGGTAAAAAATATAACATTTCAATTTACATTTTTGCAAACTAGAATCTTATCATTTGGAGCTCAGCAAATAATGTCTAGGCATAAACAAAAGTCAAACATATATAATTCCCCATATAATATAAGAAAAAAAAGGCAGAAATTATCTTCAATTCTCTTCAGTATTATTTCCAAACCATATGCAACAGTCTTGTTCCTTTGAGATCTATTAACTAACCAATACTGAAGAGAGAGAGGGAGAGAAAGAGATAAAAAACCCGCCACTTCATATTGTTCACTTTTTTTCGTTTAGATAATTTTTCTTCGTTTCTCTATCAAAATCAACTACTCAAATAATAATTTGTTGGCAAAAGGGTAATCATAAGGAACAGTTTCATTTCAACAGCAAGCAACCCCTTTCCTAAATAGATGTATATTTTTTTTTTGTTGTAAACACATGCGCACAATTGTTGTTTGTGATGTAAAAACGTATCAAAGAATGGCAGTTTAGCAGCAGCACTAAAAGCAGTAATGAATATGATTTCCACTCACGAGTATTTGCTAAGAATTCTTCCCCCTTCTTTTAAGGGTGCTTTTAGTCAATTTTATTCTTACTGCTATTCTAACATGGAGGGCAAAATTGTGACATATGATATTAAATCTCAGTCATTTTGACAAAAGGAATAAACATTTTTTTCGTTATTTCTCTTATTATGGAATTTTCTGTTAAGAAAAATTATATTTTTTTACTTTCTTAAGAGTAAATAAAAAAACTCATCGACAATTGAGAAAATTTTATAATTCGAAAAAAAAAATCCTTTAAAGATAGTATTTCGTCAGTAATTTTATAGAGAAAGTTATATAGAATTTGTTATATTCTTTGAGCGTGTTGGAAGAAAATATATTGGACGAGGAAATACTATAGATAAAAAGGTGAATCTTTCTACTTCAATTTCTGAGTCGGCAAATTTTTCCAAAAGATGGATGCTTGGTTGGTTGGTTGGATAGATTGAAGAGAAAATGTAATGTTTCTCAATCAAATAACTAAAAATCGATAAATTTATGCAGATGATGCTAAAAGAGCAGGTTAAGGACGTTTTATTTAGTTATGCTGTATTAAGCTTTATAGAAGCATTACAAAAAAGCAGACTAAATCAGAATATCCCATCGGTGTAAGCTAAGTAGGTCGATAATGGACACAAGAGCATTTTTAATATTCAATTTATTCGTTTTTTTTATTGTTGTTGTATAGATATTATCTAAAAAAGTTATTTGGGAACATGTGACAGTAAGAGTCTTCATCCGGTAAAAGACTAAAAAAATAAATATATTAAAATAACGACAACTTAATAAATAATCACAGCAGAATTTTAAGGAAAAATATTTCTCATAATTCAGATTTATTACTCTGTTCTTCTTCAGAATGTTATTTGTTACCTATCACACTAATTTCTTCTTAATATATCCTAACAAACATGTGATTAAATATTTAAATTTATCCGCTCAGTATAAAAAAAAAATTTTTTGCTTTGAAATAATAGATTCTTATCCACACGAATATCCATAATTTAAAAACTCCCAACAATTCCCATTAATGTGAATTTTTATACAAATTATTTTTAAAATAATTATTTAAAATGGTCAGACTGGATTTTTCTTCTAGTTGAGCTCTCTTAAATGATATTGATGAATTTTGTAAGCAACATAAAATTACAATATGAAATTTACTTTATTGCAATTTATATAGTAAAATTAAACTAGAAATCTTCCAATAAATACAAAACTTCCTACATGTACCTAAAGACAGGCTTATAAGTTCTAGATTCAGTTTTCTTTATGACGAATAAAAAAAACCATAAAAAAAATATTTTAAATTAATCGAAAAAAAGAAATATAAATAAAAATTTAAATTTAACAAAAATTAAATTAATTAAAAATCCAAATTTAACAGAATCACAGATCGTCTAAGTTTATGAAATTAATCGTCTACATTTCAGAAATCTTGACTTTTTATTAAAGGTTGGTGATAATTTTAAAATATGACACTGATATGAATAAAATAATTAAATTTTAGATCAAGCATGAAAAAACATATTTAATGATCAATAGGAAATGATTTTTTTAAGTCTTACTTAAGTCTTGAAACGCCAAAAAATTTAAAGTGTATCCATTCTAGTTACCCTTAGCTCAGGTTTTTCATGAGAATATACGAGTAGTAGACCCTGGGTATTATTTTGTCGATTATTTAGCATGCACAGTATCACTTTTATGATTGATTACAGTTCTAATCCCATGATTAGGTGTATTTTTTAATTTTAGTCATTCAAAAGGCCAATTGAGCGATTTCTATATAAACCACTGCTTACTAATCGCAGACATTCCAGTGCAGTTAAATTAAACCATCAATTTTCAATTAAAACTAAATATAAGTAATATTTACCTGTTTTTAAAATAGTTTAAAATATAAAATTGACTGTGCATTGAGTACTTTTTTCTTAAAAAATATTGGAACCAAATACAAATAAACCACATAGTATGGTATTAAAATAGTTCAACTAATTGGAAAAAATACAACAACTTAAATTTTTGAATGTCTTCCACAACACCTATTTTTATAGAACATACATTGTAAAAAAAAGACAAAATAATAACAAAAACGATGAAAAATTATAAATTGAATTCACATATAAGTATTCCCTTTTACTTTAAAAGCCATTATATATGAAAGGTTTTAATTAACCTCTTCACTGATAAGCATTGGCAACCCACTTTAGTCGTTTGAATATAGTATCTTTTTCCTCTTAAACAGAAGAGATTCGTCCCTTTTTATATGAGTACTAAGCAAAAATGTGAAAGGAGCTTGGAAGTGTCAGTGAAGGATGTTTTTAGGCGCAAAACAAAAGACTTTCGTCAGTTTAGTGAATGTTTCTTATTTTAAATACATGCAAATTTCATAATCCTCCCATTGAACACGTAATGGTAGTAAGGATATAGTTTCTAGTTTATAGAATTCACTGCATTTTCTGTTTCTTTTTTGGAATTCAAAAAGGTTTTATAATATTTTGCTTTTTAGGCAATTTTAATATATTTTATAGAAAAAAAATTAGAGAGGCTATTTAGCTTAAGAACCATTAAATATTATTCTGAAAATTAATTTTCTTCTTCGTTTTTATTTTAAATATTTAACAATTTATAAAAATAAGGAATTCATCTAGTCTATATAATTAATAAAAAAATGTTTTTTTCATATTTAAAATTATTGTTGTAAGTTTCAATTTTCACGTTAAGTTCTCACATAAACATTTTTTTTTGCTAAAATGTCATTAACAGAACAATTTAAAAAATATATATTTGAGGTTATAAAAATACTCCTTTAATGAAATTTTAATAAATTTTTTAAACAAATTTTTGTACTATTTTTTTTAACTTTTTACTGTATTTTTAGCTTTATTAACAACTTCAATCGGAATTTTATTTTAATTAGAAAAACAGAATAAAATATACTTTAAGTAGATAAAACAAAAAAAATTATTTTTAATAAAACATTATTAATTAAGAAACAGATTAGATTTTGTTTAAAATGAATTATTCTTAAAGAGGTTCTTTTTTTTAAAATAATGTTTATAGCAAATATACTTTCTTTTACAATATAAAATATAGATACTCTTTAGAAAAAAAAATTCAATAATATTTAAAATAAATAAAAAATAACTATTTTTCTAGAATATTGGAATATATATTTTTTTAAAGTTATAAAAGATATAAAAAAAAACTACATACAATATAATTAAATTATGAAAACCGTAAATTTAAAAGAAATTCAGTAATTCACCGTATTTACGGTCATGGAAAATAATTTTTTTTTTATACAACCATGCTCAATAGTAGCACCTTTGAAGTGAACAGTAGACAGTGGATGACAGCACTTTCTATTAAAGTTTCATTAATGCTATATATTGCTATGAATATACACAGATACCCAACATTTAAATACAGATACAAGCCTATATAATGTTAAAGGTTTGTTAATGTAGGAATAGGGGGAAACAAAATAGTATCCCCTATCATGTCAGAAGAAAGGAGCACAGGAAAAAAAAGGTAAAAATCGATCCAACACGAATGTCAAAAGATATTCTCTTTCTAATCATTTATGCTTTTTATAAGAAACAAAATATTCTACAAAATTAATTAGATTTAAAATTTATACGAAAATCCATATGAAAATTATTTATATATATTTTTTGCATTTTAATTCACATATTTAAACAAAAATTTTAAGATGGACTACAATAAAAAAACTTGTATTTATAAAATTAAGACTATGCAAGTGCAAATATCTATTTAATCGAAATAGAGATTCTCTAATACAACAAAGGATAAATATGGGTATTTTAGGTAGTAAAATATTTGAAACCGACATAGAATAATGCACAATTGCCTACCCATTTTAAGATACTTTATAGAAAAAGATGAAAGGAACGCGTCCATAGAGACCAGCCTCTATGAATATAAGTATTTAAAAATGACTTACATTATTTTTGAATTAATCGATTTTCTCATAGCCTATACACACTTTTACTATTTACAATTTTATCAATAATAAATATCACAAATAAATATTATATAATATATGTATGGATAAGGGAATATAATGTAAATTGATTTAAGAATACTTATAAGTAAATTAATAATATTTTAGATATACATTATTAGTTTCACTTTCATTAATAGTTAATAATTTTAAACTCACCATTATTATTCATATCAATCAGCTTATTTTTATCACTAATATTAATAACATATTTTTATTTATAATATTGCAGATGTACCAACAAAATAATAATCACCAGTAAAAATTATTATTATTTAAAAAAACCATATTTAATTGCTATGAAGATTTTCTTATTTATTATAAAATTATCGAAAATATTTTGAACAACATAAAAAAAATAAAAAAATAAAAACAATTAAAAATTTACAAAAATAATATCACACTTTAAATACTTGTTTATCACCACAAAAGTTTAAGCGAGAATATTTTCAAAGTATCTACCATCTATCCGAATGGCCATTGTAGGACATGTGCAAGTAAAAACTTTTTATGGTTGACTGTTACTTTAGTTCTTTTGGCTTTCTTATATTATAAGGACATTTTGAAATAGTGCTGATGTCCTTATAAGATGAAATCTCGACATAAACTGATACCGATACTTATTTGCTCTTGGGATTCTGGATTTTAGCTTTTTCGGGAGTCGATTATGCATTTATTTCCATAGATACCAAAAGGAACTAGAGAGAGTGAGAGAGAGAGAGAGAGAGAGAGACTAATAGTAAATAAGAGATTATTTTCAGAGAGACGGAGAGATAATACAAATGAACAGAGAGAAATCGAGTCATACACGAGATTATATTACCGATCGAAAACTGAAGATATAACAGGAAAAAGCAGTGACCGAACTTGTTAAACTATGCAGCACATAAACGAGTACATCTAACGATAGTCGCCCCGCCCCACCTACTTTCACTGTTCTTAACTCGACAACCGCACTCTCTGCTACTGAATCGCACCAACACTGATATTAACACTGAAGGGATAGTTTCTCTCGCGTTCAAAGGAGCGCGCATGATGATAAGATTTCGATTATACACGTACACGTTATATACGCGCACACTTTTACATCAAGCGGAGACTTACGACATGCCTCCCCTACTTCTGAGGGTTGCCGACAATCGAATGTATATAATTTAGAGCACGCGCATACAGCGGGCGAAATTCATCGACCCACAATTTCGGACCATTAACTGTTTCCATTCAGCAGGACTTTAAGTGAGCAATTCAACTGCAGGAATCCGAACGAGAATAGTAAGCTACAATCGCAGGAAGAAGCACAAATACTCACAATCGTATTCTCTATACATTTTTATTATATTTTTTTTTTCAATAAAATGTTCTCCTCTCTGCGAAATTATACTGTCCACAATTACATATCCGCGTACACGTGTAACTTACACTGATGATACTTTGAAATTGCTCTGTGCTTTGGTCACGCGCATCACTGAACAACGCTCAGAGCATAATCACCCTTGCCCAGTACTGATCCATGTGTCAACCACCATCCTGTCACTTTACTCCGCACAACCTACTTTATAAGTGCATCGATATCCTTTTTAATACGGTCGGGTCGTATACTTTTGTGCTTCATTCAAATTCCAATCAAACTAAAAACGTCTCCAACGAGAGAGATTTTCCCCAAAAAAAAACCCGTCGTTCATAAAAGAGATTGAAAGATTTTTTTTTTATTTAGAAAATTAATTTTTTTTACCTAATTTTTTTTTTACTTTATTTTTTCACAAATTCTTTTGTTGTTGCATTTAATAAAAAAAAACAACTTTACAAATCAATTTAAGAAAAACCTTTAAAAGTGTGGGTATTTTCTTATTTATTGGATGATTAGGTGTAGAGGGGGTTTGGAATTTTCTTTTGTCTTTTTTTTGTTTGTTTGGTTGTTTGGCAGCCAAACAGGATTCCTGCTTTTGAGTGGCCTTTTTTCAGGCGCCGGTCGTCGTGGTGCCAACCTAACGGGTATAATATGATACGACTAAACGACTCGATTATTCGTTCAATATTGCCGGCACTGTTCTACGAGTATGAATTGAATTGTTTTCGTTCGTCTCTGAAATGCATTCAACATTTGGACATATTTTCTATCCTTTTCTTAAGCTGTTTGTCCTTTTTTGCCATGCTATTATTTTCGTTTATACAGTATACGGTTTTTGTTTTAATGTTGTTGTTTTTGTTGAAACTTCAAAGTTTACTTTTAGCAAAAGTTCAATAAACTTTTTTTATAGGACAATCAAAGTTTAAATTTAAATGGAAAAACGTTTCTATTTTATATTACATAATATATAATAAAATATTATGATTTGCTTTTCGAATTATTTAAATTGTTTTATATTAGAAATATCTATTTGTTTAAAATAGAGAAATTTACAAAAGTATTGTAGGTTTTATATGACTAAAATTTCTTAAAATTTCGTTGCAATAAATTTTATAACCGAAAATATGAATAGACAAACTTGTTGTTAATTTTTAATTGGAAAAATTCTATTTGAATTAAGGAGAATGTAAAGATATGCTTTAGATTGATTTTAAAAAAAATTTATTAAATTTGGAAATTTTTAGAATAAAAATATAATAATAATAATTTTTTTAATGAATATAAACAAATTTTAATATTAATTTTCTTTTAATGAATATTTAGAGAGTTTGAAACTGTTTGCAAAAAGAAATTATGGTGGATTGATGTTGGTGGATTATAAAATTTCTTTTAAGTTAACTAAATTAACAACGTGAATAGTCCTATATTTAGTATTAAATTTAGAGTTTGGCATACATTATTTCCATATTGTAAAATATTTTAATAAATTGTTTTGAGAAATCGCTGAAATTTATTTTAATACTAACAGATTGGAAGAAAAATGTTCTAAAACTTAGAACTTGGTAAAAATAAATGTTTTAATTAAGTAAGTAAGTTCAAAATGGTTTTATTCGTATTATAAATAAAAACTTTAGATTAAAAAAACTGTTTTCAACATGTTTTTGTTTATCAAAATTGTTAAATTTTGTAATAAGTGCACAGCCTAACTGACTCTGACTGCTACATTTTATTTTGGCAATTTTATTTTTGCTTAAATGAAAAACTTTAATTAAAATTTTGCAATTCAGTACTTTTATATTATTAACAGTTTAATTACAGAATTCTTCCATGCCTTATTGAGATTTTTCTTAAAACCGAATATCATATAAAAAGCCAGTCATTATTTTCTTATTATTAAATTGAATTGATTAACTTAACTTTATTCTATTTATTTTTTAAATTACTTTAAATTTGTTGGGGTGCCAAAAAACTATAGATACACCTCGTCTAACTTAAAAGTATGCAGATTACCGAGACTATTACTAAATCTCAAACTGTGTTTAAAATTAAAATCCTTTTTAAAAAAGGGACAAAAATATAAATTTTTGTCAAATCATCATGCATAATGAATAAATACAAAGTAACAAGGAAAAAAATACAACAAAATTCTACCAACAAACAATTTGGGAGTAATGGGTCCAACAAACAATGTGAATAATTTATTTTCATCAAATATATTCGTCAACTATTTGATAACGTCCTGTAGATATTGACTACAGATTCCTGCAGTTAACCAATAGAAGATAATCGCAATTGTTACTTTGTTAACAAGTAAACAATTACACCTATTGTGAATTTCTGCCAACTTAACTTAATGTCAGAGTACCACAAAGAAGATGATATACACTAAAAAAACAAAGACTAATTTTTGATTATTTTGTCCTGATGCCATCAATAAGGCCACACAGCATGATTCTAAGATCGATCGTCTCCCTTTTAACAAATAAAAATTAATTAATTTTGTTAGGGTGTAATTTTACTTAATCAGCCCCATGTCTATATTTGTAATTGTAGTGTATTTATTATGGTACAATAGTATTTTGAAGTTGGAGTATATAAAAATAATAACATGTAAGGAAGGGAAGAAAAAGAGGGTAGGCCGCCAAAATATGCTTCTTTTCAACATGATTCGTTCATTCAACTTGAAAAATCATAACCTGTACGCAGTAGTCATAATTGAAATGCATTTCAAATCACAGTAACGAACCTGTTGAGTTTCAAAGATTTGCGATTTTTTTAAATATTTCTTTTTTATTCAGTAGAAAAAAAAAAAAAACATTTTAAAAATTTTACAATTTCTTAATATTTTTTTTCGGTATTAATTTTATATTTTAAAAATATTGCAATTAAAAAATATATATACTTACTCGTGAATATTTTATTTTTAATTCAAAAACGTAACTTTAAAAAAAATTTATTTGCTTTTTCGACTAACAACAAGGCACTTTTTTATTATATAATAATTAATTTTTAATTATTAATTAAAGTTAATAAGGAGGAAAGAATTTTCTTTTCTTAAGATTAAAAAATGTTCATTTCAAATGAAAACAAAATTTATTAAATATTAAAAACACTTAACACCAGGCACGATTGTGTTTAAATTGAAATATCTTTAAAAAAAAATCTTTTACTAAATAGTTTTTTTTTGGTGAATTTATCCAGAAACAAAATTAAAAATTTGACAATATTTTATATTCTAAAAAACTATATCTAATTAACACTTATTTATGAATTTTTTTTTGATTTAAATTGTTTATATTTTTTGATTTATTTAAGGCAACATTTAATTACAGATAAAGGCACAATAATATTTTAAATTTTTTTTATTTTAAAGACTACTATTGGTATTATATTAAAAATTTAATTAAAAATACTTTTCTTTTAGATAAATTCTCCTTTAATTTAAAAAAAAAAATTCTTATAAAAATTACTATTGGAAATGTCAGTTGGAAAAAATACCACTTTTATAAACACTTAAATTACTTGTGCTTCTTCTTCTTCTCTTTGTATTATAATTGTTCCTTTAATAATTATAAAATATTGTAAGTAAACTAGGCTATTTTTGGAACAGAAAAAAAATTGTTTTGTTGTTCTTGTTTAAGTTTAATTAAAGTTTAGAATTTGTAAAAATAGTATTTAGATTCTATTTTTATTGTGATTATCTCGATCGAATGAAGAGAAGAATGGTCCTTTCGGATCTGTGGTTAGGCCTAGAATGATACTCTCGAGGGATGCCAACGATGGGATTAAGTTCGTGGTGTAACAGACTATGATAACTCAGAAATCTGTCGCCGGAAAGTCGTCAACGAACGAATATACAATAAAAATTTTTTATTCCTTTCTTTTATTCTTAAAAATATTATCATTCGTACCCTATCACAAATATCTTCTGTTTATGAGTGTACAAGAGTCAACAGGAGCATTCGACCCCACCGAAATGGAATCCTGTATCTTTATATGCAACCAAAAAGACCACAACCATTCAATGTGGTCGTTGCATATATAACTGTTCGTATATATGAATTGGTGTAACGCATTCAATACATTATTGCTTAAATGGTAATAAGTATCCGCACGTAGTCCTCTTAACTTTCGTGTTTGTATGTATTAATATTTAATGATTTTTCGTGGTATTTCCCCTTTACCAATTGCAATCCACTATTTAAAGGACTATCAACTTTATTGAAGGGGAGTTCGCGCATATACCAAAATCTATCTGAATTCATACTTGTGCACGTATTACAAATGTTTATGAACTAAACTGAACTGGATCGAGAGAAAAATGGGTAAATAAAAAGCACTAGCCACGATTTTGATTTCATTGTAGTGGATTTTATCCTTCTGGGAAAGGAAGAGAACTAATAATTTGGTTTTTTTTTCTTGTCAGATTTCTATGCTTATAAAAGAGAAAGGGACTATCATATTTAGAAAGAAGAAAAGCTTTGGGTTTATCCGGATTTGGCAGAGTTCTCCTATTTTCCATTTGAATTTATTAGGAGTATTTTCATATAGAAAGAGAGCGAGATAAATTCAGTTCAATAAGCGAGTTTAGATAGATTTAATCCCCAGTGCTCCTCCTCATTCAATTATGCCATAATAAAGCGAAATGACCAAAAAATATGTTAAGGATCTGCTCCGTACACCAACCAATTCATTCTGAAACGAATCTCTATTGATGTGTGTTTGCGAGAATAAAAAAAAAAAACTCAATAAGAATTGAAATTAAAAATTATAAATAGAAAGTTGAAAAAGCGAAAAAGGATAAGGTCAATTATTGTGTAAATTACAATCCACCTACACATGATAGTAAGCTAAAAATAGCATCAAACATTATCTTATTTTTTTCATAAAAAAAAATAGCATCAAACATTATCTTATATAAAATCCATTCATAATTGCATTTTGTTTTAGTTCGTAGTTATTTATTGTATAGTTTTAAGTTTTTCTGAATTAATTATTAATGGCAGAACGTGAAAAACCAACTCATCAACTAGGGATTTTTGTAAAATCCTCTCCAAAATGGAATTTATTTTCGTATTAAGAACTTTACCAAAAAGTAATTACAATCTTTAAGGATAACGACAAGAATTCGTCATGATATATATCGGAAATGCAAAATGGTGGAGAGTAGAATTAAAAATAGAAAAGGATG
The DNA here is from genome assembly GCA_958298945.1 of Atherix ibis. Taxonomy (NCBI): domain Eukaryota; kingdom Metazoa; phylum Arthropoda; class Insecta; order Diptera; family Athericidae; genus Atherix; species Atherix ibis. The sequence goes on along the minus strand of OY282606.1, from coordinate 78,013,333 downwards.
CAGTAGTTTCTGCATTCGGATCTAATTTTTTAGATTTTTTTCATAGAAATATATTTTTAACATTTTAAAAATGTGTTTCTCCAATGATATACCATGACGACCTCATCGTCGTGTGACTACAGCACGGCTCCTCGTCTATGTCCTCAGTAGATAAATCAGGCTTACATTTTTGAGACCTTATACGTAATACTTTATTTAATATTTTCGTCCAATGCTCTCATTGCCGTGTGGCTACATAATGGCTCCTGGCCTATGTTCTTAGTAGGATATTTTGTAAAAATAAATTGGGCTGAAATTTTTGAGACCTTATATGAAAAAAATTTATTTATGTTCGTATGACCTAAGTTGTATGACCACAACATGGCTTCTTACATATGTCCTAAGTAGTACGTTTTGTAAAAATAAATATAGCTTAAATCCTTGAGGTCTTATTTGAAGATAAGAATGTATTGCATATGCATTCACAATTGAAAGATTATTCTTTCACGAACCTTTCTAGAGCATTAACAATCTGCTGACCATATTTAGATATTCTATTTCACTCGTTTTTAAAATAATCTAAACGTATTGGCAATTCCTCTCAAATTTACAATCATTTTCTTTAAATAATTACTAAACAAAATAGAAATATTACTTATTCTAACATATAATATAGAAAAATATTTTCACAATTAGATCAATCAAAATATGTATCCGTTCGATTGAAGCCTGTAATTAATTGGGTTTAAACTAAATTTATCGTATCCTTTTTAGACTAATTAAGGAAAATTAATATTCTAATTGAATTGAAGTAAATTTAACGTTAAATGGAAATAATTTAATGTGATTAATTTTATAATTGTTGCAAAATTGCAGGTCAATTAAGAAATGGAATACACTCTTAAAAGCCTCATACATTTAAGGTAATTACGTCCAGCAAACCTGCACATATTATATTGTACATTTTAGAAATTTATGAAAATTTGTCCTTCAGTTATTTGTGTACAGATTTTGATAAATTTAAAACAAATTTTACTGCATTTATTATATATGTCTCTGGTATTTAATTACCTCTGCTGAAAATTAATAATAAACAATTTTTTTTAAACAAGCTTTTTATAAAAGATTAGCCCCAAAATTTTTTAGTGTTGTCTCGTAAATGGATAGTATTTGGGGATAAATTAAGATATCGAATTTTTTCGCCAATCTGTATATGAATGAGTAGTTTGACCTTTCTCGAAGCCTAAGAAAGTTTCTCCTGTCAATGCTATTATGCAATACAAAACATAGAAACACGTTGAATCTTTTGTATTGTATAATAGTATAGAGCTAAAAGGAGACTATATTAAAAAATAAAATGAATTTTACACATAAACCGTGTTTTCTTGTCAAGGCCAGGTATTATTCATACAGCCATCGTATAAAGTGACTTTAAAGTTAGATAATCAATGTTTACGCTAGGAAATCTAACGTTGGATGGACTTAAATGTAATCTTGAGCGCTGATCATATTCTTACTGCCACCTGCCTATGTAATTTATATTAGACGGAGACGACAGAAAGCGTTCAGCACTCAAGGAATCAATTAAGCTTAACTTATGAAGATATGTGTGCGTACTAAATTATGAAGATATGTGTAGCGGATTACGAAAAAGGGTACAGCAAAATTTGAAGTAACGATGTGGCAACAAATTTTGTGTTGAACTTGGTGAATCCCCGAGATTGCCATAAGATATGTTGCAATGAGCCTAACGGGCAACATTTCTTTCGTAAATGTGTTTTCGTAACATATAACTGATTTGGAAGGTTGACAATCAGTGGAAGACACACTTCCCTCAGAGAGGTCTTGATCATGGTAAACTGATGAAAATATGGAACGAATGGGAGCTCTTAACAGATCAGACCGTCTATTGGGCTCCATGAAAGGCTCAGAAGAAAAGGGCTTTCGCATCAGATTGATGTAATATATCAAATTGTCGTCGAACATCATGTTTCCAAATCGAGCGAAACCGATTTCGAAACAAGGAATTTGGGGATTTCTGGTTGGCTTAATGTTTTGAGTTGACGTAGAGCCAATACTCGTAATTCTGTGGCCTTGTGAGCCTGCCAATTTGAATGTATCAAAGTCTGATTCGATTTTTACAATAGATATATTTTCTATAAATCGATCTATTTCTATATTTACTCTAGAATATTTTGTATGTTTTCTCAAAAATATTCTACAGTAAATACTAAAAATACAAAGTAAAAGTTATACTTAATGATGAAGAAAGTGTAATTTTTGGGCTAAGTATAGCCCACGGTAAATAATTGAAGAACCTAAGAAATTATAAATTATACGAATTGAATTAAATTGCCATAATGGCAGATATTCATACTCATATTGACGCAGTTGACATTTAGATCTTGCAGACATAACAACGCCTCGTCACACGGCAATTTCCATCAAAGAGTTTTTGTCGTAATATGGGATTCCTGTGGTTTTCCAGCCACCTATTCTGGATGTCATCTTTATACTATAGATAATATCTAAGGAAGAGTTACCGATGATCCGAAGGCTATTCCAGTTGAAACCTTCCAGCACTGCTATGCAGAGTCAAAATAATATCTCTGCCGATGTGTGGATAACATTGATCTATAAAACAAACGGAGACCCCCCTCCCTCCAAAATAGTATCATTTCTCTTTTTACCACACCTCGTTCAGAAACAGAAAATATATTCTAGCTTTTATCTTTCAAAAAAAAAAAATACAATTCTTTTAAAAAATATGTACACATTTACATGAATATATAACCAAATCTCTCATATATGAATATATGATTAAGAAATCTATGGGCCTACACATATATTAAAATGATTTATATTTATTTTTTTTCTGTCAAATCAAAGACATTGTGGCGTCTCCAAATATTACAACTAATAAAATTTTATATCAACGCTATAGTATTCTAAGAGTATGAATACAAAAACATATGTGTGCATATGTGTACATACACAATAATTGAACTACTATACGTATGTATGCATTGTGTATGTATGTTATATAAAAAAAATCTTCTTTGTGTATATTAAAAAATATAAGAATAAACATAATTTTTGATAAGATAACAAAATATGTTTACTTTTAATTTAATGTTGCAATAATCAGAGTTTCAAGTGATAATAATATTACAAAGACGCTGACGGAGAAGGAATAATGAGAACAAAACAAATAATTGTGAGAGAGACTGAAGTAAAAGAAAAAATTATTCAACACTAAAATAAAACTATAAGTAGGATAAAGGCAAAAAATGTATTATTAAAATCACATTTTTCTTTCACAAAAAAAAAACTAAATTTTCAACTATGAAAAAATTGTGAAAATTATTTTGGGGAGCTTAAAAAAATGAAAAGCAAATTTGCTTTTAGAAAAAAGGAGAAACTGATCCCGAGATGAGTGATAAATGATGAGTTAGAAAAATTATTAAGAAGAAAAAAATATCACATCATAATCTCCAACCAAACATTCAAAATTTAAAAAGGAAAAAAAATTATAATTTATATATAAAATTTATATAGGACTTAAAAATGTAAACTATCTTGGTGGCCAATTTAATTTTCAAAATACGATGACAGTTAAATGAAGAAGAAAAAAATATCCGAAGAAAGAAAAATGAAAAAAAAAAACAATAGCCGCATATAAAAATACAGTTGACATTTTAAGGATAAAAATCCTTCCAACCACACAGTCTACTTACTTGCTTACTTTCTATACTATTTTATGTATTGTAGTAGATGATACACTCTCTTATATATGAATTCAAAATTGTGCAAATATCGCAGATGAATGACAGATGAACGTGTATATTTATATGGCAGATTTGTATGAGTGTGTATATTTAATATAAGTTGCGTTTGCATATAGTTTAACCAGTATAGAAATAGACAGAATCCAAATTGTCGCGACACAATGGCGCCACAAAATGGTTTTCTTTTCTCATCGCATTCAAACAAACCAACAACAAAAAAATATATTAAAACCGAAAATATTTTTTTCCAAACTATTTTTACTGCAAAAATACCATTACTTATAGTATTCTTATTAAAAATTAAGTTTATATTATCAAATTTTTAAATATTCATATCTGAGAACAGCATTAATTCATGTTTACGTAAAATTAAAAATAAGATACTTATGAAAATAAAAAAAAATCAATTTGGAATTTAATTTAAGTGGATTTATTTGCAAAAAAAAACTAGTAAATATTTTTTAAGTATATTTATTTAACTTACCTTAAAAAACCAAAAAGTATTGGGTATAGAAAAAATATTATGATCTTCTCTTAGCAGAAAGTTTATTTAGTATCTGTAATAAAGTAAAATAAAAATTAACATAATTAATAATTATTGAAATTCTTTGTTTTAAAAAAAATTTTTGATTATTTTTGAAGAAAAAAAAATAACGCCATTTTGAGAAAGTTTTTATTTTAAACAGTAACACAAATATTCATATACGAGAGTATACATATGTAAATATATGTGCGTGTCCCAAGCAGAGTAGGACGACCCTGCTGGCGACTGTGGTCAGGTCAATCCAGCTCTATACGGCATCGATTTGGGCGGTTGCGCTGAATCGAACAAACTTCATACGTAGAGTTTTATCAGTCTATCATAGCGGGTCATTGAGAGTAGCCTGCGCATTCCGAATGGTGCGATACGAAACCGTGTGTGTTCTAGCCGACATGACACCGATCGGAATTATGACAGATTAGCGGCGAAGGCTGTACCGCCGGATATGTCGGAGAATCACTGTGCTGCGATAAGAGGCTTATACGGAAGAAAGTAAGTAATACAGGAGGCGATGGTTAAGCCGTTGGGATTTTGCTTTCGATGGAAGATGGACTCCAACGGAGGACCCTTCCATGGAAGACTGCTTCCTATCCCAATCGTTGACCAGACATGAACGTTATCGTGTTCACCAATATCGCTTTTCATAAGATAATAGCCCAATGTGCGATGTTTCTGCGATGACTGTCCTTAAAATACTCCGTCTGAATGAGCAGAAACGGAGGCGGTAGTAGTGGAGGATGCGGAACGCGTCTGATTTGACTGTACGTGATTCCGAGTGTAAAGAGAGAGGACAAAATGAAGTATGTTGGCAAGCCCCTGACGATAAGCCATCTTATTTGATTCTATCCAATTCCGAGTGGACAGAGCGGAGGTGCAGATATATGTTGGCATACTCCTGATGTTGGGGACGCTGAAGTCTTAGGAGCTTCTCGATATTTTCACGGCAACAGTGGGAACGGAGATGGTAATTGTAATTCATCAGAATAATAATTTAAACGGAAAACTATACCTATTATGATCAATTATTAAAAACAATTTAATTTGATTCTAATCTAAATAGAAGAAAACTCAATAATGAATAGATTCTGATACGATTTACATGACACTTTTTTCGTGAGATCAAATTTTCGGAAAGTATCTTAATACCAGTTAAAATTTTTCAAAATATTTCAATCAAGTCTTTTACATTTTTTTGTTTGTTTTACATTTTTTTGTTTGTGAATATAACCTTTCAGAATAGCCAACAAATGCCTATTCTGAAGGGTTATATTTCTTTTATGGGATAGAAAAAATGTTGGACTAAGTGTATTGATCTAATAGGAGCAGTTGTTGAAAAATAAAATAATTTTACACTAAAAATGTTTTTTCTTGTCAAGGCCATGTATTAATCATACAACCCTCGTATCCTGTACATTTGGAGCCCCACTACCATGGTAGTCACATAGTTAAGATTATTTTTGACATATTTAAATAATTAATTACTTAAATGGAACAATGTTTGAATTTGGTTAATTTATTTTGCTTGAGACCACCCTAGAAGAACTAAAAGGAGGTTACAAGGAGGAAGCCTCTTCCTCGCATTTGAGCGAATTTAATTTTAAAAGAATTACATTAAGTAAGCAACAATAATATAGCCTATTAAAAATTAAGATATTGTTTTGTATGCATATGTAAATGTGTGAGGTTATGTGTATTTTTCAACAAAAAATAAATATTATTTTGCAATAAATGTTATTTACTAAATAAAATTTAAAAAAAACGGAACACATTTTTCAAGGGGTGCAAGCTGTCTTAAACTATTTTGTATCCGTAACTTTCTAAATAGCAGAAAACTCCACAATGAATAGGTTCTGATACCATTTACATGATACTTTTTTCGTGAGGATTAAAATTTCCGAAAGTATCTTAATCCCAGTTAAAATTTTTCAAAATATTTCAATCAAGTCTTTTACATTTTTGTTTGTTTTAAGTAGCAATAAACCGAAACGAATAGCAGTGAATTTTGATGTTGTTGACTTTTAAAATGGCGTTACTTTTACCACATCCTTTTTCAGTTGCCATTAAAAATGTTAACAAACTAGCACTTTTAAATATTGTATTTTAAGGATATTGTTTTAGTTTGGAAAAAATAATTGTCCCTCTTTTTTCGACTTGGTGGACAATTCATGGCATATCCTTAGACCTCAGAACTAACGACGAAATTTCTAATAGCTTTCGTAAGAATTTTAAAAATTGGCTCTGGCCCCCTAGAATTTTAGATCCACAATCTTAAGAATATGCGCTAACTATTATTATAAGATTCAAATATTTTCGATAGTAAAAGATTTTCAAAGCGATAAGTATCCTATACAAGATGAAAATTATATGAAAAAAATCTCTTGTATTATTATTTTATTATTTTTTAGCTAATCACTTTTATTATCACTTTTAGGAATCTAACATACAAAACACAGTTCATACAAAGCTAACTTTTTATAGAATTTAGAAAATATTCTAAATTTTGCTATCATCATTCTTTCGTCCTTTTCTTTATATATTACTTTTTACTAGAATTTAGTTTAATTTTTATATTTTCTTTATAGCCAAAGCCAGAGTGGATAGAGTCAATAATATAGTAAACTTTATGGCTGTAAAATAAAAATTACTGCTGTGTGATGGTAGAATTCCTTCATAGGATTTGAACAAAACCAAAAGGAACAGAGAGAAAAACATTTTGCAGCACATTTTTCTACATATCGTACTTGAAGCTTACTGGCGATAATAATGGCAATATCAAGGTTGATGGTGATTCGGATGGCGAAGCCAATACCGATGCTGATGCCGCTACCGATGCCAGCCAATGTCGATGTCGATGTTGAATGGAGCCATCGGAGATTGGCGCCCGACAGACGGGAATCTCTATTTTGCCCACCACATTAACAACCCCCTGAAATACAACATTTCACATTTCTCTTCTTCTTATTCTCCTTCCCTTTCCTCCTCTTTGTTTCTATTAAAACCATCCAATCGCTAGACGGAAAATAACACCCCGATTAACTCTGCCTTCTTGTTGATAGAATCAGAATTATTCCAAACTTTGTACTATTGTAGATTGCTGTTCGGTTATCAACTCAATGAGCAATACTACCACTCTAGAAACTCTAGAAACTCTGATGTTAGACTAGAAGAATACAACATTTCTCACAGTATCGTACTGTTCAAAAAAAAAAAACAAAAAAAAAAAAATTCAAAAAAGTCGCGTTCCATTGTGGATTGCAGCCAATATACTCGTACTTACATACATATGAGTAGGTATCTATATATGTTAAACATTGGTAGATACACGCATATTTATGCTTATACATTTTATGGAATGGGTTATGGGATATTTTATTGGACAAAAGATGGATCCATTTTGTATGGGCCGGGCAGGACCATGCTCTCAACAACAACTTTTTCCTATGATTTTATTTAATCCCGCTCCCAAACTCCTACTAAGAGGGTTCATAGAACTGATTAAAATAAACCCGAAATGAGTTAAGGAGGTTGAGGTAATATTCACCCAAAATGAAAGACGGCTCGCTACAATCATAAGAAATAACTTCCATACAAATATGAACTTTCAGAGTGTAAATACGAAAGCCTCTTCCCTAAATCGACTTCCACCTCTATCGTACTTTTTCCATCATAATAATTTTAATACATTTTCTTATATATGTTCATTAAAATATGGTATGTAAGAGCACACAAGGATAAAAAAATCTAAAATAGCTCCTCGAAAGAGGCCAAAGTCAGAGTGGCAAAAGATCCACATATTCTTCGTGTATTGTACACAAATAAATATTAACCTGAAATTTTTTATCCATAATTCAACGAAATTCAAATATATTTTAGACAAATAATAATACAATGTGCGATGTTTCCGCGATGACTGTCCTAAAAATACTCCGTCTGAATGAGCGGTTTAGACAAATAATAATACAATATAAAAGTATGATAGCAGATATGATATTATTTACTAAATATATGTATATTGAATATAAATTGATCTTTAATAATCAATTAAAAACATTTTTTTTTTAATTTTATAATGTCAAATTCATCAACATTAGTGGTTTTTATTATCAGGAAAAACAACAAATAAATAGTTCTCGAGGAAAAAAGTTTTCTTTTTTGAAATTGTCAAAAATGAGAAATATTTTATAATATCAAAATTAATTAGAAAATGTTAAACCGTACAAAATTTAAATACAAAATTAAAATTATATACTATAAGATTAAATCAACCGAAAAACTTATTTTAATAACACCCCTGTTAAATTTTCGTCAATATTCTTAGTTTAGTTATCACTTAGTAGCCAATAGATGTTGTTGTACGAAAACCTAGGCATTACTTGTTCAACCTTCGTGAATGGCTTTCAATAACCCAAAAGTAAATACTCTTAAATAAATTGTATGTAATATTAAATAATTTTCTGAGACCAAAGTTATTCCTTTGTCGAGCGACTGAGACCTAAGCTGGTACAGGGTCTACCAATAGATACTTTTTGTATGAAAATTCCGTCATTCTTTATTGAAATAAAATATACGTTTACAGACATCAACCCTTTTTACAAAATTTTCTAACACATTTTTGCTTAATTGGGGCTCTGTTTCACGGATAACGCGGTTGTTTTCGGTTTTGAGCTATTGAATTGTTTCCAAAGGCGTTAAATCTTTCAAAATTACATGTCAATTGAACTTGATTTTCGCTAAACCGATTGTTTCTTGGGCAGTGTGGCGCCGCCCTGTTGAAACCACAAGTCATTGAAATCTATGTTATCAAAAAAAAAACCATAAAAAATTTGCTACCATGTTCTGTAGCGCACTCTATTGACAGTCACTGTAGCACCAACTTCATTCTCGAAAAATACAGACCAACGATGCCTCCGGCCTATAAAGCGCTCCACACAGTGACACGTCGATGAACATAATTATTGATCAATAACTGATCTTGTATTTTCAGGAAAAAGTTTTTTCCTGTGTGACTACTTGAAGCTAAAGGTTTGCATCAACAAGCCAAGGACCCTAGACGAACTTAAGGGTATCATCGACCAGGAAATCGGTCAAAACACTTGGAAAAGTGATGGAACATGCTGAATAACGGTCACATTACGCTGTTAGAGTACAGAGTCACTATTCGCGTGATATCATATTTAAGAAATACTCATAACAAATCTCCCCTAATATGAAATTGCCCCCATTTGGAAGTGAATCACTTGAACAGTATGCATGTGTGCATAAGCTTTAAGGTTGTATTGCGTTTCTTGGCTTCAACTGACGCTTCAATCTTCTATCCTAATACTCTACCAGGTGTATAAGCTTAAATCCGCTGTTTATTATTACAAAAACACTTTTTTTTTTCATAGAAAGCAAAAACAAATTTATTCAAAGTACTTGTCCTCGCTAGCTGCACATTTTCCCATCTCTCGGCCAATTTGGGGATACCACACCAAAAAGATTCCTCCTCTTTCGAAGCAAACCACTCATCAAGCCATTTTCGGACGTCTTCGTTAGAATCGAAGTGCTGCTCAGCCAGCGCGTGGCCCATTTACGAAAACAGGTGGTAGTCGGAAGGGGCCAGGTCTGTCTGGTGAATAAGCGGGGTGGGGTAGCACCTCCCAGTAGTTTCGGACCATTTTTGAAGTGTGCGATGGTGCGTTGTCGTGAAGGAAAATCAGCTTGTTATGTCTTTGTTGATAATCCATCCTTTTTTCACGCAGAGCACGAAGCAATTTGATCAGTTCTTGGTGGTAGCGGTGGACATTGACAGTTTTACCAGGAAACGCACAGTATCGTCTTCCTTCCGAAATGATTTGGTCTTGGGGAAGATGTTGATGGTTGGCCGGGATGCAGGAACGACTTTCTGTGTTGTCTGGCGACCAAGATTTCCCATGTGATTTGCATCGCTCCATCTGCCTATCTTTCAATTCATGCGGCACTTATTTTCCGATCTTTTCAATCTTCCCCATGGCACGCAGATGCATGGAAATGGCTGGTTGAGTAACACCCAATTGCTCCGCGAGCATATTTTGCGATTGGGTATCGTCTTCGTCCAAAAGAGTTTGCAATTGATGGTCCTCAACCTTCCTAGGCCGATTTTCACGCTTTTTGTCCCACAAGTCAAAATTTCCGTGTTTGAACCGACGGAACCAATCTCGGCACGTTGTTTCCGATAAAGCACTGTTACCATAGGCCTCCATAAGCATTCGATGCGCTCCGGCAGCCGATTTCTTCAAATTGAAGCAGAAAAGCAGAGCTTCCCGCATATGCTCTTTTTCTGGCACAATAAAATGTATGGCGTGTCCATGGTAGCTTAATACGCTCACTCACGCCATCTATGACCAAACAGAGGATTTAAGCTTATACACCTGGTATATTCTAAGCGTAAACCTTCTACTGTAAACGTGTCAAAAACTGAATAGCAGAACTGTTAACAAGGTAATTTCAACCCTATTGAAAAAAATTGATGGACCCATTTCTTTTTAGATAATATTGTTAAAAAAATCGTCCAAGAAAATAAAAATTAATCTTTTCTCCCAATGGTCTAAGACCTATTTAGAAAATAACAAACAATGGTCTAAGACTTCGGAATATCATACACAAAAAGATTTTCGTGATTCTAAATAGCTTTTAATATTTTTGGTAAAATAATATTTCTACTTAATAGCCACCCAGTTGTATATTTTTAAGCAAGATTCCTTTTTCTAAATTGAAATTTTAAATCTAAATTAAATATAATAAATAAAAAAAAATTTTAAAGACAATATTCTCAAATTGTGCGTTTTATATTTTTAAGTGCTTTCAAAATATGTAATTTAATATCACATACTTATTTATGCAAATACTACTTATGCAAAAGTCCACCCAACTTTCTAATCTAAACTAAAGATTCTTTTTTTTTTTCATACACAAAAAAAAAAACAAAAATGAATCAAATCCCAGTTCCGTTTATCGTCAACGATTTCTAGTTGATTGTAAACCCTCAATTTCGATGACTCTTATAGGGTGGGATTTGATAAAAGTTAATACAAACAACAAAGTAAATACGTACACAGTTAATAAAATCCATACAGACCTTAATTGTAAACAGTTTACTTTACAGATGAACAGAGGTTTTATCGATAGTGTTTTTAGTTGTTTATTTTTTTCCGTCTTCTTTAAGAACTCAGATATTTTTTTCTTTTTCTCCGAATAGATAAAATGTAAATAATTCAAAAAATAAAAGTGAATGCATATTTTTTGGATGCCCTCGTATGTTTACGGTTAAGTTAGTGGGGATAAGGTTTCTAATGTTTGTGGAATTTAACACCGTTATTTAACATAAGTTAAAGACGGACGTTATGTTTAAAAATTCGTTATGTAAACATATCAGGAAAGATATGTTTGATATTTTGTGTTTGGTATTCTAAGAATCTTCCCTCAACAAAAGGGTATATTATAGAGTACGATTGACGTTAGTTCTACCAAAATCAAACTATTTTTCTACAATACGATTGGAAAACTGAATAAATCGATAGCAAACCAATTGAAAATAACAGTTTCAGAAGAGTTTATTAGTAGAAAATTGTTCTTAATTAATCATAAAAACGAAGCTTGGAAAAGGCTCTAGATAAAGAAGTAAAACTTTTATTGCATAATCCCCAATTTGAGATTTCGATAAAACCCTTTTTAAAAAGATATTCAAAATACTCATATTTTGTTGAGGCAATCTTAAAATGAGGCTCATCTAAATAAGATAAAAAAACGAATTTTTCAAAAAATAATCAAAAATCAATGCCAGAGAAGTTTTTAACTGAACTACGAGGGTTGTATGATTAATACCTGCACTTCGGCAAGAGATGGTGCTGCTACTATTTAAGCAACTCTATTTTCGTAAATATAAAATTTGACACAAATCCTGTCAAATTTTCAAAACAGTTGCGTCATTTAGTCTGCGAGTGCTAATTATTCAAAGTGAACAACTTTGGTAATTTTATAACAGAAAAAATCTAATTCCGAGCAGTGATAAAATGTTGATGATTTTACAATAAAAAGCAAACGAATGATGTGATAAAAGAACAACTTAGAGAAGTTTAGGGGACTCTGCACCGTCATTATGGACCATCAAATATTCGACAGCTGAATTTAAATGCGGTCTTTGCAAGTATTTTTTATGAAAAACATCGAAGTCGGTATTGTTTTAAGAGAAGCTCGAAGATTTTCGGCGTCGATTCAGAACTTATAACGACACAGGATTCATCAAAGTACACTAGAGGGTATTCCGTGGCGATCCGACGCCAAAGAAAGCCAAGGCGACTTCATCGGCCAACAAAGTTAATCCATGTCGATTACCTTGAAAAGAGCAAAACGGTTAATAACGAGTATCATGCCTGCTAATTTCAACGATGCTGTGAAAGAAATACGTCCGCATTTTTTGGAAGAAAACAATTTTCTTTCATCAAAACAATGCACAAGTGCACCTTTATGTCATCGCCATGGCAAAATTACCATAAGTTCGGATACGAATATCTTCCGCATCTAGCAAATTCGTCAGATTTAGCCCCCAGCGATTATTTCCTATTTTGCAAAAATACCTCGGCAGAAAGAAAAAATTTGTCTCAAAAGATGAGGTGAAGGCTCCAACAAATGCCTATTTTGAAGAGTTATATTTCTTAGATGGCATACAAGAAAGATGATTTTCTTTCATCAAGACAAGGCACGAGGGCGCACTTATGTCACCACCATCGCAAAAGTGCCATAAATTAGGATAGGAATAGCTTACACCAGATTTATCGCCCAGCGATTTTCAAAAAAAATGCCTCGGCAGAAAAAATTTGGCTCAAAGGATGAGGTGAATGCTCCAATAAATGCCTATTCTGAAGATATTTCTCTGATGGGATAGAAAAAATGTTGGACTAAGTGTATTGATCTAATAGGAGCAGTTGTTGAAAAATAAAATAGTTTTACACTAAAAATGTTTTTTCTTGTCAAGGCCAGGTATTAATTATACAACACTCGTATCATGTACATTTGGAGCCCCACTACCATGGTAGTCACATAGTTAGGTTTACTTTTGACATATTTAAATAATTAATTACTTAAATGGAACAATGTTTGAATTTGGTAAATTTCTTTTGCTTGAAGAATCTCATTTGAAAGATGGCACTGTACTTGAAATAGAACCTCATAGAATACGGAGCAAAAGCATTTTATAAAAATGATCAATAATACACAGATTATATAGGGTTTTCCAAAAAGAGTGATATAATTTCTTTTCAAAAAAAAAAAAAACTAATTGTTAAGGAAATTCAAATGTTTTTTATTTAATGTGAAGTAACATACAATCGATACAATTAAGTTTTTAATAAAACGTCATTCAAATGTCCTCCACGACTTCTTTTGCAGGAACGAATTCGATGAACCCAATTTTCGAGCACATTTTCCACTAAATCAAGTCATATGTCATGAATAAAACGTTCAATATTGACTTCTAAAGCTTGAAGAGAGTCTGGTTTATTGCTACAGACCAATGACTTCAAATAACCCCACAAGAAATAGTCTAATGGTGTTAAATCACAACTTCTTGGAGACCATTCAATGTCACAATTTCTTGAAATAATCGAATCTCCAAACTTTTCTCGCAATAATTCGGTTGTTGCACGTGCTGTGTGGCACGTAGCCCCGTCTTATTGGAACCAGATGTTGTCAAGATCAACTTCTTCCATAAAAAGTTGGTTACCATCGATCTATACCGTTCTCCATTGAAAGTAACGGTGTTACCAGCTTCATTTCGAAAGAAGTACGGACCGATGATTCCACCAGACCAAAAAGCACACCAAACTGTCAATTTAGGTGAATGTAATGGGTGTTCATGAATAATTTGTGGATTTTCTTCGCACCAGAATCGACAGTTTTGTTTATTTACCGCACCACTCAGATGAAAGTGAGCGCACGAAAAGTTGCAATTGGAGAACGACTATTTTGATAATAAAATTGAATAATTTGTAAACGTTGTTCTTGCCTATATCTTTCCATGATGAAATTGTAAACATTACTGAATACAATGAAAAAAAAGACAGATCATGACATATTACAAATGGCCGAAACGTCACTTAGAAATCATATCACTCTTATTGGAACACCCTATAGATGATAGGGTAGTATAAATTATTCGTTATCGCGATGGTCAAAATCAATGAGTTATAGAAGCAATACGGACATTAACTCATTGATTTTGGCCATCGTGCTAACGGATGTGTGCACTTGTATATTGTCTTGATGAAACAACACTTTCTCGTTCGTCAGATGCGATTGTTTTTTGTTGATTCCATCACTAAAACGATGCAGTAAATTCGCATAAGAATCGCCGTTGAGATTGTTTCATCTTTTTGAAGATAATCAATAAAAATTATCCCACGCGCATTCCAAAAAACTGACGCCATGATTTTGCCAGCAGATGGACAATTCTCCAATTATATACAGATTATAAATAAGAGACTAGACAAATTAGCTGTGAACAAATGATAGGCTACGTACTGTGTTTGATCACAAAAAACTCTACACAAAGCAACTCTTTTCAAAAAGTCAAATAGAAAAATTTGAAAAAGCAAATGAATGCTAGAATTTAAAAAAAAATATACTTCCTTATTTGTGAAATTTCTTAACATTACAAACTATCGTAAATTCATTAATTTCGGACATCCTTTAGATTCAGTTCTTCACGGAAGTTGAACTCTAAAAAAAACTGGCACAAAACCAAAAGGAAGATTCACCTTATTGTTTGTGACAAAACATAACAAACAATTCCGTAATATAATATATCATATCACATACGTCTATCAAATCCTGTTAATTTATATATTTTGTCGATAATAGAAAATTTGGAAGTAGAAAATGTACAACACAAGAAGAACAATGCGTAAACAAACACAACAAAAAAAACATAATAAAATAAACTAAAAGGAACAAATATCTTAATGATGGTAATTTCTTAATTGCGCGCAAGTGGATAAATTATAATCCATCTTCAAAAGGATTAGAAACATAATAGTCGGCTCGTCTATAAGAATCATACACCGAATCCAAACTGTACAACCATTCTAGGGTTATCCAAATGTTAACCCTAGAATCCTAGCCAGGATTTATCTGGCTACTGTCAAGAAGCGACATCATATTCTTTTGGATTTCTATTGACTTAATTCAGAGTTTCAGTTCCCTGTTATTCCTTTTTAGTCCTAATTAGGCCCTATTCAATTACACTATGTTTTTGTCCTTCCTTTTTCCCACACAGACGCATTTTCACCATCCAATGATAATATGTTTTCTAATAGTACAAAGTTTCTCTTACTTTCATATTCTTTTCTTTTAGTCATCACTGATAAATTTTTTTTTGTAGAATATTTTTCTTAGTTGTCTTGATCATATTTGATTCTAATCTATTCTAGTCTATTTCGTCTATGGTAGTATATACAAAGTTGATGGCATCGATTTCAATATAAATAAATACACACACTCGACTGAACTCCTCGATTAGTTGTCAACAGTGAGTGAAGCCACGTGCGTCGTACACTATGGTTTCCTTGTGCCTGATGTGATGATTATACAAAAGATAAACGGAACATAAACAAACAGCTACGATTTAGATTTTGATAAATTTACCTAATCAGAGAATGAAATTTTTAGTGATGTCAAGAAATGATATAAAGACAATTTTCTAGAGTTTGTTCAGTCCAATTTTTGAAATATTCCGAATGGTATTCATATAATTTTGACGACTCAATAAATTTTGAGTTATTATTAATTGCTTTTAATCAATAATAGATCAATATTTATATTTGAATGTTTTTTTCTGTTGAAAATTAGCAAAAGGATTTTTAATAAAAAAAATATTTATTGGAAAATAAAATTTTATTAAACACACTTAAGAGTCAGATTTTCATTATATTGCTTGAACCTTGCTATTATCGATGGGATATACAATCATTTAAATAGCCACCACGAGACTTCTTACAGGACTCGATCGTTTTGAGATAATTTTCGATGAGTTTTTCGGACATTTAGAGGTGTAGTTGGGTCATTACAATACTTGACGGATGTTGGTTTTTAAATACTCTAAAAGTTGAGGTAAATTTTATAAAACATATGGTTCTGGTGAAAATCCTAACATGACCATAGCGGTCATAATTACCGATAACGGTCTCGCATTCTTCATTTTCAAAGAAATGCATTTTTTCTCTCCAGTGTACATAAAACAGTCACTTCTAACGGATAAAATGGTTTCGCCACAGACACTTGTGGTTTTTCAGACCCTCATACGAGGTCTGTTCAAAAAGTATCACGAATTTTGAATTTCCGCGGGCTACGTATATTCGATTTTCGATTTTTTGTGGCGTTATGTTGGTACTCATGTCTCTCACTTATGCCGACAAGATCGGCCATTTTGAATGTTCAGTTAATTTTTGCTTGCACGTGTTTTGGCTCGTCTTCGATTTTTGCCCATTCCAAAAAATGGATTAAAGAATCTATTTCGGGAACAAGAAAGTCACAGGGGGGGGGGGGGTAGCAGATCTGGGTAATACGGTGGCTGCGGTATTATTAGTGTGTTGTTTTTGGCCAAAAATTCGCGCACAAGCAACGATGCGTGAGCAGGGGCGTTATCATGGTGCAAAAGCCAATTTTTGTTCTTCCACAAATCCGGGCGTTTCTGGCGGATTGCTTTACGCAACTTGCGCATAACTTGCAGGTAATATTCCTTATTGTCCGTTCTATCCTGTGGGAAGAACTCATGATACACCACGCCCCTGCAATCGAAGAAAACTGTAAGCAAAACCTTCATATTCGACCGCTTTCGTTGGGATGATTAAGCTTTGTGCGGCCGCTTCCATTGAGATGATTAAGCTTTGGTTTCCACGTCATTACCATAAACCAATGATTCGTCACCAGTTATGACCCAAAAATCGAAGACGAGCCAAAACACGTGCAAGCGAAAAAGCTGTCAAAAATTAACTGAACATTCAAAATGGCCGAACTTGTCGGCATAAATGAGAGACAAAAGTACCAACATAACGCCAGAAAAATCGAAAATCGAATATACGTAACCCGCGGAAATTCAAAATTCGCGATACTTTTTGAACAGACCTCGTATATGGTAATTTTGTTTATTACCACATCCACAAATGAGCCTCATCGCTGCAGAAAATTTTGTTGGACAACGTAGAAATCGCCCCTTTGGTATTATATTGGTTAGTCGAAAAAGTTCGTGGTGTGTTTTAAATAAAATAAAAACGCTTAAACCAAAGTGTTTAAATCAATTTATTCAAACCAAATATTCTCCTACAATATATTATGGACAATGTTTCGTAATTTTTCGGGCAGAGTCATGATTCCATTAGTATAGAACTTCTGTGGTTTCTAGTTAAAAAAGTGAATCAAGAGGATTTCACAGGCCTATCTTGAAGCAAACTTGGTTCTACTTAGAAAGTTCGCCAGAGATCAAAACAAAATATAGTCGGAGAGTGCTATGGCTGGGCTATACGGTGGATGCATCAAAACTTACTAGGCAAGCTCTCTTAACATAAGCGACTCACCAAAGATGTGTGTGGATTTTTCAATTCTGGTCGTTTTCTATCAATCTATAGGCGTAATCTACCGAGTTGCTCACTCCGATCAGAACATCGAAATTTCTAAAACGAAAGTGAGCGAACTACCAAGTATTTGTCGAAGTGTTATTGTTAAATATAGCGAATTTTCTCCTTATTTATGATACATTTTTGAATTTGAATAACTATTCGATATACTACACTGATTTAAATACTATTTTGAGCTACACAAAGCTCTAAGTGTCACCTTTCAAACGCGCCTCTAGTGTTGTTACAATTCAACTACTGGTTACTGAGTTATTTGCTTATAACTCCATCTGTCGGAAAACGACATAAACTATTAATATTTAGATAGTTTTTAATTGAGTAAACAATTAAAAATCAGAATTTTCATTAAGCATAAGTGAATAAATTTCTGACAAATACAAAAATAATAACAAAGATTATTTTCAATGCATTTGCAATGCGACGTTCTTTGCTGCAAAACACCATAAGCAGACAACATTCTTTGTGGTTGCATATACTCAATACTACCAAAATATGAAGTAAAGGGTTAGTTGAGAGTATTATGCAATGATAAAATCATTACACATCTTAGACCAATAAAAATAGTTTTTTAAGAAATAAATAATTGGAACAAAGAAAGGACATACACGTATACATATTTAGTTGTATATACATTTTGAATTTATTTTTAATACGATGCTGTCTAAAACAAGGCAATTTCTATATATCAGGTAGTTTTTTTAAGTATTAACGAACATTTCTATAAATAATAAAATAATAACTTTAACTTTAATGTACGATTAATTTCCCACGAAAAAGTCAGGTAACATATTTTAACTTCGCAAAAAACATCGATTTAAGATATTACTCTTGAACATGTAACATATAAGAAAAGTAAATTAAAGCCAAAAAATCTATGATTAACTCGTTCGATACGAGCCTTCATTATGGCGACATTAAACATAGTGGGTCTTGTTTTCGATAGACGAATCTAATACAAACAAATAATGGGATCCATAAAACCAATTCAAATTAACAGTACTAAAATAGCTTATGTTATATAAAAATAATACAAAAAATATATACATTCTCGGCCAAAAGTCTGCGAACATATTTTCTAGAAATCATCAGTGAAAATTTTCACAAATCAAAAATCAATATTAGAATAAAAATATTAAAAAACAATCGTAATTTCCATTTATGCTCCTTTTTTTGCTATAACAGATCAAGTGCAATTACTGGGTTGTCCGGGAAGTAATTTCGTTTTTTTTATAAAGTGAATTAATATTTTATTCAATTAAATATTGTCCAGTCTGATCCAATACCCTTTGCCATCTTTCTGGCAGTAGGATGATTCCACGCTCATAAAATTTTGGTTCTTTGCTGGCAAAAAACTGATCCAAGTGATTTTTGACCTCCTCATTTGAATTAAACGTTTTACCTTCTAAAATATTTTAGACCGGAACAAATGATAATCGAAAGGTGCTAGGTCTGGAAAGTATGGAGGATGTGGCAGTATATCCCATTCAAGCTCTAAAAGCTTTTGTCGAGTGGTCAAACTTGTATGTGGTTTCACATTACTCTGTTGGAACACAATACATTTTCTATTGACCAATTCTGTCCTTTTTTCTTTAAGTGAATCATTCAATTTGTCTAACTGATGAAAGTACACTTCAGAATTGATTGTTGTGTTACTCGATAGAAGCTCAAAATAAACGATTCCTTTAAAATTCCACCAAACAGATAGCATAAACTTTTTTTTGATGAATATTGGCTTTCGAAGTGCTTTGAGCCGGTGCATCTTTTCTACTCCAGGATCGTTTGCTCTTAACATTGTTGTAGACAACCCATTTATCGCCCCCCAGTGATAATACACTTCAAAAATGGATCATTTTCTTGGCGTTTGAGAAGCAAATCACAAACGTCAATGCGACGGTACAAATTTTTTTTCCGTAAGAAGATGAGGAACCCATATGTCGAGCTTTGAGATTAAACATAGCCGTTTCAAATGTCAAAATACATATGATTATGCGGCTTAAGTGTGAAAAAATACAATTAAGTGCTCTGTTGAGGTTTGAGGTTGCTTTTCTACGGGTGGATTGGTATGAATTGAAGAAATTAAAAAAATATAGCAGTATCTAAACATTTTAAAGACGAATGCTCTTCCATCAAAACTTCGGTTAATTGGTGAAAGCTTCGTTATCCTCAAAATAGTTTAAAATTATGTCAAAACTTTCTTCGAAATAAAAATAAAACAAGAACATATTTCGGAAAATATGACATGGTGATAATCCGGTTTCAAATCCTTAGAAGTTTTATGAAATGAGCTAGACAGAAGGATGCGGTAGCTCTAGAACAGTATTTGCAATCTTAGAACAGTATTTCAAAGGATACGATAAAAGAACTGAGCGACGGACTGGCTAGAATCGTACAACCTGTCATTAAACCGAAAGGAGGTTTTTTCAATGAACAAATTTTTTTTAACGTGTATTTTTAATTTGATAATAATTAATGTACAAAAACTTCTTTTATATTTCGATTAAAGTTAATAGGGTTTAAAAAAAAATTTTCCTTTTTCAACTTGTTCATTTTAACTTTCGAGTTTTATGGAACTTTTTTCCTAAAACCAAACAACACCGACAACTCCAAAATTTAAGAATTAAATATCTTTTCTGTTAAAATACGTCCAAATTTAAATATATTAAAAAAAATTAAATTATGTATAAAAATTTGTATTAATATTAAAGCATTTCGAAAATATTGAACTAAAAATAATTTTGGTAAATAACCTTTTTGTTTTTAAGTACAAGCTTCATTTAAACAAAATTCCTATTTTAATTTCTAGTAGAAAAAATTAAGGACAATGTTTATAGGCATTATAAAATCACAGTTATTTAGTATATCTTTTAAATGTTTCTCTAATACTAAAACTTGAGTTTTTTTTATAGGCATTAATTGTTTTTTTTAAAAAAAAAAAGAAAAGTGATTCAAAACTACTAAAGCATATCTTTTTAGTTCATATTTGTTAAAACCGAATCAAGTGAAAATCGATTAACAATTTCTACTGCAAACACAATCAGTTAACATGTACGACTATGACTATTCCACAATAGCACTAAAGTATTTACTAAATATCCATACTACTAGAGTATGTTGTTTAAATGGTAAATTTTATAAATTTTATGACACATTATGTAAGATATTTTGTTGTCATGCATGGAGACGTATGAATGTATGCTTGCACTGGGAACAAATTTCCATATGAATTTGTTCATATTAAAAATATTACAATTCTAGCTGAGTGTCGATTTCTTACTAAAAATAAACATAAGAACTTCCGCAGAATGACATCATTTTCACCAGTTACTACTCTCCGTTCATATTTATGCTCATCTATACAAATAGTACAATTTTCTGCTGAATTGAAACTTTCTCGGCCTATGCGTGTGAATGGAAAAATAGAACCTATTTTTGTTTTTATTTAATTTCATTTCATTTTGTTTTTTACCTATGCGTTTTTTTTCTTCTTTTAAAGTAAAACATCACACCTACTATTCTATAACCGAAAGTATAGTATTTGTATCCCCTGTCAAATCCAATCAACCATCGAACCATCTAGCCATCCAGTCATCAACCAACCATCAACTATCAACTGAGAACTAGGAAACTAGGAACTGGGAACCATTAACCATCCGTCATGGGTTAGTGATCTGAACTATTTTCACTGTTTTTATGATTTAGAATTCGGTTTGTTCAGGTTGTTCTAAAAATATCGAAAACAGCCAGAATTCACGTGGTAATGGTATAGAACAGCATGTACAATTTCGATATTATCATTCCATAGATTTGAAGCGTTGAAATAAACATTTAAAAAAATCGGTGGATGCAAGGTGCATTCTTGCAGTCTCGACTGGAAGTGTAAATTTCGAGTGAGGAAATGCGCATAAATGGAAATAAACGTGTTGTGGATGCCTTTTATAAAAATTTTCCTAAATCAAAATGTCTGCTTTAAATTTACTATTTCATAATTATTGTAGTAATTTGATTATAAAGTTATCTAATTTACGCTTCGAAAAGTGAAGTTGGGAAAAACCAACATTTGAAATTCACATTTTAGCGCATTGATCTTGGGACTTTGGAATTTTCTCGAGATGAGTTGAAAAATTAAATCACGTGGTATCCAAGGCAAATATTATAGTTTGGACCTCTGTGGACATATATAGTTTCTTGGTTTAAATTGATTCGGTTATTTATCTGGTTTGTATAGTTATTTTTCACGTTCTTTTTTGTCAATTTTAAAGACATCGCCAAAAATACTTAAAATCAATAACATGAAAATTAATTTCAATTGTAATTAGATTATGATTATTGTTTGTTTGTGAGTAAAGTTCCTTAAACATGAGCTAGGGGTTATTTTCGTAGGACCACGATCCTGACGCCATATGGCGACTTTAAGTTTTGAGTGAGTAGGCATTACCAAACTGGTCTGTTTTACCAAATTAAACGAAGCTGGTATGTTTTTAGTAGAATAGAACAGAGGTAGTTAAATTTTGTGGAGCATGTTGGATCTAGGAGCTCCATAATTTTTTTTTTAAATTAATAAAAATTATTGGATCTAGGAGCTCCATAATGCTTGCTCAGAAAGAAGTTCTCAACTTGCTGACATTTGCTCAATGATGTCGAATTATTAACAGAATTCCACAGGTTTGGGAGAAAGGATGTATGTAATTTCCAAAAAGGAAGAATATGGATAAGAGCAGTATGCCCTATCCGAATTTTGAGCAGAGTTCGTACCCAGAATTTCTTTAAAGATATTGAGTAGACTGGTTTGTTGGTAGGTGGCCAATGAGATACTAAAAAAGTTTGTATTTCTACATATTGCTGAGGATGTTAATTGCAACCTTCTGTTAACAAGCGAGGCATGCGCGCAGGACACTGGAGAGTTTCTGCAGCCAAATGATCAGTACATTCATTTTTCATGAATTTCAGATGACCCGGCACCCAACGCAAATTAACACACCTCTTGTTGAGTAGGCTATGTCCAATCCCGTTGAGTACATGTTTGATTATGAGTATATATATGGAAAATAATTTGAATGCTAGTCGCCATTTTATACCTGAATCGTGTGTGCGCGATAGTGAGTATGGGCAGGATGAATTTTCGTATATCGTACGATATACGCACCCTGCTCCATTTGCCTATACCTGTGTAGGTAAAAAAAATATTTTCCTAAGAGCAACCTTTCAGATCCTTTGTAGCCCCTGAACAACATTTTATGAATTATGGCCCCGTAATATAGGTGCCGTAGAAGATGCGTTATTACCAGACGACATCTTCTCTAATTCAATAAGAAAAATTTCATTCAACGAAAAACATTTTTCCTGTTAATGTTCAAAATATGTGAAAAAGTGTTGATTTTTTTAATATCATTTTTTTAATAACAGACGCAACCAAATATTACGGCGAAAAAAATTAGAAAAACTTAAGATATTTTACATTTAACTTAAAGATCAGAGAATACAAAAATGCAGTTATTTAACCGAAAAGAATCTGGAGTATCTTTGGAATAAAGAAAATCAAATTTTAATTTTAGAAGTAAAAAGTATTCTTTTCAAATAAATTCATAAGAATTGACAAGAAATTATTGATTTTTTTTATTTTACTTGAAAATTTCAAAGATTGTAGAGGAAGAGAAATTTTAAATTTTGGATAAGACTTGAAAACTGATTACAAAATTTTCAATCTCAAAGTCAAGATTTTGGTTTAATTCCTATTTTTTGTATAGGAAAAATAAAACTAATTGCGCGGACGCATTCCAAATGTTGACTGTAGCATATGGTGAAGCTACCTTGGACTGAAGCAACGTTTATCGGTGGTACAAAATGTTCCCAGAGGGCCGAGAAGATGTGAACGACGGAAAGCGTGACGGACGCCAGAGCACGTCAACAACAGACGAAAAATTGATGAAGTGAAGAAAATAGTATTGGCCAATCGAGCATGAGACGGGTCGCCGCGAAATTCGCACCAAAATTGCTCAATTTCGACCAAAAACACCAATGCATTAACATGCGTTAATGGGTTTATGGTTATGACGTGAAAACCAAAGCTCAATCATCCCAATGGAAGCTGCCGCACAAACCAAGACCGAAAAAACCGCGCCAAGTTCGGTCGAATGTGAAGGTTTTGCTTACAGTTTTCTTCGATTGCAGGGGCGTAATACATCATGAGTTCTTGCCACAGGGTAGAACGGTCAATAAGGAATATTACCTGCAAGTTATGCGCAATAAGGAATATAATTTAATCAAATAAAACCAAAGCATACGCTAAAAACATTTAAAAATAATTTTTAGGAAATTGGAAAAATTACCAAAATATAATTTCTTTGAGTAAAAATAAAAATAAATCTTTAATCCCGAAAAAATTAACCTCCCTTTCATAATAAAAACTTTAGAAAAGATATTAATTTTCCATATTAAATATAGGGTCCCCAGTAACCCTAATTTTATTATGTTGATAATAAACCAGATCTAAAAGATGACATAAAACCAAATTTACCCATGAATAAATTAATCAAAATATAATTTTTTAATAACAAGGTAACAGAACAATCGTTTAAAAATTACTGAAAGTATAAATTTTTTTCTTATTTTTCTAACAAAAATCAATTACGAAAAAAGTACACTAAATTTAAGATAGTAATTTCAATTCAATCAATTTTTCATAATAAATCGTTTTACTAAACATAAGTCAAAATTCATTTTTCGGGAAATTTTATTTCGTTCTTCAATAATGTACACACCAAATTTGAAGAGTGGTCCACACTCTATGCGAGCATATAGTAATAGTATTGATACTCCCCCGCTGCCATTTTTCTAATATGCATAATAACATTGGTGAGGTCATGTACAAATAAAATACTAACGAAATAGTTTCACTTTTTTTTTGCTGGAACATTTAAATTTATACACGTTAAAATTTATTTATAAGCTTTAAAATTTCATTGGTGAAGAATAGACAGAAAAAATCATACTAAAAATTAAATGGAATTAAAATTAGTTAAAAAAAAAAGTTTTAATAAATTGATATACTGTTACCGCAGAGTATGAAGTCATGTTCTATAAGTGCCGATATTAGGCGGAAATATCACATCTACATCGAAATTATTGTATTAAGAGTAGAAGTTTTGGTTGAAGAAATTTTTATTGCATAGAACTTTTTAGTTATTTCATGTAGAAATACATAGTATTAAGATACTTTAATCTTAGCATTGTACCTAGAATCATTAAAATTCCAATTTAGAATCGTACCTTAATTAAATCTAATCACAGCAATTCTTATAGACTCAGAAATAGTCCACTATTTTTGCTTATCAAATCTATTTTCTTTAAAGATCTATTTTTAATTTTGACGTTTTCCAATCTTTCAAATGTTGCAACTTTTAGGACTTAGAAACTAAAAATTATTGCAAAAATTAGTAATTAATATTAATTCGAATTATGACCAGAAACTTAGTTACTGATTTGGAAATTACCTACTAATCAGAAAATTGCCTCACAATCGGAGAAACTGGTGATTAAGCTGCGGTTCAGGAAGGTTATTGATTGGGGATACCTAAAAAATAACTAAAAATTGATTCCTGATCAGAAAATGCCCACACATGAGATTGGGTGGCATCACTGAGAGCAATCTCGAAACACTGCTGAAGGTGGACTCCCTGCCACACAGCTTGTTCGTTAGTTCCTCCTAGATGGGCAGGACAAATTTTAGCATAGTCCGGAGTAACATAGTGACCCTATAGAGCGTTATAAGTAAAGTTGTGTTTTTGTAGTGGGTAACGAAAAAATGAACAGTAACACTTGGAGCAATGATGTGCCATCAAATTTAGCGTTAAGCCTGGCGAATCCGTGAGTTTAGATTTCGAAAATTCCTCAGGGGCCTATGGGGATCATTTCTTCTCAGGATGACAAAGTTTTTGATGGCATTAGGCATTTTTAGAGAGCCAAGAACCGGTGGAAGTCGAACTTCTCTCAGGAAGGACTAATGAAAATGATCGTTTACAAAGAATTTGTGCCCCCGAGACAAACTGTCAATGAAGTTTTTGATAAGAAAAGCCCTTGAAAGGCTTAGACACTTACATACTCCACCATAAAAACGTAAGCTGTCACAGAGCCATCTCCATCACTGAACTTTTGTTGAAAAAAAATGAATTCATATGGTTCCCCAGCCCACTTGAAATGAAGTGATCTTATGTTAGTAATGCCGATAACATCACAAAGAGGTTCACCGAGAAGCTGAAGGCGATTCCAGTTTAAGGCGTCTAGTACTACTACAAAAAATGGACATAACGTCTTTGCAAATGTATGTCAGTCCAAAGGGACCATTTTGAAAAAGATAAAATTGATGTATAAAAATAATTTTTTACCATTAATATTTTGTCCCTCTAAAATTGAAGAACATCGGAAATTCCTCATCACACACAAAAGACTTTGATGATTCTAAGTAAATTTTAGTATTTTTTTGCATATTAATGTTTTTTATGGAAAATTAGTGCTAAAAATAATTAGTTCAAGATATTCGGATTATATCAGGTGTATAAGCATAAATCCGATGTTTAGTCATAGATGGCGCGAGTGAGCGTATTAAGCTACCATGGGTACGCCGTACTTTTTTTTATGAGTTTGACATCTGTCAACATTAATCAGTACACATTTTCAGCAATTTCGTACAACAAAATACATTTTTCCTTTGGTAATCATGTCTAGTTTTGTGCCAGAAAAAGAGCATATGCGGGAAGCTTACGGAGGCTTATGGCGACAGTGCTTTATCGGAAACAATGTGCCGAGATTGATTTCGTCGGTTCAAAGACGGCAATTTTGACTTGTGGGACAAGAATCGTGAAAATCGGCCTAGGAAGATTGAGGACCATCAATTGCAGGATCTTTTGGATGAAGACGATACCCAATCGCAAAAAATGCTCGCGGAGCAATTGGGAAGATTTTCGCGGAGCAATTGGGAAGACGTCTGCGTGCCATGGGGAAGATTGAAAATATCAGAAAATGGGTGCCGCAAGAATTGAACAAGATCCGAAATCTTACCCGCCAGACAAAAAAGAAAGTCGTACCTGCATGGGATTGTGACAGACGATGAAAAGTGGATATATTTCGAGAATCCTAAACGCAAGAAATGGTGGGTTGAACCCAGCCAACCATCAACATCTTCCCCAAGACCAAATCATTTCGGACGGAAGACGATGCTGTGCGTTTGGTGAGATCAGCATGGTATCGTCTACTATGAGATGTTGAAACCTGGTGAAACTGTCAATGTCCACCGCTACCACCAAGAACTGATCAAATTGCACCGTGCTCTGCGTGAAAAAAGCGTGGATTATCAACAAAGACATGACAAGTTGATTTTCCTCAACGACAACGCACCATCGCACATGTCAAAAATGGTCCGAAACTACTTGGAGACACTCAACTGGGAGGTGCTATCCCACCCCGCTTATTCGCCAGACCTGGCCCCTTCCGACTACCACCTGTTTTCGTCGATGGGTCAGGCGCTCGCTGAGCAGCACTTCGATTCTAGAAAGAGAAGGAATTTTTTTTGGCGTGGTATGCACAAATTGCCCGAGAAATGGGGAAAATGTATAGCTACCGAGGGCAAGTACTTTGAATAAATTTGTTTTTGCTTTCTATGAAAAAAAACATTTTTTTTTGACTAAAAAAACAGCGGATTTAAGCTTATACACATGGTAGATATTTTGGAACAGTTGATTTTCCTACGATGGACTTTCAAAACATATGATTTCGCTGCACTGGACTTCCAGAACCGCTGGACTTCATTTCTAAAGTATCCTCTCAAAGATCACCACAACAGTTTTAGAAGCTTATTAGAAAATGACTCTATAGATATTATAATAGGGTCCAAAAGGATATTTTTAACTTTTTCTCTATAAATAAAAACTGAACTGTATTGGTGCATTGGCATTTGCTACATATTCACCAATGCACTATTATTTAAAAATAAAAATAATTTCACAAACCTCTGCAAGACAATTTTACAAACCACCAAAATGCTCATTCATAAACGCCATAAAAATATTAATTTCTTCAAAATTTCATTATAAAAAACAACTTTAGATAAAGTAATGATAAAAATTTTATTTATCTAAAGCATGGAAAGTAATTTCGGTGAGATTAAATTTTGTTAAAAATCAACGTAAATTAAAAAAATGTTCTTTTACCGAAATGTTATTATTATAACATTCTACGAAGATATCACTAATCATACGTACACGTATGAGAGGTTCTAAAAAAAAGTTTAGACAATTTCTTATCGTAAAGATATGCTGAATGATGCACGGAAAATTCCTATTATCTACAGATAAAGAAAAATACTGGAAAATTGATATCAAAGCAATATTATGAATTTTGGTTGTTATCAACGTAATTTTATCAATGAGCGTAATTGTTATTAATTCACACTACTACAGAGTAAAAAATAAAACGAGGTAGATTTTTTTGTTTGTTTATTGAATATAAAATGCAAGACGCCTTGACGATGTCTTCGTGATAATCTTACAAATACTTACAGAAATTGTTTAAATTGACTAGTTTTCTCCTTAAAATTTAATTTCTAAATCAACATAAATTTTTGAAAATTTTTATAAATAAAATAAAATTTTATTGTTTATAAATAAACTTGAAGAAAGTCCAACGAAGATTCTTAAAAAGGTTACGTCAAAAATACTTGAAAAAAGGCGTATTCTTTCATTTGTTTGACACATAGCATGTGTCTAAATCTTTATAAGATTATCTTCCGCCTTTATGCGTGAACCTTTATAACTGCATAATTCTAAATTCACAAATTTTGTTAAAATATGTTTCCACATTTTTCTATGCGAGGTGCTTTTCTGTGCGAGGTGCGATCTGTTAGAACCTATTACTTTGACGTTTTAAATGACATGTTTCAACAACGCATCGAGATAGTGAAATTTCTCCAAATCACATATTTTATGAAAAAATCATCTTCAGCAACGAATTGCATTTTTGTCTAAATATCTAAGTGGTAATCTTCATTGTCATCAACAATGCGACAATTGGCAGTGCGGTCTACACCTACTGAATCAAAGGTCTCCAGACGTCTCGGCTTCACGCTGCGGTCTTCCAATTCGACACTCCCATCATGTTTTTATTGTCCTGGCTAACTCCACCGCTCCACCGCATAAGTAAAGAACTTCCTGTCTGGTCTGGATTTCGGTCGGGCGGTAGTATCGGGTGCTGCTTTCGAAATGAGGCTGGCGCAACGGTAACTGTCAATGGCGAGAGGTATCAAGCGATGATGACAGTTTTTTTAGACCTTAATGGGACAATTTTGGTTTGGGCATTATCTGGTTCCAACAGGACGGTGCGGCTTATCAAACAGCACTTTAAACAAGGGACTTATTGCAGACGAAGTTTACATGGATCGTTATTTCGAGACATGCCCATAAAAGCTGGCCAACAAAATCGTACGATTTTTTTCTATGGGGCTATATTAAGGGCTACTTAGACTTTTTTATAAGGCTACATTAAATTTATGGTCTATGCCAATAAGCCAAAAATACTTTCTCTGCTGTAGAACAACATCTTTCATGCTATCTGTGAGATTTAGCCCGATTTATGCGGAAAAGTCATCCAAAATTAAACATCTCGCATCTCACCTCCTACAAACAAAGCCGTTTTGAACGAAGTTATTTTTAAATAATAATGATATCCTATAAAAGTGAAGGAAATGAAGCCGTTTCCTGATCACGTGAAATAACAACTTAATTTTCTCATCAACTGAAATAGCACGTGATGTGATATTGGCAATACGGATATAATATATTCGTACAAAGATTTTTAAAAAATATTAAATATTTATTTGGTTCTTAACTAGCTGAACTACAAATTTTTTTTGTTTTTTTTCTGAATTTTTTACTACTATAAAAAAAAGTAAGTATAGATATACGTTTCACATATAATTAAAACACTAAAAAGGTGCAAATTTTTTCCTATTTTTATTGAACTATTATTAAAAGATATCATTCCAAATGCCATTATCATTTTCAAAATTTCAATAGCGAAAACTTTTCAAGATTAATAAAGTACAAACGAAATTAAAGTTCTTACAAATTTACATATGAAAATATAGTACCCTTAAATGGCTATAATTTAAAACCAACCATCTTAATAACTTTCAGAAATTTAAAACAAAAAATATTATAGTATAGGAACTATAAAAAAAATAAGTTATTGATTACAATACATTCTCTCTTGAGAGGAGGGAGTGTTAACAAAGAGTATTCATAGACCTTTCCCACGCCATTGATTGTATGTGGTGGCATCGTGGGCTCCCCTGGAAACTCAAAGGAATGCTTCTACATAATATCTTAGTACAAATTTATATCTCTTCCAACGTCAGTTCGAAGTACGAATTAATACAGATCATTCGGAAATATATACTATTTCAGCTGGAATTCCTCCACAAGGTAGTATCATCGGTCGCACTTTATATAATGTTGATACCCATAACATCCCATCTGATTCTAAGAATACCATTGCCACTTATGCTGACAATACAAATACTGACAAAGCTGCAAATGGTTTACAATCCAATATGCAGAAAACTCTAATTATAAATTAAGAAGTAGAGAGTGACGATAGATTAACAGAAAAGTACTCACATTACTTTTACTCTTTGCCAAGAGCCACCTACCCCTTATAACTTATTGGCAACATGATTTCATATGTATTAAAGTACGTTTCGTAGGATTTAATCTAGACAAGAGATTAACTTACAACCCACAAACTAGACCAAAAATACTTGAAATAACTGATTTTAACTACAAATACTTAAGCTTCAATTACACCGTGCGTGTAATAGACAATCTAAACGTCAAATTTCCCTGTTTTTGGGCGTCTAATAGTTTAATATATGCGCGAGCGCTCACGCACTTTGCACGTGTATGAGATTGTGAAGATTCGCTGCCAACAAAATTTGTATATTTGACGATCAGTCTTATCATAGTATAATCGCTTGAATGAACATCTGAAAGAATAATTAATTGCGACGCACGCGCAATTTAGGCGAGCAAAATGGAATGTCAACATTTTGAAATATATTTTTGATCCCATGATGGTTTGCGTATTTTTATTGGTGAATTTTCAAAAGTCAAAATAAGCAACGCCTAGTTCGTAACGAGCAACATCAACGACGTTATATGTAATATACATTATATACGAGATAATGATAATATATTATTTATTATTATTAATAATAATAATAATAAAAAATATATTTCTTAAAATACCGCAAGATAATGGCATCAGTCCAGCGGCTCTCAGCGATCAGAGTAGCGTCGGCATACCGAACGGTATCACACGATGCGGTCAACGTCATGGCATCATGCCCACCCATCGGCATCCTGGCAAGAGAGCGGGAACACGAAAGGTACCATGTGAAGAGGACAGATCCGAGAGTCTTCGCTTCTGGCAAGAGAGGTGGGACAGCTCGACGAAAGGTCGGTGGACTCGTCGGTTGATCTCAGATGTCACGAAATGGGTCACTCGCCTGCACGGGGTTTGTCGGGTATTACATTACACAACTCTTGACTGGGCACTGATGCTTTCGGGCATACTTGCTCAAATTCAAGAGAACTGCCTCCCCAAACTGTCATCATTGCCGCGATGTGATCGAAAATGCAGAACACGTGTTCTTCCAATGCCCCTTATACGAGGGGACACGGGCAGAACTGGAGAGAAATCTGGACCATTCCATCAGTCCAGGAAACATAGTGGAGTGCATGCTGAAGAGCCAATCGGCTTGCAACAGAGTTGCAGAGTAAGCGGAATCTATCATGAAGGTACTTTGCACCACGTACGAAGAATAGACCGCGAGGCGTCATAACATGAGGACAGCAATAATATCAAAAAGAACACCACGACGAAGTAGTATTTACAAAGAGTGCCGCCGGAGAACCATCGTTCTACTACTACTAAAAAGGTAGAAGGTTTTTCTAGGCGAGTACCTTTTGAAGGTTTCCCCCTGTACCTCATTAATCTAAAATTAATCTAAAAAAAAATTAGAATAATTTTAGATTAATGAGGTACAGGGAAAAAAAAAAATGTACGAGCACACACGGATAAATCATCTATAGATTCGCTCAATTTCCCCTTCTCCATGCCGATTTGACAACGAACCATTGGCAGGAGAAAATCCTGTATTAGACGCATTATGTAATTTAATGGACAACTGTTCGATATTAACAATAAAAACAAAACTTTTAAATTACAATGCAATTAAAAAGCCAATATGGACTTATGAAATTAAAAATTGGAGCACTTTTTCTATAACATTCAACCCTTACAATCCAAGATCCTAGGCGAAATTTTAGATGCCCACTTTTGTTCAGGACCCATTTACTCGTATTTAATAACAACTTTTTTTAACGATTTTTCAATTTAAAATTTCATTAAGGATAATTTTGATAAAAAATTTTGAAAATATCTTAAGACAAATGGCAGCACCTATACAAAAAAAACAATCTACGACAGATTGTAGGCTTCAATGGCAACAAATTCATGTCGTTTGTATCTATTTTATTTGGAATTCGTAGTCATAGAGGCAAATTGCAACCAAATATAACCTTTAGCATTAGGCATTTAAGAAAAAATTAAAATTATAATATGCGCATTGCAAATTGGAAAGAAATAATTACTAACATTGACCATCATATGTTATACACAACATTCAAAAAGATAACTAGTTAGCCTCCCGAAGCCATATTGCAGGCATATTAGATATTTTTAAATCACATTATCGCTTGAGGTAATATTTTCGATGAAAAACATTATTAATAGAAAAATAAAATTAAATTAGGTTAATATTTTTTAAAAAAATTAAAAATATTCTTTTCTGACATCTTGTCGGAAATTATAGTTTTACAAAACTCTTCAAATTATACCAACATTTCGTGATCGAAACCAAACCATAGTTATTTTCGTACAAAAATCATTCAAAAATATCATTCCAAATGTTTTATTTCAAACAAGAAATTCATAGGCATTTGCAAACCAACAAAAAACTTATATTAACAAAAATACTGAGAATTTTTATTTGGTAAAAAAAATTGTTTTCCACTAAAAGTTCGCATGAATTGGAAAAGATTTTACAAATATTTGAGTTGAGCTACTTAGAATTGTCTTAAGTATGAAAATCGATATTATTAGTTTTAATAAAACAAATAAACAAAAATAATTTAATTATAATAGCTAATAAATAATTTGCATCAATTAGATGATGTTCGAAAATTGACGATGGAAGTTTAGTTAAGAGCTTATAAGAAGAATCCACTATGGTTTGGGGCTATGGTCTGTGCAAACGTACATAATTTGTTATTTTAATACGGTTACGTAATAATTTTATTATTTTTCAATGAAGACATACACATGGACATACGTGTGTATATTAATAAGAAGAGTTCCAAATTCGATGAACTAATAAA
This sequence comes from Atherix ibis, assembly GCA_958298945.1. Classification (NCBI taxonomy): domain Eukaryota; kingdom Metazoa; phylum Arthropoda; class Insecta; order Diptera; family Athericidae; genus Atherix; species Atherix ibis. The sequence continues at coordinate 77,979,894 of OY282606.1, read as the reverse complement.
ACTTGCTCCAATGAGCCTTGAAAACGCGTTCACCTACGCTTAAATAATTGAGAATACATTGCAACTGATTTGAATTCGAATGCGCAGGTGGTTTTTATGTACAAACGATATTCATGGACAAGTCGAAATGGTATGTGCGGACATTAGATACAATTTGGAGCATTTTATGCATTCTACTTACTCTATGGTGTACATGAAAATCGAAGTCGACCAAAATCAACCGAACACAACTCAAAAATTATCTTTTCATACCTTTTAGCTTTAATTTTTTGTTTGAATTAGGCTTCTAATTTTTAACATCAACCATTGATTTTCACTTGAATGAATGTACAAATGACACCGCTAGTATTCATATGGTGCCAGTTTTAAATTGTGGTACAAAAACCGCCCAAGATTAGTTTCGCTTACAAAATACACACAAAAAAAACTTGTGACACCCTCGCAAAATTCCATATTATTTTGCTTTTCTACTTTTGATTTTGAACTTTCGATTTGTTCTTAGCATTTTTGTACACCTGCCATGAGAGAAGAAAAATCAAAATAGTGAATTTTTCTTTTTAGTTTATCAAAAGCAATAATATATCTAAAAAATCACAAATAGTTTAAATAAAATAAAAACTTTTTGTACTTTTTTAAAATAAAAAAATAGTTTTATAACAAATTTACAATAATCACTAAGATAAAAATTATTTATTGTAATATTATAATTAGATAATCAACCAAAATTGTTCAAATTCTAACTAAAAAGGACTTTTTATTTGATTCTTAACGTGTCATTTTACAGTTAGCCAAATTGACGGATGTCAAACAACGTGACGTCACGAAAAAAACTGGCTGACGACTGGCTTACGAGTGTATGACACTGGCAAATCTGGCCCAAAGTCGTCAGATACCGTTAGACTATTTTGCCAAAATGGTTGACGCAAAACTAAGACTATTAGGTGGTAGGCCAACTCTTTTATTTCCTCATGGCAGAAAACTTCAAATTTTTTACAGACAATTTGTATGTCTAGCTACACCCAACTTTGACGCTTTAAGAAATGTTGTTTTGATTAACAAATGGATAAATAGATCAACAACAAGCCAACAAGGGCTGAAACAAAAGGATATTCTACGTACGCTCAGCGTGCGTTCTGTCCTTAGAGATACCTAAGCCTATTGGCCTTAGTCTCCTCTCGACAGGATGATATTCCGCTTTCAAGCCACCACTCATAACTGCCGTTTTATAACAGAGTTTTTAAGTACATTAATAGTACAGATGTATGGATTAAAATAAGAAAATCTTTGGATATTATTGGGAAGCGTGCGAAACTTTCCAATTAGCCGCCGACATTTCCTACACCACAGCCACCATGAACACTACACCAACAGTTACGGATCATTCCTGAGATTGGGGGGCTCCTGATCCCTAGCTAGTCTATACTTAACATTATTCCGCCGGGGAGGAGTGAATCAGAAGCAACGGAAACGTAGATTTTAAAGAAAGATACATTGGATTTAATACCACCAAATGTTTTTGGTATCACGTCTGCACGTTTTCGCAAAATCCAAAACTATACAAAAATTCGAAGCCGTATAGACTACGCCAGAGACATACAATCCATTTCAAATACAGTTTATAATTTCGTATCGCCATAATGGCATCACAGACGTGGCTGACGTGAGACAAAGACTGACGGTTTGGCTGACAAACCAAAATATGCCCCACGTCAACCAAATATCATAATCATAATATTAAAAGATCAGTCAAAATTAGCTGATTCGTCAGTCACTTTGTAAGGCAAAATTATTCGGCAACGTCACAAATCAGAATATTCGACGGTCAGTCAAACTTGGGACGGAATAAGACATCCTTTTGACGTGCCGTTGGCTGGCGTCTACCAATTTGGCTGCCATATAATGGCACTTTTAGGTAATAGGGGAAATTTAAACTACAATAAAAAAAATTCTACTAGGTATAAAAGTTGTGAATTTTGAAATTTTAACCTTGTTACCAGATGGCATTAGGGTATATTACCGTCTAATATTTTATAGATATTTACCGAATTATAATTGACATAAATAAAAGAAATAAGAAGCTAAAGAGAGTGTCATTGTTAGTTGTTTGTATGAAAATTCTCTGAGACAAGAGCCAGTACCCATTTCGTAACGTCATGACCATGAGGCGAATTGGCAACTCTATGCCTCGTGTAGGTTTGCGTTGCTAACTTCCTAAAAAAAATGGCCGATAATTAATTGTAGCAAAGAGTCAAAGATTGTTAAATTTTGTGGAGCATACTTAAATGTTTAAGAAGGTTAAAAAAAGGACTTGAAAACGTAGCTGTGGAGTCTAGGAGATCCAGAGAGAGGAATCCTATTAAAAAAAAATTCTGGGTTTAGTGGCATTCTTTTAAAATAAAAGTAATGGCTTATCGAATACCACAGTAATGGCATGAAGGACACGGTTACCGAAAAGGAAATTATGTATAAGCACAATGTGCCCAATCCGAATTCGGAAAAGTTTGCTTGTTTAGAATTTCGGTATGGTTGTTGAGGCTGATTTATTTTTTTTCTTTTTAAATGTAATATTGAAAAATTTAAAAAAAATAGTGAGAGTAACATTTCCATATTAGGGTTTTTTCCATAATTTCATGTATACTTTACTGATTTTCACATTGCAATTTCATGTGTATAAGCATTATTTTTAAAATAAATATAATTTTACTTATTTTGAAATTAAACATTATTTTTAGTGAACTATTATAAGTAATTTAGAGTAGAGTTTTAATTACTAGGCCTGTTCTATAGTTTGCTAACTTAAAGTTATACTTTTCGAAAAATTTATCTTTCATTTAGAGTGATAGGAATTTTCACAATGAAATTTTCAAAATTTGTTTTGCTACATTAGTGATAGTACTATAGAAATCATAACACCCTGTATAGTGTGAAGAAAAAAAAGTTGTTTATACTCAAAGAATGCCTCCTCAACATGTATTTCTGGTTTGCATAATGAATGAAATCATCAATTTTGAAAACATTCCGTTTATAATTTCTTTGGTTTCATATTCAAACCTCAACAACTTGTATATGAATATATGTATTTGCACATTTATTCTTGTCATATTGACGAAATTCCATCATTCGAGTTAGTAATCAAGTTTTCGGTTTTTTTTTATAATATTGTCTTATGGCAACACTCGTTTCGGATAACATCATCAACAAAATAATCGGCATTAAAAATCGTCATCGTATTCATTGGAATTCGAGTTGAATTTTTCAGAAATGCAAATACTTGCCTTCTCACACCCTCTCCATAATATTTGCCATCGTCATCATCTTTTCGATCACCACCGAATGCTATAGTAAATTCATACACATTAGTCGGTCATAGCTTAAAATTGGTCAGCCGATTGACCATCGCTGTCACCATCCTACCACACAAGCGAAATGAAATTTTGTTTAGCACAGCACATACTTGTAGCACGGACTGCTATTGTTGTATTGTACTCGTATATCCGCGTTTACACGCATGAAAATTAGTCACAAGAAGCGCTAATTTTTTATTTTCGTTTTCTTCTTTATTTCTTTGTTTTTCGGTTAATGAATAAATTTGTATTTAAAATTTCGCGACCTCTAGGCTCTCTTTTCCTCTCTTACATTTTCTCTTTTATTTAGATTCGTATTTTTGGTCTTATCATATGTACACTGCAGGCCAAAAAAATGCAACCCCACCTTGATAACAACAATTTAGTCTATAGAAATTTTTTTTTCAAATCTTAATCAATCGAAAACCTATATTATTCCTTTGAATGTTATAACATAATATGTAGTAAATTAGAATAAAAAATGCCTATTCATAACCCTTTTTTTGCCATAACAAGCCAAGTGCAATTACCAAGTCCCCGAACTTTGTTTACTTGGCTTAATTTGCATAAACATTATCCGGTATTGACATAAAAGGATAACCTAATTTGATCATTTTTTCCATAATATTTATCTAAAGGTAAAGCTAATAAATTCTATTAAAATATGGAAAAACTTCCCGAAATTAATCTGAATTATGTTCTGCTGTTGTTCCTTTATTTAAAGTAGGTAAATTGTAGCTTTTTATAGCGACTAAGTTTTAAATATATAGAAAGAGATTTAATTTCCAAAACTATTGTAGTAAAAGTGATCGGAGAGTTAATCTGAGCTTTTACGGTCCGAGTAATGTACAAATTATTCGTGCAATAGGCCTAAAAATCTGCATGAATTGTGTTATAGCCGAAGTATATTGCACCAACCACTAGAAAAATGGTTGGTCCGTGCATTTCTGTACGAACAAAAATCGTACATTACGTTAGTCGTTCGATATGGTGTATTTGATCTTGCACGAATCAAAATGTCCGCACTACAGAACGAACCGAACTCACGGATATTTTTAATTCGTGCAGCTATTTGATACATCCCAAGTGTTTTTGTTGTGGATGTCACTTGTTTTAACTTGTTCTTGTTGCGTGGTGAGTGATATTAAGATAAACGCACTATTATTATTATTGCTTCAAATATTTCATTTAATTTTTCTAAAAAAAATTTCTTGTACCACCTTTCGGTAAGCACCATCCGTCGACCTATTTTGAAGCCATGAACGCACTCATAAAGTGCATTGCTTTTTCTTCGCAACATCATCCTTTTGCTGCAGAAGATATGCATCAAATATGAACACTGCAGCTGCTGTTTGTTGCTCCTCGATTTTTACTAGACAAATAAATTTAAACGTCTACTTCACTTGGCAAATAAAATAATAAAGACTTATTCATAGAAGAACTCACAGCGTCAGAAATCAACTGACAAGCGACCAAAATTTCCATTTGCCAATGTTGCGCGATCGTCGCACAGACTTTGTGATTCGTGCGGATTCATAGAAATGGTAAGTCGTCTGATATCTGTATGAAGCGGTTCATGCATTAAAATGCAATGGAAATTCGTGCATTGCACAAATCGTGTGATATTTGCTGTACGAACCAGTCCGTATAATTTTTAAAATTGAAGAAACTTCTCACAAACTGGTTCGTGCAGTTGTACGAACCGTGTCATCTCAACTTTACAGTGCTTCAAATTCGATGCAAATTAAATTAAAGCCGATTTAAACCGGTGTCTCTAACAACGGTGAAATAGCGAGTGAGAGTTGGTGGTCTATTTAGACGCGTGGTGATAAAGAAACCATTTCGAGGCTCATAAAAAAATTGAATTGGGCTTTATTCTATCAGAACTAAACTGCTGAGAACTTCAAAAATGTACTTTGGACGGATGAGTCAAAGTTCCAAGAAACGAAGTATTGGTACAAATTAAGGGAATGTTACAAAAATAACAATATCTAAATAAAATTAGAGACACGAGCACTTTAATCAGGACTTTGGTTGATTGGTGAAAGATTCCTTATGAAGTATGAAAACGATTCTCAACATAGTTCGAAATTATGTAGAGACTATCTACAAAATAAAGTATTTCGGAGAATATGGACGTTCTCTCTCGTTCTCTGGGATGCGCTAGACAAAAGACTGCAGACACACTGTACTTCGTATTTCAATGGACACGATAAAAAAACTGATCGACCATCTAGAGTCATACAAGATGTCATCAAATTCAAAGAAAGTTTTTTCAATAAAATAGCAATTTTAAGCATCTTTTTTCATATAGTTTTTATTTTTTATTTGATAATAATTATTGCCATACAATTTTTTTTCCATATACAAAATATTAGTTATTATAATTTAAAAAAATAATAATATTTTTTTACTTGATCATTAATAATATCTGAGTTTTATTTAACTTTGCCCCGCTAAAACCAAAGTGGCCGCATACTTTTGGCCGCTAGTGTGTATACATTTATTATGTAAATAATATATAATTAAAAATAATTATTTTGAATGTATAAAATTAACAAACAAGAATCAAATTAAGTTTCTCCTCTCTCGCTCTCTCTCTCTCTCTCTCTTTAGTTTTATAATTTATTGCATTGAAAATAAAATTCTTATTTATGTACGATTTATGGACGAACGAGTGTACACAATCATACGATTAAACATTTATAGGTTTACTATATACATAAGTTTTTTAATTTGTTGCGAAAAAAACAAGTTTTTTTTTATATTTATTATTTTTTATTGTGAATTTTCCCACAGTCCAGATGTTTGGGCACTTCAGAATTTCTGCTTCCACAAGCTTCTATTTCTTAATATTATAATTGTTTCCATTGTAGTGACACGTTTTTTTAAATACTTATTATACTAAGGTAAATTGACTTGATTATAATTAAATAGAAAAAAGAAGAAAAAAATATAAGAATTTTGTAGAAAATTCATTTGTTGTTTTTTTAGGTTATTTAAGAATAGTTAATCTACTCGTAAATTCGAATTCGAAAAAGATCTTTTCCAATGAGAAAGTTGTCAAACCGATTTAACGAACTAAGATTAATATTGATAATTAACGCTTATTAATTTTTTGTTCGTTTGTTTTTTTTTAAATATATTTTTTTGGAAACTTTTTTATTTACTATAAATGCAAATAAAGAGGTTCAATAAAGAACTTTTAGTATAGTACATTTTTATTGTAAAATAGAATTAAAAAAAGATTTTTTTTTTAAATTTATTATCAGAGATTTGATAATTTGTTGGTATTTTAATTTTTTGAGGTTATTGATTGTTTAATATGCTCTATAAATCAATAACCTCAAAAAATTAAAATACCAAAAAATTATCAAATCTTTGATAATAAATTTAAAAAAAATCTTTTTTTTTATTCTATTTTCTATTTTAGAGAGCTTTGAGAATAATGTAAAATTTGTCCTCTGAGAATAATGTAAAAAAAATCTTTTTTTTAATTCTATTTTCTATTTTAGAGAGCTTTGAGAATAATGTAAAATTTGTCCTCTGCCAAAAAAATTTCTTTTAATCTTTTATTGGAAATATATTTTTTCGTTGTTTTTTTCTTCCAACAAATAAAAATTTCATAGAACGGATTTTACTCTAAAGGAATTATATTTTTCTTTTTTATATTATATAAACTTTTACAATAATACACTCTTTAGTAGAATTTATAAACTTGGCTTATTTTTTTATATAAAGTTCGCTATCTTTACCAAATTTTGTCTTTTTTTCCTTGTTTTTTTTTTAAATTTTTTTTTAAATTATTTTTTGTATATTCATATTCAATATATGAAAATATGTGAATGTCTAACTTAATTTTTGTAATATTATTTGGCACCTTTAAATAAGCGAATCAAGAAAACACATACATATATATACTCATACGTTTAGTAGAGGAATTTAATGAACCCACCCATACATCAACAATTTTGTGAATCGGACAGTTTTGTTATTTTTTCCACTTCGATCATCGACCCATTTTTGGATTTACTTATGACATAACTCAATACATTATAGAAGAATAAACGATAACTGGAAATGCCATACGTACCATAATTTTTGGTATATAATGAAATAAGTAAACCAGTTATATTAACGCCAACGCACGTACTTATGAGAGCATGGATATTTTGCTATTTTATTACTCTTTTGACAGTTGGTTATTTCTAATGATTTTTTTTTCTCCTTAAACTTATTTTTAAACTATACACATTTAGTTTCAGAACTAATTCCCCATTTCAAAATGATTGAATGAAATATGTTTTTACAAAAAGAAAATAACTGAAAATATAACGAGACATCATTTGTAGGATAGATTATAATTTGGAAATACGAAAGATTTGATTTTTGATTGTAATAAAATTAATATTATGAATACACCCTAAAGATACTGAATGAAAAATAGTATGGATCGGCCCACATATATATACATATATTTACAATATGCACTAATACAAATGAATTAATTTAACATTATTGACTTCGTAGCAAACAGCCACCCACTTTTGTTGTGGCAAAACTCTAGCACCATCTATTGAATTGTAAAAAAGGCAAAACTTATTCGACAAACTGTAGAACAAATGAAAAACAAAATTATGTCGGGCTTTACGTGTAAATAAATTTGTAATCGATTTATGTTTTAAAAACAATTATTTAAAAATCTATAAAATTAATTTAATATTGAAAACTGTCGACTTTGTGTATATTTTAAAGAAAGATTTTTGAGTGTTTAATGTCAACTAAAAAGACCTATCAACATAAAATGTGCTGGATATTTTGATAGTACAAGTTGAATGAACTCCACTTACAATATAAAGACATTCGTAAGATCTCTAAATTCCGAGGTTACCAAATGGCATTTTTGGATATACGATATTCGGAAAGCATCAAATTTATTGTCAGGACTCTATAAATTTAAAATCGATCGAATGATTTTTAGGACCCCAAAATAGTGACTGCGCTAGAAGAAAATTTTGTTAAAAAAATCAAAAATTGGTTTGCATCAAAAAAAAAATTGTAGGACCTATTACAGCAAATTGATTTTTTAGGACCACACAATATTGAGGGTCCCAACATCAGAAACTGACGAAAACATAGAACGAGTGAAGGAACCTGTGAGGTCAAATCGTCGACTAACATTGAAGCTGCTTGAAAGGCTCAGAAAAAAGATATGTCGCACGTCAGATTGCACATTTCAGGCATTTAAGTGCTCCATCACAACCACAACCTCTTTCACAGAGCCATCTTCAACAATGATTTTCTTTGGAGAATAGGATTCTTGTGGTTCTCCAGCCGCTGTTTTCAACTCATCGCAATCCGGTTTTTTTAAAAGACGCCTTCTTGATAATGTCGAAAACAGCCAAAGTAGTGTAACCGAGTAGCTAAATGCGATTCCAGCTGAAGCCGCCCATGTCAAACTGCCGAAGGCAACCACTTTGAAGGGGATAACATTGATGTAGAAATTTGCATTTAATTAAATCGAGAGATCAATGGCTATTAAGTCGTCGATGGGTGTTTCTAGGGAAGGAAGTGGAGACTTTTTGTTGAAAAAAAAGGTCTCCACTTCCTTCTAGGGAAGGAAGATGATTGGAAATTAGAGAATGAAAGTTTTTATAATGATACAATTGTACGTAGTACTGCTGATTCCAAGGTTCAGAATCGACAGAAATTGGAAATCTTAGTAGAGCCGCATATTTCTAGTCTGTAGGTGCAAATTGGTTTCAATGAAGCGTTGTATAAAATTACTTTGGTGCCTATTGTAAGTTTAGAACATTTGTCTAGAAGTCGAAACAGTTGTAGGTATCGTATTTTTCTTGTCATTAAAGTCTTGTATGTGGGTTCCATGTCAAGCATAAGTACCGAACTTCGTTGTATTATGGTATTTCGCTGCCATTAAGGTATATTCTTAAATTTCAAGGTTCAATCTTTCTAATAAAACCGGAAATTTGAAAAAATATGCACTAGTTTGTTTTTATTTACTTTTTAAAATGCAACTTTTAAATTTGCAACCGCTACATAGACCAGCCTGTATAATTGGAAAGACGAGAATGAAACTTTTTATAATGAGACATAGCCACATCGTGAAAATATGGGACATTAAAATAAGGATGAATAAGATTATTATGAAATATAAGGGAGCATCGACAATTTACGAAGTATTTTCTAGTCCGTAAGTCAATATTGGTTTCACCCAGAGTTCTAGTCCGTAAGTCCATATTGGTTTCAGTTGACTATTGTATTAAAATTCTTTGCTATCTACTTTTTAAGTTCAGAACGTTTGTCAAGAAGTCAAAATAGTTGGCGGTATCGTCTTTTTTGTTCTAGTGTTTTAAATCTTGTTTGTGAATTCCATGTCAAGCGTTTGTCTCAATTTAGTCTTAAATACTAAACTTAAATGTATTGTGTTATTTTTCATTCCTATTAAGATATATGGGAGGACATGGTTCACGGAGGAAAGTTAAAGTTACGTGGACAAATTTCCGTTTATTAACTTCTACTATTTTAGAATATCTGTTAAACCGTCAAAAAATTAAATACTATAAAAATAAAAATAAATTTAAATTGAAACCTAAATAACTATGAATTTTAATGTAAAAGATGTGCAATTTTGTCTGAAAATATTTCAACATTTAGAGATAAATGTTGTTAAAAATCATAACCTTGATGGATGTTAAACAAAACAGACACTCTCCCATACAGATCATGCAATTTATTGGAAAAAATTCTAAGCTATTTGTATGACTACTCATGGTTATATAATATTTGAATGGATCTGAACTCATGTAAGGTATGACTATGCCACTTTAGTCTTATATGCTGTACTTAAAGTGAAGTTTACTTTGAATCAACAATGCATGATGATTCTGATTGTGCAATTTTAACAAACCATCATCAATAATAACAATACGAACCCAATAAACCGTGAAACAGTAGAAAATTATTTTTTATCTTATCGATTAGTTATTTTCCACTTAACACTTTCCTACTTTTTATTGTGAATTCTCCCAACCAATTTAAATCAGAGCAATTACGATTTTGCAAACGGGACTAGAATGCAAATAGATTCATACTTTATAAGAATATAAATAATTAAAATTAGAATTCATATTGATTCAATAAGAATTCTAAACAAAGAACATGCAACAATTGATAATAAGAGAGAAAAGTCCGAAACTAACCACTATCGTCATCGTGGACAACAATTGCAATGCACTCCAGTTAATATAAAAGCACTTCTTTTTTTCTATCAGCATGAATTTAATTGAAAAGAATAAAAAGCGGGTATTAAGAGCTCACAAGACAAGACAATTACGATTATAAGTAGTAGTTAAATTTTTGTCTGTTTATATGCAAGGAAAAAATAAATCAGAAAATTAGCAACTTCATATTTTGCTGTTCGCAATTCCCATCTGATATGTTACTCGATTCATTTTAATATTGAAGAACAAAAATGATGGTAGCTCTTTTCAACAGGAAGTTTCATATTAATGCAAATCGCATTATTATCAAGTGACCAAAGCCATTTGCATTGGTTGCGCAAAATGAATTGATTGTGAATTGTGTCCGCCATTGAACTCATCTTTTATTATGAAGAGTTCGTTTGATAAAAAATTTGATGGTAGTAAGGCTAGGGAAAGGGAAATATTTTCATATCATTAATAAAATGTTCATAAATTTTTATTTTGTTATTATTAATTGTTTTTTTTTTTTTAATTTTATTTTTTTATTGATTCAAATTGATTTGCGTCCTTCCATCCAATCAATATACTCAAAATATTTTATTAGCTTTTAGTATATTTAAGTAATTGCAGTATTACTAAAATATGTAATTGGTTTTATTTATTTATTTGTTTGTTTGTTTGTTATTAAATTACAATCAATTGATTAAATAAAATAATTTCAATGACAAATAAATTATACAATTTTTTACCAGTATCGTTGATAGAAACTATAAACTTTATCATAAATACGATTAGTAAAAGCAATGGGAAGACAATTGGTCAGTTAGATGGACTATCTATCTATCGTCAATTAACTGACCTAACTTCAGTGGTATTTTAGTAAACGGGACCGCAAAGAGAATTGTTTTTAACACTAACGAATTAGTGTCAAATTATTCTCTTCCAATAAACAAATTATTTAAATACTCTAAAATACCATAGGACTCCAACATTTCTTTTCTAAGCTTTTTTTCAATCTTCTTGAACATTTAGATATGGTCTCTACCAAATTAATCTCTGACTTTTCTCTCTTAACTAACTAAGAAGAGCAGTTTCTTTAATGAAGGTGGAAACGCTAGCTCACACGAGACATGGAGTCGTCGAATGACCTCTGGCTCTTGTCTCAGGGACATTGAATAAAAAAAACGATTTAGGCGAAAAAGTTCCGACAGATGGAGTTAAAAGCAAATCGATGTAGTGTATTAAAAGTTATTCAAGTTCAAAAATGGACCAGCATAAAGAGAACATTTGCTATATATTACAACACCACTTCGACAAAGGCGACATCACATCGCAGGCTTGTGAAAAATTTGTGGTCGGTCGCTTGCTTTCTTTTTGGAAATTTCGACTTCAAAAGATGAACCCCATTCGAAAAACTTGAGCAAAGACCGGCAAATCACAAGTCATAACATAGCTTATAAATTAAACATCAATCATCAAACCGTTTGAAGCCATTGGCGCATGGCTGGATTCAAAAAGAAAGCACTCGATGTTTGAGTGCCTTATCAATTGTGTGTGAAAAACAATGTGGGCCGACTTAACATCGGCCATACACTGAAGCGCAAAGAAATTGAGTCATTTCTGAAGCGAATCATAACTGGCGATGACAAATAGCTAAAATGGGAAGAAGAGGGATGAACGATATCAAAGCCAGGATGGATGGCCAATAAGGTTATGATGTTTGTATGGTGGAACTGGATGAAAATCGTTAATTATTAACTGCTGTTAACTCGATACTGTACTGTGAGCAACTCGAGAGATTACCTCAAGCGATTGAGAGAAAACAGTCAGAATTGATCTTCCACCATGCTAACGCTTGACCACACACATCTTTGATGACTCGCCAAATACTGAAAAGGCTTGCTTGGGAAGTTTTGATGCATCTCCTACTACCACTTCTTTCGATCTCTGCAGAACTCTCTTAAAGGAACCAAACTGGCTTTAAGAGAGACCTGTAAAAACCACTTGATTCAGTTTTTCAACCGAAGAATATTTGGTCTGAGCAAATTTATTTTAATGCTCTAATTTAAAAACTCCACAAATTTTTTCGATAAACTTCAAAATGGCAATTTAGAAGAAGAAATTTCTGGGTTACGTAATATTAATTTAAAATATGGAGAATGGTTAGTTGAACGAGAAAGGAATAGCATAGTTGTTGACTAGATGTTTTGGCCAAGGTATGGAAACAAATTTTCCACCGTTGATCAAGTCTGCCTCTGTACGCACGCCCAATGATATCTAATGTGATTTGTTCAGCAGATAGTTTGGAATTAGTGGACATATGACGGTGGGGAGCATTGACCATTAGTTAATAAGTCCGCTCATCATTGAAAATAACACATTTAATAGTCTTATTAATAGTACTTAACTATGGTATTAGGTAAAGGGAAAAGAACTGACAATTTTTTGGATTCATTGTTATGAAATTAATGTGTATCAGTTGCAGTCGAGTAAACACGTCAAAGTAGGTGTCATTAAAAGCTTGGTTAGTAATTTTTTATCCATAACCAACAATGTCAAAATATTATGTTTACCCATGCTCTTTTTATTCGACAAAGAGTTGAAAACAAAAGAAGCTACCCAAACCACCTGCAAAGTTTATGGGTACATCTTGAAACTTCGAAAATGTGGTAGGGAGTTCAGGACAAACCGAAGTCAAAAAGACCTTAGAAACTAGATGACGCAATTGATTAAATTCATTGGTGGAGTCTGATACCCGCAAAATTATAAAATAATTATCTCAAGACCTCGGCTACTCCTGGCCTAAAGTTAAGGACCACTTGAAAGACTTGGAAAAAATTAGACATTGAATTTGGATACCGCATGAATTTTCGCTATCGAACCTAGAACAAAGGATTACGATCTGTTAATCCAGTACCTCTTTCAACCCCTTAACCTATTAGTGGAATTTTTATGGGGTAATTCATTACGAATTATTAAAACCTGGTCAGACAGTCACTGCAGAGGTGAATTGCACCCAATTTAAAAGAATGAAGACAGAGATGATAAAAAAACGAACTGTTCTAGTAAATAACCTTCGACTCATTCTGCACTATGACAACCCAAGTCCACACGCAGCGAAGATCGCGTAGGTAAAAATCAGACAGCTGGATTTAGAAGTACTGCACCATCCACCATATGCTACCGATATTGCACCTTCCGACTATTATCTATTTAGGTTCATGGAGCATTCGTTTAGGAATAAAAAACTTGGTACTCTTAATAACGTGCAACTCCTTTTTTAATATAAAAGCACGGCAGTTTTATATAAGAGGAATTGAAAAACTGCCTAGTTTGTGGAGAAAGATAATATAAAACCACTGCAAATTATCTCACCGAATAATATTGTATACTTTTGGAATAAGTAAATTTTTTTGTGTTTATAAAAAATTGTCATTTCTTCTCGCTTTACATAATATATTTGTTTTTGTGTAAATTAATAAGAAAACGTTTACTTTTAGTAAGATGCACATTAAAAACCTTGAATAAGTATTTAGATCAGATATTAATTATCTAATTTTTCATGGGATGTTTATAGGTTATACTATCAAACGAAATTTGAATAGTGAAAAAGGTCATTTCCAAAAAAAAGTAATTGTACACCAGATGTTGACATTTTCCCCAAAAGTTATCTACTTGGTTCATGAGAGCAGTATGTTCTTAGGGATGTTGAGTATACAGGTTTGTTGGTAGTTGGTCAATGAGATACTAAAAAAAACGTCTCACTATTAGTCCAGTCAGAATTTCTACGTATCACTGCGAATGTTGTTTGCTATTTTGTTAATAGGTAAGGCATATTAGGGATAGCTGTAAGCACAGGACGCTGGAGAGTTTCCATAACCAAATGATCAGCACGTTCATTTCGCATGATTCCCATATGCCCCGGCACCCAACGTAACTCGACATTCTTATTGTTGAGTAGGCTACACAATGTGCAATCTCGTTCAGGACGGTTTAGCTATCAGTAAAGATGGTATTGCGTCAATTTATATAACGCATAGTACGGAACTGCCTATATCACGGATTTGGGTACTATTGACGTCAATCGTGTGTCCCATTGACACAACCATTGAGTCCGTCCTACTGTTCGAAAAAAAGTTGCCTATAGATAGACGGGTCGGTAAGAAATCCTTCTTAAATATATTTAGAGACGTAGATATTCTTAACACCACTGCCAACTAAGACTTCCCATCTGGATGTGGAAGGGAAGTCTGAAAGTGGGAAGAGAAAGTGAAAGTAACTGTCTCTTATCTTGACATTATTAGTGATAAGGACGATGAATTTCTTTTCGAGTTGGGGGTAGCCATAATAGTTTTAACTAAATTGTGGAGGGGGTAATTAGTAAAGCAAAGTTCCGATTAGAATTGAGTCTACAGAGGAAGTCCGATGCATTCCACTAGATAGTCTGATGTTTGAAAAAATATTTATTTGGTTTTAACAAAACCTTCCTTAACTAAAAAAAAACTGCTTCACGCAATTCCGATATAATTATATAAAAATTTGTGTATTTAATGCAGATTTCAAATATAGACATAAGCTTAAATTTTTTTTGTTAGCTTTCAATTTTAAAGAAAAAAAAATATTTTAATTTTTCAGTAGTAAAATTTTTCTCCCTCCCCGAGTTAAATTTTGTTTTTATTTTTTTTTTGCAAAAAAAACACTTATTTTTAACGTCCAAAAATTTTTTTAGTTTGATCTTCTTCTGACGATATCAATATACATTTTTAAAATTGGTTTTAATATTAATTTTATATGCTAAATATTCTGTAACATAAATTATGGGATTTTTTTTTAAATTTTTTATATGTATAGTGAGCAGAATGATATAAAAAAATGGGATGATATAATTGGCAACAAGCATGGCATTGAGAATTCATACGAAATTAAATCATCATCGAACCACAATGAATCGCAACTGAGTCATATTGTTAGGAATTTAATTCAAAGCTGAAATGTTCTTTTTGAAGTTGCAATTAATTTTTGCAAAAACAAAAAAAAACTATTGTTATTTTTTTTAGATTTAAAATAAAAATTACATTAAAAATTCTAAAAATAAATATGTCATAATTATAATATTTTTCCAATCTTTTCAAATAATTCTAAACAAAAACCGTACAAATGTTATTCTCAACCGATTTTGACATATGAAATACTGACAGGAACTGTAAGAACAAAACAAACAAAATATCAACAAAGAAAAGAACTCCATTTTTTCTGTAGAATCTTTCTATTTTTATTTTTTATTTTATTTTTACAAAAAACACAATTTTTTATTTTATTTTATACACTGGCTATTATTAATTTTTTTTGCTTCGAAATCAAATAGTAATTAAGTATAAATTACTTGTTATTTACTCTTCAATTTTCTTTATCTATTTTTATTAACATTTTTTTTTATTAATTTTCTGTACCTTAGTAAAAAAGTTTAGTTGCTTACGTATTTTCAGCTTTATTTATTAACAAAACAAAAATAGGTCTAATAATAAATAATTCAAAAAATATTCTAAAAATATTACAAGGCAAAATCAAGCAGAGAGTAAGAGGAGAGATGTCGAACGAGCGCAATAGACGAAAATGGAAAGAATGAAAAGTTAAGAAAGAGCAGGGCAGACAGAGACAGAGAGAGAGATGGTGGGAGATTTCTTCCCATTTTTAATTATAGTTTTTAGTTTTTTATTAATTTCATTATAAAATTATTCAGACATTTCCGATTACACAAATTAAAATCAGAATTTATTTATATATGGACATGTACGATTTCCAAAAAGAGAAACAAAAGAAAAATGCATTGTGCACATGGAAAATTGAGAGAGAGAGAGAGAGGGGAAAGTTTAGGGGTAAATATTTATATATAAAGAAATGTTTTTATCTGTCACATAATTATATAAAAAAATTATAATTATTATAATTTAAGAGATTTGCTCATAACAGCTTCTTTATGAGTAATGGTAACCGCTTATAAATGCACTACTGTGAATACTCGTAATACGAGTATCATCAGCAATAGAGTAATTAAAAGCAACTGCAACAATAGTACTAGTAGTAGTGAAATAAAACTTCTAGTAGGAGTAGTAGTAGTAGTAGTAGTAAAAGAATACACTTACAAAAATTCATTCAATTCAAAATATAAGGGATGCGACAATTCTAGCTAGCATTAAAACACTGAGTCTACTATAGTTACATTTGTATAAAATCAATAAATTCACACAAATATTGAATATAAAAGCCCCTCTCGATTGCAAATGGAAAATCCTCTCTTTCTTTATGCAATTCGGTCACATATTGTTTACATAAATTGTACGGTATTTGTTTCCCCTAACTTTTGCATTTTCCTTTTCTACCCCTTCTTCTTCTTCTTCTTTTTCTTCTTTCACTTGATTTTCTTCTTCTCTATTTTTACGATTTCTGCTTATTGGAGTTTACCTAACAGACAGTACACTAAAATCTATCCCCCATAGAGAAGAGCTCGAATTTTTAGCACTTAAAATATTTCAATCACAGTGGTACTGTCCTCATTCATGTACGTACATTCACATATATTTACTAAAAGAAATTAAATAAAACAAAACGCTTTCTCTTATTCTTATACTCCCCTATTTCTCGAACACAATTTTTCAATATCAGCTCTTTACCGGATATTTGCTAAAGGAAAACAAAATTGATCTTTTTCAAATATTAGAGAATTCCAACACGCACCATATACGTACGTTGATTTTCCAAAGGCAAAAACACTTCTACAATATGATATGATGTATTGTAGAATAGTTGAACGTTTTCTGATAGTATACTTTAGTGTGATTAATACAGCTTGGTTTAACTTCCAACACTCTAATATGGTATGAGATGGATTGGTATATGAATAGTTTTGCTGTTGTATCTTTTTATGAATAATATTTCTCTTCATAGAACCGCGCCCGCGCAATATTTTTATTTTTAGCAAATAAGCTCACATTCGAAATTAAGAGAATAAGATGGATTGGCAAACTCTTTATTAACGGCGCGACAAAAAAAAAAAAAACAAAACTTTGATGACACACTGACAATAACAATAAAAAAAAATAATAATTATGATAATAATAGCATCAACAACAACACAAACCGACAATAAATGGAATTACTTAACCACACCAGCAACAACAACTAATATTGTATATTAATGCTAAACTATACAAAATAGTATTAATAGTTATTGAAACAATAACAACATTAAAATGAATAATTTTTTTCGTTAATAATTTTTTATTTTTGCAACAAAAAAAAATTTTTTTTAATTTTTGCAACCATCAAAAATATTTAACACTAACTTTGAATTTTTCGAAATGCGAAAAATTTTCAAATCACAACTGATCAGTATGATAGTGATGTAATATACTCGTATACTCCAATGATAATTTATAACTTTTCCCACTACAAAAATTGAATATTTTAGAATTTTTCAGTTCTAAAACTGATAAACTCAATTTATTTTTGGAAATTTTTGTAAAAATATTTATTTTTTTAAAAAAAAAACAATTTTGTTTTTCAATTGAATCTAACCATTTAAATTTGAAATGCAATTTGAATTCGTATCGAATTTGGTTTAGCATCGATTGATCGATTTGATCTTCTTCACTTGTTCTAGGTGTATGCGATATAACAGCGCGAACGACTCAAATGTCCGACCCCAACTAATTTGATCGTGGCCGATTTGAGCTGACTCCACTGACTCATACGAATCCGTTCGTTTTGGTAGCTTTTTCTCAGTGTATTATTCAATATGTAAACAGAAAACATATCTCGGGCTTAACCATAAACATCATACAGGAATGAGTGTTGGAATCAAAACGAGCGAAGGCAGAAAAAGTCAAAACACCCATGTTCGCTTTTACCCATATGGCAGCTTGGGAGCTCTTGGGAGCTAACAGCAAAGAAAATTGCTAGACACAACAGACATCCAATGGCAATCAGTAAGTAAATATGGCGACTAACGCAACAATAATTGGCAATAAGCCTTTTAAATTTACAAATATGCCCGGAATAGATGAACATTTTTACTTCAACCAATAAATAAATCGATCAGCTTATAAATACACAACAACCTTACATTTTCACTTGTAATTTACGTACACATTTCAATCTATTCCAGCCTATTACATTCGACTAAAATATTTATATATGATACTATATCATATTGTATTCATTATTAATGCAATTGATTTTTAATTTTAATTGGAAAAACAATAATTCTACTGTGGTCCCATCACTTCTGCATAATAATTTTAATAGCCACCGCAATGTTGCTATTGTCGCCAGAGTTGAATTGTCGCCATCTCAACTCTACGCCATTAGTGTCGTCAACATTGCAATTTCAACACAGCAACCAATGCTATACCACACCGTATACGCACACCTCTTTCGCATAGTTTCAGAAAATTGAAATGAAAAACTTTACCACAAACCAAAACCACAAGAAGAAAGAAAAGAAAATATTTCCCACACCACATGCATATATTTTTTTGTTCTTATTTCTTTATTCCCTACGAATAATAAACAAATGAAAAGGAAAGAAAATATAAAAACAACAGAGAAACAAAAAAAAAAAAACAAAAAACTTTAATAGCGACACATCCATCGTTTGGTGTGTTTTTATTATTTTCTTTATTTTTATTTTTAATTCAATTTTTTTATGTTAATTTTCTTTGTTTTTATTCACATAATTTTTTATTATATTTATTTTATTTAATACTAATTTATGTTTTGGCACTTTCGTGTCATTTCCTCGTGTTGTGATTTAAAAACGAAATTCAAATTGCAACATTGAACCTTCAGTCAATCAATCAAGTGCATAGAAGTGCTATGTGCATACATAGTGGACTGTACTGATAGTAGTGTTAGGAATGGTATTATTATTAGTAATACTATAAAAATAAAAAATAAAAACGTAAATAAAACTAAAAACAACAACAAAAATAAACACGCACTTTTTGTTGCCGCCAACCAAATGAGTAGTAGTGGAAGAACGAGTATTTAGACAGTCAAGATATGGTTATAATACCAAACACAAGATCATATAGGAAAATGATTGCGCTCCCTTAAAATAGAGCCAAAATTTTGAAAAGTCAGAAAAAAATGTAAGAAAATAAAAATATTTAAGAAAAAATTATTACTTTTAAAAAAGGTAAATTATTATAAAAATAGTTTTTGTTTTTTACCAAAAACTTTTTTAAAAAGAAAAAAGATTTCATGACTAAAAATTATGATTTTTATTTTTCAAAATTTTTTAAAAATTTACAAAAACCGAAGATTTTTTTTACATTTTTAGGTTCAATTATAAAAGCATTTTCTGTTTCTTTTTGCCTAAATCCTCATAAGATGATCAAATAGATAAAGTTTTGCATGCCATTCGTATGTAAAATTTTTAGTCCAATAAAACTTTTAAACAAACATTAAAAATTAAATAATTATTTTTAAAAGTAAGAATTTTGCCTGTTAAGTTTTCATATATCTTTTATCATTTTTAAGAAGAAAAATAGGAAAATTACTGTGCTTCCTTAAAATAGAGTACATTTTTAAAGACAAAAAATTTTAAAAACAAAAATTAAAATTTCGAGCAAATATTAAAAAAAAATATTTTAAAAAAAAGTAAAAAGGCACTACTTTTTGTTTTTTCCCAAAAACTTTTTTTTTAAAAAAAATATTTCATGACCAAAAATGTTGGTTTTTATTTTTCAAAATTTTTTCAAAATTTACAAAAAACCCAAGATTTTTTTTTACATTTTAAGGTTCAATTATAAAAGGATTTTCTGTTGTTTTTTTTTGCCTAAATCCTCATAAGATGATCAAATAGATAAAGTTTTGCATGCCATTCGTATGTAAAATTTTTAGTCCAATAAAACTTTAAAACAAACATTAAAAATTTTAATAACAATAAAAATAAAAATAGAATTTTTAAAAATAAGAATTTTGCCTGTTAAGTTTTCATATAACCACGTTTTTATAAAAAAAATAGAAAGAAAATTGATAAAAAAGTATCTCTTATAATTTTGAACAAGAAAAATTACTTTTAATTTAAAAATTGAAGATTTGGCTTTTTGAAAATCAGCTGAATAAAATTATGCAAAATAATAAATATTATCAGAATTTTCTGTTCTTTTAGTTCTATATCACACAAGAAGATGTGATATAGAATTAAAAGAACATTAATGTGCTCCCTTATAAAATTAAAAAACAAAAATTAAAATTCTGAGCAAATATTAAAAAAAAAATTATTTTATTTTACTCTTAAAATAGAGTAAATTTTTGAAGACAAAAAAAATTAAAAAATAAAAATTAAAATTCTGAGCAAATATTAAAAAAAAAATTATTTAATTTTACTCTTAAAATAAAGTAAATAATTTGAAAACCAAAAAATATGTAAAAAATTAAAATTAAAATTCCTAGCAAATATTAAAAAAAAATTATTTAAGAAAAAATAATGAACATGACACTACTTTTTGTTTTTTTCCGAAAACTTTTTTAAAAAGAAAAAATTGTCATAAAAATTAAATTTTTTATTTTTCAAAAAAAATTTAAAAAATCATAACAAAATCCCAAAGTTTTTTTTTATTTTCAGGTTTAAGGAATTTTGGTTTCTTGTTTGCCTTGTTCCTATTAAAATGACCAAGTGGATAAAGTTTCACTATGCATTTATGTTATAGGCGCGTAAAATTTTTAGTCTAACAAATTAGAATGTATTTTTTTAAAGAATTTTGATAAATTAGCAAATTTGTCAAATTGAAAAAAAAATTTGCTTGTTAATTTTTATTATAAAACGCTTTTAAAAAATTATTTTCAATAATTTTTAAAAATGTATCTTTAATATTATATGAACATGTAAATCTATTTTCAATTTTTTATTAAAGCGTTTATAAAAAAATAAAAAATAGAAATATCAGATAAAAAAAAATTATAGTAAAATAATAAAAAGTAAAATTATCAGAATTTTCTGAATTTTTGAAGTCAGAAAAAAATAAAAAAAAATAAAAATTCTAAATATGAAAAATTTAAAAATTATTTTAAGAGAAAAAATCTATTCATTCAAAAAGGGTTTTTATATTAAATCAAATAATTTCTTTTTAAATTCAAAAACAAACAAAAAACACATTTTTGGACATTTTTAAAAAATATAAATAAAGTTCAAATTTGAAAAAGAATATAAAAATAAAAAATATTGTTGGTTTTTAAAAAAAAAACAATCAATTATTGAAAATATGCATTTTTATTATATTAAAAGTACAAAATAAAATTCAAACAAAATTTCTTTATTAATTTTTAAGTTCTTATATCTTATTAAAATGACTTTTTTTTTTTAATTTCTTTTGGTCAGTAAAAAATATTTTTGTTGATAGAAATCGGCGCTTTTGCTATTGAAAACATCTCAAAAATAATGGAAAAACATTTTTCATGTAACATTAGTATTTAAAAGCAAACTTTAGATAGTTTTAATGACACTAAATTGAGTATTTTATTTATATGTTAACCGATTTTTAGATTAATTTAGCTGTATCTAAAAATTAAAGTTTTTGATTGTCGAAAAACGTTTTTAAAGACAACAACAATTATAATTAAAAATATATTTACAAAAAAAATTTGAAAATTTATTTATTTAAGAACTTTTTTTTCAACTTACATACTCGTAAAATAAAACTCAGATTACCAAACCAAAAGTTATTTTATAAATCGAAATTAGCAGAAGAAATACGAAATCATTTAGTCTACACCAAATAAATATTCTAGACAACATTTTTAAAAAAATAATAAAAATAATAATAATAATAGTGACAAAAAAAAATATAACCAGTCAAAAGGAAATTTTTCGAAGCTTTCAATTTTGGCTTTTATTTGTAAGTTCTTATGACTATCGATTGCTATAATTAGTAAACTCAAATAATATTTAAAATTCATAAAAGAGAATCTTAATTTATTTATATGCAAATTTATACAAGTATGAATGTATAAATTTGATCTGGTATCGAAAAAAAAATTTATACTAAAAACCAGCTGGAGAACATGTTTATTAAAATCGATACGATGCGGTACGATCACCGATCTAATACGTTACGCTGCGATTAGATCCGATCCAGTATAATACGAATCACGTTGAATTATATTTGGGTGCGTGTGTGTGTGTGTGAATGTATGGATGCACAGATGGTGGGAAGAAGGTCTTAGCATATAGCATCCAACTTTGGGCGATTGTGTAATAAAGTTTGTCTGCTCAATGATAAACCGAAAATATTCTGGCTTTTTGTGGAATAGTTTTCTTATTTCCACCAAAAAAAACCGTCATGATCACTTTCGATACTAAACGTAAAATGAGAATTTAAAAATTAGTAGAAAAAAAATCCTTCTTAAAAAGTATAAAAACCATTTTATCTAAACAAAATATTAATAGAAATGTTATATTCAAGGAAAAAACGATATCAAAGTGGTAATCAAATTCCTTTCTAAAATAATATATATTTTTTCTTTTTACTTTTATGTCAATAAAAACAAATTTTTAAAAATGCTATTATTTTTATTAGTTCTTAAAGTCATTTCAATTTAAAGCAAATATTTAGATTTTAACAAAAAAAAACATTTATTATAAAACAAAACGTACAAAATAGATTTTTCTTAATATTGAAATTAATTTATTCGTCGTTTTTATGTAGAAAATGGAAATATTTTGATTTTAAAAATAGAAATATTTTTAAATAGTTTTAAGATTTTCACTTTTTTGCTGATAACAGATAATAAGGTAAATTGCTTTAATGAGTTTTTTCTTTTAATCTCAAATTTATGATAAAATATTTTGGAATAATTATTTTATATTATTTTTTTTATATTATTAACAAAATAAATATAAAAAATAGTGCCACCCAAAAATTATACTATAATATAATTTTTATACAGCATAAATTGGATACAGCAAAAATCCGGACCATTATTTATTTAGCGGAAAAGATATTTTTTAAAAGACATTAAGAAAGTCTAGATTATATTTATAATAATTAATTCCTACGTTCCACAAATATTTAATTGAAAGTTAAAACAGAAATGAAAGCGATTTTAGCATAATATAAAAATTTCCATAAATGCAAATTATATTAGAAAAAAAACCTGTGGACCAATTGCAACGTTATCAGGGTCCGTTTCAAGAAGATCGGAACAAATTCGAATTTATTGCTAAAAAATTTGTAGGTTTTATAGAAAGTTATAATACGAGCAACATAAATTGTAGAAAAATAATGAGACTGGTATGATTTACAATAATCTGGCAACAGTGCAGAAGGGAACTTCCCATCCACATAACTTGTAGGTTAGACCTCCTAGATATGCAGTACAAATAGCTTAGCGACGCTAAAAAAGGTAATACATGAAGTAGTACTTCTGTAGTTAATTACAAAAAATGTAACAGCGAAATTTGTAGTCCATATGCCATCAAATATTGTGTTTGATTTGGTGAATTCTCGAGTTTGTCTTACGAAATGTTGCAACGGTCCTATGTGGAACATTACTTATCAAGAGCGCAAGATTTTCGGTGGCAAAAAGGATTTTTGAAAAGGCAAGAAGCAAGAAAATACAAAGTTCGCTCAGGGTAATAAATATTCAACATCGAAAAACAAGTGAGCTGAATGAGTAGTCCTCATAAAAAGTATTCTTCGCGTCAGAACGGACCATTGTTCATATTTGGAGGCTACACCATGGCAATGACTCCTGTCACGCGTTTTTGTCAGGAAAAGGGATTCCTTTGGTTCCCCAAAACTAATTCTTTTTTGTTTCCCAAGATCAAGAAACACTTTAAATTTCATACTGAGAGGAGATGAAGGCAACCATCTTGAAAAGAGTCATCTTGGTATTGAAATGAGCTTGAAACACGTCATCCTTATGCAGCCGTCTTGGTACTCAAAAGAGCTTGAAACAAGTCATCCTTATGTAACAGAGGAGCTGATTTAAGTTGAAAAGAGAAGAGGTAAAGGCGATTCTAGTTCCAAAAGGGAATAACATTGATAAATTGTATAAAAATAAAATAAGATTGTTGGGAAAAAACCAGCATAATTAATATTCTAACGCTCCTCAAATAATAAGGACATTTAAAAAGAAAAAATCAAAAATATTTTTCTTTGAAATAGAAGTGTGCAATTTCTATTACAAAATTAGCGAACTTTATTTTCACTCCTTTTTCTTAAAAAAAACGTAATCATGATATCATATGTTAATTGGTAAATAAAACTGCTACTTCTGTAATTTCTCATTAAATATTGATTAACCATTATTATTAAACTCTCAAAATAAAACTACTGTTGAATACTCAGCGCTTAGTTCTAATTTTGTCCGCAAAATAGTGCTTTATGTAAAACTGAGCCTTAAAACCCAAACACAAATCGGAGAAGAATGAGTAACGATAACTAAAATCGCTCTCAAAATTTATAAAACCTTCACAATCTAATTGGAGTACACACAATTGAGATAAGCGACGAGAGCGAGAAATGAGTTACTCGTCGAATTAGGTTTTGTTTCAAATTTTACGTTCTCGTCAAAAAAAATTTGAAAAACACATTTCAGTGCTTGGTTATGTGACAGAATTGTTAAAATTGAAATCAAAGGAAAGATAAATGTATACGAGGTCTGTACAAAAAGTATCGCGAATTTCAAATTTTCGCGGGTTACATATATTCAATTTTCGATTTTTTGTGGCATTATGTTGGTACTCATGTCTCTCACTTATGCCGATAAGTTCGGCCATTTTGAATATTCAGTTAATTTTTGACAGCTGCTTTACTTGCACGTGCTTTAACTCGTCTTCGATTTTTGCCCATTTCAAAAAATGGATAAAAGAAACTGTATCAAATTTTGGGTGAAAAACAAAATTAATTGCGCGGACACATTCTGAATGTTGACTGTGGCATATGGTGAAGCTACCTTGGACCGAAGCAACGTTTATCATTGGTACAAAATGTTCTCAGAGGGCCGAGAAGATGTGAACGTAGAAAAGCGTGACGGACGCCCGAGCACGTCAACAACAGATGAAAACATTGATGAAGTGAAGAAAATACAATAGTATTGGCCAATCGCCAAATCACCGGCGTGATGGCTCAGGCCATTCGATTTTTTTACCAATTTCGACCAAAGACAGCATCGCATTACCATTGCTAAGGAGCTGTTGGACTCTGTCCGCGACGACCCAAATTTTTGGCAAAAAAGAACACACTAATAATGCTGCATCCACCGTATTCCCCAGATCTGGCCCCCTGTGACTTTTCTTGTTCACGAAACCGATTCTTTGATCCATTTTTTGGAATGGGCAAAAATCGAAGACCAGTTAAAACACGTGCAAGTAAAGCAGCTGTCAAAAATTAACTGAGCATTCAAAATGGCCGAACTTGTCGGCATAAGTGAGAGACATGAGTACCAACATAACGGCACAAAAAATCAAAAATCTTATACACGTAACCCACGGAAATTCAAAATTCGCGATACAATTTGAACAGACCTCGTATATGAGATTAGATGATTTTAAAAATTGTATTCAGCATAAAATATAAATTGTGTTTAATTTGTGGAATCGGGCGAGATTCTTTAACGATTTAAGCACATATTAACTTGTTTTTGTCGGAATTGTTTTCGGGGCTTTACCGAATGAAGAGTAAAATATCTTATTAAAATAACAAAAATATACAGAATGTAGACTAGGATAAATTATCCGCAAAAACCTATTGAGCTAGCTATTGAGAGCCTAATCGCAAAAAACTACATAAATAACAACAGCAACTTTTGTGTGGGCAAATTGTAAGTGCATTGACAAGGCTTTAAAGATTCGGAAGATTTGGATTTGTTTTATGCGGAAACCCTACATTAAATTCTTGTGGTTTTTTTGTTGTTTATCACATAATCTGCTTTATTAGAAGAACTGAGGAAGTAAAATAAAAAGATAATTTTATGAACCTATAATATTTAAAATCAAATCAGTGACATATTTTGTTTATTGAATTTCGTATTATCGGTAGTTTTTTATTCTCGGAAGAATTATTTAGAAAACTACATTTATTTGAACGCCAACCAAATATTGATTGTTTGTTTGTAAGGTCCCTTAGATATGTGCCAGGGACCACTTCATAGCGCCACGACCGTGAGGCCATTCGGCGACTTCGTAGTACGTGTGGGAAATTATCTGAGCGAAACTGGTCTGTGGTTAGTAGTATAGAAAGTTGAGAATTTTGTTATAGTTTGTGGAGCGGATTAGTATGTTGTAGAAGTTTGAATAGGAGACTAGGGAATGGAGTTGTTGGGTCGAGGAGCTCCATAATGGGAGGAATTCTGGTCGCAAAGTAGTTCTTGGTTATGTGGCTTTCCTGTAGAATATGGGTGATAGTGAAATGGGTGCCACAGGATTGACAGAAGGGACGATTGGTGTTTCCAAAAAGGAAGTTTGTCAAATACGGATTCTGAGGAGCTTCCGCGCCTAGAATTTCGGTATGGATGTTGAATACACTGGTTTATTAGTGGTCGTCCAATGAGTCGACAAAAATATGTCGCTATTGGTCCAGTCATCGTGTCCGCGGATGGCTAATGGTGTTAGTTGCCATTCTGTTAGTAGACGAGGCAGATTGGGAATGACTGCGATTACTGGTCGACGGAGTGTTTCTCAAGCCAATTTGTCAGCATTTCATTACCCACAATCCCCACATGTTCTGGTACCCATTGCAACTCGACACTCCTATTGCTAAGTAGGCTATGACGAATTGCGCTAAGTACTGGGTCACTCGATGGGCCACAAATGGCTTTAGGAGAAGCAAGGCTGTTGCTAAAAATAATAACCCTTTATTTGTTGGGAATATTGGTTGTAATTTGAATTGCTGTTTTGATGGCCCACAGTTACCCCTAATATGGAGCTGCACTATTAGGGAATATTGCACAACATAATGCGAGGGTGCTGCAGCCAAAAAGTTCGACGACCGAAAAAGATGTAGTATCGGTGTCAGTGGGGGCATCAATGAACAACAGTCGATGATCTTTTAATCCGTCCAACTGTTCAAGAAAAAGTTTCCTATAACATATGTGGACGGATCAGTACTAGCTTTCAAAAGAAGCAGTCAATTTCAACTTTGCTCCCAACCACGGTTTCCAATCTGGGTGTGGAAGGGAAGTTTTGAAAACGAGGGCAGAGGATGGATAAATTGCTTTCAAGGTGGGATATTAATAAGGATAGCGATGATGAATTCCTTTTTGAACTGGTGGAGATGATAATGTTTTTGATTAAAGCATAAGTTTTTGTAAACAAAATTAACGCCAACCAAGTATTACTTTGCGAAATAATACAACCATTTCAGTCCGAATATAAGAACCTCTATCTTTGTAATTATTTGAAATGATTTTTATCGAAAAACTGATGTGAACAATTTTTTTTGGTATTTTTTTTTGGGGGCTTTGCAAGCATATTTTTGGGAATTTTTTCAAAATTATAATTAGTACTTCAAAAAAATTTAATAACAGAACAACGTTAATTTCTGAAAGAATACATTTCTGAAGGGAAGAAATATTTGCATACTCAAATAAAATGATAGTTAATACAAAAATAAGGTTAAAAATACGGATCTATCTATTTTCCTTTTAACATTACTCTGGGAACATGGGAACCTTCCTTTTTAACATATTTTCTAATTACATTTGTACCGCTTAGCAGATAATCGGTCCGCTGGAGCTATCCTACTTCTTATTTTCGTGGTTTGGTGCGGTGCCATGCTTCGTCCAGTTAAAGCGGCCATTTTGTTAGAGTTGCTATTTTTTATACCATATATGGCGATTGGTTTTCGTTCCGAAAGGTGGTATTGATATTTCCGTGTTCCTGATAGTTGATGGGTTTTCAGGTATTTTTTCGACACTTTTTGATAAGGAGAAGCAAAAAGTAACGATCACAGACAGAAAAAAAAAGTAAAAAAGAAATGACGTTTTGATGAAATTGATACTTTTTTTGGAATCAGCATATCTTACGTGTATATACAAAGAAGACGTATTAGGGAAATATTTTAAGACTCGGAGTCCCAGGAATGTCCCTTTATTTAAAGTAATTTATTTAAATAAAAGAAAACAATTGCCTGCAAAACTGAAAAATTGAACAATAGATTAGTGGTGCAACATATTTTGGACCTCTGAGTCAAAAATTTTGCTATTTGGAGGTCTGAAGCATAGAAACGTTGTAAGTACAGGAATCAATAATTAAGACTACATTGCACACTTTAAAAACAATCAAACACGATAGTGCAAAAAAATAATATATATAAATGAAAATGCTTCGGTATAAAAGAGGTCATTCGCTCAATAATTTAAAATATTTCAATGGCCTACTTAGAAAAAATGCAATTTAATTATTCATAAACAAATATTAATTACGATAAATTTATAATGACGAAAGAAAAACCACACTTTATAAATTTATAATTAAGAAAAAATTTAATTTAATTTATTTGCAAAATCATAATGTTATAAAATGAGAACTTTTTAAGCAAAACTTCTTATTTAATCAGAGTTTTTTTGAAATACGTTTATTTTTTGTGTAGATAATGAAATCGATTTAATGCAAAAAGCAAATATTTAAAAAATCATGTTTTTTTTGTATTTTAAATCGTTGATAAGACCAAAATTTTAATACACTGACAAATTAATGGGAATAAAAATAAAAACCATAAATTTTTGACAAAGGCAAATTTTTCGTAACTTTTGAAATTTTTGAAATTTTTTATAAGAGCATGTATTTTTTTTAGGGAATTTTAATCAAAATAAAAATAGTTTTTTTAATATTCACTTATTTAGAGTACTCTATTTTTGTAATTTTAATATACTTTCTATCTTCTTATCTCAAACAAGTCAATAGTTTTGTTTCAATTTACATAAAACACTACCAAATGACCATATATTTACAGCTTAATATTACCAATGACTCAGTCAATTGTAATATGACCAATACGTACAAAACACTAGAAATACCACAATTTCCAGCAATTCCTTAAAAGTTCAATAATTTCTATTGTAAATAATTGTAAAAATAACTCCTTTCGGATATTATTATATCAATAAGAAAACAAAGTTTGCTTTTATTCCAATTTAACGTGATAAACCAAAAAAAAATGATTTGAAGTATGAGCAAAATTCAATTGCACTCGAAGGGAATCCCTGAATGTGGGAAGGATTTCCGTTTCGGAAAGTACATATTTTTTGCATGTTGACGACCTCAGAACTATGGTAAATATCACCTCTGCCCGAATTTGTCTTCTCTTGCGTCTGACTGATTGACTTCATATTCCTGTGCACGAACATACGTACCTACTTACATACAACCGTCTATAAAAATATATCCTCATACACACTTGCGAATTCAACATAATTGGGTGGAGCCGCTATGAATGAAATCTTCGAAATTTACATTTAAGATATGGTATTTCAAAGGAATTTCACTATAACTGTATCGTATAAATTATAAAAACTATTGACCGTGATTAATAGCTGATATTACCAAATAAGGCGAATATTAGCGGAAGTCTTGTAAATCCACAATTTGTGCAAAACAAACACGCATATAAGTACATTGTAAAAATGGAGAATTTTCGAACTAAATCTAATTTAAAGTAGCTCATCTCTGGTTATAGTATAAATTATGAGGAAATTCTCTAATTACGCGAAGATACTTAATCAATCGAATAGTAAAAGTATATTTTTGGTGCAAATATTTGCACGAAAAAATGGCGGAGTGTGGGTTGCTTGGAAACATCTGAATAAATCGATTTTAATTTCTCTCCATTGTTATACAAATTGTACCATAACACTTATGCTCAAGCATCCATCCAATGTTCGGAAATATTTCACTTACATTTTTGGGCAGCCATATAACTTAAAATAATAATAAAAACACTATTTTTCCACTATAATCACTTTTTGACACTTGAAAGAAAACAATACACATACGCCCAATGTCATTTTCAGTTCCAGTGTTTCTGCGACATCTCTTGACCAATACAAGCATTCATTTGACATAACAGATGGCATATGTCACAGAGCGCTGATTATGGTAATTTTAAAGTAATTCTCTTCCCAAATGTTCCTCTAGCATTTTATATTTGCATTTGTCAGGTTTTTATTTGTTAATTTTGCCCATATTTATAAAATTAGACTATAACTTTTATAAAGACTTGTATTTTATACGATTAATTATTATTTTTAAAATCAGATCGAATAGGAAATTAGGAATTTCTATTTCAATGTTTATAATAAATAGTTTTTTTTTGCTGATTTTTATTATATTTAGTTAAAAATATATCTGTTTATTGAACAATTACAGAAAATGACTCTTGCAAACTCACTAATAGAACATGCGTTCCAGTGAAATCTATGAAAAATAAATAATAACATTTATTTTTCACATAGATTTAGAAATAAAATTTATTTGCTTAAGATTTTAACCATAAATAAATTGTTAAATTTATTTTGATAATACTTATTATAATAAAAAAAGAATAAAAATTAATCTCTCAAATTTTTAACAATAAATATGTTTAAAAATTGCTACAGTTATGTTAATTTGGAAATTTCGAATTGTAACAAATTGAGAAGTATTAAATTTTAATTCAATATAAAACTCAAAATTAATTACTCTTTCTTAAAGTTATATTATCATATTTTAAAATTAAAATTTATCTTCTTTTATAAATCTCATTAATTTCTAAAGATACGAGTATATCGCGTAAATATAGTTACATAGTTACTTATTCAGTAAAATCCTTATATAACCCTATGTGTATGTATGCGCCCAGCGAATTCATATCAAATCCATGTAATTATAGTTATACATAAATCTGGATATAAGTAAACTGTGCACTCAACCAGTCGATATTTTATTTAAAACTATGTTCCTTAAAACATTCTAGTTACATAAAAACTAAGCTTATTCATATCAAATATTGCCATAAATACGTATAAGCCAAGATAGTTAACTGCTCATCCAAACTAATTCACACAGAAAGCAAAATTATTGCCTCGTACAAAATTAAAAATCAACTTCATTGAATCGTCATCTTATTATAGCTGAAAATGAAAAAAAGATAGTTATTTATTTACCAATTAAGGTTTGTTAAACATCACATAATCTTACGTAGATACAAGCTAAAACCTTGTCTTACCCATGTTATACTGGGTATATAGAAATCCAAATCCCTAAATACCCACTAAATCCTGAGTACATATGTGTAAACACCAAGCTCATGCATCGATCATTTCGCTATCGCAAATCCTTCATAAAACCAAGTTCATTGACTCTGCTGATTATCGATTAATGATAAGCACATAAAAATCAAAAAATTTGCATCCTCCCGCCAAAACAAAATCTCTGAGACGTCACGTACCCTTAAGTGCATGAAAACTAAAATAATTGTCTTATCACCCACCAAGTCATACAAAAAAACTTACTCGCTCTTCACCCTAATCAGCACATTGAGACCGCACAAGTCAAGATACATCCAAATTAAGGTAAATGACAACTCACGGGACCGAAGATCATACACATTAAAGTCATTGGCCGCTCTAAGAATACAGTGAGGACATTGACTTATCACAAACCCTAAGAATACAGTGAGGACATTGACTTATCACAAACCAAGGCCAATAACACCTACCTGATTTGTTTACATTTGATCAAGGACCCTTGACTTTTATGGTCCTTATATCACCTGAAAACTCAATAAACGTGGCTTGTATATGCATAGTATCACGCTAGGGCTCAATATCCTCCGTCTGTTTATTAAAAGGGTTAATAAACTTGGGATTTTGTGTATATGAACTTAGACTTACGAGATGTTACTAAGCTTAGCAAATTTTTTTATCTACGAGGTGTCACTAAGCTTACTATATTTTTATTTATGCTTAATTGGAAGTTTAAGAGTATCTATCGTCAATCAATAGATACTCGTAGTGAATTGGTTTGAATCTAGAGTATGTGAATATCTATGAGCTTGATTTGCATGTAAGCTAAGGAGACGTGAAAAGCCAATAATTTTAATTTTGGTAAGCATTCTGAAGGTTCGAGAGCCTGATTAAGGTATCTACGATCTTAATATAATAGTAAAAAGCCTTACATGCTCACTTAACTTGATGATTCCAACTATTGTACTTTGATGTGAATGTGTCTAGACTCACGTGAAAGGCTAAAAAGATTATTTTTTTATAGCCGACTATCATTTTTTTAGGCTCACAAGAAAGATTTACACTTTCATTGCTTAGAATTATTTAAAATGCTGATTTTAGTACGTTTTTTTATGTCCAAATTAAATTTAATAATTTTGTATATATTTTTGCAATAGAAGTTTACGATAGAACTTACGAATATTGTATAGGGTTTTCCAAAAAGATTGATATGATTTCTAAGTAACGTTTCGGCCATTTGTAATATGTAATGATCTGTCTTTTTTTTTCATTGTATTCAGTAATGTTTACAATTTTATCATGAAGAGATATACGCAAGAACAACGTTTATAAATTATCAAAATAATTGTTCTCCTATTGCAACTTTTCGTGCGCTTTGCCATTTTATGATCGTAATAATCGTCCGACTGTGCTCGCTATTCGTCGAATTGTTAAAAATTTCGAGCGTATATTTTCTTTACATAATGTTCAAGTGCCAATAAGATAAAGAACTGCTCGAAGTAATGAAAATATTGCTGCCATTCAGGCAAGTGTTGCTGAAGACCGCAATTTGTCGATTCCAAGACGTTCTCAAGAATTGGAACTGTCTCAAATCACAACCGTGCGGATTTTTAGAAAGAATTTGGGCTTGCATCCATATAAAATTGTTATCACTCAAGAATTGAAACCATTGGACCACCGTAAACGTCGGGAATTTGCTGATTTTGTCTTGGAACAACTTGAAAACGATAACGATTTTTTTCAGAAAATCATCTTCTCCGACGAGGCTCACAAAACTGTCGATTCTGGTGCGAAGAAAATCCACAAATTATTCATGAACACCCATTACATTCACTTAAATTGACAGTTTGGTGTGGTTTTTGGTCTGGTGGAATCATCGGTTCGTACCTCTTTCGAAATGAAGCTGGTTACACCGTTACTGTCAATGGAGAGCGGTATAGATTGATGATAACCAGCTTTTTATGGCCGAAATTGGAAGAAGTTGATCTTGACAACATCTGGTTCCAACAAGACGGGGCTACGTGCCCGAATTATTGCGAGAAAAGTTTGGAGATTCGATTATTTCAAGAAATTGTGACATTGAATGGCCTCCAAGAAGTTGTGATTTAACAATATTAGACTATTTCTTGGGGGTTTATTTGAAGTCATTGATCTTTAGCAATAAACCAGACTCTCTTCAAGCTTTAGAAGTCCATATTGAACGTGATATTCATGATTTAGTGGGAAAAGTGCTCGAAAATTGGGTTCATCGAATTCGTTCCTGCAAAAGAAGTCGTGGAGAATATTTGAATGATGTTTTATTCAGTACTTAATTGTATTGATTGTACTTCACAGTAAATAAAAAATATTTGAATTTCCTTAATAATTAGTGTGTTTTTTTTTTGAAAAAGAAATCATATTACTCTTTTTGGAAAACCCTGTATTATGTACTCAAATTTCTTTAAGGAATCTGATAACGTTCTTTATAAAAGCATATTTGTTCATTATTTTTATTTAATATTCAAGTTTAGAATAATCTTAATTCGAACAATTTTTAGGAAATTTAATAACTGAAATATTCCTACACTGAAAACAATACTTTTCATAAATTTAATGCAGACTAATTGAAATTATATTACCAAACAATGTTATCATAATTATTTTTAAGTATCAAAATGAATAAAACTTAACAGATAAATATCAAATTAAACTTATAAGTTACCATATTTCGTCTTCTATTGTTACAAGTATATATAAATTGGTCATTAATGGAATATTTCGGACCAATATTAAAATAACAAAAATAATCTGAGAAGAATTTATTGTAATCGCAGTTCGAGAATATCTAGTAAAGTTCCATAAATCTCCTATTGCAAGAAAATCTATTTGACAACCGGAACTAATGTCACATCCTTCTACTAGGAAAAATTGAAATTTATGTGAAAATTATATTCACAAAAACTACTCCCTTTCCTATCGATCATTCGAACAATTCCAGAATGAGTTGTACAACGACTTTTACTTGTCGGTTGGTGAATTTAATGAGAGTCGATTTCAATTGATTCGATTCTGATCGGTAAGCAATTCGTTTCGCAGAAGATAAATTTGTAGGAAAAAACAAAATCATTTTTCTATAGATCTGGACTTCCGGCATTAGGTCCTTCCTGGTTCGATTAGCTTCTCCCCCTCAACAATATTGACAATTCCAATTCGTATCACAATATTTTTAATGTAAAAGTTATTTTCTAAATGCTGGATTCATAGAAATTAATCATTTGTTCATTTTTAACTTTTTCACATTCTTGTACGAACTACTCTCTCAGAAATACAAGCACATCTTATATGGAATTTATTATAAAACTGCATGTTTCTAAATCCTACGAATAAATCTCAATGGAAGCCGGAAAAAGAATCAAACTGCAACGATGTGTCCAAGTTTTTTGCAACGGAAATGATGATCAATTTTTATCCGGAAAAGGCATAATTTGTTAAATTTGTTTTTGTGAGGGTTCTCTCTTGACTAATTTTCAATAAGGAACCTTACCGAAAATTCTTGGAAACAAAACAACTCTTGCATAAAAGATAAAATGTTAACGTTCTTGTTGAATGCTCATAGCGGAAGTGCTGAATATTCAACCCTAAAGATATACCGCCATATATGGATTCATTCTTTTTAACTACTTTCACCCTTAGTAGCAAATAGAATTTTACAAAATTTTTTGCAGAAGTTAAAATTTACTAAAGACCATTAACTTCATCTTTTATTTTTATTTTGAAATTTTTGTATAAACTAAAAGAATTCTTTAAAGATTTTGCCATTTCATCCTAGATCAGAACGCATTATTATATCATCTTAAATTCATTTCAAAATAAACCAAAAAAAAAATCTATACAAAATTACCATCACCACTATGTTCAATCTTGGTTTTAATTGTCTAAAAATGAAGTGCTTCCGTCCGCCTAGGCAATGTGACACTAGCTTTCGTCGAAATCGTTACCGAGCCATGGGGACACTTAACGACATAACTAATGAAATTGCTCTCAATTAAACTGTATGCACCCATGCGACAGATAGTTGTTGGATAATATTTTTCGGGGGTTGAAAATCCATAAAACCATGAAAGTATTGGTTGCTTGCTTCCTTCCATCGAGGAGCATGCATCTTCTAAACGTTAAATTATCGCAGTCAAGGGATTGTTACCCTCGAGTTCTTGTGCATATAAAATAATACATCCCCTTCGTTTGATTTCAAATTTCGCCCAGATTCCTCTGGCCTGTGACTTTATGTATTTTGACCATTTTGAAAATTTTTTACCACATCAATAAAAATATTGTCTACCATGAAAGGGTCCATGGCATCTTCTATTTGTCTATATTCACGCGCTCATATTTCGAATGTACAAAAACACTCGGTGTTAGGAGCAAATATGCATTTCGATGGCAATCATTTTGTGACAAACAAATTTTTGAGAGATTTTTATGTGAAATAACGAATTGCTTCAAGAAATTTGTATCATAAATTATTTAATGCATCATGACTTTCATGTCTAACAAGAACAACGAGGGTACTCATAGTCCTGGTAATAGCTTCGCCGATTAATTCAAATAGGAATGAACTGCAAATTTATTATTACTTACTATGTAAGGATTAACACTTGGTTTATATTTTATGTATTTTATTTTATTCCATTTCATTGTTAGCCAACCAACTACTCGTATATATAAGGAGCTATGAGACAATTATTTTTGGTGTATTTGCATTTAACTGCACACAGTATAATTCCTTTGAGGATTGTTAAGTCATTTGCATCTGGTTCTATCTAATCGGTAATAATAATGAAATTATGTCCCTCGACCACAATACATTCCAGTATCATTAAGTGTTAAGAATTTATTTCCTAATGGCCTCATACTAAAAAAAAAGGATCCAAAGAGATTGGTTCCACTTAATAATGGCGAGGATATTTTTTTTAATATATTATTTTATTGTGCAACTTTATAACAGGAAATTAATTTTGTAAACTTTTCGATATAATCAGTCTTTTGATAATTAATCATGTTTTTTAATGGTAGTTATTTTGAGAGGATACAGCTATGATAAATTAGAACTTTAATAAATGAAAAGATATTTTTATATTTTGAAAAAAATCTTCCGTAAGAGAAGAGATAAAGTTCCAGAAAAATTTACTACTTGAAAAAAAAAAAATTAAAAAAACAAGTACAGCAAAATATGTTTTCTTTAGGTATTTTTATTAAATTGTTAAATAATAGTCCTAATTTCACTAGCTTGATTTGACGTTTCAGTGTTAACCAATCAAAGCCTCAAACCGTTCAAGTTAAACTAAGCCAAATTGTGAGGTGTACATTTTTAGCAGTTTAACCTGAGTTGACTTGTTTCTGAGCCTTTAAATTTGAATTATTAGCAATAACCGGATATTATTCTAACTCAAAAATGCCCGAGGTTGACTTGTTTCTGAGCCTTTAGATCCTTAAACTTAAAATATGCCAGACAACTGAGTTGAGACTTTTCCGGTCTTAAAGTGTTGTTGACATGGACTTAGACCTACAAATTTATATTAAGCGAGATAATTGGATCGGAATATTTCTATCTTAAACAGAACCGAAATTAATCCAGATCTCCAAATTTGGTGCGTTTAGCTTTCCATACGTTATGCGAGACAACCGAGCCCAGATTTATCTACCTTGGGGTGATATATCCCTAGATCTTATAATTTGGATAATGTCAAATAACCAGGTTGGAATTGTTTTGTACTTTAACGAATTCAACATCCAAATTTCCATTATGCCGGACAATCGGTCCATGATTTTTACTATTTTAAACAGAGTTGACATGGCTTTAGACCTCCAAATTTATATTTTAGGAAATTACCATTTTTCTGCTATAAACAGGATCAATATTTGCCTGAAGTTTAAACTTATAGTTATGCCAGTCAATCGGGTCAAGATGTTTTCTATCTGAAAAAAGAGTTGACAGTAATCTATACCCCTCCAAATTTATATTACACAAGAAAACCCAACCAAAATTTTCTACCTTTAGTTGACATATGCTTAAACGGATAATTTGGTTTATATCAAATGACCAGGGTGAAATTTTAGTAGCCAACATGTATTCGACATGTGCCTAGAGCTCTAAATTTAATTGATGTGATTTTTTTTCTACTTTAAATCCAACAGCTCCTTACCAAATTGCTAAGGAGCTGTTGGACTCTGTCCGCGACAACCCAAATTTGCTCCAGAGGGTCATAACATGGTTATGACGTGGAAAACAAAGCTCAATCAGTCCAATAGAAGCTGCCGCACGAGCCAAGACCGAAAAAAGCGCTAAGTTTGGTCGAATGTGAAGGTTTTGTTTACAGTTTTCTTCGATTACAGGGGCGTGGTGCATCATGAGTTCTTGCCACAGGGTAGAACGGTCAATAAGTAATGTTACCTGCAAGTTATGCGCAAGTTGCGTGAAGCAATCTGCCAGAAACGCCCGGATTTGTGGAAGAACAAAAATTGGCTTTTGCCATTTTTGGCGAAAAACAACACACTCATAATGCCGCAGCCACCGTATTCCCCAGATCTGGCCCCCTGTGACTTTTTCTTGTTCTCGAAACTGAAGAGCCCCATGAAAGGACGATGCTTAGCTACGATTGAGGAGATAAAGACGGCATCGAAGGAGGATCTGAACAAGATCACAAAAAATGATTTTTTGAAGTGCTTCGAGGATTGGAAAAATGTTGGTACAAGTGTATAATATCTGGTGGGGATTACTTTGAAGGGGACAAAATAGATATTCATGACTTAATAAATGATTTTTGAAAAAAACAGAAAATTCGCGATACTTTTTGAACAGACCTCATATATCTTGTATGTGCCACACTGGTTCAAGACCGATTTAGGACAATTTGCTCGAAATAATGATTTGGTTCTAATAGAATGAATGAAGTAGCGAGATCGGTCAAGTGGTTCAATTAACTCCAGATGCCCATGAAAGCTAGTATGGAGGAGCATTAATCGTATTCATGGTCGATGAACGACTTTTATAATCCAATCAATTGAGGCTGAGGATGTAACTATTATCAACTCCCATCCAATTGTTCGGCAACTGGCAACATCTTGGTCTTTGTTTTTTGAAAAGAAAAAAATATTTCACAGGCAAATTCTCACCGATCTCGCCTGCTTTACCCTACGGAGTTCAACTTTTTTTTTTAAATTCCTTCAATTAACATAACCTGGCAGAGACAACATCTCCTTAAAAATGATTAAAGAGACTCTATCAACATTTTGCCTTTAATAAAATTCATCATATTATACAGGGTGCTTTTTATGTTCCAGGTTTATTTTATTTCGTCGCCATTTTGGTTTGAATGACATTTGTCTGTTGACATTTGACAGTCGATAACAATTTATTATAGAGCATCTAACATCGCAACATCGTGTTGAAATTATTAAAATATTTTATTTTAAATATTTGTTCAATTGTAAAAACGTGAAGAAAATGCGTGATTTTTTTGGTGTTAATCATATGCCGAGCTAGTCAGCCATTCAATATGTATTGAATAATTTTAAAAATATGCATACACTGGGAGATAAAGCGAAGACTGTTCGACAATTAAGCCAACGTACATCTGAAAAGATTGATGCAATGAGGCAGTATGTTGCTGAATGTCCGGGTACCTCTCATCAACGCCGTGCATAAGAATTGGGTATATCTTCATTATATTTATTAAAAATTCTCAAAAAAGATTTGCCCTTTTACCCGTATAAAATTCAATTGACACAACAGCTGTAGGCGAGACTGGAGTACTCAATTTTTAAAGCTCGGTATAGAGAACGAACATTTTTGGAAAAAAATCATTATGAGCGACGAAGCACACATAAACAGAATAGCCTGTTTTGGGGCACTGAAACCTCTCATCTGATACACCAAAGACCGCTGCACTCTCGTAGAGTAACTTTATGGTGAGGTACTTGGACCGGCGGCATCATGGGGCCATATTTCTTTGAGGATTTTGGAGGCAATGCTGTAGCAGTTACTGGTTACAAGTATCGGGACATATTGGAAAACTTTCTTCTGCACGAATTAGATCAGTTAGGTCTACAGAACATGTGGATCCAATAAAACGGTTCCATATTGTACACAGCTCCTGCTACAATGCAAATTTTGAGAGAAATTTTTCCCGGCCGAATAATGTCGAAAAGTGGGTATATGGACTGTCCCCTACGATCCCCTGATTTGAACCCACCCAATTTTTTCTTATGCATGTACGAATATTCGATTTTCGTGGCGTTATGTTGGTACTCATGTTTCTTACTTATGCCGACAAGTTCGGCCATTTTGAATGTTCAGTTAATTTTTGACAGCTGCTTTGCTTGAACGTGTTTTAGCTCGTCTTCGATTTTTGCACATTTTCGATCAAAAACAGCATCGCATTAACATTGCTAAGGAGCTGCTGGACTCTATCCGCGACGACCCAAATTTGCTCCAGAGAGTCATAACTGGTGACGAATCATGGGTATATGGTTATGGCGTGGAAACCAAAGCTCTATCATCCCAATGAAAGCTGCCCCACGAGCCAAGACCAAAAAAAGCGCGCCAAGTTCGGTCGAATGTGAAGGTTTTGCTTACAGTTTTCTTCGATTGCAGGGGTGTGGTGCATCATGAGTTCTTGTCACAGGGTAAAACGGTCAATAAGGAATATTACCTGCAAGTTATGCGTAAGTTGCGTGAAGCAATTCGCCAGAAACGCTCGGATTTGTGGAAGCACAAAAATTGGCTTTTACACCATGATAACGCCCCTGCTCACGCATCGTTGATTGTGCGCAAATTTTTGGCCAAAACAACACACTAATAATGCCGCAGCCACCGTATTCCCCAGATCTGGCCCCCCTGTGACTTTTTCTTGTTCCCGAAACAGATTCTTTGATCTATTTTTTGGAATGGACAAAAATTGAAGACGAGCCAAAGCAGCTGTCAAAAATTAACTGAACATTCAAAATGGCTGAACTTGTCGGCATAAGTGAGAGACATGTGTACCAACATAACACCGCAAAAATCTAAAATCGAATATACTTAACCCGCGGAAATTAAAAATTCGCGATACTTTTTGAACAGACCTCATATATCCCTTATCTATTAATCTACGTAGAAAAGCAGGCTAAACTATTTCTTTAAGGGCCTTGCTGACCAACTGCTCTATCCGAAATTCTGGGCACCAAACTCTACTCAGAATTAAGATGGGGGGCATATTACGCTCATCTATAAATTAATTTTTGGAAACCACACACTAGCCTAATCCTGTGGAGTTTTGTTGCTGTAAAGTGGCCCCTAGCTCGTGTCAACGGAACCTTACATACAAACAAACAAACAAATTACCAAAACGATAATAAATCCTTTGTTAAAAAAGTAAATTGATCAAAAAATAATATAAATTAATTTCATGCAGGACGAACAATGTTTTTTTTTTTACTATTCTATTGTAGATAGTTTAAAATATTTGTTGGCTGTCACAACATATTCAAAGAGCAGATCCTATTATGGATAGTGTCAGAATTTTATCAAATTTGAATTTTAAATCTACTTCACTCCCTAGTTATCTTATCAACCTTACTGTTTTCTTTTATTTTTGACAATTTTATCTTAATTTCAATCTTATAATAATTTACAGTGATTGTTGCATGACTCCTCCTGGTTCTATGAGTAAAATCGTATCTTTGAAAATATTTCAGAAAGCGTTCCTAAATTGCTTCTATTGTGCAATCAGTTTCTTAATTGACTGAATTTATTAGTTTCAAACAATCACCCAGCCCATGTCTACCGAATTGATATAGACAAGACGGCAAAAAATTTTTTTTTAGAAAAATTAGAGTAAGAAGATAACACAACCAAATTCGAGTAAAACTGTTCTGTTATCAATTAAGATGGTTATCGGTTGTTTGGAATAAATAAATCATGAAATAGCAATTCATAAATTTTGTTCGAGACTAGATAATCGTAGATACTCGTATGTGTATCTGATGACAAGTTGCAATTCTTTCCAAACAACCGATTTTAACTACCCTTCACGATTCGTACAACTTGCAGACATCATTCAGCTTATAAAAGGGGATAATGTACTCACCATCGTATAGACACAATAGTATCGAATTGGAAGTGAATGACGATATGTGTTCGGATAAGAAATCCTCATTTTCTCATGGTTCATCCCTTTTTTCTCATATTTCCAACAGCAAATTTGTATATCTAATGATGTGAAATGCTTTATTTTAATTTATATTATTTTAACTCTTAAAGCAATTGCATCGAACAAAATCTGAGACAGAAAAATACTAAATACAAACAAAACACCCAAGCCCCTAAATCTAATCCAAGTCCCACTTCCTTTGAGATGGCACTAAAGCGCAAATGAACATCTTACCACGCTAAAAGTATGAGAAGAACTTTAGTCATTTTGTTTGGGGGATGCTTTTGATTTGATTGCCGATAAATAATAAATTTTGATTATTGAATCAGATATTGGTTGAGTGAACGCAAAAATCGTATAAAAAAGAATTTTTTTTCTAATTGTCATACAAAGCCATAAAGCAAAAAGTTCTGCTTAAAACCAGACTGTGTGTACACATTTATTTTGTAGATTCGCCGATAGCCCCATATAGAGATACTATCGTTGGTCGCTTTAAAGGGTGCATACATACTAAACTGTACTATAAAAATATGCATCCGAAATTTAAGACCAAAGAAGATGAGCCCTATTTCTCTAGTGTCATATTCCCTTAGTCTTATGGGGTGGAAAGCATTTCCATGCAGTTTCCCTCTTAACAAATGACTGACTATCGGTATTGTGTTGTCACTTTGGACGTTTTGTTTTTGTCGAACAAGTGAACCAATCTTGTGGAAGAGTGGTTAGCAACAATTTCTCGTTTAAGCGATCCCCATTCTGTGTTGAAGGTTGAGGTCTGTGTACAAGTGAATTCTAACAGCAATAAAAACGAAGCCGACTCTATTCAACCCGAATAAGCGTAAGTACTTAAAGATTCTATAATTTGGTATGTCCTAGCCTTTTAATAATAATAATAATAATAATAATAATAATAATAATAATATGCATTCAGTTTGAAAAGTTTTTGTCGACATGTAAACCTCTTCATCTCATACTGTGATCCTGACAGAATTTTTACTCATTCACGCCACAATTTCTTGGAACTGTTAAGTATTAACCAAAAGTTATCATCAACCCTCGATATTTCATCTTCAGAATTATTGTTTTTTCTTGAACCCTTCTTTTGGCAATAACAGAATAAAAAATCGCTAAATGGGAATTTTTTGCTAAAAAGATAAATATCTAAGAAAATTACTTCATTCGAATTGGAGAGTCAACAGCATTGTACTTAAAAGTGCATTTCTATGCTCTATGCGGGATATTGCTAGATCCAATCAATAAAAATAAACATACACTATCCGTTCCTACCCACAAGCGTATATGTACGCATAAAGGATGTATTTGGATATGGTCCTTCGAAGAAGTTTTACTTGTTCGTTTTCTTCATGTATTACAGAGGAAAATTGGAAAAGTTTTTCTCGTCTCCCAACAGTTTTTTTTCCATCTTGCATAAAATAAAAATTACGATATTCTCGTGTATGTAGTTTAGAACGATGCGATATCATAAATTTATTTGAAATATTTCATATTTATTGTTCATATTTTACGAAATTGTGGGATGATGTCGACGATGAGTCACGATGAGATGCGTTAGCGTATCTTTTCGATTGAGTAGATTTTAGACAAATTGATTTCTCATTTTAATGCGGACAAAATA
Source organism: Atherix ibis (assembly GCA_958298945.1). Taxonomy (NCBI): domain Eukaryota; kingdom Metazoa; phylum Arthropoda; class Insecta; order Diptera; family Athericidae; genus Atherix; species Atherix ibis. Next base: position 77,936,297 of record OY282606.1, on the reverse strand, counting down.
GAAAAATGAAAACAATCTCTTCAGTTACAACTTATTTCTGTCTAAAAATTGTAAAAGGACGATTTTTCTCATTAGTCATGAACAACAGAAAAGCCCTGAACAACTAATTTTCTTCTACATATAATCTCAAACTTGAACTAAGAAAAAATGTTTTTATACCTCGAACCGGGTCAATATCGAACAAGAAACTAAACTATAGACTACGCCCTACAAAGTGATTGAAATTTTTTAATACCTTAAACTGTATCTACATAGGCCTAGAAATTCAAAATAGATTATGTTCCATAATTTTTTCGGAACTTCTTAAATAAATCGATTTAAAATTTAAACCTTTTTAAGTTTAAGATATACCATACAATGTGGCCCAGATTTTTTTGTACCTCAAACCGTGTAAACAGCGGCTTAGGATCTCAAATTGGCCTACGTTACACAAAAAGGTGGAATTTTTTTGCATATCGAATCATCACTTAAATCCAGCCTCCTATATGCCTCCCCATGGGACCAACATTAAGCATTACTTTGCGTGGAGCATACTGGTCTCAAGCCTATTATCCCATCTAGACTGCTGGCTGGTCTTATCTAGCTCCTTTCTCATAACGGAGCTTCTTGATTGCTTGGGTTGAGTATTAAGCTACCACACTTTAACATGCCAGCAATGATGACATTCTGAGAAAAGCGTTTATCGATAATTTTCTGCAGTTTAATCCTTTCTTCGGTAAAGCGTGGACAGTGAAAAAAGACATGATTCGCGTCTACAAATGTGATATAAGCATGCCCTAAAGAACTCGTATCGCGTCAAATATTGGAAAACACAGTGGCCTACTTCTTTATGGCCTCTTTCGTTCCATGATGCGTCCAATTCCATTTAGTCGCTCAATCCCAATGTCGTTACCACCTCGAACTGTCTCGTTTTTTCCTCCTTGTCACATTTTTCTAGCTTAAAACTAGACTTATCTTATTAAAATTCAAATGTAAATTGATGTTAAATATATTTTTAAATAAACTAAATAATTTCATTTCCCTACCAGCATCGATGATAGATATCGGCGCCCTGATCAGCCAAAATCTGAAGTGGTAGTTTTCTAGACTCGAAGTGCGATTCATAAATATGTCAAAGTCGGCATAGGTTTTGACCAAATAGGGGCTGCCTAGAGCAGCAAAGAACTAATAATGGTGGACCTTACTAAGGTATTCTCAACCTATCTTGCCTTTTCAGCAGCGATTAATTTTGGTGTCTATCTGAACTTCTATTTATTAAAGCGATAGCTGTGAAATAATATCGCAGTTAATGAAAGTTTTCTTTACTTTCACAAGATTTTTAACATAGAAAGTTCTCAGGCCAAACGAAAGAGCCAATGACGGATAAGGTGCTTTAAAGTTTGTACTATACTACACAATGTGTCTCTCTGTCTAAGCCCCCTTTAAGCATAATCTTTACTTGAGGTGAAAAAAATCTTGGCCCCAAAGCTACACTTTTTTTAACTGCGCCTCATACAGTACATTCCACAAAGATACGCCAAGGTCCGACTCCTGCTGGACTCTCCCACTGGTATTATATGTTTTCATTTCTATTTCAGTAGTGTATATCTCACGATATATTAGTAAGATAATATGCGATTATTCTGCTAATATAATCCGGGAGTTTGAGTTGATAAAGCGCATCTATAATAATTCCCCAACTGGTCGAGTTAAACGTGTTCTTCACATCAAGCATAATAATGACGCAGTATTTCTGAGCATCTCGCTTCCATCGTTTTTCTTCAACGACTTTACGGGCCGTTTTTAATCTATATTAATTTTTTGACAGACCCTCGGCTCCCTCGGTATTTATCACCAGATGATTATAAATTTTTCTTTGAAGCACTTTATGGGCTTAGCCAATAAACAAATTTCTTATATTTTGGTAGAATTAGAAGCAGTTAATGCCTCCGCCGGTGCCAAAAGATTTCTTTGATAAAAAATCATCTGGTCGTATTCTAATTTGGAAAGAAATAGCCTGATGTTTTCGCATCCCAATTTTTTATAGGCTTTTAGTAACTTATCCCTTGTTAATGAGGAAGTCTCAATTGACAAGCAAGAAAGTGTCTGAGACCGCTACTGACTGATATGGTAAAAGAGAAGTTACTATTTTATTCAGAAAGTCTGACAATGGCATAAAACCTCAAATTTGAACTATGAGGCTCGAAGTGATCAAAATTTATTTACACCTCGATTCGTTACCGTATAAACAATGACTTAGGGCATTATGTTGGTACTCATGTCTCTCACTTATGCCGATAAGTTCGGCCATTTTGAATGTTCAGTTAATTTTTAACAGCTGCTTTGCGTGCACGTGTTTTGGCTCGTATTCAATTTTTTTCATCCCAAAAAATGTATCAAAGAATCTGTATGAAATTTTGTGTGAAAAACAAAATTAATTGCGCGGACGGATTCCGAATATTGACTGTGGCATATGGTGAAGCTACCTTAGACCGAAGCAACGTTTATCGGTGGTACAAAATGTTCTCAGAAGGCCGAGAATATATGAACGACGAAAAGGCGAATGTGAAGGTTTTGCTTAGTTTTCTTCGATTACAGGAGTGTGGTGCATGATGAGTTCTTGCCACAGGGTAGAACGGTAAATAAGGAATATTACCGCAAGTTATGCGGAAGTTGCGTGAAGCAATCCGCCAGAAACGCCCGGATTTGTGGAAGAACAAAAATTGGCTTTTGCACCATGATAACGCCCCTGCTCACGCATCGTTACTTGTGCGAGAATTTTTGCCCAAAAACAATACAGTAATAATACCGCAGCTACTGTATTCACCAGATTTGGTCTCCTGTGACTTTTTCTTGTCCCGAAACTGAAGAGCCCCATAAAAGGACGACGCTACACTACGATTGAGGAGATAAAGACGGCATCGAAGGAGGAGCTGAACAAGATCACAAAAAATGATTTTTTGAAGTGCTTCGAGGATTGGGAAAAACGTTGGCACAAGTGTATAATATCTGGTGGGGATTACTTTGAAGGAAACATAATAGATATTCATGAATAAATAAATAAGTTTTGAAAAAACACAAAATCCGCGATACTTTTTGAACAGACCTCGTATCATAGAAGCGCACTCAGAGTCTGGAGAGTATTCCATACTCTCTCGTATGACACTGTCTGCGTTATCGATCAAGCTTTTGGCAGATGAAACAGCCAATCAAGCTTTTGGCAGATGAAAGAGCCAGAATATATCAACGACAATGGGAGGGAAATGTAATCCATCGGCTCACCTGGATTTCCCTCCCAACGACAATGGGAGGGAAATGTAATCCTTAGCAGGAAGGAAAGAAATGAGACAGTGGCGATATGTCAGCAACATTAGAATTTATCGATTAAAGGAAGTTGGAGGTATTATCTGATTCCTGACATAACCACATGGAACGGAAGAGGTAGTGGAGAAGTAGATCACTATATGATATAATTTCTGACAGGACATAAGTGCTTGAAAGCATATCTATATCGCTTTTAAGGTGGAAGTTGATGCGACATGCCCTAATTGCCGGCCTACAATCGATGAAGCGGAACATGTGTTCTTCCAGTATCTACGCTATAGCGGAGAAAGAAAGGAAGTGGAGAAAATAATCGATCAACAGCTGTCTATGAAGCGCACTGTCACAGTAATGATCATAGCGCAGGTAGGCTCGGGTGCGGTAGCTGAATAATCAACCCGAGCAATAAAGAAGCTGCACCAGGAAGAAAGAATGAGAAAAGGGCAGTCTGCAGCCGTAATAGGAAAATAGACTTGATGTCTGTCTACTCCCCATAAAGTAATACCTGACGGCGATCCCATATTTAAAAAAAAAGGATCGGTATCTTTACAGCGTCTTTAGAGAAATTCCCTCTACCTAGGCAATAAAAAAAAGGATCATACTCAAATCTTAAATTTGGATTATGCCACACAAAGTTACAATATTTTTATTGCACCGAAATCGTATATTTTAAGACCTTAAATAAGCCATCTAAATTTCCATCTTCGTATTGGTACAATTTAAATAAATAGTATATATTCTTTAGATACTAATAAATATATTCAAATTCTACGAATTGAGAACAGTGCCGAAAAGAAATCCAAAGAAATATGAAATTCGTTAGTAAATAAATTATTTTCAATTAATTAAATGATAGGACAACATAGAAAATTTGTAGAAGCGCTTAACATTTTGGATTTTATGCTAAACATGCTTGGAATATTAAATAATCTGGCTTAGTTCAGTTTAGCCAATTCTGGCACTCTTACCACTCGAAGGACATACTCGTAAATAGTTCAAAGTACGAACATGAATAGAAATTCTAAGTTACGCCTAATATGCGATGACATAAACTAGATTTATGATGCAATTGACAAAATGAAAAGAGGGAACTGCCAAATACACCAGAATAGCGGAAGTATCCTTTTCCATCCAGTCCATCTCCTCAATTTTTCTATCCGAAGAAGTTTTAAGAGTTATTAATTCAATTAGTTAATGCAGTTGTGCAAAAATTCTCTAACACTCATCCTCTTGGTTGGCATGTGTGCGTTCGGTATCCTTTCGCATTTGTTCAATATTTTTAGGGTGTTATGAACGGATCCATAGCTAAATCATCGTTTCCATTTATTGCCTAACATTAAACGATATTGTTACTTATTGAATTTTTACTCAAATTAAAATGGATGA